>CM042476.1:1968750-3177500 GCA_023621385.1 Quercus gilva
ACCTAAAGACAAACTTAGAAAGCCAAAAAGCAATAAAGGCAGCACGACGAGCAACAGCAGAAAACTTGGAAGAAGAACTAACCCAATAAGACAACTTAGCATTTCCGGTTATCCTCTTCTTCAACTCCGCTTCGATGTCTTCTTCTTCTGGGGAAAGCTCAATGGTGGCAGGATCAACATCTCTAAGAATAGGCAAAAGAAACTGATTAGCCACGTCCTCGAAAGTAACAATAAGTTCACCGCAAGAAAAGAAAAATGTGTGAGTGGTGGCACACCATCGGCGAACTAAATGGCGAAGATTGTAGAGGTCTCGAAAGTTGGATAGGATTCGGGAAAGTACGACGGCCTTTAGAACACCGGCCCTCTGAAGCAAACCCATGAAGTTTGTATCCGATAACTCACTGTCAACCCACTCTTTCCAACCCAAGGCAGTGCCAGACCCAAACTCGAAATGAATGGGTACGGGAAGGGAGACGCCTTGACGAATGACCAAATCGAAAATGGAGGAAGACACCGGAGCCCAAGAAACATCAGGGTTTTGCCGGCAAAGAGCGAGCCACACACAGCCTGGCGACGGCGACGCATAATCTCCAGGAGCCTTGGGAAAGTGGGGACTGAGATTGTACCAAGGATCGATCAGAGGGGCGCATTCGCTGTCTGGGTCACGCCGTGCCTCCTCTTCATCGGAATGGTCTGAATCAGAGTGCAAGTCCTCTTCTTCTACTTCTTGTTCCACCGGAGGGTCCACATCGATGCTTTTCCCTTTACGACGGGAAGAAGCTTGAGTTTTCACTGGTGTCATGGCGTGAGGATTTGAACGGAGCAAGAGAGAGATGGGTGTTCGAGAAGAAGATAATGATGAGGAAAGGAAAATATTTTGAAATAAAAGGAATTTGTGTTTGCGTTGGGAAGGGGCTCTTTTCTTAAATACTTGAGTTATTAAGGCCGGCGTGAAGGGAGGCGACTGGTCAGCCATTGAGAAAAGGATGAAATTAATGAGGCGGTAGTTATGTTTTAAAGCAACTGCTATTTTGGAAAATTCAAAGAGTCACCACTATTCACGGCAAGAAAAGAAATATATATGCAGGAAGGAGTTCATGGTTTCAAAAAGCCCGCGAAGGAAAAGAAAAAGGAAAAAGTGAAAACGACAAAAGAGTCCTTCATTCACATATGAACCGCAAGAACACTCCATATGTTCAGGGGGCTAAATGTTGAGGGTTATTTTTGTAAAGCAGGCTCAACTCAGCAAAGCAGGTAATAAGAGTGGCAGGCATAGAAATAAGACTATTAAGCCCAGGCGGCAGGAGTAATAGAACACAGGCCTATAACATGAATAAATGGGTCTTGAGGAAGCAAATGAGCTCAAAGGGCCTGGAAAGAGAGAAATGGCACCCATGGGCAGTATGTGGTATGGAAAAATGAGAATGGGCCACGGCAAGCCCAAAGTAATGTAAACAAAGAAAGTAGGGGTTGATGGCAAACCCATAAACCCCAAGGATGAGAATGAGGAGATTAGGCCGGGGAAGCCCAATCAAGTTAGCAAAAGCCCATAGGAATGCAAAGTTAGTGAATGGACCGAGGAAGCCCAAAGGAAGTAAATGGGCCGCAGGCCCAAGGGAAAAAGAAAGGGACAATAGAGCCCATGAGTGAGAACACCAGTGGCTTTATTAAGTCACTGGGGGAAGGAATAAAGCGGCAGGCTTGAAAAGAGGCCTAGCAGGAACATATCGTCATTGCAGGAAATGCCAAGTAATAAAACTGGACATGAGTATAATCAAGAAATGGGCCAAGAGAAATGTGAAACCCAGTATTAAGAGAAGCCCAATCCCCAAGGGAAGCAATGAAATGTACAGAATGGCCCACATGAAAGAACAAAGAAGCATGGCAGACGATGCAAACAAAGCTTCAGATCACAACAAACACATGAGCCACAGGCAGATTTTGAACGTACATAACAGGAAAGCATGTGTAAGGCCCAGGCGCCACCAGCCTGTACCCAGTCAATATGGGACTTGGTGGGGCCATGGGTTAGTGGTAAGAGGTAAGGGGGGGGTGTGGTTTGGTGGTAGGGAGAGGGGAAAAGATCTATTTTACGTTCCCTGTCCAAGCCCTTTTGGGAGGTATGTCCTGCTAGGATGACAGACTGCCCAAAAGAGGCAAGGTTGGGGGGGGGGGGGGAAACGTTGGGTGCATGCCATAGGGATAGAGAGACAGCATTTACGCCGCGGCAGGAGAAAGTGTCACAGCGGACTAAGAAACAACATAAACCTGTTTTTGTCTAGCGAGGGTAAGTAGTACACAGACGGTGGTCGGCAAGTACGTCCAAACCAGACAAAGGCTGTTGAAGGGTAAAGTAGTAAAAATCAATCATGGCAGACCCTATAAAAAGATCCTTGCCATGCCCTGTACAGGGGACCGAAAAACAGAGAAGGGAAAAAATAGAAGAAAAACTAAGAGAAAAAGAAAGGAAAGAAGAAAAGATAAGAAAACAAAGAGCAAGGGTAACAGGCATGCACCAATAGATCGATTCTCTTCTCTCCCCCTCAAAATCCCACTCTCTAAGAAACAATTAAGTAATAGAAATTCCTTCAGGCATTTATCACTTAGGTCCGGTTCCCTCAAAGTCATTAATCCCCACGACAGGATATTCTCCTGGAAGATTAGTTTCATTGAGAGGAAGCGTTCTTCCTCCTTGATTCTTTGCCACTGCAGACTCAAACTTGACTTGACGTTTATTTTTTGATTAAACTTCCATCATCATTCAACTAGTTATTCTTTTCTATAAAAGCCGTTATTATTATTACCATTGTTATTACTGTGATTACCATAGAAATATTCGGTCTTTGTTATTAAGAAAAAGCCGCTGTACTCTGTTCTCCTTTATTGTTATTATATCTGCTTGCTGTAACCTTTTTGTAATAGCTCTGCTTGCTGTAAGAACGTTCCTGGCAGACAAGGCTCAGTTTGTGCACAAGCCGGCCCAAAGTGAGTTACAGTTGAGCCGGTCTCAACTCTCCTACTCAGAAAGATACTCGGGCCCATCACCGCAGGAGGCAACCCAGCCCAACCCAAAACACAAAAAAAGGCCCCTACAAAAGTTATTTATTTTTTCCCTTTTTGTTGGATATTGTTTCAATAGTTGCAAAGACAACTAAAATTTTAGTAAGAA
The DNA here is from genome assembly GCA_023621385.1 of Quercus gilva. Taxonomy (NCBI): domain Eukaryota; kingdom Viridiplantae; phylum Streptophyta; class Magnoliopsida; order Fagales; family Fagaceae; genus Quercus; species Quercus gilva. Next base: position 1,971,920 of record CM042476.1, read on the forward strand.
TAACATATTTCAAATCAATTGTTCCTCACATATTAAAAAAAAAAAATCAATGTTATCTTTCTAATTACAAAGAATAAATACTACAATGTTAGTCTCTCACACACACACACACACATATCACATGTCACTGAAATGAATTAGGAAATTTACAAAGTTAAGATTAAAAGATTAATTTTTAATGAATTCACAAATATTTATTTATTTTTTTTAAAATTTGTGTGTCAATTTTTGTCAAAGCACTTTCTCAAAAAAAAAAAAAAAATTGTCATATTGTAAATCTAATATTCTTATTCCAAGTAAAAATTATTTCTTAAATAAAGTTTATGCAATCTCTTTGAAGTAGAAGCCTAAATAAAAAGAATTTCAAGGAATGCGCCACTTGGCATAACTCAATGCTCTCCAACATGAGGTCTCTATTTATATATATATATATATATATATATATTGATTGATTATTTTTAGATTATGCTTCATCGACACTGTTGGGGGGACCACAATTTGACTTCCTACAACCATTCTAAAAACAAGCCCGCGTGATGTGATGTCGAATGCCATAAAAGATTTGAGTGTGTCTTTCTCATCACCAATTAGTTTTGAGATGGAATGGCACAGCTCATGGTTTGACAAATAATATAAGAGCCAAGGTCATGGGTTCGAGTCACGGGAGTGTCATTGTGAGAGAGAGATTGTTGGAAGAACCACAATTTGACTCCCTACAACCACTCTAAAAACAAGCTCGTATGGTGTAATGTCGAATGCTATAAAAGAATTGAGTGTCTTCTTCATCACCAATTCATTTTGAGGTGGAATGACACAACCCACGGTCCGTTAGACACGATTTTGATGTAAAAAAGAATATTAGTACTAAAAAAAAAAAAAAACAGAATAAGTGGCTCTGAACTGATTTTGATACGATTTTGATATACAAAAGAATTCTAGCATTGCCACTTCTTGAATGATGAGGCTCTGATTTTTGTGCCTCCGTCGACTCAAATGTTTTATGTATCACTAGTTATGGTTGCTCGTGTTCTTTGTTCATGATCAAAAGAAAAGAAAAGATTCATTAAAAAAATAAAAAAATAAATATAAAAAAGAGGACCAATAGTAAATCATATGCGATCAACGAGGGAGTGAATAGGAGATACTCCGCCTCCTTTTTTTGATACCATTAAAGGGAGAACAATTCTACAAAATATTGGGGTTATTGTAGACAAAATGAACCGGCATTGAGACAGCCAGGTTAGCAACAGAAAAAAACATGAGCCAAAACTATCCTAGGAACTAAGTACATTTTGAAAATTAAACCATTCTGCTGAAGATGAGATATATCAGCCAACATAGTCAGCTCAAACAAGTCAGGCTTAGTGACTTGTCCCAAAACTTCCTTCTACTAGTAGTGAGAAACAAAAGTGTATGGAATCCATGTTGCATGGCTTTGATAACTGACTCTACCATAGCCTCCTGCAAAGCTCCATACTTTGTTTTTGCTGTGCTGTTAGCTGCTCCCCAAAGTACTACCTCTCCATGGATACCCCTAGCTTCATAAGCATATGAACATCTTCTATACCTCTTGCTCCTAACACTTGCAACTCTGATGATCAACTACCACCATCCTGCTGCTGCATTTGGCTCTGGAACTGGGATTCTTGGCTGTCTGTTCTCCTCTGACCTGCTAGACAAGGATTCTTTGTACCTGCATGATAGAGTTTGAGCAATTAGAACCACCTCTAAAGGGTTTGGGTTTTTACCTTCATGGGTCACCAGATTCTGTGTTTCCATATTGTCCAAAGAGTGGTAAAGATTGCCTGCGGATATTCCATTGATTGCTCCTCAAAATTGAACCTGTTTAGCAGTCTATCAATCCACAGTTAAACAGTAACGTTACAAAAATCAGTGGTATGAACATCAAGTGTAGTGCCATGCCAACAAGCTCCTGCAAAAATTGCAATGTAAAAACAGGTGTGGAAGATTCTTCCTCAGCTTCACACAAAGGACATTTGTTACGGGTTTGAATCCCTCTGTTTTTGAGGATGAGCATTGTTGGGAGACTATCATGCAGTAGTCTCCAAATGAAGGTAGAAATCCTTAGAGGCACTTTAATTTTCACACTATACTCCAGGTATAGGCCAGGTAGTACCAAACTATAGGCTGTCTTAACTTTATACTCACCATCAGCTGAATATTTCCATACCAGCTTGTCACTATCAGAAGCAGTTTTAGATATAGGAATGGCCATAATGTCTGACCATTGAGCATGAGAATAAATGGCTCTAATAAGGTCAGAATTCCATGAATAAGAACTTTAATCTAAGAGATCAGCCACAGTGCCATTTTGCAAACCAAATCTGCTTAATGAATCAGAATTGCTTTTGAACCAATACTGATCTGTTAATGAAATGTTTTGGCCCCTCCCAATCAACCATTTACCATCCTTAAGCAACACATTACCCGGATTAAGAATGCTTCTCCAAAACCAAGGGTGATAGGGTTTGGTAGTAATTTCCTGTAAAGAGCAGTTGGGATAGAATTTACTCTTTAAGGTCCTAGCAAGCAGGGAATCAGGATTTTGGATGAGTTTCTAATATTGTTTGGCCAACATAGCCTGATTCATAAGGCTGAACCTTTTAAACCCAATCCACCATTCTGTTTTGGCTGACAAATCTTACCCCAATTCAGAAAGTGCATTTTTCTTTCCCCTTGATTATGACCCCACCAAAAATCTCTCACTATAGAGTCCATCTTCTTACATGTAGTTTCAGGAACCTTAAAACATGAGAATATGTACAGAGGAATGGACTGAAGAGTTGAAGAGATAAGGGTGGATCTACCTGCCTGGGAAAGTAACTTAGCTTTCCAACCTTGAAGTTTTGAGTTTAATTTTGCCACTAGGAATTGGAAATCATTTACTCTATTACCCCTTAGAGCAACTGCATCAGTTGATACAAAATCTTGCAAAATAGAAAAAGTTGCTTATTTTACACATTTTGAGCAAAAAAACACTCCCATTAGTGGGTGCATATAAAGTTGCCCATTCTATATGCACGGTTATAGTAGTTGTGCATATCATTATTTTATATTTTTTTTTCTCTCAACTCGCTTCTTTCTCCATCTGACTTCTCTCTCTCCCTCTCCCTCTCCCTCTTCCTCTGAACCGCAACAGCACCACCCACCACCGGACAAAACTTGGGGTTTAGTGTTTTTTTTTTTCTTTCAATTCCATCCCTCAATTCCCAAATTAAAACCCTGAAAAAAAATTTCTCATTCAAAACCCAAAAACACAATCGTTTTCACTGTTTTCTACTCCACAGCAACCACAACAACAATCGCTGTTTCAACCTCAAACTCAGTCTTTTCAAGTGGTCGGATCTCCATCCTGAGTCCCAGAAAATTCTCCTCCAGATCAAGTATTTTTTTTTTTCTTATTTCCTAGTTCTTGATTTTTTTTCTTTTTTGCTGTGTTTTCTGTTTGGTTGCCAAGAGAATGTGGGAAAATTAACAGAAACAATGCAAGATTGAGTCTTTTCTTTTTCCCACTTGTTATAGTCTCCTGGGTTTCTAAATAGACTTAAAAATTCAAGCTCTTAAGCATATAACAAAGGAAGAAAGCATATTCTGAGAGGAGATTCCCGCTCTGCCTGGTTCTGTGTTTTCTGTTTGGTTGCTGAGAGAATGTGGGAAAATTAACAGAAACAAAGCAAGATTGAGTCTTTTCTTTTTCCCACTTGTTATAGTATCTTGGGTTTCTAAATAGACTTAAAAATTCAAGTTCTTAAGCATATAACAAAGGAAGAAAGCATATTCTGAGAGGAGATTCCCGCTCTGCCTGGTTCTGGTTTCCACACTACTTCACAATAAATACCCATTCACTAAAATCCACACCTCAAAAACTCTCTCTCTCTCTATTACCTTCTGTATCCCTGCTGTGTTTCCTTCTTGATTTTGTTTTCTCTCACTAAAAATCAAAACAATGGCTCTCAATGCAAGATTGAGTCTTTTCTTTTTCCCACTTGTTATAGTCTCTTGGGTTTCTAAATAGACTTAAAAATTCAAGTTCTTGATCTGGGTTGTTGATGATTTTTGAAGGCTTTGATGGTGTTGATGATTTTTGAAGGTTTTGATGGTTTTGATGGTTTTTATTCTTTGTTTGATCAGTGGGTGAACGGAGAGCTTGATGATGGTGCTTGATGATCTGGGTTTTGATTAGTGGCTGATGATGGTGCACGGTCTGCAGTGGTTGTGCTTGATGATGGTGGATTGATCATTGATGTTGGCTTGGGTTGTGTGTGAGAGGATTTCAAGAGAAGAGAGAAGTGTGAAGGGTGAAGGAAATAACAAAAAATTGTAAAAGAATGAATATTTTATTGAATAAATGTGTAGAATAGACAAATTAATGTGGGTGTTTTGTAAAAATAGGTGTGTAAAATAGAAAAAGTAGGTTTTTTTTGCAAAATTTACAAAATTTTTGCATCAACTGATGCAGTTGCTCTTAGTTTGAAATTCAATCCTAAATATTTGCTAGGATTAGAGACCAGATTTACCCTTAAGGACCTAGCTAGCACTTCCTGTTCCTCTAAAGGCATGTTTGGAGAACAATACAGATCAGACTTAGCCAAGTTTATGCTCTGCCCAAAAAGGGTGCAATACCAATCCAAAGTTCTTTGCAAATTTGCTAAAGACTTCTCATCTTTCTTAAAAAACAACAGCGAGTCATCAGCATATAAAAAATGAGTGAAAGTATCTCCATTTCTACCCACTTTGTCCCCAGAGATTAGGTTTGAGGATTCTGATTTAAGAAGAGCTAATGATAAGATGGTGGCACATATTAGAAAAAGGTATGGAGAGATGGGGTCTCCTTGCCTAAGTCCTGTCCCAGGTTTAAAGGAATTGGATATGTTTCCATTAAAGAGAAGAGTGTAATGAACAGAAGTGACACACTCCATTAGCCATTTAACCCATTTGGCATCAAAATTCATGGCAATGAGCACTGCTTTATGCCTTTAAGTAATTCCATCTAACCCTGTCATAAGCCTCACTCATGTCAATCTTAAGGACCCCAAAACTGTTTTTACCCTTTTTTTTTCCTAAGAGCATCCACTATCACATGGGCAATAAGAATACTGTCAGTGATATTTCTCCCTTTTATGAAGGCATTTTGATATGGAGTTATGAGACAATCCACGATAGGCTTAAGTCTATTGACTAACAACTTTTTTTTTTTTTTTTGATAAGAATTGACTAACAACTTTGATATAATTTTATACACAACATTACATAGACTTATAGGCCTAAAGTGGGAGACCTCATCAGGGTAATTGTTCTTTGGGATAAGGACAATGAGTGTTTGGTTGAGGGGTTTGAATAGAGACCCTGAGTGGAAGAAGGCTTGGACAGTGTTAATGATGTCTGGTCTAACAATATCCCAGTATTCCTGAAAGAAATAAGCTGGAATCCCATCAGGCACTGGTGCTTTGTGAGGGCCAAGCTGAAATACAGTACACTCAATCTCAAAATTGGTAATGGGTTTACTCAGCTCCAAGCATTGCTGGGCTGTTAGCTGTGGAATATTAATACCCTGGAGTTCTTGTAAAATGTCATCTACACTTAAAGCATTCTGATCTTCATAAGAACTCTTGAAGTGTTCCACTAAAATACCCTCAATCTCCTCTGGTGTATCAGTAAGATTCTCATTCCTGTCCTTAAGTGTAGAATGTTACTCTTGGCTCTTCTCTACTTCACTATTGTTTGGAAAAATCTTTTATTACTATCACCCTTCAAAATCCAGTCACATCTAGCCTTTTGGGCCCACATTTGTTCCTCCTTATTCAACAAATCTTCCACCTCCCCTTCGATACACTTTTCTCTCCTCACATCATCTTCATTCACAATAGTGTTTTGAATATCTTGCAGAAGGGCTAATTTGTTCTTGATCTCAGTTTCCACCTTACCAAAAACTGTCTCATTCCAGCTAGAAGAATCAGGCCTAACTTTCTGCAGTTTACTATATAATTGAGCAGCCCTTGATCCAGCATTTTGTGACCTCCATGCCAACTGAATCATTTCCTTACATGACGGGTGGGATGTCCACATACGTTCAAACCTAAAAGGCCTTTTTCTAAAGGGGAGTTGGAAGTCTAGGTCCAGTCCTATGACTGGTACATTTATGTGGTCGCATCTAAAATTGGATTTTAAAAAATAATGAAAATATAAGAATAACACTTATTAAAAACAACTACACAAAAGGAAAATCTTAGCAATGTAATTTTTTACACACACAAAAGTTCAGGTAAGCATAATCTGAATAAGTGCAATACCATGCTAATTTGCTTTTGTAAGACAAATCTGAAAAAAAAAAATAATAATAATAAATAATCTTATTTTCCGAATACCATGCTAGTTGCAAATGCTCATTCATAGATTGTCAACATATTTTAAGTATTTAAAAAATAAAATTGAATTACATGAATAAAATTATTGTACATATTTTTTTATTGCATATCTTTGTTCATGATCGAAAGAAAATAATAATAATAAAATTATTTTTTTATTGCATATTTTTTGCTTAGTTAGGTATTTTGTGCTGTTTCTTCATCAATATGTTTTATGTTACAGTTTTTTTTCCCCTTTCTAATTATAAATGTTTTACATAGTCCCCTTGTTTTGATGCAGGCATTTTTTTTTTTTTTTTATATTTCTATTCATATGGGGGTAAGTTACTTAAAACAAAGATCTATATTTTATGCTGTTCATATATCTATCTATTCCATGTTAAAAATTTCAGTTTAGTAAGATAATTGCAACATCAATTCTCACAAATTTCAAACATTGGGAAAGCAATTTAAAAGCGCACAAGAATTACATACTAAGGGCATTCACATAAGTTTATATAAAATTTTCTCCCTATTAAATTTCTATAGAAGTGTTAGGGAATTTAGCTACTGGTTGTAGGGGTGTGCATGAATTGAATTAGCTTGTGCTTGAGTTGAATTGGCTTGGTTGGAAGGTTTTCTCAATCCTGCCAAAGTTTGTCGGGTTGAGATATTCCCAACCCGTCATGTGTGTAGAAACCAACCTAGCCCACGTGGATTACATTGGACTGAGTTGGACCCAGTGAGTTAAGCTTTAGATTTTTCATGCTTTATTAAATCATTACATACAGGCTAACAATAACAAGTGAATTGTAGTTAATAAAAAATAATAATTATAATAACATTGAAGTGTTACAAGACAAGTAGATGCACTAATTTTTCATGCCTCATTGCCAAGTTATTATTTAATTAATTTTTCAAAATAATATTTTAATATATGGTTTAACAGGGTGAACGTTTTGAACCATCGGATTGGAGGGACATTCTAAATCCCGTTAGAAACCAAAGATATTGTGGTAAGTTTTTATAAATCTCATTTTCTTCTGGTGTTAAAATACATTTTATAGGTAATGCACTAAATATTTAATTCTCTATAGGATGCTGCTGGGCAATTACTGCAACTACGGCTGTAGAGGCGCTATGGACAATCAAGCACCTTCTAAAACACAAGATTCAACTGTCAGCCCAAGAACTGTTAGATTGCTGTGTGGAAGACCCAAAGGCTGCTGGACTAAAAACTGATAAAGAAGGGTGCTATAGATATAGCACTAAAAGTGCTTTTAAATGGATAGCAGAAAACGGGATCTGCTACGAAGAAGGTTACCCTTTCAAAGGATGTAAAGGAAAAAAAGAAGATAACCCCTATAGGTCGAAGGTAATTTATTTTAGTTAAATGTTTCTACATGTTTATTTATTATTTGATTCTTATAAATTTTTTTAATTTTATTTAATTCAGGCAATAGTATGGATAAGAAAAGAAAATGGCATGCCATACAAGACGATTGAAGATGGCGACAAGGATGAAGTAGTAAGAACACTTAAACACCACCCTGTAGCTGCTTCGATGGACTTGTTTAAAAGTTTCATGACTTACAAAGAGGTAGAATTTTGGTTTAACAATGGTTCACAGTATATTTTTGTTACTGCATAATTTAATAAGGATTTTACTTTATGGTAGGGAATTTATAAAACCCCCCGGGACAATTCAGATGAGAAATCTATTGGTGGACACGCCATTTTAATTGTAGGCTACGATATGGAAGACGGTGAAGACTATTATTTAATACAGAATTCTTATGGGAAGCAGTGGGGTCTTAATGGGTATGGTAAGATATCGTGTTCCAGCCAGGTTCAGGACAAGGAAGGAAAGTGGCGCCCTTTGATACGAAACGTCTCCTATCCTAACGTAGAAATCTGCTATCCTAACATGGAAAATCCACTGTGAGGCAGTTTCCTTTCTTTTCTTCTCTTTATTTTGTTCCCTTGCTGGGCAGTTATAGAAAATACTTTAACAAACTTAGTGAACTTCCATTGGACTTGTAGAAAATATGCAATAAAGTGACATTATCTTCATATATCTGTATAAGCTATCTGAATCAAATATGCAATAAATTGACATTACATGACCTTCGCTTAGTTAATGATATACATGCACATGTCTTTTGATAGATATTAATTAATAAGAAACTGGCATCAACATAAAAGCAAACAAAGTAAAATGTGTGTACATAGAGAATCTACACCTGCAGAATTTGTTATGATATGTAAGGTTAACATTTAATAACTACATTAAGAGTCTAAAAATACAGAGATTTCTTACGAATAATATGTAAATATGGCATAAAGCAAATGAAAAGGACAGCATACTCCAAATGCACAGTAAGAAAACTTCCCATCCACAATTATGCAAACCTGATATTCTTCAGAGATACCATTTCACAACCATGATTGACAAGTGCATAAAGAGAAGCATCTGGTGTTATATTCCTACAAATACAAGTAACAAATGTATTGTGACGTAAAGGCCAAGATTAATGCCCCAAATGAACAAAGATATAATAAAATATAATATACACTAACATAAGATTTGTTTATCTCTCTTATTCTCTACTTTATAGTTTTGGATGGGGAGGAAATCAAGTGTGAAATGGATGGCAATAGGACAGCATTACTATGAATGATATTTGAAAAAATGAGAGATTTATATTAATATTGATGTTTTTTTTTTTTTTTTTTTTTTTTTTTTTTTTTTTTTTTCAAAATCAAATCAAACAAGGGTACAAGATGAATACTCCACTTTTGCTAATTCTAGTTCCAGCCAATTCCAAATAATTTTAGCAGAATAGAGTAGATCAGATTTCCTTCCATACAAAATCCAAACACTCCAACAATTCCATCTAATCTAAATAATGAAACTAGAAATTCTGTAAACAAAATCGTTCCCCCCTCTGGCTAATACAGGCAGTTGCTTAAGCCTCTATATCTCATGTCTCACTAATGTCCAAAATTCTTTTCCTTTCCTTTAATTCCCTTGTATTGATTCTCCTCTTTGAGGAAGCATCACATGTTTCTCTCTGTTTTTCAGCATGTGTGTTTTTTCCCTCTTTTTCTTTTTTAAGTTTAGAACTGTGAGATTTAAAATTTTATATCAATTTTGAACAAATCTACTTGGCTCACCTTTGGTGGCCAGAGAAACAAGTGGAGCAAAGAGATAAGTTCTTACAGGGTTTTTGTTTCGCTTTCTCTTGGGAAAAGGGGTAGGGACCAAATGTACTTCAAATTACACAAGGTACATTTTGTAGCAACCCATTGCACATGCATCTTGCGTACCAGAATTAGTAAATACCATGCCTTCTTTGAACAACATAACCAAATTTTTTGAACAATTGAAAACCACCATCTCAGGTAGCTATCCTCAGTGATAGAGAATCAAATCATGCATGCTGTTCTGCGCACATACATAATGTATATATACATTCAATCAACATACAAAAACATATGCTTACTTGTCAATCTCTGATCATTGCACATAGACTCATCCACAGTTCTGCCTCTAGATAAAGCATCCATACTTTTGTCCCTATATAAAGCCACCATAAGAGATCCATTAAACTGCACATATATGCATTAATGAAAGAAAAATGATGCTATCTTATAAAGAGCTACTTGGGATCCTTATAGCCATTATAGTCAGAGGAACAATTCTGAGGAGCAACCTAAAACAAAGAGAAGACAATCAATATCTGCAGTATTGTTTTTATCCATTACCACCTGAAATTTAATGTCTAACCATGCCAATGTCAGCATAAAAATCAACCTTATCTAACACTTGCGGAGCTCATGAAAGCGCATGAAAATTTCTAACGGGTGCCCATCACGCAAAAACCACAATTGGACATTGAAAGCAAACAAAATACAAGGAATTCAAAGCAAACCATCTTGAAAAATCCCAATTGAACATAGAAAAACAAACAAAAAAATGATAAACCAAAAGAAAATCACATAATTTGCAGATTAATTATGATAATTACACCCTACCCATCACTCGTAAGCCTCAATTGAACACAAAAATCAAACAAAATACTAGGAACCAAAAGCAACCCATTAAAGCTCATACATTTTTTTTTTACAGACATCATTCCATCACGACAATTCCCCAATGAACCTAGAAAACAAACAAACTATGAAAAAGCAAAGCAAACAGAATTTGGTGTTATAATTTTGACGATACACCCTACCAATCAAGCATAAGCCTGAATTGATTACAGAAAACAAAAAAAATACGAGGAATCCAAAGCAACCCATCAAAAGTTTTCAATATATTTTTGATAAATAAGCAAACCCATCACGCATAAACCTCAATTGTACAGCGAAATACAAGAAAGCCAGAACCAACCCATCAAAGCTCTCTACATATTCTTAACAAACGGTCAAAACCCAAAACCAAAAAAACCCAAGAAAACAAAAAAGCTCAGACCTTTTGGTGCGTAGAGATAGGAATGCCCATGGGATCTGTGGCAGAAGCAAGCTGAGAAGGTGGGTATTGCTGGTGTTACTGTGAGTGGTGGCCTCATCACGTGGACTTTGAGGCCTGAGGGTTGAGCAACCCATCAAAGTTTTCTATATATATGACAACCGAAGGCCTAGGTTGTCTGAAATGGTTTTTAATTTTCCAAAAAATAAAAATAAAAATTTAAAAACCAGCAATAACAACAGCAACAAAAAAAAAAAACATTATTTTAATTTTAACTTCGGTTCCTATTCTTTGCATTATTAGGGTGTGCATGAGTCAGGATTGGATTAGGTTGAATGAAATTTTTTTACCCAACCCACTAAGGTGGGTTAAAAAAAATTCAACCGAATCTAACCCATGACATAAATTCAACCCAACCCACATGGGTCAGGTTAAACCCATGGATTGGTAAAATTTTTTTATTACTATTATTACTAGTGTCCGTTGTCGCCATTTGAGGAGCCTTATTTGTGGGAGTGGGTGCCACAAGAACCTCATTTGTGCCACATTGAGTTTCAGATGTCATCTATAAATATAAATATATTTAAAAAAAAAAACCCAAAGATTAGTTTAATGTAACTCCTTAAAGGCAACATTAATGACTAAACAACAATAGTAAAAACAATAGGGAGAGGGCCAGACAAAGACAAACTTGCAAAGCAAGATTGAGAGAAAGGGGCACAGTAAGTTGGCAAGAGAAAATATTATCGAGTAAGAAATACACCCATAGGTTGAGACAAAGCAAAAACATTTAAAAATCAGCCAAAAGAAAACTAAGAAATCAACAAAGCAAAAGCTAAACATTGATCCACCACAGCAAGAGAGATAAATAGATAGAGTCAGTGAGAGAGAAAAAACATTGAGAAACTTTACCTAACACCGGAAGAGAGAGCTACCACCAGAAAGACAGAACCACTGCTGAGGCAGTGATGATAGCTGATGGACGGCAGTGGCTTAGCAGAGGGAGAGAGTGTTAGAGTTCAAAAGTGAGTGAAGTGTGATTGTGTGAGAAACTGAGAGGGGAGGGGAAGAGGGAGGCAACACATTAGGTTTGTGTGAAGTGATTGTGAACTAACAAGATTTTATATCTGATAGGAGGAAACTAAGGAAGTGTTGGACAGCTGGTTTTTAAATTTTTTTTTATTAATTATATAATATATTTAAATATATGTTAATAGAACTAATAGGATTTTATATTATATATGATAGTAGGAACGTGCTCTACAACTGGTTTTTTTAAAAAATTTATTAAATATAATATATATATATATATATATATACATTATTTGTATATATTAAGAGAATTTAGAAAGTTAGTTATTGCTTTTTTCCTGTAAAAAATACCCCTAAATTAATTAACCAATAACTTAAAAATGAGGTTAAAATAGTAAATTGGCAAAAGAAAGTTTGTAATTGCTTTTTTTATTGTAAAAAATACCCCTACCTAAAACTTAAAAATGGAGTTAAAATAGTAAATTGACAAAAATAATAAATTCATACTTCTACATTGAAATGCCTTCCTGCATCTAATGATCTCCTACTTTTACTTTGATTTAAATTCCTACTTCTACTTACTAACTCCCTACAAAATAGAATCACACTTTTGTTAGTTTTAAAACTCCCCTAATCTACAAAACTAACTTTACATATTCATTTTTTTTTTTACCCAAAAAATAGAAAAGCCTCTCAGCACGCATGTGAGGCTAGTTTGTATGTATTAATCTATATATATTAAGAGGATTCAGAAAGTTAGTTATTGTTTTTTTTTTTGGTCAAAAATACCCTTAAATTAGTTAACCAACAACTTAAAAATAGGGTTAAAATAGTAAATTGACAAAAAAAAAATTCCTATTTCTACGTTGATATAAATTCCTAAAAAAACAAGAAATAGGGTTAAAACCGTAAATCAACAAAAATTAATAACAAAAAAGTGAAAAAATAAAAACTCTCCACAATCCTCACTTTCTCCTAAAAAAAAACCATCCCACCTTCTAAAACAAACCACCCTACAGTTTTCTATTACAAAAACACATATCCCAAGTTCTGTTAAAAAAAAAAAAAAAAAAAACTACCCCACCTTCTTTAAAAAAATCCCACCCACGGTTTCCTATTAAAATAATAAAAAAATAAAAAAATAAAAACTGCCACATATCACATCAAAAAAAAAAAAAAAAAAAAAAAAACTAAACATATTTCAATGTTATTTTGTGTTCATTTTTTAGAGCTAGCCTTATTTTTTGGCCATATTAGTGGTTCTAAACCTACAATTTTTGTAGAAAAATAAGTGTAAATCTCAAATTAAAATAAGTAAAAAATTATAATGCTAATCCAAAAAAAAAAAAAAGAGTCTTATCGCATGCGCAGAGCGCGTGTGATGAGGCTAGTATATATTAAAAGACTAATAAGATTTTATATTATATATATGTAGTAGGAACCGAGAAAGTGCTCAACTGGTTTTTTTTTTTTTTTTAATATATTAATTATATAATATATTTTAAATATATATTAAAATATGGGTGGCTCGGGTCGGGTTTGTCAGGTTTGTAATTTTATGACCCAAACCCAACCCGACCCGCTATAAAAAAAAAAAAAAATTTGTAACTCAACCCAACACACCAAGCCCTAAAAACCAACCCAATCCGGCAGGTTAGATTAGGTCAGTTGGGTCTGGTTTGGCGAGTTTTATGCACACCCCTATGCACTATATTCTTTGAACTATGTTTCAATTTGATCTTTAATTTTTCAATTATGTCAATTTAGTCTCTAAACTTTTCATTGTTGTATGACGATGAAATTATCAAACGTTATTAAAAAATAATAGAACCACCGAATGTGACAAAATTACTATCATATATGAAAAAATATGAAAACTACTGAATGTAACAAAAATACAGTCACATGTGATGTTGTTACAACTCAATCTAATGGTGAAACCATCAAATGTGAGTAAAAAAATAAGAGAACCATTGAATTTAACAAAAGTATGGTCAAATGTAATATTAGTATTGACTAATATGACACTAAAACCATCAAATATGAGGGGGAAAAAAAAGGAAACCACCAAATATGATAAAATATGGTTAATATGTGATGTTGGTATTGTCCAATGTGACTATAGAATCATCAAATGTGAGTAAAAAATAATAGAATCCCCAAATATGACAAAAGCATGATCATATATAATGTTGGTAATGTGTAGTCGATACCGTACCCTTCAAAAGAAAAAAAGAAGGGGAGATACGGTTAAATTAGCCCTTAAAAAAATATTATTCGAAAACACATATGAGGTTGTATATTTGGAAAGGGTCCATTTCATGGTTGGGATTTATTCAAACGAAGTTAATGGCTTAGAAAGTGCCACCAAGATTAATTAAATTGAGATTCCAGTTGACAAGGGTTTTCATTGATAGGTAGAAATAAAACATGCCCTAACCCGTCAGTTTGTTATGAGTCAAGGGTCCGAGACTGACGGGGTTGGACGGCTGAAGCTGAAGACTTCAGAGCTGACGGGGGTAATTTGATATTCCTTTGAAGGCCATATTACATGACAAGAAGCTGACGCCGACATCACTGAAGGGACTAAGTCAAGCTGACGACCCTAAAGGCCGACGGCACTAAGCAATACCAAGGGTTGGTCACCACGTATGAGTGATAAAAAGATTACTTGTTCTCCACGCCTAGTGTTAGAGTCCCATAAGGAAAGATCCCGAGATCCCCGCTCATAAAGATTCCTATAAGGAAAGGACTTCCACCCCAAGGAAAAGAGGTCAACCCTCTTCTACTATAAAAGCCCCAATACCCTCACAAATCAAGGTACGCATAATTAATCCCTCTCTAGCACTCTAGAGTTGAAAAGAAGTTCTGACTTAACCTTCGGAGGGTACTTGGCCGGCACCACACCGGTGCTCTCTGTTAGGTCTTCTTCCTTTTGTTGTGCAGGTGTCGTTTCGAGCGTACAAGCATTGTGCAACTCACTGGTAAGATTTTCGGCATCATCATTCATGATGATACATGTAAAGCAAATATTGTTGGGATTAAAAGGGCGGAGTCTAGGAAGACTTGTATTGCACATTGTAAGGTTTTTACTTTTTAGGGTAATGTGTATGGCTTGCGAGTCAATCATTTAAGTTCAAGTACATTGATGAGACTTATGCAGTGTTTATTACACAATGGCTGTTATACATATTTTACACATATTTTAGTTTTTGAATTGAAATGTATGTACGGTGTCTCCAATAAAGAATATGCAATAACAATTTTGCAATAGAGTGTGTGCATTAATAATTATGGTCTAGCTCCTCTCCAGTGTTGCGCACATTTATGATTTTTAGAGGTACTATGTTTAGGATTTGTGGAGCATATTTTAAAACCCAAATAATAGACTTAATTAAACAAATAATAATAATGTGAAAAATTGTGAGATCTTCAAAACTTATGTGACTTGTTTTGGTGAGGGCAACAAAGAGTAAAAGGTTTTGGTTTTATAAATTTATAGTATATATAAAATATAGATGATTTAAACTTCAAACTCTTTTTATTTTTAAATTATATAGCATCCAATTTTCATAAAATTTCACGAGATAAAGAGGAATTAAAACATATAATTCAAATGTGAAAATTTCAAAATACTATCCAATAAGAAGTAAATAAGTGCCATAACATTAATAAAAAAAATTACAGTGTTATATGATCTAGACTCATGCATTAATAATATTCTTTAATATTAACATTTAGAAATTTTGTTATAAAATTATTCATTAAAAATAGTGGGAGAAGTCATGCAATCAACAACCTTTTGTAAGTTTCAAATTTTAATAGTAAAAAAGAGTTGACTTTATTCGCACGTAACACTAAACACATTAACTGATTAACCTCCAAACTACTTTAATAGTTAATACTTAATACTTTGTCCCAATTGCTGAAGTTATAAATTTTAAATCCCCTAGAAACTAGAAAGGCTAAAAAATGTTTAACTTCTCATAAAATAAAATAAAAATGTTAACCTAAGCAAATAGATATTACTTCCTCTGTACATGATCGTGAATTATGTGACTGATATGAGAATATTTCATTAATCAATTTTCTTGAACAAATTCCTAGCTTTGCTCTGGACAGCAGACTGTTTGGTCTTCATCAGCTTCATTATCTGCAAATAACAAAAAATAATGTCAGCAACATGGAACAATAAAACCATGTCAAAAACCTTATTTGCCTTATTTTTCCTTCTTTAAAAAAGATAGTTATAGCAATGGGTACGGAAGGTTTTTAACTTTGAATGTTCATGTTAAAAACACTAAGAGGTATCAATTGAGCTACAAGACTCTTAGCGTCTTTTCAGTACGTAGATTTACTAGTCTACAGCCCTAAACAATCAATTCTATCTATGACCATCTACCTAGAGGCTCATAAGCCAGGGAATGGATATATGAGCTTAGATCAAGATTCCAGCTTGGTCTTGTCCTGCAACATCCTCAAATGAAACCTATTTCCCCACTTGCACAAATAATTAGTTATGTATATGCTCCATTACAATTTATTTCCGATCATTGGATGCAATTTGAAGTTTCTGAACCTCTAAGTAAATGTAACAAAAAAGTTGATGTTCTTATTATTATTATTATTTTAGTTAAAAAAAAAAAAAAAAAAAAAAAAAAAAACAAAGACAAGTAAGCATATGACTAGACAAGTTCTGGAATAATAAGCTTAGAAGATATAGAAAAGAGAATAGATCAAATAATCAAGTAACTTAAAATACAATATATTAGGAAGCATGCAGTGGCGGAGTTAGGATTTCAGTTTAGGGGGGGCAAGGTTTAAAGACAATATTAAACTAAATTAACCTTAGAAAAACTAATCAATATATTTTTTTTGAGAGACGGAGTTAGGATTTCAGTTTAGGGGGGGCAAGGTTTAAAGACAATATTAAACTAAAATAACCTTAGAAAAACTAATCAATATATTTTTTTTGAGAGATAATTACAACATACTGCTAATCACATAGCCCGAACCCTTTCCCTCCTAAACCCTCAAGCACTTTGTACATGGTGAGGTACCAACTCAGTTACAAGGCTTTTGGCAACTAATAAATATTAATAACCTAATAAATAAACAATTGTAAATAACTATAATTGTTATACAAAATTTAATGCAAGTGTAAACTATAGTTTATATTTTCATAACAAATTTAATTTGCTCAACAATATTTGACGTTTTATATTTTGAAACCGTTGCATAGTTACTAACAATCAAAGTAAAAAAAGTATAGCAATAACCTATAAAATTGGAAACTAAAAAGTCAAGAAGGAGAAAAAATGATGGATAGTGGAGGTGTGAGAATTTCAATGCCATACTGGGACATTAGGTAGTTTACCCTTTTTATATAAAAAAATAATAAGAAAAGAGTGTAAAATTTAAGACCACCATCATTGCGGTGAAAAAAAACCCAAAAATAATAATAAAAAATAAGTAGAAGAATAACAGAAGAAAACTGAGTTAAATAGTAAAGTGTCATATATGGTGATAAGCTATAAATTTGGACAATATAAAAGCTTAAAAGAGAAAACATGTATTACTATTGTAAGTGGGATGATCCATTCAGCTTTTCCGCTTTTTATTTTTATGTGTCAGGATTGTTTTTCTATAATAAGACATTTTGTCTTTTTGAATTTTTTTCCTATGCTGGGCGAAGCATTTAAGAAAGGAACATAAATGCTATAACTTAGGGGGCTTTTCAAGAGGAGTCAGGGGGGCGGTTGTCCCCTCTCACCTCCCTTGGCTCCGCCTCTAGAAGCATGTATACTTTATTCGGGGTGCTATACCCGTGACATATTCATGTCGTACTAGTATCGTAATGGTGTTTTATTTGTCATATCGTACCCGAACTCATGTCCAGACATCTATTGATATATTATATTCATTGTTGTTGGGTCACCTATAATAGTTATCTTTTATTTATTTTTGGTTTCAATATTGTACGCTTATCTATTTATCTTTTATCTACTCTTTTGGAGCTTGGTTTGTATTCTAAACATTATTTAACAGCCGCGATTGCCTTAACTGCTCTAAGGATAGACCCTGTTGAACTTGACAACGGAAATCTCATCAAGGAACCCAAATGACTGCCATCTACTGACACTAGTGCCATTGCTTTGTTTTCTTTCCAGCTACACTCCTCACATGTGTTGACTTAATTGATACAACTCTCCTCCATTAATCTCAGACTTACTAATTTTACTTAAGAGTAATTATCACCGCAAACAGTAAGTAACAAATCCAACCAATTTAAGTATAAAAATTGGTTGTTCTATTCATTATAGGTCTAAGCCTCATCACTCATGGGTTTGGAGAACCTTTTGGAAAATAAAAGTGCCTCTGAAAATTAGAACATTCATCTGAAAATTACTTCATAATTGCCTCCCTACTCTCCTCAATCTTCATGCCAGGGGTATCTCATCTACAAAATTGTGTCCATTGTGCAATGAGGGGGAAGAGAGTCATACTCACCTTTTTCTTCATTGCGCTTTTGCAAGAGCTTGTTGGCACGGGTCTATTCTGGCTATACATACATCTGAATTCACCAATATATCTGTGCAACATTGGTTGAAACAACTCCTTTCAAGAAATATTCAGAGTGATTCAGATTCTATGAACTTTTTGCAGGACGTATTTGTCATTCTTTGGACAATCTGGACATACAGGAACAGAGTGGTTCATCAAGGACTGAACCCGAATCCAGTGGAAGTTATATTAACAGCTCAAACCTTCTCTTGCAGGTACAGGGACACTCTCAAGATGCAGCACCTCAGCAGACAGAGAAGGCAGATGCACCAGATCAGAGGGGCAATCTGCAGCAGGGGACTGGCAACTAATTATCAAACTTGCAGGAGCTAGAAGCAGGAGACCATATAGATATGGCACTGCTTATGAAGCTCTAACAATTCAGGGAGATAGGGTGTTTTTTGGAGTGAATAGTAGCAATGCTAGAACATCAATTGGGGCACTGTTGGAGGCTGTGTTTGAAGCTGGCCAGGCAGCACAGGACCAAGGTTTTCACCATGTTTTGGTTCTCACTGACAGCAAGAACCTTATGCAGACTTTCAAGATGAAAACAACATCTGATTGGCTTGATAGTACTAGACTAGCTGATCTTATTTTTTGTCTCAATCTGGTTTTCATTGTGATGTGATTTGTGGTTGTTAAAGAGTCATGGTCTGTAGCTAAATTGGCAACTTGTGTGCCAATTCATTTTTGCCGGTTTTCTCCAGTCGGTGCTGATGTTTTGTAACTTGTACTGTGTATATGCCTTCTCCCTTGAAATGGTATGGAAAAAAAAAGAGTATAAAAATACCACTTTTCTCTCTCTTAAAAAAAAAAATCACTTTTCTAGATAACTCTCTTTTTGTTTCCTTTTATTTCCTCGCGCCACACAATTGCGTGGAACATAAAAATAGTAAACAATTAAAACACACCTGATGCCAAGATGCATTAAATTCCATGTTCAAAGAAGTAAATCAACGGAAGATCAATGAACATTCCAATAGGAACTTGTAGGAATCTTAGGAATATGAAATGCTGTAGCATATAAAAATTGTTCTAATAAAGAAAACATAAAGATCTTTTCCATAAATAATTATGGTTTCTAATGATAAAATATACAGCCATTAAAAAAAAGAGAAATGATATGTCCACAATATTTTTACAACAAATCCTAAGTGGCAGATTGTTACTAGTTGTTATTGTTAGAGCAAAAAAGTAATTTTAGTATTAGGTTTAAATTTGAACCAATAATAACTAACTATTTATGATTTGTTGTGAAAATGTTGTAAAAATGTTATAGACGTAATACTTCTCAAAAAAAAAAAAAAAAAAAAAACAAAGAAATGGAAAAGCATTAGAAAAAGGGTGTTATTCATTATGAGAGAGAGACAGAGGAAACTTTCCAAACATTCCTCTTAAAACTAAGTTATCCACATTTTAACCTCTCATGGACCCATCAAGCAAATTAAACACAAAAAGAAAAAAAAGTGTAAATATCAAACATTACCAAACAAACATTCTTTTCCCCTGCTATGCGCCTTGAAAAAAAAGGCACACAGTATTCCTAAAGCCTACCAATTCGTGGAAATTGTGACCCACTATTCCAATTTCAGTTCATCCTAACAAGAAATCTGACCTTAAATTCATGGCAAATAGCAATGTTAGTGTGGAATAGAAAGCAATGACTGACTATGGCAGCAACAAAAGCAAAGTTAATGTTCATTGCACTGCTAACATTCTTCAAAGGATGAGTACAATAGTACCAAAAGGCAATATTTATGAATTCATCATCAATAACTAACTGGATACCATGCGTGAAACAATTGAAAGGAAAATAAACAACTAAAGAGTTAAATTAATTAGTTACGTACCTTGGTTAGAGTAAGATATTAAATTCATACAAGCTCCGAAGATTCATCAATGGAGGAAATTAAACACACTGAGAGAGAGAGAGAGAGATAGAACAACACGAGTCTTGTGAAAATGAATTCATTACTTAAGCTTAGCATACTCTGTTCTTTATATAGTGAGAACAGAGGCGGGAAATGAAAACAGAAAAATAACTAACTGATAACTAACTCATTAATCTATCTTACTATAAACGACAGTCGTTTCATAAACTAACATTGCTATGCTACTGCTAAACTACTTGTAGTTCACTTCTATATGTACAAAACTACAAGTAACAGATACAAAATGAAACTACAACAGATACAAAACATCACTCAATACTCCCCCTCAAGATGAACCATAAATGTTGATAAGGTTCATCTTGGATAATAGGAAGTAAAATTGCTTGTATCCAAGCACCTTTGTGAAGCAGTCAGCAATCTGGTGTCTAGTAGGAATATGGAATGTTTTAATCACTCCATCTTGAAGCTTACTTCGAATAAAATGGCAGTCAACCTCTATGTGCTTCGTACGTTCATGAAATACTGGATTGGCAGCAATGTATAGGGCTGCCTTGCTATCACAATACAGAGAGGCTGGCTGATTATGATCTAAACCAAACATTTGAAGCAAGGCCAACAGCAAACAATCTCACTGGTGACAGTAGCCATTGCTCGATACTCTGATTCTGCAGATGATCTAGATACCACCTGCTGCTTCTTGCATTTCCAGGATATAAGAGAGTCACCAAGAAAGACACAGAAGCCTGAAACTAACCTTTTGGTATCTGGACAAGCCGCCCAGTCAGCATCACAATAGGCTTTTAGTTTCAATTCAGAAGTTGCTGATAAAAATAAGCCCTGTCCTGGTGTCTTCTTAAGATACTTAAGTACCTTATAGGCTGCCTATAGATGTGACATTTTAGGAGAACTCATAAACTGACTCAGTTTATGCACTGAGTAGTAGATATCAGGCCTGGTCAAGGTCAGATAAAGGAGCTTGCCTATAATTCTTCTGTATAGAGATGGATCTAGAACATCTTCTCCCATAGAGCTTCTAAATTTTGCTGATTGATCCATGGGTACATTTGCAGGCTTACTTGCTAGCAGACCTGTATCAGAAAGTAACTCTAAAATGAATTTTCTTTGACATAAGTTGATGCCTTTTTCAGTCCTTGCAACCTCAAGACCTAAGAAATACTTCAAGGTACCAAGATCTTTGAGCTTGAACTTGTTATCCAGAAAAACCTTGAAGGTATTGACTGCCTCTACATTATTGCTAGCTATTAGAATGTCATCTACATAGACTAGCAATATGAGAATTGAACCCTTGCTGACCTTAGTGAAGACAGAATAGTTTGACTTAGATTGGATAAAACCATGATCAAGAAGAGTGAATGAGAGCTTGGCAAACCACTGCCTACTTGCCTGCTTCAAATCATAAAGTGACTTAGTGAGCCTGCACACCTCCCCCTTGCTGCCAAATCCAGGAGGAGGAACCATATACACTTCCTCATTCAACTCCCTATGCAAAAAGGCATTATTGACATCTAGCTGGGACAAATGCCAACCAAACATAGCAGCCACAGCCAAAAGAGTTCTAACTATCACAAACTTCACAACAGGAGAGAAGGTTTCATAGTAATCAACTCCTTCAGTTTGGGTAAAGCCTTTAGCAACTAGTCTAGCCTTGTACCTTTCTATGGAACCATCAGCTTTAAGCTTAATTTTGTAGACCCACTTGCACCCAATAGGCACCTTACCAGGAGGCAGGTTGGTCAGCACCCAAGTTTGATTAACCTGAAGAGCATCAATCTCAGTCTTCATGGCAGCTTGCCACAAGGGATCAAGGGAAGCTTCAGCATAGGAAGAGTGTTCTTTGGTAATGGACAAGGCAACAGAAAAGGCTTTATGTGCAGTAGACAGTTTAGAATAAGAAAGAGTAGAGGAAAGTGAATAGAAAATACTTGGACTGTCAATGGAATCATGGGAAGGCATGAAAGAAGCTGAAGCCAAATTGCAGTGATAATCATGAAGGTATGAAGGAGGTTTATGAGGCCTATTGGATTTTCTAACAGCAGGTAAAATAGGTAAGGGAGTGGGAAGAGCAGAAGGTTCAAGTGGAGCAGTAGAAACAGGTGAAGAAGTGTCCAGATTAGGATAAACAAGATTTGGAAACTCATCAGGAGGGACAGCAGTGTCAACAGGACTGAAAGGCAAAGAAAATTCAGCAAAAATAGGAGAAATGGATTCTGAAAGGGAAGGCTGAGAGGAAAACATATTGTGAGAAGGGGAAGAAGAACTAGGAACAAGTTTAGACAGCCAATGTTTAAAAGGAAAGATAGATTCTTTCAAGATAACATCTCTAGAAAGGAAAATAGTTTTAGTGGACAAATCATACAACTTGTACCCTTTGGTTCCAAAAGGATATCCAAGAAAGATGCATGTCTTTGCTCTAGGATCAAACTTGGATCTGTTTCTAGCTAAAGTAGAAGCATAACATAAGCAACCAAAGGATCTAAGATGCTGGTATGATGGAGAATGACCCAAAAGTTTCTGATAAGGAGTCAGATTGCCTAGAAGAGGGCTAGGAAGCCTATTGATAAGGTATGTGGCTGTAAGAACACAATCCCCCCAGAATTTTAAAGGTAAATTTGCATGAAATCTCAAGGC
Organism: Quercus gilva; assembly: GCA_023621385.1. Taxonomy (NCBI): domain Eukaryota; kingdom Viridiplantae; phylum Streptophyta; class Magnoliopsida; order Fagales; family Fagaceae; genus Quercus; species Quercus gilva. Next base: position 1,994,896 of record CM042476.1, read on the forward strand.
CCTAGCAACATTCAACAAATGCTGATGTTTCCTTTCAACAACAGCATTTTGTTGTGGTGTTTCAACACAAGACAGCTGATGTAAAATACCATTGGAAGCATAAAATGAAGAAAGGGCAAATTCAGGACCATTGTCACTCCAGATTACTTTAATGGACACCTTGAATTGATTAAGTATCATTTGAAAAAAGGTTTGAATCAAGGAAGAAGCATTAGATTTAAATTTCATTAAATAAACCCAAGTACATCTACTATGATCATCAACCAAAGTAAGAAAATATCTTGAGCCATTCAATGAAGGAGTAGAGAAAGGGCCCCAAATATCAGCATGGATCAAGTCAAAACAAGATAAGGATACACTTGTGGACTTAGGGAAAGGCAGTTTATGTTGCTTAGCTAAAGGGCAGACAAAGCAATCAAAGGAATTGTTGTTATTGCAAGAAGTTAGATCAGGTACAATATGTTTCAACAAAGCTATTCTTTGTGCAGATGGATGACCCAATCTGTAATGCCACAATCTAACAGCACTATTTGAATTATCAACAACAGTAGAACAGACATTGACACTTTTATTATGAAGAAAAGTAGGCAATCTGGACAGAACCTCGGAAACAAAATGTGGTAAGGTGAAGGAATCAGTGCATTGCAAGATGTACAGACCTCCATGTCTCTTACCCAACCCAATCATCTTCCAATGCTATAAGTCCTGAAGAAAACAATAATGAGAAAGGAAAACACAACAGCAAGAGGGGTTTTGGGTCAGCTTACTTATAGAAATAAGATTGAAAGAAAAACTAGGAATACAAAGGACATGCTCTAAAGTCAGCGTTGCTGAAACTTTAACAGTTCCAACGTGGGTTACCTTAACCATTTCACCATTAGGAAGTTGAATTGAAATTTAAACAGAAGAGGTAATAGAAGTAAAGAAATGAATAGAGTGAACCATGTGGTCTATTGCACCACTATCCAGAATCCAGTCAAATGAATTGATGTGAGAGGGATTTGCACTGGAAGAAAAGACTAAATGCTCAAGAGAAGGGGAAAAACAGATACCTGAAAGGGTTTGGGCCTGAACATCCATTGAGGGCTGAGCAATGATGGTGGCAACTTGATGAGTAGTATCCAAACATACCTCTGTTGGTGCTTGGGTGCCAAAGTGACATTGAGAGTTCAATAAACCAACCAATTGCTGATATTGAGCCTTGGTGAGAGCAACAGGTTCACCGAGATCTTCAGCAGCATTAACATTGCTTGCAAAAGGTTGACTACCTTTGTTTTTGAACCTATACCCAGGAGGATATCCGTGCAGTTTGAAGCACTTGTAAACAACATGCCCCATGGCTCCACAATGATTGCACTGTGGTCTGCCATTCTTAGATTTAACAAAGGTCTTGGTGTTGGTGTAACCAGGTTTAGACCCAAAAGCTGCCAAAGCTGCTGATGTGTCAATCAAGGCCTTCTTCCCAGCACCTACTTTTCTTTGTTTCTCATCTTGCAGTAGAAGAGAGAACACTTTGCTTAAAGGAGGCACAGGCTCCATCAGTAGAATTTGACTCCGAACAGTTGCATATGTCTCATTCAGCCCTATCAGAAAAGACATAGTACATTCCTCAATTTGATGACCGCATGTACATGTCCTATAATTGGAAAATTCATCCTAAAGGCCTTTAAATTTGGCATAGTATGCATTGATAGTTAAGTCCTCTTGAGTCAAAGAACTAATCTCCTTTCTTAAGTCAAAGATTGTAGGTCCATTTCCTTGCCCAAATCTGTTTTGCAGATCAATCCATACATCTCTGGCAGTCTTGAAGTAAACTATGCTTGATTGTAAATCCTTAGAGACAGAATTAAACAACCAAGCTAGGACAGTGCTATTGCATTTACTCCATGCTGTGTAATGTAGGTGATCAATAGATTGAGGCTTGGGGATAGAGCCATCAATGAATCCCAATTTGGTTTTGGCATCCAAAGAGATGAGAATGGCTCTACTCCAGGTGTTATAGTTTTCTTCAGTGAGATGTTGAACCACCAAAGAAACTCTTGGATTGTCTCCACTAGATAGGAAATAGGGACTGGATGTATTTTCCCAAGGCTGGACAGTGGGATAAGTAGAACTAGAGGTACTCTCAGTCATGGCTTGAAGCAGTATTATCAAAGAAAATGATGAAGGTAAAAAAAAAACCTTAGTAAAGAAAGTCAAGAATCAATTTTCTTGAGAATCTTTCAAGAGATAGGAAATCAAAATTCAGCTCACAATCTTGATCAAATTAGAACAGAAATTTTGGATTGGAAACCCTAAAATTGAAGAAGAGAAATTGAAACCCTGAGATTGAAGGTTCTAATTTCAATTATGAACAGGAGAATCAAGATCAAGATTTCAACACATAAAAGAAATCAAGACCTAGAAGATGATGATCTTAATGCAAGAATCAACAGAAACACAATAAGGTAAATTTCTAGTTGATCTGAATGAAGCATTAAAGAATCAAGAAAGAACATAATTGAACTAGGAAGAATCAGAGAATACTAGAGGTGAATGATCTCTGAAACTAGTTCTGCTTTGATACCATATTGAATTCATACAAGCTCCGAAGATTCATCAATGGAGGAAATTAAACACACTGAGAGAGAGAGAGAGATAGAACAACACGAGTCTTGTGAAAATGAATTCATTACTTAAGCTTAGCATACTCTGTTCTTTATATAGTGAGAACAGAGACGGGAAATGAAAATAGAAAAATAACTAACTGATAACTAACTCATTAATCTATTTTACTATAAACGACAGTCGTTTCATAAACTAACATTGCTATGCTACTGCTAAACTACTTGTAGTTCGCCAGACGACAACCCACCCAAAGTCCCAAAGGTTCAACTCACGAAATCTCTGAATTATAGCATATAATCTATCGCCAAGCCTCTAAAACCCGCAAGCTTCAAGAGCAAGACTTCCTTAACAACTGATAGGTTTGAGAGGTTTGGTAAAGATGAGATTAGTATATTTGCGAACAACAATAGTCGGTCTTTATCAAATTATAATTTTGATTTGGGTTTTGATAGTTATGGCAAAGTTAAGAGTGGGATAGTGGAACCCAAGTTTAGGATGAGCTTAGCTAAGCTTTTGGAGGAATGTGATGGGGTTTAGAAAGAGAAAGTGGGGTGGTAGAGGAGAGAGAAAGCGTCACTGGAGGTAGGGGTGTAGCCAGGAATTTATACTTGGGGAGCCAATTTGTTGTAATTTTCCCTTATAGAATCTCCACCCAAAAAAAAAAAAAAATTTGTAGTATTAATACAATAATCATAATTCAAAAATCTATTGAATACAAAATTATCAACTTTGATATATTATCATATTCTCAACAATTATTTAGTTCACTATTGATATATACAAAAATTTTCACTGTTATTTTAAAACTATCAACCCATCATTATTATTCATAATATTGAAAATTTCCTATATTTTAATTTTTTTTTTTCAATGAATTATCTAGCTCCTAATTTCAAAAAAAAAAAATTAGCTTAAAAAAATGATGACATAAAGAGATAAAATATATTATAATATAGCAATACAAAAATTGAACAACAAAATCTTGATAAGCAAAACATATTCATTAAACTAATTAGAAAGCCAAAAACTCATAGGGCAAGATTCATATTATAATAAATAAATAAATAAATGACAAAACCATATGACCATTATCGTATATATAACAAAACATAAATCTAAATACCCAAATGCGTGAGTTTATTTGGTTGTGTTGGAAAGAGGGTTAATGTGTTGACTTGAGAGAGGGCAGTGTAGGCTGGGATTGAGGTATGAAGGATCATTAAAGGTGTGGGGGCAATTTCATTATTTTAAATAATTGTTATTAAGGGTATTAGTAACTCTTTGTCATGTGTCTTTTTTTTTTAAAATATAGACGATTTAGTCCAAGTTAGATATCACGTCAGTACTTCGTTAGGTCATGTATGACATAAACTAGTAGACATAGATGGAATGACAAAAAGTAGAATGTTTTGCAAAGTTTACGGACAAAAAATGAATTTTTGTAAAAGTTTAGAAACGAAAATGATATTTTATCAAAAAAAAAAAAAAACTAATAAATGATTATAATTTACAAACTAGAGTAAAAATTTGGTTTCACGCATCCATGCAGAAGATAATTTATTGAAAGTAAAGAGCATTGTGGATGCACTCCACTTGATTGGGGGTCAAGGTGGTCCCATCTTGGAGGTGGGTGTTTCCCGGATGAGATATATTGCAAGCCAAGTCGAGAACAAGATACGAATTGTGGCTCTGTCAACTTCTCTTGCAAATGCAAAGGATCTTGGGGAATGGATTGGTGCTACTGCTCATGGCCTTTTCAACTTTCCTCCTGGTGTCCGACCAGTGCCATTGGAAATACACATTCAAGGGGTGGATATAGCTAATTTTGAAGCCAGGATGCAAGCAATGACGAAACCAACATACACTGCGATTGTTCAACATGCCAAAAATGGGAAGCCTGCTCTTGTTTTTGTTCCAACAAGGAAGCATGTCCGACTCACTGCTGTGGATCTGATGACATATGTGGCTGGTGATGGCAGTAAGTCATTTTTATTGCAGACTCCTGAAGAACTCAAGCCTTTCATTGACAAAATTAATGATGAAATGTTGAAAGCCACTTTACGTCATGGAGTGGGCTACTTGCATGAGGGCTTAAGTAAGTTGGATCAAGAAGTTGTGTCACAGCTGTTTGAGGCTGGGTGGATTCAGGTTTGTGTCATGAGCAGTTCAATGTGTTGGGGAGTTTCATTGTCAGCCCATTTGGTTGTGGTGATGGGAATGCAAAACTATGATGGTCGGGAAAATGCGCACACTGATTACCCTGTTACTGATCTGTTGCAAATGATGGGTCATGCCAGTCGACCTTTGTTAGATAATTCTAGGAAATGTGTCATCCTTTGCCATGCACCTCGTAAAGAGTACTACAAGAAGTTCTTGTATGAAGCATTCCCGGTTGAGAGCCATTTGCACCACTTTCTACATGCTAATCTGAATGCTGAAATTGTTGCTGGAATTATTGAGAACAAGCAAGATGCTGTGGATTATCTTACATGGACATTTATGTACAGGAGGCTCACACAAAATCCCAAATATTACAATCTTCAGGGAGTTAGTCACAGGCATCTCTCTGATCATCTGTCAGAGCTTGTAGAGAACACATTGAGTGATTTGGAATCGAGTAAGTGTGTTGCCATTGAGGATGACATGGACCTTTCTCCTTTGAATCTGGGCATGGTAGCATCATATTATTACATCAGTTACACTACTATAGAGCGTTTCAGTTCTTCTTTGACTTCCAAAACAAAGATGAAGGGTCTTTTGGAGATCCTGGCTCCGGCTACAGAGTATGCACTTCTTCCTATACGACCTGGGGAGGAAGAGGTGGTTCGGAGGTTGATTAATCACCAGAGGTTTTCATTTGAAAATCCCAAATGTACAGATCCACATGTGAAAGTTAATGCACTTCTTCAGGCCCACTTTTCAAGGCAAAATGTTGGTGGGAACCTAGCATCAGACCAGCGAGAGGTGTTTCTTTCTGCAAATAGATTGCTTCAGGCAATGGTTGATGTTATTTCAAGCAATGGCTGGCTGAGCCTTGCTCTTCTTGCAATGGAAGTTAGCCAAATGGTGACACAGGGCATGTGGGAGCGTGATTCCATGCTTTTACAGCTTCCCCACTTCACAAAGGAGTTGGCCAAGAAATGCCAAGAAAACCCTGGAAAGAATATCGAGACCGTTTTTGATTTGGTGGAGATGGAGGATGATGAGAGGCGTGAGCTGCTGCAGATGTCAGATGAGCAGTTGCTTGATATTGCACGATTTTGCAACCGTTTTCCCAATATTGATATGACATATGAAGTGCTTGAGAATGACAACGTGAGGGCTGGGGAGGATATCACTGTGCAAGTCACTCTTGAGCGAGATCTAGAGGGAAGGACAGAGGTGGGACCTGTTGATGCTCCCAGGTATCCAAAGGCCAAAGAAGAAGGGTGGTGGCTAGTTGTTGGTGATACTAAAAGTAACCAGTTGTTTGCCATCAAGAGAGTTTCCCTGCAAAGGAAGGCAAAGGTTAAGCTTGAATTTGCTGCTCCTGCAGATGCTGGAAATGAGCCATACACCCTCTATTTCATGTGTGATTCATATTTGGGTTGATATCAAAGAAGCAGCAGGCCCAGATGAAGACAGTGGAAGAGAATAAACAGGTCATCCTTTTTATTTGCTTTTGGTTCATTGTAATTTTTGCTTTCTGCTAGCTTAAACATGGTTGTAATTTTTGCTTTGACATTGTGAATTGGTACTTATGTGACTTCCGCATGTTTTGAAGCAATTGGATGTTAAGTAAATGTTTTCTGCTTTTATGTGTGTAATTATTTTGTTTGGTTTGGGAAATTGATTGAATCTGATGTATATATCTGTGCTTCATTTGGTTGGAGTGAAAGAACAGGTGGTGGGTTTTTTATCTGTGCATTCAAAAACTATAGCTTTTATATAGTAGCCTCAAGCTTTTTTATTTTTTGGCTACACATTATCTTTGAGCTGGTATAAGGTGCCCTGGCTTTATGCTTGCTGTTAATTTTTCTAAAGGCTAGTTTTCTAAGTATATGGATTCACCTCATCTATGCTGGACTTAGTTTCCAGGTTTGCTTTGGATTCTGTCTGTCTGACAATGTAGTGTCTGCCCATTCTAATGGATCAGGCCTGTGCCTCCCATGTTGGAGAAGTTCAATTTTAGCATGGCTGCGTTACTGTTAGTTATAAAGGTGCAAGAACCTTATGTTTCACCACTAAAATGCAAGATTAGATTGGGGGGAAAAAAGTGGTTGCAAATGAAGGTAGTACAAGTAAACACATCAGTGATTAGTTGTTTTGCAAACAGGAAAACTAGCAGACTTTGGTCCAGATTGAGCTCATCTAAGTAGCCAACAAATAAGCTTTTTGGTCTATGCTGTATTTGATAGATTATCCAGTTTACTTTATGGATACTTGCTAGATGAGTCAACTGTCTCCCTGATCAGTCTAAGTTAACGAAAATAGCTTTAAATTTTTAACCCCATTCATCAAGCTTGTCCTAACAATCGATCCTCAAAATACAAAAAAAAAAAAAAAAGAAAAAAAAAAAGAGAACTTATCCAAACAATCATATCAACTGTCCGTTGCTTTTAGGTTTTACTCTTCTCACTACATTTTCTGGGAAAAGCTTATAGTCTTGTAATTAATCTCTTTCGCTAGTGCAATTTATATTTGGTTCTCACCTTTTAGGATGAAATATGGTTCTAATCTTGAGTGGGAAGGAAATGCATAAATAGTTCTATTAATGGTTCTATGTTTAGCAGTAACACTTCGATAAACTGCCGAAAGTTAATGTTCATCCATGCAGTTTACTAGTACGAGTAGTGTGCTATAGAAAATTATAAGCAAACCATCAATTGTGAAGTCTTTCCTAGGGGACATTTTCCAGATTATTTGTTGCTAATGGTTTACAGGTATTGGAATTGTCAAACATCAGAATCTGTGTTCAAGTAAATGATGTTATCACTAGAGGCAGCAGAAATTCTAATAATTACCTCTTTCATTATTTGCAGCATTAGCCTAATTTTTTTTTTCTGAATGCAGCATTAGCCTAATCTAATAGCTTGGGAATGGACACTTGGAATTCATAAGATGAATTAAAGGCTTGTATTCGGGTACTGTGAACCGGCCTCCCTGCACAAGGAAAAATGACAGTAAATGTAACTTGAGTATACCATAGTTCAATCATTGTCCAATGACCTTTGTGTAATGGTTTTCTTGTACTGGCATTAGTTTCTTGGCCATCTCTTTATAAAGGTTTTTTCTGATGCAATCTAGAGCCTTTGATCCTAAGTAGTTGATGAAAAGTCTTTTTTATGTGCATTCATAAGCTTTAAATGGAAGTAAATGTGGTAATTACACTACATGATCCTGATTATACATTTAAATAGGAATTGTTGATGTGGAGTTGGTAACTTTGTTATGGATGATATTTTAACTTGTTTGTACAATATCATGTCTGATTTCTTTTTTCCTCGTTAGTAGTTATCCAATTTTTAAAATTGTATTCATGTCTAGATTCTATTATTATGATTGTGACTACCATTATAATGTAGTATATATAGAGAAAGAGAGGAAAGTAAATTGGAGGAAGAAAAATAATGACTTGTTTAAATACTGTTTAAATAATGACTTCTTTATGGATAATTGATGAGTAGATGGTTCAATAGTGTTTTATATACAGGGATTTAGCAGTCTAATGACATATAAGTTACAGAATTTACTAAATACCTGTTTTTAGTTTTTACATTTATTTTCTATGTATTTTACATTCAAACAAAATCGTAATTGCTATGATTTTAAATGATGGGAATCCCAAACATTTGTGAATTTTTGTGTATAAATAACAATGTTTTCACTTTTCATCCATCAAAATTATTTTAGCTTGATAGATTGCCATTTCTTGGTGTTTTCAAGAGAGATATTTAATGTTTAAATTAAATTCTCTCTCTCTCTCTGCTTATAACGAATTATTATTATTATTATTATTAATAAAAAAAAACAATCTTTGCTACTTTTTCATTGTGAATGGACAAAAATTCCATTTTTTGTCCACATTTTGCATCCTGCGATTGATTTTGCAGGCTATCATTTTCTTCTTCTTTCTTCTTTTATTATTATTATTATATATATATATATTTTTTGGCTGAGTTTATAGGCTATTATTCACCTTTGACCAGTGCCTTCTCAATTTTTATCCTAGAGCAACATACTCTACAGCTAAAGCGTAAAGTCAAATGAATGCTTAAAAAATAAAACTAAGAAAATACATAAATAATGTAATCATATATCTCGGTTGAAGTCTTGTAATCATTGGGCTTGGCTTACTTTCAAGTGGTTTGGGGATGGAGGTACCAAGTTCCAGTTTCATAATTATGTTGTAATAAGAATATAAAGAAAAGAAAAAGAAATCAGTAACACTCTAAAACATTTTATCTAGTAGACCAAGCTCGATCTTAATATGGATTCTCAATTTGAACGATACATGATTGTTGTAAAAACTTTTTTTTTGGATAATATTTCATATACTTAATCTTCGAATAAAATGGGTTATTACATATGTATTGAATTATTGATTCATTGACATTTTTTTTACTATTTAGTTAAAGCTTAATATATGAAAATTATATAACTCCCCGTGCACTCTAAGTTGTTATTTATTATTATTATTATGTAAGCCTAATATTCTTTCACACTTCTATGGTTTTATTATAAATCTAAATTTTGAATACTTATCAAAATAGAAGAACAAAAATTGGATGCTATATATATACTCTTTAAAAAAAAAATCAAGGCACATATGAACTTTTTCATTGGTTTCTCAATAAAATTTTTACATATTCAAATTTCATGTTTAAATATTTTTATACTTAAATTGATAACCGAAATTAATTTGTTACTAACTTTATATGGATTTTTAATTTATATGAAGAGGAAGTACATTTTTTATTATATATTAAAAAAAAAAAAAAAAAAAAAAAAAAAAAAAAAAAAAACATAACAAATGATGTGACTGCAACTCCCAACAAAAGTCGGGAAAAAGGATTTTGCATCTGTCTCTGCTTAGTCTGACCACTGCGTGTTATTATAAAAAATAAAAAAATAAAAAAGAAAGAAAGAAAGAAGAAGTGGTTGCAATGATTAGTAAATAGAAAACTATAGCAGACTTTGGTCTGGATTGAGTTCATCACTATCCCACAAATGAGTTATCTGATTTATGTTGGATTTGATAGATTATCTGGTTTTGGTTAATTTCTCTTTTTATCCTATTTTTGATTTTTTTAAGTTTTAACAATAACTAAACTAGATTGGTGTTTGGTTCTATTTTTGGTTAAACCGGATGGTATGGTCGATTTTTAAAACCATGATTAGAATACTTAGACTCTGCAAATGCTTTGTCCACATACATAATTACGTTCAAAAATTAAAAAATTGAAAAGTCATGCGTGAGAGAGTTAGTGTGTGTGTGTGTATACATATATATTTTGACACGGTCTCGAAGAAATAAAATTAAGGTGAATGACAATGTTAGTCCATTAAATCGGGTTGTTATTGAAGCAAAAAGGTTCTTATCCCTGTATAGAAAAACTAAAGGTAGCCCAATGAGGAAACCACGGCCTGCGGTGGTTATTGGAAGCCTCCGGATCAAGATGGGTTCAAGACAAATTTTGATGGGGCTATGTTCCATGATTTTTTTTTGAAATGAAACTCAAACTTTTCATTAATATCTGAGATTGAAATACAACAAAGGCAATAAACAAGGACCAACTCTAGCATTTTGATCTATCTAACATTAGTAGACTATGGAACATAGGGGGCTCGGTCCCTATCCAGGTCTGAGTCATCACAGACTTTCTGGCATGCTGAGCTAGCTCGTGTGCCACTTTGTTGTAGTCCCTTTTCAGATGGAGAACTTTCTAGCTTCTAAACTGATTAAGCAAACTGAGAGCACCTTGGATAATAGGGCCCTTAGTTCCATGGAATGATCTTGAATTCACAAGGGAATCTGATTCTATAATTATCCGAGGAAGCTTTAATTCACTAGCCAAAAGAATCCCGGACTCAAGAGCAAGAGCTTCAGTTGCCTCCATATCGTAGGAAGCATCCAGCAATTTGCTTCTTGCAGCTACCATCATACCTCTACAATCACGTATCACTACCTCGACACTAGATAGTCTGCCATCCTCAGCTGTAGCTCCATCTACATTTATCTTGATAGTGTTTGGAGGTGGAGTTGCCCAGCCAACACCAGGGGGCTGCTGCCTGAGAAGGTTTGCAGTTATGGCACCTTTATAGTCACTCCGAAGCCTTTGAGCATAATCCCAAACCTGAAACGGTGCGAGGCAAGGCTGTTCGTGCATGTACCACCTAGTTTCTATTGTACCAGATTGACCTTGCTGTGACAAAGAAAATCTCCACATCTAGAGCTGTCCCCTTTTCCATGATCCTCATAGCTATATCTGTGATATCCTAGTTTCCATCTCCCAAATTTATTGGACAAGTCTGCCAACTCCCCCACACCTCCCAGGCCTTACTACAATGAATTAACGCATGTTTGATACTTTCAGGACCCGCTATGTTCCATGATTTAGGAGTAGCTAGTATAGGTGTTGTGATAAGAAAGCATAAAGGGGAAGTTATGACAGCCTTGTCTGATAAAATCCCCCGACCCCCTTACAGTTCTTGAAATATTTTAGCATGGCAAGCTATCCTTTTTGTCCATGAAGTTGGTCTCAGAGGTTCCATTATGGAGGAGACTCGGAAATTGTCATCAATTCTCTTTGGAAGAGTGATATGTTTCATTTTGCATTTGCTCATTTAGTTAAAGACGCCTTATGTAAACTCTTTACAAAGTTATTGTTTTTTTCATACCTATAGACATGACAATTTTGTTACGATTGATTTTGCTAAGAGAGTTAGATTCTATTCTCCACTTTTAGCCTAGATGGAGTCTGTTCCTCCAGACATTAGTAGTCTTGTAACTTTAAGTAATATTAAACTACTTAATGAATTTTTATAAGATTAATATTTTAAAAATTCAATTGTTGGATTACATGTTTTTTATGTTTTTATAAGATCTATGAACTTATCTCTTATACATGATTTTATATAAATTTGACGAAATTTTGTTCAATAAAATAATAGCATCCAAAAAAAAAAATTATGCTAAAATGCAAAATCCACCCTCTAAGTTTCTTTAGAATTTATTTCAATCCTCTGAGTTTCAAATTTATTCAATTAAGGTATTTCTATCAACTTTTGTTTAAAATTTTTGAAAAAAAAATTCTGAAAAATATTTTTCAATCATTAATTGAATTTTTTTATTTAAAAAAATTGAAGAAAATTTTAAAAAATTGGAAAATTAATCACAACATATAACAAAATTGATAAAAAAGCTTTAATTGAATAAAACTGAAAGTTAGAAAATTGAAATGAGGGTAGATTTTGTATTTTATCCAAAATAATAATAATAATTGTGGGTGTGAAAGCCCAACGTCAGGTGTTGGGCTTAGGGCCCAATCCGAATACCACTATGCATCTGAGGAGAAGAAAGAAGTTAGGAAGGAATCCTGGTGGAGAAATGTACTTGGAATTGAGTGAAAGGGGCAGTCCGAAGAGAGCCCTATTGGTCTGAAGAGACTATTCTCCTCGAATCCCAAGGAACTTGATTAAACAAATACACCGAGGGTCCGAATGATCTTCCTAACTACTTTCACGACAAGGACAAGCTTTGGGCATGCCTAGAGATGAGAAGAACAGAGAAATATCTGAAAGGAAAGGCTGCTACCACCGCATTTAATGCACTGCAGCAACTCTCTTGACCGCATTTATGTGGAGAAGACTCCTGAACAGTGCAATCTCAGCTACCACCACTCACGGAGAACTAAAGCAGATATCAGACATGACATGTACTCAAGTGAAGGCTTAAATGGCGTACAGGTGGACGGTGATGATGAAGCAGAAGGGAACTATATAAATGTAATAGGCCTTTGAAGAAAGAGAGGAAGAAAAATCTGTAAAAAAAAGACTAAGAGTTGTAATTATCTGTAAATGAGAGATGAACCCTCTTTGGACCTGGGTTGTTTTTGACTCTTAAGCGTGTTCTTATGTTAAGAAATTGTTGCTAGATTCACAAATAGCCTAACTTTTTCACCCACTCTCTACAAATTCATTGTTCTGGGTTCATTGGGCTCATAAACCTAACCTTTTGGGCCTGGGCCACAAAATTTGGACCTCACAATAATAATAATAATAATTATTATTATTATTATTATTATTATTATTATTCAATGGATTGGGTAATATAATTATTTATCTCTACAATTTTATCCAATCAAATATAAATAACAACCTCCTTAAAAGTTGTCATTCAAAATAAACTTTGATAGAGCTATTTTTAAAGAATAAAGTAAAAACAGGAGTTTTGATTTATGATGATAATAAGTTGCTCATTGCAGCATTGAGTACCAAAGGGAGAGAAATTTGGATTTAGATGCTTCAATTTGAGGAAGGTAATTCTTGGTTAGGAGCAATGGTAGAGGGAGCTATTATCTCATGTGCCTCATGCATGAGAGATTTTTCCATGGTAGAGGTAGCAATATTAATAATTAGTATTATGCATGGTCATAAAGATAATTTCATATAAAAAATATTTAGTTTTTTATAAAATATTTTAAAATAAATTTATATGGTACCTATGCATCGCACGGGACATCAACTAGTATATATATAAAAGCAGAAATCTCATGCTGGAGAGTGTGAGGTTGAGCCATGTAGCACATTTTTTGAAGTTTTCTTTATTTAGTTTTCCACTTCAGCAAAGTTTGTATTTATATTAAAGTATTAGGTCATTGAATTAGCCAATAGAGTAAATGCATATATTAATTATCTATTTTTGTGCATTAATTATTTTTATTAAATGAATTTATTTGATTACTTTTATAAACTCTATCGAAAATAATTTTCGGTTGGAATAATAATAATAAATTTAGAATATGACATTTTTACTCATGTTTAGTTGTTTTGACAACAATTGTCACAAAATCCATAAAAAAAAATAAATATTTGTGAATTCACTAAAATTAATCTTAATCCTTTAAATTTCCGAACTCCTTTGTGTGTGTGTGTGTGTGAGCCCACGTGTGTATGCATGTGTGTGGAAATAACATTGTAGCATATATTCTATGTAATTAAAAAAATTACTAATATAATATATAAGTTTATTTTGTTATATTAATTATTTTAAGCATAATGAAATTTTAATATTATTTTTCTAAGATTTATACGAGAAACAATTGGTTTTTTTATGTGAGAAACAATTGATTTGAAATATGACATTTTTACTCAAATTAAAAAGGGGGAAATCTTTTTAGCAACACACAACCAAGAATGTAAAAAAAATAATAATTGAAGGATATTTGCATTTTTTAGTAGGCATGAAACTTGCCTATCTATATTAGCTACTATATCATACATTTTTTAATTTGTAAACACATATATATAGTATGATCAAATAACTATATTACTCTTAGTATATTTCTATTTTGTCTATATATAAAATAACTAAAAATTACAATTTTTGACAATAAAATTGATTGAAATATCTTTTTTTTTTTTTATATATCTATAGTTGTGAGATGGGGATCTGAAACCTGAATATTTCTATTGGAAATTAAAGTGTCAATTAGTTAAGTTACAAGATTTTTGGTATAACTAATCGAAATATTGGAGAAAACAAATAATAAGTTGCACCGCACTTCGTGCGGGAACTCAACTAATTAATAAAACAAATTTCTATTCATATGGGGGTAAGTTACTTAAAGCAATGATTTATATTTTTTATGCTGTTCAAATATCTATCTATTCCATGTTAAAAATTTCATAGTTTAGTAAGATAATTGCAACATCAATTCTCACAAATTTCAAACATTGGGAAAGCAATTTTAAAGCGCACAAGAATTACATACTAAGGGCATTCACATAAGTTTATATAAAATTTTCTCCCTATTAAATTTCTTTAGAAGTGTTAGGGAATTTACCTATTGGTTGTAGGGGTGTGCATGAATTGAATTAGCTTGTGCATGAGTTGAATTGGCTTGGTTGGAAGGTTTCCTTAATCCTGCCAAAGTTTGTTGGGTTGAGATATTCCCAACCCGTCACATGTGTAGAAACCAACCTAACCCACGTGGATTAGGCTGGATTGAGTTAGGCCCAGTGAGTTAAGCTTTAGATTTTTCATGCTTTATGTTTTAACAAAAATACTTATTAACTATTTAACTAATATATTTCACATAGTATGCCTAAATTATATTGGAAAATTCACACATATGGAGGAAAAATTCATTGATGAACCCAGAAAATTCATGATTATCATAGGCATATTTCTCTTGAGCAACACTTAAACACAATTGCATTTAAGAAAATTCAAGGGAATTTTCTTTGTGTTGGATGTCAAAAGGCCAGCTCAAACAATACTGTGTTAGACACGGTGAGTTTTGGCTCACCAGAACACTGAAGAATGAGCTCTTAATTTATTTATTTATTTTTAATGTAAGTAGTAGATAGTAGATATTAGAGCAAATAATTAATAAGCCATCACATACAGGATAACAATAAAATTTTATTATTTGATTATAATAACATAAGTGTTAAAAGACAAGTAGATGCACTAATTTTTCATGCCTCATTGCCAAGTTATTATTTAATTAATTTTTCAAAATAATATTTTAATTAATAGGGTAATTTTCTTTGTGTGGATGTCAAAAGGCCAGCTCAAACAATACTGTGTTAGACACGGTGAGTTTTGGCTCACCAGAACACTGAAGAATGAGCTCTTAATTAATTTATTTATTTTTAATGTAAGTAGTAGATAGTAGATATTAGAGCAAATAATTAATAAGCCATCACATACAGGATAACAATAAAATTTTATTATTTGATTATAATAACATAAGTGTTACAAGACAAGTAGATGCACTAATTTTTCATGCCTCATTGCCAAGTTATTATTTAATTAATTTTTCAAAATAATATTTTAATTAATAGGGTGAACGTTTGAACCATTGGATTCAAGGGAGTTTCTCATTAAAGACAAACGTTTAATTAATTTTTCAAAATAATATTAATATATGTTTTAACAGGGTGAACGTTTTGAACCATCAGATTGGAGGGAGTTTCTAAATCCCATTAAAGACCAACGATATTGTAGTAAGTTTTTATAGATCTCATTTTTCTTCTGGTGTTGAAATACATTTTGTAGGTAATGTACTAAATATTTACTTCTCTATAGGATGCTGCTGGGCAATTACTGCAGCTGCTGCTGTAAAGGTGTTATGTACCCTATTAGACTGCGTGGAAGACCCAAAGAATGCTGGATTAGAAATTGATAAAAAGGGTGCTATAGGTAGCTTTTGACTGGATCGCTGATAACGGAATCAGAGGATGCAAAGGGAACAAAAGAAGATAATCCTAATTTATTTTAGTTAAAATAAATTACAAAGTGTATACATTTGATCGAGATAAACAACTAATGAGTTTAATTAATTGCAGTTCAAAGTTACAATACAATAATCACCTTCAGAGTTTGCCTTCTCTACCTCCTACCTCCTCCTTAAACTTAAAGTTCTTATTCTATAATACCAAACAAAATAGAATACAAACAGTTAATCTAAGTTTGCCTTCTCTCTTATTCTACTTATTCTATAATAAGAAACAAAATAGAATACAAACAGTTAATCTAATTAAAGAGAGAAATAAATAAACACTACTTCAACACCAAGATGATAGCTTTATCAACAAATCACGACACCAATCAATCTTATTTAACTATCATGTCCGCTCATCAAATCAAGACACCTAGATAATAGCTTTATTATCAAATAAAGACACCATAGCTTTATCATTAAATCAAGATACTAATCAATTTTTGATAAGGACGGGATTGAACCCAGATCTCTTACTCAACTAAAAAAATTAAAAATTAAAAAAAAAAAAAGAAAAAGAAAAAGAAAGAAAGAAATAGACCTGTTGAGTCATCAGAAAGATCTAAAGGCTCAATTCTGCCGCCACCGTCAAGACACACGGTGTGGGAAAAGTCTTCCACATCAAAACCCTGCAATGCAGATTCACCACACAATTATTAATCATTCATTTTTATTTTGAACAATATTTTATCATAAGCTCTCTACAATGATTTATTGCTATTTATCTTCAGTCCAAAACATCAATCGTTATACAACTCTCTCTATATATAAATTGTTCTTAGGAGAGAAAAGAAAGAAAGGCTTACCCCGCTCTCATTAACCTGAGCATAATAACACTTGATTTCTTCATCAGTCATTTCAGGCCTTGGTATATAATTTATATCAAACATACTACAATCATAGTCTAGGCTGAATCTGGGTTTCTTTCTGTTTGTGAGAGTGAGAGAATGAAAGGAAGATTGGGAGATCAATCATGAAACTGTTGTGGGTGTGCTGTGCTCTTCTTGGGCTTAAAATTAGTAGTATTTATAGGTTATCTCTTGGATGTGTTAGACTTTAAATGATAGACAATCTCTTTTTAATTTTTCAATATTGATCTTTCTTGGATGTATTAGAATTTGAATGATAGACATTCTCTTTTTAATTTTACAATCTCTTTTTAATTTTTCAATATTTATCTTTTTTGGATGTATTAGAATTTGAATGATAGACAATCTCTTTTTAATTTTTCAATATTTATCTTTCTATTTTAATTTTTTTGTAGCTTGGTAATTGATAAATTTGATTTCAATTTCTATTTATATATTAACTATTGGATCTAGCCCAAATCCAAATGAAAACAATTTTAAGAAATCCAACAATTTCAAATAACATCACACACCCATCAAAGAATGTAAGAAAATAAATCAAATAATCAAGTAATAATTTAAAATATAGTAAAATATAGTATATCATATTTTGTTTTTTTTTTTTTTTTTTTTTTTGGTAAAATATCATTTTCGTCCCTAAACTTTGCAAACCGTTTTACTTTTCGTCATTCTATCTATGTCTATTAATTTATGTCATATGTGGCCTAAAGAAGTGTTGACGTGGTATCTGACTTAAATTAAATTATTATACATATATATATATATATATATATATAATAGACATGTGGCAAAGAGTTATTGGTACCCTAATAGCAATTATTTAAAAGGACAAAATTACCCCCCACACCTTTAATGATCTTTTAGGCCTCCACTACATCCCTCCTAGCCACACTTTCTCTCCTTCACCACCCAATTTCTCTCTCTAAAACCCCATCACATTCCTCCTTCAATGTCTTCTTTAGTTCTTTACCTTTACTTACTCTTCAAGTCCAAAATGCCATCCAACCCGACAGCAAGTTCTACCCAAAACCGTTAGACGACGACCCACCCAAATCCCCAAAGTTTCAACTCATGGAATCTCTGAATTACAGCAAATAATCTACCAACAAGCCTCTAGAACCCACAAGCTTCAAGAGTAAGACTTCCTTAACAATTGATAGGTTTGAGAGGTTTGATAGAGATGAGATTAGTATATTTGCGAACAACAATAGTGGGTCTTTGTCAAATTATAATTTTGATTTGGGTTTTGATAGTTATGACAAAGTTAAGAGTGGGATAGTGGAACCCAAGTTTAGGATGAGCTTAGCTAAGCTTTTGGAGGAATGTGATGGAGTTTAGAAAGAGAAAGCGAGGTGGTAGAGGAGAGAGAAAGCGTGGTTGGAGGCAAAGGCGTAGCCAGGAATTTATAGTTGGGGGGCCAATTTGTTGTAATTTTTCCTTATAGAATCTCCATAACAAATTTGGTAGTTTTAATACAATAATCATAATTCAAAAATCTACTGAATATATAATTATCAACTTTGATATATCATCATATTCCCAACAATTATTTAGTTCACTATTGATATATACAAAAATTTTCACTATTATTTTAAAACTATCAACCCATCATTATTCATAATATTGAAAATTTCCTATATTTTAATTTTTTTTAAATGAATTATTTAGCACCTAATTTCAAACCAAAAAAAATCAACTTAAAAAAAATGATGACATAGAGAGATAAAATATACTATAATATAGCAATACAAAAATTGAACAACAAAATCTTGATAAACAAAACATATTCATTAAACTAATTAGAAAGCCATAAACTCATATGGCCAGATTCATATTATAATAAATAAATAAATAACAAAACATAAATCTAAATGCCCAAATGCGTGAGTTTATTTGGTTGTGTTGGAAAGAAAGTTAATGTGTTGACTTGAGATAGGGTAGTGTAGGCTGGGATTGAGGGTTTGTGTACTTTGGGTCACATATCTACTGGACTATGTTGAGATCCTTGGAATAATGGGGCTCTATTATTTTTTTTGAGGGGGCCCAATGCCTATTACTTCCTTGTTGGATCAGACCTATAGCCTAGCTGGAGGGGTGAAGGCCCGGTGAAGTGAGGTATTATCATTAAAGGTGTGGGGGCAATTTCGTCCTTCTAAATAATTATTATTAAGGGTACCAATAACTCTTTGCCATGTGTCTTTTTCTTTTTTTAACTATAAATGATTTAGTCTAAGTCAAATATCACGTCAACACTTCATTGGGTCATGTATGACATAAACTAATAGACATAGACGAAAGGACGAAAAGTAGAACGTTTAGCAAAATTTATGGACAAAAAATAAACTTTTATGAAAATTTAAGAACAAAAATAATATTTTACCAAAAAAAAAACTAATAAAAAATTATAATTTACAAACTAGAGTAAAAATTTGGTTTCACGCATCCAAGCAGAAGACAACTTATTGAAAGTAAAGAGCATTATTCATGATTGGACACTTGATGAAAAAGACCAAATTAGGTAAATATTTAGTTTTCCATAAATAAAATCTCATAGCATATTTCTCATAAAAAAAAAAAAAATCTCATAGCATATGAAAGAATAAGTCCATGCATGTTTCTCAAAAAAGAAGAAGAAAAAAGTCCATGCATAATTTCAGCAAGATTCTCACAAACATACATAATATCACCCAAACATACCATAACGACACTATACAAAGAAATTAAACGCAATTTTCCCTGAATGCATACATAGTTCCGTGTTCTTTATCCTCTCATTGAGAATTATTTCTTTACTTTACTTGAATGTGGTGAGATTAATTTCAAACTATTTTTGATAAGTACTTACTTTATCTTTGAGGTAAGAAATTTCAACGTTAACCTCTTAAAAAAGGAAAAATTACATTTTAAATGCTATATTTTTCAGTGTAATAATAAATTATAAACCCAAAAGTAATAAATTAAAAATGGACTAGGTTAACAAGCCGAGTGAAAAGAAATAAATAAATAAATAAAATACAAATGCCATTTTTTTGTTTTTGTTTTTTGTGTTTTTGTTTTTTTAAGGTGATGTCTCTTTTAAAGCCCAAAAGCCACCTTGACTTCTCAGCCTCCTCAAAAGGCCCAAAAAGACACCAAAATCAACTCAAACTCAAACTCTCTCTCTCTCTTTTCCATTCTTAAAACTCTGAAAGGCTTGTACTTTATAGCTCAAACTCGTTCAAGTTCGACACAAAGACCTCATATGGCGCTTTGCACTGGGCTCCAATCTTTCCCTTCTTCTTCTTCAACTTCAAACCATATCAGACCAACTAAAGCCTTAAACTTTCACCCCATTTGTTCTTTACACTATAATTCTCATTCACCGTTCACTGAAAAGCACTCCATTGAGAGGTACCACAGGGACCAATGGTTGTACAAGACCCAGTTGGAAAACATAGAAAATATAGCATCTTGCTCTTCCCCACCACCTGATTCTAACTCAGTTAGGCAAAATGAGATAGCACTGCAATTGCCAGAGCTGAAGAAGCTGCTTCAGGTGCTGAGAGAGAAGAGGGAGAGAGAAGGGTGTGGTGGGTGGAAGAAGTGTGGGCCAGGGAATGTGTTCTTGGTGGGGACAGGACCTGGGGACCCTGAGCTTTTGACACTCAAGGCTGTGAGAGTCATTCAAAGTGCTGATTTGCTCTTGTATGATCGGTTGGTCTCCAATGATGTGTTGGATTTGGTTGGACCTAATGCTAGGCTTCTCTATGTTGGCAAGACTGCTGGGTACCATAGTAGAACCCAGGTAAAACCCACACACACACTCTCTCTCTGTCTATCTATCTATATATGTATAGCATTTTCTGTGAATTGAATGTTTGTATTTCTTTTGATTTTGAACTGAGTTTCTCTTTATTCAGTCTGCATTAATCTGTATCTATTTCAAGTTTTGTATATTTATAAATTAGGAATGGTTTTTCAATTGCTGCACAACTTTGGTTAAATATTTGAGTTTCTTTTGATTTTGAACTGGGTTTCTCTTTATTCAGTCTGCCTCCATCTGTATCTATTCGAGTTTGTAATTATTTTTTGGTAGTTTTAGAATTAAGAATTGGTTTGCTATTGATTTACAACTCTGGTTGATGATATTGGTAGAAACAATTAATTGGGATTGTGGGTGTGCTTTTATTATTATTATTTTTTGGGAGAGGGGGTATAAAGAATGCTTTTAGTGTAAGTTCAATTTAGGTTCTTCAGATATAAGAAATTCTGATTTGGTCCCTAAAATTGAAAAAAAGGAACAATTCTGTCCCTCTATCTATGGGTCAGTTTGATTTTGATTCCTTAAATATGGAGCTGGTTTTGATTTTGGTCGTTTAGATATAGGGTTAGTTTGATTTTGGTCCCTTAAATATGCGGTTGGTTTGATTTGCTGAAAAATGGGTACCTTAGGAAGTCATGCAGGGGCACCCCATTTTGCTCGTTAGTCACCTAGACAGGAAAATAGGTGTTTGTACAATTGGGCATGTGGGGATTGGAGAAATGAATTTATTTTAAGTTGGTTTTGTGACAGGAGGAAATACACGAGTTGCTTCTAAGTTTTGCTGAAGCAGGAGCTACTGTTGTGAGACTTAAAGGAGGGGATCCATTGGTGAGTTCTATCTGTAAATGTTTTACTGGGCAATGTAGTGGTATTAGCCCAGAGATGTAATTTCATTTGCTCTGTTGTTCAGTTTTTTTTTACCCTGAAATATGTTCTTGGGGTTTTAGGTGTTTGGGCGAGGTGGGGAGGAGATGGATTTTTTGCAGCAGCAAGGGATTCATGTGAAAGTAATTCCAGGTATGCCATAGTGGAGTGGTCTCTTAAATCTCATTTTTAAGATGAAACTGTTAATATAGGAGAAGTTGAATGTTTCATGAATAACTGAATGTAACCATAATGATTTACATAGCATTTTGAGAAAATGATTGATCATGTTGAATTGAGTGAGGACAGGAAGATGAAATCCATCTCCAAAAGTGATTATTAAAATCTGGAATGTGTGGTTCTGATAAAACATAACGTTGATATTCGCAATTTTGAGTCAAATTTTTTTTCTACATCTAGAGAATTCAAAAAACTTAACTTCATTGTGAATCACTTGGAAAGTGTGGCAGAAAGGTTTCCAAATAAAGGCTTGGCAAAATAGTGAGAGGAATAGCGTCATAGACTTATATAAGGGCAATGTACATTGATTTATGGGGCAAATGCGTTCATGGAGGGAGGAAAATAGTAGTAGAATGTTGATTTGATCTTTGATTCATGAAAATAGGGACATAACTTGAATAGAAAGGCTTCCAAAGAGTTTGATTTTTATGCTCATTGTTTTTGCAGGAATAACAGCTGCTTCAGGAATAGCAGCAGAGTTGGGGATTCCACTAACTCACAGAGGTGTTGCAAATAGTGTAAGATTCCTCACTGGGCACTCAAGGAAAGGAGGAACAGATCCTTTGTTTGTAGCAGAAAATGCAGCTGACCCTGATTCAACCTTAGTGATTTATATGGGCTTATCAACCTTCCCTTCACTTGCCCTAAAGTTAATGCATCATGGTTTGCCCCCTAATACACCAGCTGTTGCAGTTGAGCGAGGGACCACACCTCAACAACGCATGGTAAGCACAATTCTTAGTGTAATTGTTTTTAGGGGGTAAATAGTGTGGGCGCAAGCGCCCATTGGGGCTTGAGTCGTAAGAGGTACAAAATGATATCTACAAATAACATACTTTTTCATTTGTTGCTTTTCTCTAATTTTTCAATTCCTTTAAGTAAGTTGCTGGAATTCCTACTGTTCTGAATTTTTTTTTTTGTTTTGACTCATTATTGGCACAATAAAATTGTGAAAGAAGGATTTTATTTTACTTAAACATAAGTTTACACCTTGCTTTCATTTTGGTCTTTATTTTGTATTGCAATTGCTTTCTTGTAGTTTTTTTAGGAAACACATTTTATAAAATCCTAATGAGCAATAACATACTATAATCAAATTCTAAGGCTCATAAAAATTAAATGGAGTTTTTTTGTTGTAGGGATGTTCTGCTGTACTTCAACAAGTACATCTATAACAAAATTTAAGTGCAAGTTGAAATAATAGGGCAGGGGGGTGTTGGGTTGGAGATTATAAAAATTATGAACATTTAACCTGAGATTTTAGATGAGCTGAAAAGTCTGATCGCTAGATGAAAATTTAAACTAGGCTTGCTTTTAGATGATGATATATTATTGGCCTTTCTAGGTTTATGATGTCAAAATCATTTGCCTTTCACCATCTCACTCATTATCTAAGTACCAGTAAATAAAATGTTTTAAATGTGTGTGTTTATTGTAACTAGGCATTTATTTTAGGGGCTAATAAATTGACTGGTAATGCTCAAAAACCTTAAGGGTTGTTTGTGAAAAACTCAAGCTCTAGGAAATTGTAGTTACTGTGCATGGACCTTTAAAAGTAAAAATAAAATAAAATATACTAAGCCTCAAAATCTCAATTTTAAGGATTCATCAATAGAAACCTGTAAAGGTTGATGTTCACTTATAAGAAAGATAATGTAGTGGTTAATGTCTGTGTGACAGGAGGTTGTTCATTTTATGTTTGTTTTTGCCAACAATTGACTGTCATTGCATTCTCAATCATACAGGTTTTTGCAGAACTGAAGGATCTTGCTAATAAAATTACAACAGTAGAGTTAGTCTCACCAACACTGATGATCATTGGAAACGTTGTTGCACTTTCACCGTTGTGGTCACTTTCTATGAATGAAGCATCCTGTATGGTACAGGCCAAATAGATAAAATTTGGGCCTGAAGAAATGTTGAACATTCAATTTGTTATCAGTTGAATTCACAGTTATGGCGGCCGATAATGAAAGGTTGACTAGACGATGCTTCTGGATGGTACAAATCTTTCATACTTGTTTGGCGTTTCAATAATTGATTTTGAGATTCATTGAAATTGGTTTTTGAGTTGGCTTACATGCAAGACGCCTTTCTAACACTCCATTAGATTGGTTGAAATCCATGCTGAAGGCACAATGGAGTTTGAATTTGTCACAATGAAGATTAAGAGAGCCACAGTCTCTTTGCTTGTATCAACAAAGGAAAGCTAACCTTTTGAGTTATTTAGCTGTGATCAGATTCATCTGAAAAAGTATGATTTCATCTGATTAAGGTGAGCCAGATTAGATTGAGTTCCTTGATACATTGGTTTACCTCTAATGAGGTTATAATTGCATTCTTGATTGCACTAAGTGTGCACAAGGACTATGCTGATTACTTGTGGACATGCCAAATGAGGGCAATTTGATTGCAGTTTGGAAGGGCCCTTTATTATTTGCTTACAAAAGTCTAGCTTTTTTCATATATTTTTTTTATTTTGTTAATTAGCAGCACGTTTAGCTTCATTGGGATGAATGAGTTGGTAAATGAAGAGACATTCTTTTATCTTCTTCTTCTTCTTCTTCTTCTTCACCTTTTTTTTTTTTTTTGTGTGTGTGTGTTGATAATCGACATTCTTTTATCTATGAGAATGTTGGATGAATGGTGATGATTAGCGTGAAATATGGTTTATTATAACTTTTGTATTTGCATATATATATATATATATATATTAATAGCCATATGATATGAAATCATGCTTGCAAGGTGCAACATTTGTTCTCCTATTAGGGGACTATACGAGTTGTACTTTAGCATGGTGCTGCATTTTTGATGTCTGCTTCTTTTTTTAATGCATTGATAATGTTTTGAATGAACTCAGAATGAAATAACATGTTTGTACTATGTGATATTGTAATATGAACAATCCATTGATGCTCCAATCGACTGACAAATAAACAGGGCAAACAGAAACAACAATTATCTTCTCACTTGAAGATATGTTAACATCTAGAATCCTATTAAAAAAATAAAATAAAACCGAAGGAGTGAGATGAGGTGGGGATGTTCAACATATATCTCCTTATGATGTTCTGAGATGGAACCTGGCTATTAACAAGTTGAAAGGTGGCAATTATGGTGTTGCTCATGAGGATTGCTTGGGTTATTTGTTATACATTTAGTGTGTGTTTGGGATAGTGATATGGTTTTGGACACATTGCTACGTGAGGAATGTAGTTGCTGCAGAATTCTTCTATTTCAGTACTACTTCACCATTATCTTTATATTTAGCTGAGCTTTACCATTAGTTGAATATTTTATGCTTATCTGAATAAAGCCAAGCTTAAGATAAGATTAGTATATGACTTATTCAGGCTAATATCAGACTAGCTTGGAGGCAGTTTACTTTTATCAAGTTGCTATTTTCCAATTGATGTAGGTCATATATATGATCTAGATGCAATGAATAAACCCATAAGATATTTGATATTTCCCTAACTTAGGTAGTATTTCTATTGGAGGATTGGTCTCTCCTTGAAGCAAACTGTGTTTGTGATTCCATTCTTCCACTGCTATATGGCCGTGGAGGTTCTAACATATAGGTTTTTTTTTTCTTTGATAATTTGATAATGGGGTGGGAGATTTAAACTCTAGATGTCTCTAACGGAGATACCAAGGCTATGCACCACACGAGAGCTTCGGATTGCATCAAAAAGTTACATTCTTATTGTAACAGGTGAAATTCAGACCAATTATGAAACCCTGAATGTGGAGGGAGAAATTGCACTTTACTATCCTAAACTATATTTTAGATTACAGTTTGCACCCTAAATTATTTGGATGCACAGCTTTCACCCTAAATTATGAATGTTTTTGTCCATTAAGGTTGCACCTGGTGTAATAATTTGATCTTCTGGACTATTGTTTGACCCCCAGGTTTTGTTTGGCTTAAAGCTTTGCTTTGACCTTTGTACTTTAGTTTTTATGTAAATAAAATATAAAATGCCTCACTCTATCAGAGTGAAAACTAAAATTGATCATATTGCTTGAAATTTTACAAGCAACATAATCAATTTCATCCAAGTGACAAAAGTCATCTCAATAAGTCTTAACACGTGGAGAGTTATTTGAAGACATAGCAATTATAGCAAGCCCTTGAGATAGTCAGTTTCCTCTAAATTTTGTTAAGAGCCAAAAATTGCCTCTACAAATCTCTTTAATGTCAAAAACTAATTTACATTGACATTTTGGTGTGAAAAAAAAAATTGTAATAAGTTTATGGTGTTGCTCACGAGGATTGCTTGGGTTATTTGTTACACATTTAGTGTGTGTTTGGGATAGTAATATGGTGTTGGACACATTGCTACATGAGGAATGTAGTTGCTGCAGAATTCTTCTATTTCAGTACTACTTCACCATTATCTTTATATTTAGCTGAGCTTTACCATTAGTTGAATATTTTTGTGCTATTTCCAATTGATGTAGGTCATATATATGATCTAGATGCAATGAATAAACCCATAAGATATTTAATATTTCCCTAACTTAGGTAGTATTTCTATTGGAGGATTGGTCTCTCCTTGAAGCAAACTGTGTTTGTGATTCCATTCTTCCACTGCTATATGGCCGTGGAGGTTCTAACATATGGCGCTTTTTTTTTTTTTTTTGATAATTTGATAATGGGGATGGGAGAATTGAACTCCAGATGTCTCCAACGGAGATATCAAGACTATGCACCACACGAGAGCTTCAGATTGCATCAAAAAGTTACATTCTTATTGTAACAAGTGAAATTCAGACCAGTTATGGAACTCTGAATGTGGTGGGAGAAATTGCTCTTTACTATCCTAAACTATATCTTAGATTACAGTTTGCACCCTAAATTATGATTGTTTTTGTACATTAAGGTTGCAGCTGGTGTAATAATTTGATCTTCTGGATTATTGTTTGACCCCCAAGTTTTGTTTGGCTTAAAGTTTTGCTTTGACCTTTGTACTTTAGTTTTTGTGTAAATAAAATATAAGATGCCTCACTCTATCAGAGTGAAGACTGAAATTGATCATGTTGCTTGAAATTTTACGAGCAACATAATCAATTTCATCTGAGTGACAAAAGTCATCTCAATAAGTCAACACGTGGAGAGTTATTTGAAAACTTATTCTGGCAATTATAGTAAGCCCAAGAGATAGTCAGTTTTCTCTAAATTTTGTTAAGAGCCAAAATTTGCCTCAACAAATCTCTTTAATGTCAAAAACTAATTTACATTGACATTTTGGTGTGAAAAAAAAAAATTTGTAATAAATTTATGGTTAAAATGCAAAACTTACATTCTATGTTTCAACAAAATTCGTTTAAGTCAACTGACTTTGTTTTCGTTTATTTTAGTCCTTTAACTTTCAAGTTTATTCAATTAAAATTTTTTTTTATCAACTTTTGTTATGTGTTGTGGTTAATTTTCCAATTTTTAAATTTTTGTTCAAGTTTTTTAAATTAAAAAAATTAAATTAATGATTGAAGAATATTTCTTAGATATTTTTTTTATATATTTTTTTTCCAAAAAATTTTAATAAAAATTGACAAAAAGTCCTTAATTGAATAAATCTGAAACTTAAATAACTGAAATGAACGAAAACAAAGTTAAAAAACTTAAATGAATTATAAAGAAACTTAGATGGTGAGTCTTGCATTTTAGCCTAAATTTATTATTCAAGGATATATTAGGACAACTTTTGTCACTATCAAAACAGCATAGTCACCAAGAACTTTGTAGATCTACTTATGCTTTTTGTATTTTCAACAAAAATGTCTACAGTATATTTCCAATGGAGTGATGCTATAATTACTACAAATTGTAAAAATTAATGTGTTAATTTTAAACACAAAACAAAAATATAAGTTTTTCACAGTAAAATTGATCAAAGTTTTAGCATTTTCTATATTATTAACAACTAAATTTCACTGTTAGTTTGCTTGCTTAAGCTGACATTCTTAAACAGCTGAAGCATCGCATGAGAACTAGCCACTATGATTTCTCTTTCAATTTCCTCCATTACCATGTTACCAAAGGTAGAGTATCACGCGTTCAATTAAAAAAAGAAACATAGGAGAAATGTTAGATTTAAAGGCTTCTTTTTAATTTTTTTTTATAATATTTTCCTTTAGAAAACTAATAACAAATAAAGAGAACGGATAAAATAATTCTCCAAAAAATGCGTATAAAAATTAACTAATCATTAATTATATTAACATAGGCGGAATTGACATAAAACTATAGCTCTATTTAATATTTATAAATGTAATAAATCAGAAGCAATATAACCAACAACAATAAGAAGATGAACATGTATTCATGTTATGATTTAATAATTTTTTTTGATGAATGACGAATTTTATTCAAGAAGAAAACAACTACAAAACAATAAAGTGTTAGAAAAATATTGTGGAGTGAATAAGAAATTGACTCCTAATGTGTCTACGTGAACATGATATTAAATTGGTGACAATCCTTGAGTCTCACATAGAAAATGATAGAAAATATGAGTTTATATGCTCATGGGTGGGACATTGGGTTGGGCTTTTGGTATGTGTAGACTAGGCTCTCTTGTTTAAATAATAATAATAATAATAATAATAATAATAATAATAATAATATTTTATTTTATTTTTTGAGTCATTAAATATGTGTGGGCATCCGAGGAACGAGAAAGGAAGTCAAACAAGCTGAACTAATGGGCCGAGGCCCTAGAAGGAATAGAATGGGCCCTGCATTTGGCCGAGCAAGGAACCGGCAGGGGCCCGAGGAGCATTGGATCCCGAGGGGAGAACCAGACCTTACGCAGCGCCACATCAAGTGCCACGAGAAAAGCCTCCTCGGCTGAAGGAGGCATGGGTCAGTGGCAGACAGGCGGCCGTCAGGGCAGTAGCTCCCAGTCAAATCAGTAATAAATAGCGAATACCAGCCCTGTCAGCCGCATTAAATGCAGAGGTGACCTGAAAGGATGCCCATCGCCGCTGCACCAGCTACTACTGCCGCCTGCTCCTGGAAAGAAGATAGGTGACAAGTGTCGGAAATTGGGCAAGGGACAGCTAAAGATGGACGGAGCAGATTAAAAGGCCAAGGGCTATATAAAGGGAAGGCTGGGGCCTTTGTAAGAAAGTTCGGTTGTTGTTCTAGCCCATCTCTACCAAATTCTATTGTATTGAGTCTGAAAAAGCTTGTCTTACCGCAGAAATACAACTTTGTGTCACTCTCTTTTTTGGGCCCTTACAATTGGCGCCGTCTGTGGGGAACAACAAGCGCCTGCGGATATATCTTGTGTAGCAATGGCAAATGAGGGTGGAAATGAGGAGGGGTCGGCCAGATTACGGGGCGCGGACCCTTTTCTTAACTTGGAACGCAGGAGGGATAGGCGACGAGCCCTCAGCACGCCAGCAGCGCCGCACCGTTCAAGGCGAGCAGGGCAGGACCGGCCCCGCCATGAGAGTCGAGCCCAACACAGGCAGGACACCCTAGCGCTACAGCAGGAAATTGATCACTTACGAAAAAAGTTGAGACGAAAAGAGCGAGATAGGAGGAGCCCGTCGGCGGCGTCGAGCGAGGGTTCACGGGGAAGCCCAGACCCACCGTACCGGCGTAGATCCAGAACTCCGCCTAGCGAAGCATACTCGGACACCGCGGACGAGGGCAACCATGGGCACAAGAGATCGCCCCCTCGTCTCGATGGGAGAAATGACGCCATGAGTAGGGCTCTGAGGCAAATCTCCAAGTCGCCTTTTGTCAGGAGGATTAACAAGGCCAGGCTCCCTCATCGTTTCTCCCAGCCCACGTTCACCATATACAATGGGAGAACGGACCCGGTGGAGCACGTAAGCCACTTCAACCAGAAGATGGCCGTACACGCTGGCAATGAGGCGCTCATGTGTAAGGTCTTTCCTTCCAGCCTTGGGCCTGTGGCAATGCGCTGGTTCGACGCGTTGGGCGAGGGATCCATTGGATCCTTCCAGGAGTTGACCAGAGCATTTGGCGCGAGGTTCATCACCTGTAGCAGGACCCCTAGACCGTTGGACGCCCTTCTATCCATGTCAATGAGGGAGGGGGAGACCCTTAAAACCTACGCGGACCGCTACTGGGAAATGTATAACGAGGTTGACGGAGATTTCGAAGATGTGGCGGTAAGGACCTTCAAAGTCGGCCTTCCGACCGACCACGACCTTAGAAAGTCGTTAACGATGAAACCTGCTGCCAACATGCGCCAGCTCATGGAGCGCATAGAGACCTACAAAAGACTGGAAGAAGACCAACTCCAAGGGAGAGGCAAGGCCGGGTTGTACTCGGAAAAGAAAGATCCACGGGGAGGAGGGTATCATAACGACCGGCCACGAAGGGAGTTCCCCGGTCGGCAAGCCCCAGAGGGGGTCCATATGGTCAACTCGCTGTTCAAAGAGTCGATGCACCAGATACTTGAAAAGATTAAGGACGAGCCGTTCTTCAGCTGGCCGAACAGGATGGGCGGGGACCCGTCCAAGAGAAATCAAAACCTCCACTGCCATTATCATCGGGATAACGGTCACAAAACAGAGGACTGCTGGACACTGAGAAGTCACTTGAGCCAATTGGCGAAGGCGGGGAAACTGGGTCGCTTCATGCATCAGCCTGCGGGGCAAAACGAGCCAACAGGGACGGAATTTCACCCGGGCAACCATTCACGCTCGGCCCTGGGAACCATTAGCATGATCCTGGCCGGATCAGGAGCGGGCGCTGTGTCGAGCCCCCAGGTCCTGTCAGTGGTGGGTGGCCCGAACCAGGAAGAGGGGCACAACAAAAGGTCAAGAACGGCGATCCCCGATTTAAGTTTTTTCGAGGAAGACAAGAGGGGAACCCAACAGCGGCACGAGGATGCCTTGGTTGTCACGGTTAGAATCGGGGGGTACAACGTAAAAAGGGTACTAATTGACCAAGGAAGCCAAGCTGACGTAATGTACCCCGATTTGTACAGAGGATTGGGTCTGAAGCCCGAAAACCTGGAAGCGTGCCATTCCCCGCTCATGGGCTTCGACGGTAAAATGGTGACTCCTCTGGGAAGAATTAAGCTTCCCGTGCAAATCGACGGCAGGGAAGTCCAGGTGAACTTCATAGGGATAGAGGCTTCCTCGCCTTACACGGCCATCCTCGGCAGGCCCTGGCTTCATTCCATTGGAGCCGTACCCTCAACTTTGCACCTTAAAGTCAAGTACCCCATTCACGGGGGAGTGGGAGAACTGGTGGGAGATCAGGCGATGGCCCGACGGTGCCTGGCGACTACTGTTACACAACACGCACCTGGCCCGACCCTCGGTCACAATAGTGCGGCCCAATAGCAATTACAGGGGGCTACCCCCGAGCAGCCAGCCGAAGCGTCGCGACAGCCATCCGAGGAATTGACGAAGGTGTTAATTGGCACACGCGAAGAGCGGTATTTTCAGATAGGGTCGCAATTACCACCTAGAGAGAAGTCGGAGTTGGTGGAATTCCTGAGAGCAAACCTGGACGTGTTTGCGTGGGATGCGGGTGACATACCTGGGATCAGCCCCAAACTAGCGTGTCACCGGTTGAATGTGAGTCCCGAGGTGACCCCACGAAAACAACCCCCTCGGCGGTCGTCTGACGCACACGCCGAGGCGGTTAAGGAGGAGGTGAGCCGGCTAAAACAGGCGGGGGCAATCAAGGAAATCTTCTACCCAGACTGGCTAGCCAACACCGTTGTGGTACAGAAGAAAAGCGGGAAGTGGCGAGTGTGCGTAGATTTTACCGACCTCAATAGGGCCTGCCCGAAGGACCCTTTCCCGATTCCCAGGATAGACCAGTTGGTGGACGCCACAGTGGGGCATCCTCGAATGAGTTTTCTGGATGCATTCCAAGGCTACCATCAGATACCCCTGTCCTTGGCCGACCAGGAGAAAACAGCTTTTCGTTCTCCCAATGGCAACTTCCACTATCGTGTGATGCCCTTTGGCCTCAAGAACGCCGGCTCGACCTACCAGAGGATGATCACGCGCATGTTCGAAAGGCAACTCGGGAGAAACATGGAAGCTTACATAGATGACATGGTGGTCAAAAGTAAAAGGGCCGAGGACCACCTCGCGGATTTATCAGAAACCTTCGCGACGCTCAGGAAGCACAGGTTGCGGCTCAATGCGTCAAAATGCTCCTTCGGGGTAGGCTCGGGCAAGTTCCTGGG
Organism: Quercus gilva; assembly: GCA_023621385.1. Lineage (NCBI taxonomy): Eukaryota > Viridiplantae > Streptophyta > Magnoliopsida > Fagales > Fagaceae > Quercus > Quercus gilva. The sequence continues at coordinate 2,026,967 of CM042476.1, forward strand.
TTACATGATCACGCATCGGGGAATCGAGGTCAACCCGGAGCAGATCAGGGCCATTAATAACCTGCATCCCCCTCGAAACCCGAAGGAGGTGCAGAAGCTGGCCGGGATGGTGGCGGCGCTGAGCAGATTTATCTCACGGTCTGCGGACAGGTGCTGACCTTTCTTCCAATTACTACATAAATGGAAGGACTTCAAGTGGACCGAAGAGTGCACCCGGGCCTTCGAGGATCTCAAAATATACTTGTCCAACCCTCCCATCTTGTCCCGACCTGACAGGGAGGAAGTACTTTATGCCTATCTGGTAGTTACAGGGCACTCCGTCAGTTTTGTGTTGGTCAGAAATCATGACGGGGTCCAAAAACCAGTCTACTACGTCAGTAAGTCCTTGCAAGAAGTGGAAATGCGCTATCTCCCGCTAGAAAGAGTAGTCCTGGCTATTGTTCACGCGACCAAAAAGCTCCCGCATTATTTCCAAGCTCACACAGTGGCGGTGCTAACTCAGCTGCCACTACAAGCCTTGCTGAGAAAGTCCGACTACACGGGCAGGATCGCAAAGTGGGCCACAAGGTTGGGGGCCTACGATGTCAAGTACCTGCCCCGCACGGCAGTAAAGGGCCAAGTCCTAGCAGATTTTGTAGCAGAGTTCGCCGAGGGCGTATGTGGAGAGACGAGCATGACCACCAGCCTGATAATCTCGTCGGCTACCACTGCCCCCGTGTGGAGGGTATACACGAACGGGGCCTCCAATCGAAAGGGAGCCGGTGTGGGAATAGTACTAATCACGCCCGAAAGGCTGATAATGGAAAAATCTTTACGACTGGGTTTCCCGGCCACCAACAACGAGGCCGAGTACGAAGCACTACTGGCAGGAGTGAACCTGGTCAAACTACTTGGGGGAAGGATGGTAGAGGTATATTCGGACTCTAGGCTAATCGTTGGCCAGATCAGTGGGGAGTTCGAGGCCCGAGATGAAAGGATGCAAAGGTATCTTGCCAGGGCGCGAAGCGTGCAGAGTCATTTTGACGATTTCAAGGTGGAGCAGGTCCCGAGGGGGCAGAACTCGCACGCCGACGCCCTGGCCATGCTAGCCACCTCGTTGGAATCAAACTTGCCTCGGGTCGTCCTGGTGGAAGAGGTTAACGCGCCAGCCGTGGTGGAAACGCCGATGGTAGGGGTATGTAGCGTCCGCGTAGGCCCAAGCTGGATGGATCCTATCGTGGCCTTCTTAAGAGGGGGGCAGCTGCCAGAGGACAAAGGAGAGGCGGAAAAGATACGAAGAACGGCCCCGCGATATTGGCTATCCGAGCGGCATAAACTTTACAAGCGCTCGTACTCGGGCCCATATCTTCTGTGCGTACACCTGGAGGCCGTGGAGCCATTGCTCGAGGAACTGCACGAGGGCATCTGTGGAAGCCACACTGGCAGACGATCCCTGGCACATAGGGCCCTATCACAAGGATACTGGTGGCCTAAGATGCGCCAGACCTCCCAGGACTACGCTAAGCGATGTGATCAATGCCAGAGGTTCGCCCCCAACATACACCAGCCGGGGGGAGTCCTGAACCCCTTGTCCAACCCTTGGCCCTTCGCCCAATGGGGCTTGGACATAGTGGGCCCTTTCCCTCGGGCCTCGGGCAACAGAAGGTGGCTACTCGTCGGCACGGACTACTTCACTAAGTGGGTTGAAGCCGAGCCCCTTGCCAACATTAGAGATGCTGATGCCAAGAAGTTCGTATGGAAAAACATCGTGACCAGGTTCGGAGTACCGCACACCCTGATCTCGGACAACGGGCTCCAGTTTGACAGCAAATCTTTCAGAAGATATTTTGGGGAGTTGGGAATCAGGAATGGGTACTCCACACCAGCATACCCTCAGGGCAATGGACAAGCCGAAGCCACCAACAAAGCTATAGTCGCCGGACTTAAAAAGAGGCTGGATGATGCGAAAGGGAGGTGGGTTGACGAGCTGCCCCACGTGTTATGGACATACTGCACCACCCCACGGAAGTCTACAGGGGAAACCCCATTCTCATTAACCTACGGTTCGGAGGCAGTAATCCCTGTGGAAACCGGGTTTCCAACTTTAAGGACTGACCAGCTCAGCACCGAGGGGAACCGCCAGTTGCTTCTGGACAGCCTGGACTTGACCGAAGAAAGACGAGACGTCGCCATGGTAAAGTTGGCCCACTACCAATAGAAGCTAAAACAAGAATATGATATGATAAGGGGATCAAGCACAGGCCTCTGTCCCCAGGAGACTTGGTCTTAAGGAAAATAGTAGGGTCGGCTAAGCTCCCATCCTGGGGTAAGCTCGGACCCACTTGGGAAGGACCATTTAAAGTCACCTCCGTTGCAGGAATCGCAGCGTATCGGCTGGAGGACCTAGATGGAAATGTAATCCCCCGCCCATGGAATGTAAACAATTTGCGACGCTATTACTTTTAATGAAAATCTTCAACTTTCGTACTTAGATTCTGTCTCCTTAACATTTGCAAGAAAAATTCTAAGTGTTAGAACATGCCTAAGACTTGCCTGGCTCCTCGGCCACAAGCCTATTGAAAGTTAACATTTGCAAGAAAAATTCTAAGTGTTAAAAAGAACCTAACGCTAGTCTGGCTCCTCAGCCACAAGCTTAGGGGAAACTAACATTTGCAAGAAAAATTCTAAGTGTTAGAACATGCCTAAGACTTGCCTGGCTCCTCGGCCACAAGCCTATTGAAAGTTAACATTTGCAAGAAAAATTCTAAGTATTAAAAAGAACCTAACGCTAGTCTGGCTCCTCGGCCACAAGCTTAGGGGAAACTAACATTTGCAAGAAAAATTCTAAGTGTTAGAACATGCCTAAGACTTGCCTGGCTCCTCGGCCACAAGCCCATTGAAAGTTAACATTTGCAAGAAAAATTCTAAGTGTTAAAAAGAACCTAACGCTAGTCTGGCTCCTCGGCCACAAGCTTAGGGGAAACTAACATTTGCAAGAAAAATTCTAAGTGTTAGAACATGCCTAAGACTTGCCTGGCTCCTCGGCCACAAGCCCATTGAAAGTTAACATTTGTAAGAAAAATTCTAAGTGTTAAAAAGAACCTAACGCTAGTCTAGCTCCTCGGCCACAAGTTTAGGGGAAATTAACATTTGCAAGAAAAATTCTAAGTGTTAGGACATGCCTAAGACTTGTTTGGCTCCTCGGCCACAAGCCCATTGAAAGTTAACATTTGTAAGAAAAATTCTAAGTGTTAAAAAGAACCTAACGCTAGTCTGGCTCCTCGGCCACAAGCTTAGGGGAAACTAACATTTGCAAGAAAAATTCTAAGTGTTAGAACATGCCTAAGACTTGCCTGGCTCCTCGGCCACAAGCCCATTGAAAGTTAACATTTGCAAGAAAAATTCTAAGTGTTAAAAAGAACCTAACGCTAGTCTAGCTCCTCGGCCACAAGCTTAGGGGAAATTAACATTTGCAAGAAAAATTCTAAGTGTTAGAACATGCCTAAGACTTGTTTGGCTCCTCGGCCACAAGCCCATTGAGAGTTAACATTTGCAAAAGTTCTAAGTATTAAAAAAAAAAAAAAAAAAAAAAAAAAAAGCCTAGTGCTAGTCTGGTTCCTCGGCCACAAGCTCAGGGAAAATTATCAAGTGCAGGAAATATTCTAAGTATTGGGAATATTGCAAATATACGTAGCAAGACTTTTGTACTAAAAAAAAAAAGAGGGAAACTTAACTTAACTTTTCATTTAAAACTGATTACAAAATGAGGAACTGATGCAGGAATATACCCTTACAAAAAAAAAGGGGGAGGAGGGTTTGTTACATAAGGGGTGCCCTGCTACAAAAATTCCGCAAGGGAAGGGCGTACAAAGAAAGGAAGAAAAGAGAAAAGCTAAGCCTGGGGCTCCTTTTCCTTAGCGCTCTTCTCCTTCTTGTCCTTCTTCTTTTTCAAAGGAACTCCTTCTGGCACGTCCTCCTCAGCTTCTAAGTTCACCACGCCTTCTGGAGGAGGTAAACCTTGGGAGGAAACAGGTGAAAAAGGAGGGTTCAGGGGCTCGGCAGAGACAGGGTGAGCGGAGCTCGGATCCGCAGGAGGTGCGGAGCTTGGATCCTCGGAGGGAGCCGAGCTCAGATCCACGGGGGGGCTGGGGGCTAAAGACGGCAGACGAAGGGGTAGAGGGTAGTAAACCCGGTCGGGGGCACGGAGCTCCGAATCAGGACTGACACCCGCCGCGTCCAGTGCCTCCCCCCAGACCTCCTGGCTAAAGGCGCGAGCGACGTCGCGGAGTTGGGCAGTGAGTGATGCGGCGGTCTTATTCATACCCGCATCATAGGCCTCCTGCTCGGCCCGGGCCTTCTCGGCGTCCTTATCTGCTAGCTTCTGATGCGTCTGCTTCAATTCCACCATTGAAAGAGCCAGGGCGCTTTCGGCCTTCTTCTGGGCCGCCAAGGCATCAGAAGCCTGCCTCTCGAAACTCTTCAGAGCGGAATCAGCATCGCGGAAAGCCCTCTCGGCTTCAGATAGCTGGGTGAGTGTATCCTTCAGCTTCTTCTCTGCCTCAGCTCTGGCCTTCTCGGCAACCTCATAGGCCTTCTCAGATTTCCTGGCCGCATCCAGGGAATGATCAACCCAGTCTTCTGCCATAAAGGCAGCTTGAACGGCCTGCAAAGGTGGGAAACGAAGAGAAAAGTTAGTAGTTAAAAAAAAAAAAAAACTTGACAGATGAAGAAGTTGGTTAAACGCCCAAAGGTACCTTAGCCAGATCTTGCTTCAGAGAAAGGAAGACCTCCCTCTTCCTGAAGGACTTCAATTCCTCCATATCCTCGGGGAGGCACAGAGCCCTCTCCAAGCATTCAGCCACCAGGCCAGAGCTTCCCTTGGAAGGGTCCCTCAGGTTGGCGTCATCCAGGACTGGAGATCCCGAGCTGAGGGTAAAGGAGGGCCTCCAGACGGAAGCTTTCCTAGACTGCTCCCCGCCGCTCTCCCTCGAGGGCACCACGGGGTCGGGCCTTTTCTTCGACGAACCCTTGCTGGCCCGGGCCTCTTTAGTTGGGGGCTCGGATATCTCCCCCTCCTCGGGCGTAGCTGCCCCTTTTCCGCTGGGACCACGCTTGCGTTTCTTGTCCGCGGCATCGGCTGGGGATGTGCGGGGAGCGGGTGGAGTTGGCAAGCGAGGTGGCACCACCACCGCCGAGGAGGACCCCCCAGCATGGGCCGATAGTAGCGCCAGGAGGTCGGGGGTCTTCTCTTGGAATCCCATGGCCAACGATGATGATCGGGCGGTAGATGCGCTCGGAGCGTCGGGGCGGTTAAAGACTGCGAAGTCTTCCTCGGTCACTTCTTGGACGGAGGTTGATGTGGATCCCTCCGCCTCCTCGTCTGATAGTAGGGGAGGTTCTTGGGCGTATAAAAGCTGAGCGGCCAAGGGCGCAGGGAGTTCGGCGTCTTGCGTCCCCTCGGGAGGGGGTCCTGCCTGCAGAAACCCTGGGATGGCAACGTCTATCCTAGCCAATCGCGGGTCGCGAGCCTTGATGACGTTCTTCGGGCTCTGGAAACGTTTGGTCGAAGGTGTGTAGCCTAGGATAACGTGCGCTGCTCGGAGTTGCCCGTCCCGATGAAGAAAGATCTCGGCCTGGAGAATCCGGTTCAAGTCGTGAAAATTCACCAGGTGTCGGGCGGGGGCTGTGTGATACTCGTCTGCCATGGAAAAACACGGCCATCGTTAGCAAAAAAAAAAAAAACGAACGAAGGCATAAGGAAAGGAGAAAAAAAAAAGGGGGGACGCCAGACAGGGGCTCCTCTAAAATGAAAAAGCCTAAAGCGGCGACCCAAGCCCTCGGGAATTCTACCTGGTTCCCCTTCCTGGGTGGGGCAGTGTCGCCCATCATGCCACTCGCCCGAGAAGAGAAGGAAGTCTTCATCCATGCCCTTGCTCGAATCGGGCAAGCAGGAGATTAACCTAACCGTGGGGATCCTACTCCTCATGTAGTACTTGGTTTTTTCCCCTTTTTGGCAATTATACACCCAGTTCACATCATGCCATGTGAGACGGGTCCCCATCCTACGGTTGATGGCGTCTACACACCCGAGGATCCTAAAAATGTTGGGGGAACACTGGGTTGGGGTTAGCCTAAAGTTGATTAAATAGTCCTTGGTCACTGGGCTCATGGGAAGTTCCATCCCACCTTCGATGAAGGCGATCATAGGAATTACCACTGACTCAGGAGGGCGATCGATGACCAGCCATTCACCCTCCTCACAATGTCTAAAGTCCACGTTATCAGGAATCCTGTACTTGGCCCTAAAGGCCATCCTAGCCTCCTCGGTGTCCACTAGCCTAGCGTACCTACCCATAGAAAAGAAAAAAGGATCGAGACAAGAAGGGAACCAACACACCTACTGTAGGAAGTCAAAAAAGACGCTCCTCGGGAGTAAAATCTCGCTTCGCCAAAGTAAGAACGCCAAAAAATGCTAGAAATGAACCATCCGCTGTCTTGATCGCTCCATTTATAGGAGGCGAAAATGAGCGGTAAAATTCCCGCCCATAAATGAGGATCAGCAAGGGCCGCACGATCCCAATCATACCGTTGAACGTGGGGAGACAGGCAGCCGCCTGACGCCATAAATGGGAGCTCTCGAAATCCGAAGCGTCAGGAGCGTGCGGATGACAGTTGAAAAGACATTGGCTCGTGTGAACGCATACCACACGCACGACTCATCCGAAGAGTTAAAATTTCACTCATGCCTCGAACAAAATGAGTAAAAATTTTAGGGGGCTATTGTGGGCACCCGGGGAACGAGAAAGGAAGTCAAACAAGCTGAACTAATGGGCCGAGGCCCTAGAAGGAATAGAATGGGCCCTGCATTTGGCCGAGCAAGGAACCGGCAGGGGCTCGAGGAGCATTGGATCCCGAGGGGAGAACCAGACCTTACGCAGCGCCACGTCAAGTGCCATGAGAAAAGCCTCCTCGGCTGAAGGAGGCATGGGTCAGTGGCAGACAGGCGGCGGTCAGGGCAGTAGCTCCCAGTCAAATCAGTAATAAATAGCGCACACCAGCCCTGTCAGCCGCATTAAATGCAGAGGTGACCTGAAAGGATGCCCATCGCCGCTGCACCAGCTACTACTGCCGCCTGCTCCTGGAAAGAAGATAGGTGACAAGTGTCGGAAATTGGGCAAGGGACAGCTAAAGATGGACGGAGCAGATTAAAAGGCCAAGGGCTATATAAAGGGAAGGCTGGGGCCTTTGTAAGAAAGTTCGGTTGTTGTTCTAGCCCATCTCTACCAAATTCTATTGTATTGAGTCTGAAAAAGCTTGTCTTACCGCAGAAATACAACTTTGTGTCACTCTCTTTTTTGGGCCCTTACAATATGTATACAACAATTATTTATGAAACAATGTGTTTACTTAGTAAAATATATATTCATAGTTCCTTATTCACGAAAAAAAAACTTTCTAGAAACTCTCCCAGAGAATATTTTTTTGCATTAATTAGCATTTGAGTCAAAGAGAGAGAGAGAAAGAGACATAGATTAGTTCGTAGAGCATAGATCTTGTGTGTTTCTTCTCCATGCTATGAATCATTTTATCTTGAAAGACAAACGTCCATGAGTCTCAAAGCATTACTAATTGTGTGAGGGGAAAAATCCGCTTTAAGAAGATTGTGCCAAATACAATACTTGATTTTTATCATTCATCCTTCATACATTTGGTTTGTGAATATTTAATCATCTTGCAGATTTCTTTTTATAAATACAGTATCTATTTAATGTTTTTGCTTTCCATATTTTATTGTGTTATTGATTATAATTAATCTATTTACTTATCTACAAAAGTAAGTTGTTGAAATATATTCACAAGTGCTATTGATCATGTATTTCTCTCACAGGAAGCTGAGGTTATTAAATCCATCTCTTTGAGCAATAGAGCTGTGTAAGACATCCAAATTTGGGCATACACAAACACGGGTGAATATTCAGTAAAAAGTGCATATAAGATGATCCAAACTCAACATCTGAGATCTTCTCATGGCCAATCATCCGATCACTCACAGAGCAATAAAATTTGGAAAGCAATTTGGGCGGCCAAGGTATGTAACAAAATCAAAACTTTCATTTGGAGAGCGTGTAGAGATATATTGCCTACTAAAGCTAATCTAGCTAGAAGGGAAATTTTGTTTGATGCTGGATGTGATTGTTGTGAGGATGGGGTGGAGTCAACAGACCATGTCCCACTAAGCTGTACATATTTTGACATGGTTTAGAAGTCCACAAGCTTGAGGGAGATCATGACTCATTGCACAAATCTCTCATTTGTGGATGTGACAGATCAAATAATGCAAAGAAAAAATGACCTAGAGATTGCAATATTTTTCACAACCAGCTGGATGATTTGGAATAAGCGGAATGAGGTTAGCTATAGTACTCCACGTCCTGATCCCCCTGTTCTAGCCATGTCAATTGCAGCCCATGCTTTAGAATATTTGGAAGCTAATTATGGAGTTTTGTCTTGAGTTTTAGTAAGATAGTCTTGTTTTTTCTTGGGCATTCCTTGATGTAACTTTGATTATAATTGCTGTTTTTGTTAGGTGGTGAGAAAGCTATGTAGCTAATTCAGATTTAGCATAGTTATTCTCAGTGGTGGAGCCACACACAAAGGTGGCCCTCCCAAAATTTTAAAAAATGTAGCATGTAAAAATTGAAATTAGCCCCCCCAAATTTTGAGTTATTTCAATGGTGCTCTTAAAAGAAATAGAAATTATATTAAAATCATATAATTTAAGAGGTTTAACAAATTAAACTATGTAGAAAATGATAAATTTTTGTACATGTCTACTAGAAGAAATACATGACTTTTATATGCTCATTAAAATTTAGAAGATAATAAATTCTCTTTGTAAATTAATTTATATATGTGTGTGTAGAGATTTGTCTTAACTAATATATTAGCATCACAATTTGACCCTCTCAAACCAAAATTTCTGGCTCCGCCCCAGATTATTCTATGCTGCATTGCTTTTGTATAAACTTATTATTTCTTTGAATAAACTTCTGCCGTTTACTCTCAAAAGGCAATGTCAAAAAGAGCCAAAATGGTGATTTGATAAAGCCCACACATGTTATCTTCACACGAAAATAATTGCACGTGGATAGCAATGAGCATACATCTTTTGTCTTTGGTGGTTTGATATTCCAAAACAGGAAAAAATCCTCTTTCTTTCGGAAGCTATCCGAAAAATTGTATGACTAGAGTCGTTAGACAGTGACCGTGATTTGAGTCTGTTTATATATTGTTTATTTTATTAAAATTAAAAATTTATTGTTAAAAGTATTAAAAATAAAAATAAAAATTAACTAAAATAATATACTAAAATTTAAAAATAATATCAAAAAATATAATAAAATTTATAAATAATAATAAAAATAAATTAAATTAAATAGTGAAATATTTTTCTTTTTTTTATTAACATCTAAGATTCTAAACGGAGAAGGCTCGGTGTGATATATAATATATATATATATATATATATATATTGATGGGTCGGTGTGATATTAAAGCCAGTTCAATTTTGATTTGATATGTTACGTACAGGCTACAGTATCTTCAATATTTGACCCATTAAAAAAGAGTGTATTTCTGTGATCCTCTCACCGCGACGAGACTGTGATTTGACATGTTACCAACAATATCTTCAATATGTTACTCACAGAATCTCTCACACCGGTTAGGTGCATGCACATGTATATATCATCTCTTGTAATAAGTGTCTTGCAAAAATATGTAGAACCCACCTGCTAAAAAGGATAATATATAAAATAAAATTTAACTATAAAATTAATTATAATTTAAGGTTATAAGTTTATTTAATAAAATAAATATTACAATATATTTTTAAAGTTTAATAGTTAAATAATATATTTTTTATACTCTTAATATATATGTTAAATTTTGTCTTAGTTAGATATTATTTATTCTATGAATTACAAGCTTATATTTTGTGCATAAAAGATGTAAGCATGAAAAATGTAAGAAGAAGATGTAATTCGATGATAGATTTATCAAAATTTACTTTCAATAAAAAAATATTGAGTAAGTTTAACTTTAAGTTATAATTAATTTTGTAATTAAATTTTGTTCTAATATATACACCAAAAATAAGATGTAACTTTTCCACGGCAACGCCTCAAGTTCAATAATAAGTTAATGACAGTTTAGAAGGTGGCCGAGCATAAATGCAGTACTATTTCTTGGAATTTTTTTCAAGTATGGGCAATCATAAATCTCTGTTGCTCTATATGCCTTATCTCATAATAGATTTTGATGCAATTATTGTCCAAAGTATTCACTAAATGATATATTTCGTTTTACAAATTTAAGACATTATGATGTGATGTCCTAATAATTATAGGATCACAAAATTTTTCATAATTGCTTATGTACTATTTTTTAATTTAAATATAATAAAAATAATGTTAGTGATAGATTCATATAAATTCAATCATATATCATCTTAACAAATTATGAAAAATATTTTGTGATTCTTTATTAAGTGATTAACACTGCTCCATAATTTACTTAAAACTGATACAAATCTTAAAAAATGGCTCTTGAAATAATACAATTCTTTTTTTTTTAAATGGTTTTGCCGAATTTTATAATGAAAAATTGAAAATGGTTGGTTGCTAAATTTGACAATTTTGAATAAATAGGTGGTGTTTAAGCTCCATCATAGTGATTATGACAGTTTTGTGGAGAATGGGCACCCGTGGGAAGTACGATCTATATAACCTTTTTTCTGTGCTGAGAGATTTTTTTTTTATTTTTTGGTTCGGAATTACAAATGCGAAGGACTATCTCACGCTAGTAGTATTCATATTAACTAAATACAAAAAATCAGGGCTTGGCGGTGAATCAAATACAACAAAATCTTCAATCATGGTGCCACCCCATCTTGCAAGCGCATCCGCGCGTCGGTTGCCTTCCCTATACACATGAACCACTTTTTTTTTTAAAAAAACCAAACTGAAACTTTCATTCATAACAGTCAAGATAATATAACACTGAAAAAATAGAGCACAAGTTACAGAACAGAGCATAGCAAAAGAGGAATCTTCTCAATTAATGTGCTGAGATTTTTATATCTATCTATATACATATACATATACATATATTTTTTTTGAGAAAATACATATACATATATTATAAAAAATTATAAGATGATTTTGGTCCCTCGTATGTAAAGTGTAAACTTAAAAGCTCGAGTTGAATTCTCAGCCAAAATAGAAAAGAAAAAAGAGCTCGTGTTGCACATTAATTTTTCCTCTACCTTCGTATATATATATATATATATATATATTTTTCTTAGCCTCCGTTTGGGAAATGTGCAAAGCGGAAAGTCCAACAAAAGCGTTTTTTTTCTTTGGATTTTGTGCACTGTTCACAAAATTCACAAGCATCTTCATTTAGCAATTTTTTTTAAAAATTGGGTTACACGATACTATTCACGGATTTAAAAATAATTTTGCTGTAATATTTTTAGTTTTTAGCAATAAGCAATATTCAAATAAACTCTAATTATGAACTTTGTGTCTAATGACAAATGACAGTACATTTTCTGGCCTATAGATATTGACGATTTAAAGTAGGCAACAAAATAAAATTTATGAAATTTGTTTTTTTTTCCCTAGCTAAGCAATATTTAAAGATTTAAATTTAAAAGTCGGACATTTCCAGCCCACCAAGAAAAACATTTTAAGGACAGATACAATCTATATCTCTTCTTGAAAAGTCAATAATGTTCTTAAATAAGATATACTAATTAATGTCATCACGGCCTCCCTTACAACGGGGAAGGAAATTTGAATTTAGGTTTTACTCATTGAAAGAATTGGATAATATCATTCAATGGACTCTTAGTGTCTATGGATTAGTTAAGTTTATAACGATATAATCCTCACGTTTCTCACATAAAAATGAGTTACGTAAATTAAATTAATTGTGACAATCTATTATTTATGTGAAAAAAAGGAATACTATATGATTTTACCACAAAAATACTTAATAATTTTTCAAATTTATGTTCTGTGATATTCTTTCAAATATTTATGATAAAAAGTGGATGAAAAAAAATCAGCAGTCATTAGTATATATAAAGTCTAAAGCACCGTCTCTCACAACAACAAATTAAAAGGATTGATAGTTACTATATAAAAGAAAAATGCTAGGCATGTAACAAATTCTAAACACAAAACAAAAAAAAAAAAGAAATTAACAATTTTTTTTTTAATCATATTATTGATCTAACACCAATTATATTCATTATATTGTCGCAAAAAAATATCTTTAGTCAAATTGCTAGTAATTTTACTAATTTTATTATCAATATTGTTAGACTCATATATATAATTAATTAATGATGATGAAAGAGATCTGAACACAAAAGTAGTAAAATTGATGTGATCAGGTTAGCATGTCCATGAGAAAATATCCCATCTCACAGATCCAAATCCACCTATTGTGTCTATAAAATAACCTTCACATGCAACTCACAACTTACAAACCCACTCTAGAACACTATGTTGAACTCTCAGTTGCAAAGCCTTATCTCTTATCCATCCTTCTTCCTTACACCAAAACCCTCCATTCTCTTCCATGGCTTCACTCCTCTCCCTGTCCATCCAGGCCAACACTTCCTCAAAAGAAACACCAACTTCTGCATACGAGCCAATTACAATGTTGGTACCAAAACTGGCTCATCATCAATGGCTACTGCAATTGATCAAAACCCAGTTTCAGTTAAGGCAGTTGTGACAGTTAAGGTCACTACTGGAGAGTTCTTCTCCAACCTTGGGTTAACCAAACCTGTTGATGATTTCACTGATTTTTTTGGTAAAACATTACTTTTGGAGCTTATTAGCGCTGAGCTTGATCCTAGTAAGTAATGATAGGATACATATTAACTACACTTAAAAGTAATTATTCTACCAGAACACTGCAGTGCTGCATTGATGTCCAGTTTCTTTGTTGTTTTTACATGAAATACCACTATTATTCCTTTTGACAATACCTTTAGAGCACCTATATGAGTATGTTATATCTATCTCTTGAAATGATACAGTTTTTATTTTCATTTTTAGGAAGAAGTAACCATTATTCCAATAAAAAAAGGATCCTCATTATTTAAATGAATTTGTTTCACGATTTAGATTATATATTACCAATCTAATTAATTTTCTAACTAAGAGGATCACATTTTTACCACCTTTGGCATGCATTATAAAGGAAAAAAGAATAGCCAAATAAGTCCACTAGAGTCTTGGTTATGTCCTTTGGCTTATTTTGCTTAAAAAATAAATCCTATAAAAATAAAATTGTATTAAGAAATATGTGAGGCTTTAAAAATCTGTACGTCTTTTATTTCTCATAGTACTGCATTTCCTGATAATTAATTGGGTCATAAGTCATAACTATTTGAAAACTGAAAGTGCTCGTGTATTTGACTACTGTAGATACTGGGTTGGAGAGGGAAACAATCAAGGCCTATGCGCATAGAGTGAGCCATAAGAGTGATGAGGTGAAATACGAGAGTAGTTTTGCTGTACCAGCCAGTTTTGGAAAGGTTGGAGCTATTTTGTTAGAGAATGAACACCACAATGAGATGTACCTCAACAACATTGTTCTCGAAGGCTTCCCAAATGGGCCATTGCATTTTACATGTAACTCATGGGTTCATTCCAAGTATGACAATCCTCACAAGAGGATCTTCTTCACCAATAAGGTCTCAACTTCCTCTTTTTCCTCTTCTCGTGGAAAGTTATATGTCCATCTCCAAAAAAAATATAGTTTATTTTAGTGTGAAGACTCTTTACTTAATAGCATTTGATTCTCCAAAAAAATAATTCTGATATAATTTATATTATTAAATTCTAACGATAATAGTACCATTCATCCATGTTAGTATAATAATAGATTAAATTCATTACTTCTTAACAATTTAAACTTTTTGAACGACAGTTTATCATTATAGCATAACAGGTTGGATCCCACTTATTAAGGAGTGTGACCTCACGTGGATGAAGAAATGTTAGTATAATGATTAAATGATTAAATTCACCTCTTCAGAAAGATAATGATCGGTTGATAAACATATCATCAGGGAAGTCCCTGAATGTGAAATGTTGAAATTGGTCCATTAGAGATTATCATTTCAATTAATATGTTTAAGTGGGATGTTGTATATTAAATCATCACTACTGTGGAAAACTAATGGCTGTATTCATTTGTGCCATTAAATCAGTCCTGTTTACCATCAGACACTCCTAGTGGATTGAAGAGGCTAAGGGAATTGGAGCTGGAAAATCTAAGAGGCACTGGAGAAGGGAAGAGGAAGAAATTTGAGAGAATCTATGACTATGATACATATAATGACCTTGGTGATCCAGATAAAAGCAGTGAATTGGCACGACCTGTCCTTGGAGGCAAAGACCACCCATACCCAAGGCGCTGCAGAACAGGACGTCCACGTTGTAAAAAGGGTAACCAAAATTCCAAAATATTGCAAAAAGCGTTTAAAGATTGGATTCACTGCTCTAGTACATTGAACTCAAGCCGATTCCTTAAAAAAGGGGTTAAATTACACATATAGTTCTCAACTTTAGACATTTGTTTCAAAAAACAATCTTATACTTTAAAATGTTTCACTTTAGTTCTTATACTTACAAAATTACTTCAAAAAGGTTTTTATATGGATGGAAAAAGCTAACATAAGAAACGAGATTCATGCCTTGTCATAGGCCTCATATCATCAAAGTGACATTAGTTTCATGAATTTTGTTTGCTTTAATAGCATTTTTTATCAATTAGATAACGATAAAGACCTTTTGAACCAATATAAAATATGAAGATGATTTTAGAACATATGTCAAAAGTTGAGGACAAAATATAGAATTCAACCAGGAAAAAAAAAAACCGGGTTTTCATTGAGTATTTAAGTACTTGATCTCAAATATGTTAACTTATAAATGTGACATCGTTCTAATATACAGTCTGAAAATTCAAGTTTTAATTTTGTGCCAGCAAAATACATTAATAGAATGCCCCACGTTTTTTAAGAATAAGAAGTACAATACATGTTATTGTGTCTAGTGGAAATTTGAAAAAGAATTGGAATGTGATATGTTGTAGAATGTAACTTTAAACAGAGTAGTTCCTGAATAAAAAGCTATAATGATTAATGGTTATGATCATATACCATTTGATTGTACTATACAATTATGTTATCTGAGATTGTATAATAAAGGACAGTGGCAACTACATAAGATCATCAATAACTGAAGCTTTGTGACTCTTCATTATTTTGACAATGTAGACCCTTTGTCGGAACAAAGAAGCAGCAGTGTATATGTGCCTAGGGACGAGGCATTCTCAGAGGTGAAGCAGTTGACATTTTCAGCAAAGACCCTAAAATCTGTGATGCATGCACTGCTGCCTCAGCTTGAGATATCACTTCTTGACCCCCACTTGGGATTTCCGCACTTCACTGCCATAGACTCACTATTTTGTGAAGGACTCACATTGCCTAAGCCTACAAATGCCGGCTTCTTTCAGTCAATTCTACCAAGACTTGTGAAGCCTGTAACTGATACTCAAGAGAATCTTTTGCTCTTTGAGACCCCTGCATTCATTGATAGTATGCATCTCCTTCTCTTTGTATGACTTTCACTCTCTCTATCTTTGTCTCTGTCTGGGTCTCATTTGTATACATGAATCTTCTTTTGCAGGAGATAAATTTGCTTGGTTCAGGGATGAAGAATTTTCTAGGCAAACTCTAGCTGGTCTTAACCCATATAGCATACAACTAGTTACGGTATGCATTTTTCAGGGACTTATACAAAGAGGAATTTAAATAATAATAAAAAAAATTATTTCCCAATGTCCATCTACATGTATACGATTAGTGAAGGTACTTCCCTACATAGGCAGTTCATGCTAAACACTAGTTTCATCTTCACGAATTGAATTTTTGTTAGAGAAAGAGAAAGCAAAAGTCATAATTAATGTGGTGAGGCCTAATGGCCTATTCCCACAACAGAAAATCCTTGACGACCACATCTTTGTTATTTGAATTATTGTCCTACAATGAACCCAATGTAAGATACATGCAGTAGATAACACTAGGCTAACCTTAGGGCTGTAGTACTTGTGTGACAATGATTAGTTTACGTGCAGTAAAAGTACATAGGTACATTACATAGACCTCAAATGAGTTTAGGTCTCTTGAGCCATAATTTTTTAATATTCAGAACAAAAGACATATGTTTAATTTGCAAATTTAATATATATCAAATGGCTAAATATCTGAGTTATTCAGTGGAAAAATTTATTTATAATCTTAAATGGCATTAAAATTTGTGAGTTATGTCATGCAGGATTGGCCCATGAAGAGTAAGCTTGATCCTAAGATCTATGGACCGCCTGAAACTTTGATTACAACAGAACTGGTGGAACGAGAGATCAGAGGCATTATGACTGTTAATGAGGTTACATACGTAGACATAATTAGACTGTTAATGAGGCATTATGACTGTCAATCTCCCTATGTTCCTTTCCTTTTGATGCCAATACTCCACTCAAATTGTGCCTATAAATTTGCCTCTCTTTGTACAGTTACAATTGCTACTTGTCCGAATAGTTATTTTCAACATTTGCATCTCATTTAAACATATTTAATCTAAATATGCTTTCTATCAAATGCTAAGTGTGCAGATAGGCATACATGTAACAAAAACTAAAAGATAAAATTTTTATTACATGGGAAATCTTGAGAAGCAAAAAGTGCTCCCATCATTGCATAGCATGCTTTACCTGAAATTTCCAATGATTATCCAACTGTATCATCTTGCACTTACCTCTCTTCATAGGCAATCCACCTGAATGGTTAATGAATGAGTCCTTTAATTTCTATGGTTGCAGGCCTTGAAAAGTAAGAGGCTATTTGTGTTGGATCATCATGATCTGTTACTACCTTATGTGAACAAAGTAAGAGAGGTAGAAGGGACTACATTGTATGGTTCAAGGGCAATGTTCTTCCTTACTAAGGATGGCACACTAAGGCCTGTTGCCATTGAACTCACCCGGCCTCCAACTGGTGACAAACCCCAATGGAAGCAGGTTTTTACCCCAACATGGGATGCCACAGGTTGCTGGCTGTGGAGGCTGGCCAAAGCTCATGTTTGTGCTCATGACGTTGGTTATCACCAGCTTGTCATTCACTGGTGAGCACTATGCAAACATGAACTCAAATCACGATAAATTGGCATTGCAATCAATTTCTTCTGTGACTGATTTTGGACAACCCTGAAACTATGGTTAAAGAATTCCCCTTGATATCATGCTAGTTTTCTACTTGGGCTCAGACAAATCACAATTGTTATCATTGATTTTTGGGATTCTTTCTTTGTACTTTCGTAGGCTGAGGACTCACTGCTGTACAGAACCATACATAATTGCAGCTAACCGACAATTAAGTGCAATGCATCCAATTTACAGACTTTTACATCCTCATTTCAGATACACAATGGAAATCAATGCTCTTGCCCGAGAGAGCCTCATTAATGCAGGTGGGATAATTGAAAGCGCATTCTCACCGGCTAAATACTCCATTGAACTCAGTTCTGCTGCTTACAACCAACTCTGGCGGTTTGACATGGAAGCTTTGCCAGCAGATTTGATTAGAAGGTATTGCAGATGATCAAAATAATATAAAATTGTTCTAGTTTTATTCATGGTTCCTTTAAGGCATAATCAGATGAAAAGTTATCTGTAGTTATACTCAGGTTGTTTCTTTTTCACTCAGCATTTTCTCAACTTCTTGATACTTAATGAATTGTCAAGCTTACAAATTACTTTGCATAACACCCTCAATGAAATTTCAAAACAGTATTTGTTAGGTTCTAAGGTCTTAGGATTTATGTATTTAGAACTCTAATTTGTAATGTTGGCAAATCATGATCAAAACAATGTACTTACTCTTGTTTATGCTTGCTCAAAGTTGGTTTAATATTGTAAAGTTGGAATCGAGTGGCTGCAGAAGTATTAGTTACTTTCGGCCTGGCTCGATCGATCGAAAGTTAGACTCGATCGATCGAAAGTCGGCCAGAATGTTTTTTCTGCAGAATTTCCAACTCAGCCCTAGCTCTTTAAACGTTTAGGGTTTTATGTTTTTGCCCTAGGTATATAAGGCAAACCCTAACCACGTTTTTCAGAGTTGCACAAGTTGTATTGTTGCTCATACATTGCGGTTTTGTGTAAATCTCTTGTGAGATCTAGATGAGCTTTCCTTTACACAAAGCTTAGGGTTTTCAAGATTGAGATCACTTCAACATCTTGATGATCAACTTGGTTGCTGCCTTTGAAGCTTAAAGATAATCAATCGTGGGTGCTTGTAGCTGATTGAAGGAATACAAAGAAAGAAGTAGTCCGAGGACTCGGAGCCTGCGCGTGGTCGTGTCAGGAAGTTTTACTGGTGGGTAGCATTAGGAAGTCAAGCGGGGAGCTTGTAAGTCCTTTTGTAAGAATTTCAATTCTTTCTTAGTGGATTCCGTTTTGCCTTGAGGATCGGTGGGTAAAATCCTCCCCAGGTTTTTCCGTGTGGTTTCCTGGGTGATCATATCATTGCGTTTTTTATTATTTCCGTTGCTTTATATGTTTATATGCATGATATGATTTTGTGATTGTTTTAACCTAGAATTGCTTAATTTAACTAAGTAACAACTTGGCTAATTAATTTAGGCTACGCAATCTGGTCATAATTTTAGGGGTCTAAACCGTTCAAATGGTATCAGAGCGGGTAGCTCTTCTTGTTTGAGATCTTTATCTCTGAGCTGATCCTTGACCCCGGTTGTCATGGAGCATGGACACTCTTTGTTTGTTCCTCCTCACTTTGATGGGAACAATTATACTTACTGGAAAGTAAGGACGAAAGCATTCCTGAAATCCATTGATGAGAGGGTGTGGAATTCCGTTGAATACGAATGGGAGAAGCCCATTACTCCTGTGAGTGAGTGGCAAACTTCTGAAAAAGAAGCAGCAGGCTTCAATAGCAAAGCTATGAATGTCATCTTCAATGCTGTTTCAATGGAGGAATTTAAGAGGATCTCTAATGTTGAGGTTGCTCATACTGCTTGGAAAATCCTCCAAACTGTGCATGAAGGCACAAAGGCTGTTAAAATAAACAAACTACAGCAATTAATTTCTAGGTTTTAAAACATTAGAATGTCTGATGATGAAACCTTTGATGAGTTTTATGCAAAACTGAATGATATTGTTAATTCTGCTTATAATTTGGGTGAAGTTTATGATTAACCTAAAATTGTTAGGAAGATTCTTAGATCCTTAACTGAAGACTTTAGACCCAAAGTGACAGCCATTACTGAGAGTAAGGATGTTGACTCCATCCCTGTGAATGAGCTTGTAGGATCTCTTCAGTCCTATGAGTCTGACTTACCTAAGACTATCAAATCCAAATCAATGGCACTTAAGTCTGTTGATGATGTTGAAGTTGGTGGATTTGATGATGAGCTTTCTCCCACGGAGATAGCTTACCTTGCCAAGAACTTCAGAAATTTCCTTATAAACACTAATAGGAAAGCAAGGAACACCAACACTGCTGAACCCAGAAACTTTAGGAAGAATGATCCCACTAAGGTTAATAATTTTGAAAAACCTAGAGAACAAGTAGGTCAATCTTCTAATAACTCTTTGGGTCCTCAGTGTTTTGGTTGTCAAGGGTATGGTCATGTCAAATCTGAATGTCCTACTTTCTTGAGAAATAAGGGTAAAGCTATGGCTGTAACCCTTAGTGATAATGAGGTTTCTGATGATGAGTCCGGTTGTGACGAGGATGGAAACTTCATTGCCTTCACTGCTACTGCTGTAGTAGATGAAAGCATATCTGCTGAGGAGAACTCTGCTGATGGGGAACTCTCTGAAGATGCAGATCTTCAAGAGGCCTACAACAAACTTTGCAAAATTGCTGCAAAGGATGCTATGAAAGTTGATTTAGGCCTGAAGAAAATTGATGCTCTTGAGCTTGAAAAGAAAAATTTGCTTGTGAAATTGTTTGATGCTAATGATCTTTTGAATAATGTTAAATCTGAAAACATACTTTTGCTTGATAAAGTTAGAACTTTGGAGCATAATTTATCTGTTGCTAGATCTACTAGTTCTAAACTTGATCACATGCTGAATGTTCAAAAGTATCCTTCTGATAAAGCTGGGTTAGGATATGTTGAAAGCATCTTTGATTCTGGATCCCATTCCACTGTCTTTGTTCCTTCTTCTTCTTCTTCTGAACCTCTTGTGAGTAAGGTTGTGAGTGAAACTATAAAACCCCCTGTGAGTGAGGTTGTTAAACCTGTAGAAGTTTCACCACCTAAGAAGATTAGGGTAGACTTAAGAGAATCCAAACCTAAGGAGCCTACCAAACCTAAGGACAAGATGCATGGTAAACCTGCTTGGGTTTGTCATTATTGTGGTAAGTCTGGACATATTCGTCCTAACTGTTACAAGCTTCAAGTTGATAAGAGAGCTAAAAGACCAAAAGTGCCTGTGCCTCAAGCACAAAATCCTATGGCACTAATTGGTGAATTGGTAAAGACGTTAAACCTTTATTCAAATTCTGGAGTTGGGAATCACTCTAATGTGAATAAGAACTCCAATGCTCGGGGTGCATCTAAAAAGTTTTAGATGCAAAAGACTCGAACTAACTGAGTCTTTCTGACATGGTCCTTGTGCTTCATTGCTCTATTCTGTGGTGACCATTGTTCTTTGGTTTTTGTGTTTTTCTTTTGTTCTAGGACTTGCATTGCATTACATAAATGCATTTCATTCTAGGATTTATTTGTTTTCTCTTTAAAAAAAAAAAAAAAAAAAAGGGAAAGCAAAATCTTTGTTGAACACTATTTTTCTTGATTTATTGAAAACAAGGTTGGTCATTCTTTTTACACATGTCATGTCTTGTGTACCTTATTTAACTTTGATGAGCTTATTTACTGCACTTGACTAGTTGCAACTTTGTAGTGCATGTTGTGTGGGAAAGATGTGTGTGGTTCTTAATCACTTTGCCTTAATCATGAAGTCACATGTTGTTGACTGACGGACTTGATCCTTTTGAGAAAGGCATAAATAACCATCTCACCACTGTTCACTAGCCAATCATGAACACCTTAGTGCATATTATAAGATTTAGTGCTCGAGAAAGTGTAGCACATGCACAAAAAGAACATAAGGTGTAGCCTCAAATTAAATTAAAACTGGTGTGTACTATTAGGCTTGATGCCAATTCACTTAATTCAAACCGGTGTGTACTATTAGGCTGAATGCCATTTCATATATAAATAAGAGGCAAAAAATGCAAGAAACTTACATGATTGCAAGCTTTTGATCTAGGAGATGTGGGAGTTATAGGATGTAACTCTTTAGGTGATAGTCTCTTTTAATTTCTATGTGATGAATTGTGTAGACTTTGTGCTTGATTGCTATTCACATATCACCTCACATGTATCTCAAGTCTTTGCTAGTTTCACACACTACACAAGTTACTCTTTGTTAAACACTGTACATGCTAGTGTGTGTGTTCTTGGTCTGACCAACCAAGTTTGAAAATATCTTGAGATTTGTGCACAACATATTTGTTGCTTGAGAAAATTAAATGGAAGGATGATTGAAACTTGTGTTTGAGAAAATTGGGTTTAAAATTTTGGGTTTTTGAAAAAGCATTCCATCTCATACTCATGCATTTTGTTTTCATTGTTCAAATGCTTTGAGGAGTTGTTTCAAAATTGGGTTTGCAATTTTTCAAAACTGTGATTTTTCCCCAAAATTAAATGTGTTTCTGCCCATTTCGATCGATCCAACTTGATTTTCGATCGATCGAAAAAGTGCCTCAGAATGTGCTAAAATGACTGTCACATTCGATCGATCGAATGTAATTTTCGATCGATCGAACATCGTGAAGAAACTTTTTTTAAAAAGGGAAATCTGACTTTTTCAAACTACTTTTCAAAACTTTTTCAAATCCTTTTCTCTCTCCGACGAGGCAAAGACCAAAAGATCCTATTTTTTGTCACTTTCTTCAGAAATTTTTGCAAAGGATCTCTCTCCTCAAGCCGGTTTGTCCTTTTTACCCTTCTTTTTCAATTTATTTTCATGATTTCATGCATTTTTCATGCATTTTAGAGGGTGATTTTCGGAACTTTTCTTTTTGGGATTTGTGTTGTTTCGGACCATATTGTTTGCAATTGATCAATGGGTTTTGATGGGAACACCCTATAGACATGTTCTTAATAGTTTAATTTGATCAATTTTGGGTTTTGTGAACAATTGAAATTTCTAGGGTTTATAATTGGTCCGAATTGGGGCTTTTTGTGAAATTGGGATTAATTGATGAAATTGGCTTGTGTAATTGATGTAATTGGTTCTTATAAACTGTTTCCAATGGTGTGTAATGATTGATTCATCAATTTGATGCAAAAATTTTCAAGTGGTTTTCAAATTTTTAGGGTTTTTGTCAAGAAACTCTATGTTCAAGCCAATTTTGTGAAATTAAACTTAATTTGATCCTAGTCACTGCATTAGTTCATGCATCATAACATTGTTAATGTTCATGCATCATATAGATTTTTATTCTATATTTTTTTTGTGCTAACTTGCAGTCTGCCCTTGGTTTTCTTTTTTGTTCTTTTTGGTTTTCTCTTTGTGTCTCTGTCCTTTCCTTAGCACTATGCCTAGGAAGACTAGAGCTCGTAGGACTATCCCCACTCCTACTCCACCCTCACCTACCTTTGATAGTGAGAGGTTCCCCCGAGAGAAAAACCAAGAGATCTTTGAGACTTTAAACCTTAAGAGGAAGGTTTGGGTTGAGCGTTCTGTTCTATTAGATGAGCTTGATCCTGCCATTAGGGCAAATTTTGAGCGTAGAGGTTGGTTGTCTTTGTTAGCTGTGTCTGACCCTCCACCTCCGGTTCTCTTGATTAGAGAGTTCTTCTCGAACCTCTCTGTCCACATCTATGATTCCAACACTCTTATTAGGAGTTGGATACGAGGTGTAGAGTACACCATTACTCCTCAGGTAGTAGCTGATGCTCTAGAGGTACCATTGGTTAGGGATCCTGTCTATCCCTATGATGAGTCACCTGAGCTGGGTGATGTCATGTCTTACATCACTGGATCTTCTATCCAGTGGGGTTCTGATCCTAGGATCACCACCGCTGAGCTTCCTGAGACTACTTATCTATTCTTTAAGATAGCCTGTCACTCACTCTGGCCCATTTCTCATCTGCACACCATTCCTCTTGAGAGGTGTGTATTTCTGTACGCTCTTGTTACAGATGCTCCTATTAGTTTTCCTCATCTTTTTCTTCGTTCTTTGAACGAAGTTTATAGGAGTTCATCTACTGCCCATGCCCTTGTCCATCCTATTTTCATTCATAGGATTTTACTTTATCTAGGTTTAGAGGATTTTCCTGCTTCTGAGCCTGTTCATGTTATAGGTCCTATAGGTGCGTCTTTTCTTAGACAGAGAGCCGCTCATCTTCGAGTTGGTTCTAAACACCCTAGGTCTGAGCCATCTAGTAGCGCTCCTCCTCCTCCTTCTTCTTCTACAGGTCCTGCTGGTGAGGCTGTTCCAGATCCTGTAGGTGCTGCTGCTGTTCCTCCACCTCCTGCGGCTGACTTCGATGTTCGTCGTACTTTGGAGACTGTCATGACCGTTCAGGCGGCTCATGGTCAGCTTTTGGTGGATCTGTTGGACGAGATTCGTGCTCTGCGAGCGAATTTGGCGCATCTTCGTTCTTCCTCACCACCTCATTTTGATGATGGTCTATGATGCCCTTTGGCATTCCGTCACAAAAAGGGGGAGTAGAGTTTTGACTTTTGACTTGTAGAGGAGATTTTGTTAGGAGATTTTGTTGATAGGGGGAGATTTTTTGATTAGCATGGGATATGTTTGTTAGTTTGTGGAGTTTATTTAGATTGTATCTAGGTGCTTCACTTTGTATATCATTTTTGGGATATTCATGTTAGGGAGAGTAACATTGATTGATATATTGATATACATGTTTTCTTTTGATTCTTGTTGTCTTATGATTCACTGCTTATTGATTTGTATTTATGAGTTGATTCATTGATATATTTCTTTATTTTGTGTTGTCTGAATCTTACAAGAATATTATACCTGTTTATATACTATTTGCTGCCACACATGCGTTTATGTGTTTGTTGAGTATTTCAGGAATATACAGGTTGATTCAACAAAGCTGCTGTCTACACTTGCAACTGATGGATAGTAGTTAAGTTGAACTTTAGTTTATGAGCATTATTATGTAAAGGGCTTTTTACTTGTAAATTTTGAGCTTTTAATTTGTGTTTTGTCACGGATTGCCAAAGGGGGAGTTTGTTAGGTTCTAAGGTCTTAGGATTTTATGTATTTAGAACTCTAATTTGTAATGTTGGCAAATCATGATCAAAACAATGTACTTACTCTTGTTTATGCTTGCTCAAAGTTGGTTTAATATTGTAAAGTTGGAATCGAGTGGCTGCAGAAGTATTAGTTACTTTCGGCCTGGCTCGATCGATCGAAAGTTAGACTCGATCGATCGAAAGTCGGCCAGAATGTTTTTTCTACAGAATTTCCAACTCAGCCCTAGCTCTTTAAACGTTTAGGGTTTTATGTTTTTGCCCTAAGTATATAAGGCAAACCCTAGCCACGTTTTTCAGAGTTGCACAAGTTGTATTGTTGCTCATACATTGTGGTTTTGTGTAAATCTCTTGTGAGATCTAGAGGAGCTTTCCTTTACACAAAGCTTAGGGTTTTCAAGATTGAGATCACTTCAACATCTTGATGATCAACTTGGTTGCTACCTTTGAAACTTAAAGATAATCAAGCGTGGGTGCTTGTAACTGATTGAAGGAATACAAAGAAAGAAGTAGTCCGTGGACTCGGAGCTTGCGCGTGGTCGTGTCAGGAAGTTTTACTGGTGGGTAGCATTAGGAAGTCAAGCGGGGAGCTTGTAAGTCCTTTTGTAAGAACTTCAATTCTTTCTTAGTGAATTCCGTTTTGCCTTGAGGATCGGTGAGTAAAATCCTCCCCAGGTTTTTCCGTGTGGTTTCTTGGGTGATCATATCATTGCGTTCTTTATTATTTCCGCTGCTTTATATGTTTATATGCATGATATGATTTTGTGATTGTTTTAACCTAGAATTGCTTAATTTAACTAAGTAACAACTTGGCTAATTAATCTAGGCTACGCAATCTGGTCATAGTTTTAGGGGTCTAAACCGTTCAGTATTGTTGATCAACTTTCAAGGAAATGGTGCCCCTGACTAGAATGGTGAAAAAGAATACATGTGATCGATAATGACTAGACTATTGAAGTTCCATGGCTGATCCCAAAATTTGGGGACTAAGGCTTGGTTTTGCTATTTTTTCAGGGGAATGGTAGTTGAGGATCCAACAGCTGAGCATGGCCTGAGGTTAACCATCGAAGACTACCCTTTTGCCAATGATGGTCTAATCCTTTGGGATGCCATTAAGCAATGGGTAAGTGATTATGTGAACCACTACTACCCTGAACCATCTCTTGTCCAGTCTGATGGGGAGCTTCAAGGTTGGTGGACAGAAGTTAGAACAAAAGGCCATGCAGACAAGAAGGATGAGCCATGGTGGCCTGTCCTGGAAACACCAGAAAATCTAATTCATATATTAACAACCATAATCTGGGTAACTGCTGGACACCATGCAGCTGTGAACTTTGGGCAGTATATGTTCGCTGGTTACTTCCCTAACTGGCCTACTATAGCTCGAACCAACATGCCAACTGAGAATCCATCTGATGAAGAATTCAAGAACTTTTTGAAAAAACCAGAAGTTGAACTGTTGAAATGCTTCCCTTCACAGATTCAAGCAACCAAGGTGATGGCTGTTTTGGATGTTCTATCAAATCACTCACCAGATGAGGAGTATCTTGGTGAGAATATGGAACCATCTTGGGAAGAAAATCCTGTCATAAAAGCTGCATTTGAACAGTTTAGTGGCAGACTGAAGGAGCTTGAGGGAATCATTGATGAGAGGAACACCAATTTGAAACTGAAGAATAGAGTTGGAGCTGGAGTTGTACCATATGAGCTCTTGAAACCATTCTCAAAGCCAGGGGTCACTGGTAGGGGAGATCCTAATAGCATATCCATCTAATGCGATGGTAGTAGCATCAGTTTTTGTGTAAATAAAATTGGGTACATGTACTGAGGAATTTCACAACTCTTCCGTCCTATGTGATTTTCTTGGTCTTGGATAAGATGGTTAAAACTTAAAATGCTATTAGTTCAATTCCAATCAAATCTAATTTTTGGTCACCACAATAATTGTAGTCAAAACCACAATAAGTTGAGGAATCAACTTTGAGGTGCATTTTGATGAACTGGGATTGAAGATAAAAAGACTACATGACTTGCATACACTTCTTAATTGAGATGGGACTTTAGGTGGTATCAGGAGCATGTTGGTGATAATATCGCGAAGAAGCTTTGATGTTGACATCTCATAGATCTGCGGTGAGATTGGTGGAGCCGGTGATGAGTTGTGGAGGGTGAGTGAGTGACTGGCTGAGTGCCTGAGAGAGAGAGAGATGGGGAGCAAGCAAGTGTAAAATGTTTTACGGAACAGGTAGAGAGAAGTCACAGGCCTAGAGAAGTCACTAAGTGGAGCCCATTACGGAACTTGAGTCAACCCATTACAATCCACAATTTGCATCCAATGGGTCAGGGTCTTAAACAATATTAAAACAAAGGCGGGAATAGATACTATCATTATGGCTTGAACAGTTAGACATCCCACCAGCAACTACCAACCCGATTTAGCATAACATTTTTTTTTTTTTTAATAGGCATAACATATTTTTCTCTTACAAAATAATAGCATTTCCTCAATTGGGCCCAAAGAAGTTTTTTTTTTTTTTTTTTTTTTTTTTTTTTTTTTTTTTTTTAATTTTGCATTTGGCATTGGCTTAAAAAGCCAGTTTTTTTTTTTTTTTTTTTTAAATACTACTATTCATAAGTCTCATTGCACTTTTTAGTTTTATTCATGAGTTACTCATACTGTATTATTTCAGCCACCTTTTTAGTTTTATCTATAGCAAAAAATTTTTAATTTTAGCTAAATAAGCTGTTCCCAATTCCCAAACAACCACAAAGTTCACATCCAAATGTAAGTATTACCAAAATAAGAGTCCATCGTGCTTGCAATCAGGCCAGCCAACAGGCATGAGCAAAATTTGATGGATACCAGGCCCTAGGGCCATTTGCTGTCTATGCATATTCCTAACCATTATTTTTAATACTTCAACCAATAGAATTAGTAATCTTGTCACTGCTGAACAAATATAGGAAACAAATAACTTTAAGCTGAAAAATAAGTAATAGATCAACTTTCACTTTGAATTGATAAAATTCACTTACAATGACATTCTGGAAATAGTCTTGCAATTCAAGCATCAAAGATGTATTCTTAAAAAACTTTAGAATTATTTTTAGAATATATATAGAGAGAATTTTAGCACAAGCTGGCGCAAAGAACTTCAAGCCAAAGCTAGTTTTGTCTTCTAAATGCTCAGAATGCCCCTTTATAGAGAGCTCTACTACCAATATTGAGTTTGAAGTATATCAGAATTTGTTTCACAGATATGCTACACTCGAAGTAATGGCATCTGTTTCATAATACGGTTAAAACTACAGCCTTACTCATTATCCTCTATGCTTGTAAAATTTTTAGAAAATTAAAGATCAATAGCTATGCCATCAATAAATTGTTTAAATTGTTAGTTTTTTTTAGTTTAAAATCATGCATAAAATATAAGGTTATAGATCATATAGCATATAATATCTTGTACGGCACCAAACTCCCTAGGCTTGTTGGATCATTAAGGCCCACTAGGGCCCTACTTTCTTGGCACGCTCGGATGAAGGCATTTTGGTCTTAGCCGCCCACACGTGCTTTCCGAGGCTGCGTCATCCCCCGAGGATACTTCCCGGGGAAGTTCTATTGTGCCCGGGAAATCTACGACCGAGCATTGGCGACCAGGAGCTGTATCCGCCTAGCGTCAGAGAATGGGAACCATTTCCAAGGCCACTCCCACCTAAACTCCCACCTAAACACCCACCTATCATCATCAGTATTGGACCTCCTAATGCACTAGCGACAAGTGTAATCATCACTATCCCACTAGCATCTCACTATAAATACAAGGATCTTGTGGGAGAGGGGTGGTTGTTGAAAAATTGGAGAGAAAAAGAGAGAAAGAGAGATAGGGAGAAAGGAATAGAGGAGTTCTCAAACAGTCTCAGCACAAGAACGACCCAGTGTAGGAAATTCAAGCCCACGATACAAATAGATTGTGAGCCCAAGCGAGTCATAGTCCAGTAGCCTCGTTCTAAGGCTTGCACATATCTGATTGACACAAAATTTAACATGTGTATTAAAAGTATAAAGAACACACAATTTAACAGTTAGATTTTCAAAATATGTAGTAATGTTTATTTTATTGAGTATGGTTGCCTTACACTACAACTAATTTTATAGTTAAACTTTGTCCTTATTTTTTATCATCAAATTAAGATATAAATGAGTTTGATTTGCTTTTTCTTTACGCCATAAAAGGTCTATTTTATGCAAGCTTGGATTCACATTATAGATATCTTTTTGTTTCAAAATGTGACTAAACTTTTGCAAGGATTTCTTAAATAATTGAGCTTTTGTAATTGACTTTCTGAACTCAAATAATCATATATATATATATATATATGTAACTAACATAATCAACATTAAATGATGGAAATTCAAACATTTATGAAATATCGTCGCAATTATATATGTAACTGACAAAACTGTATATATATATATATATATATATATTTTTTTCTCTCTGGATGTTGCAACCCTCTCTCTCAGTCAATCATAGAATATTGGAGTTGTTTGTCGAATTTGGTTGGTGCAATTTAGTTTGAAATCATTAAGGCTGAGATGTCAATGTATACTTCTTTATGATGTAATGTTTTTTTCTAAAATTTTTTAAATTGTTTTTTAAAGGTTCCTTCTCAGGTGATTTTTCATTTTTCTAAATTTAAATTTAATTTTTCAATAATTCTCTACCAATTCAAAGTTTCTAACAATATCATTCAATCTGCCACCTTTACTAAGCTCACAGTTTAGTGATCCACAAATGAAATTCATAGACAAACTGAAACATAATGGCAATACCCCTTTTTTGTTTTAAAATTAAATATTCTTGAGAAGTTCTGAAAATTTTGGTATGTTAAAGAACCTACACTTCAAATTATCTTGAGTTTCTTCAGTTTATGAATCTTCGTTTCATTGTTGATTTTTTTTTTTTTTTCCTATTACAGGATGGTTTTTGCTTTGTATGTCTTTGGAATAATCCTGGATTAACTATGGACTTTGAATTTCCTCTTCAATTTGTATGATTTCTTCTTAATGTGTTGGTTTACTTGCTGCTACTTATTAATTTATATAAGAAGACATAATTTATGCCTTACAGTTACGAATATCAATCTAATTTCTATACATGGTTTTATGCCTAACTTTGGAGGAAATATACCATGTTTCGGGTGTATGCTTCCTCCCTCTCACAAGCTGGTGGGACCCATCAGTTGTGGGTCCCACCAATTGTGAGAGAGGAGAAACATACACCCGAAATAAAGTGTATTTTCTCCTAGCTTTGGGATGGCTTTGAACATTTCAGGAATTGCAAGAAGAAAACAGCCCGGATTTTGTGGTTGAGGTTGTCTATTTCTAAATCTCTATGAGAATTTGTTATCTATGTGGTTGATTTTAACAAAAGTAAGTTTTTTTTTTTCTTTTTTTTGATAAGTAACAAAAGTAAGTTTATTGATTAGTTTTTTGTTTGTGGATAAAAGGAAATATCTCACTAATAGGTTAAATGTTAACTAATTTCTTTTTCACTTGTGTTAAGAGCAGAAAATTGTGAATTTTAAGCTGGTAGGGTCCTATATTCATCAGTTCAAGTGTAGCAAAGCCAGATTGCCAAGCATTTACCAGTTTTCTCCCTTATTCACTGCTACTTTTTGCTGCATCATATTGGTAATATGGTTCTAGGAAGAATCTGAAACTGGACATAAAAACATGGTTTTGTGTCTACTCTAAGTAAACTTTGACATCTCAGTTTTAAATTTTAAACCTTTTTTTTTTTTTTAATTTTTATTCACTATGGTTGATCTGAGAAGGGTTAATGGGAAAAAAAAACACAAAGCTCAAACTTTCATTTTGAAAACACTGCATTTCAAAATATACATCATTTGATAATGATTTTCAATGCAGCAAGCACCATGGCTGTGGAATGTTTAAAATTTCAAATTTGCAATGACAATGCCATAACATTATAGGCCACAAAATCAACTCAAGGTGTCTAATAATGAAATTCTCTAGAGCTGACAGGCTTACACCCCACTGATCCTTCCTCCATGGTTTTTCTGTAAGTCATTAATTTTCCTTTCCAAACTGATTATCTTGTCTGCAAGCAGCCTCTTCTCTTTCTCACACTCCTCTAACTGCTCTTTGCACCTTAACATTTCAGAGTTAGTTGAATCAATTTTTTGAAAATAATTGGTTTTGTAATTTTCTTCTCTCATCCAGCTCATGGCTCTTTTTCTGAAGCCCCGGTTGGAGTTTACTAGCATTATGTTCAAAACATTCCAATTTGGCCATAAGTAATTCCTTCTGTTTTTTTCTTCTCTCTCAATAGCTGTAGATTATCTGAAATTTCCAAGGCAAGCCAATCAATCTTTTTGACTAAGTTTTCTCTACTGCTTTTTGTCTCTTTCTTCTAAGCTCATCTTTGAGCTCATCAACTTTTTCCACAAGGCATTGACATGACCATGTATCTCTCCAACAGGATGCAGATTTGGACCAGCTAATGTGGCAGATTTTACATTGGAGGGGAAATTTGATGCAATGGGGACGCTTGAAGTAGGAGAGTCAGAGCTTGAGGCTTGAACTAAGTTGGATCCTTTATTATCCTCCATGCTCCCACTAAAACGGATGTTTTTAACTTCAGAAGTATCTGAAAGTTTGTTTCCAAATTCTACATTACTAGGCAATAGACAAAAGTTAAGAAGCAATGAAAGCATTTGATATAATTTGTACGCAACATCTATTTTGATACCATGATAAATTACTGGTCTGGAACACCTCATATCAAATGATAAACTGTCACTTGTCCAAAAATTGAAGCCGTTATGTAGAATGAATTTAATCATTTTGCTATTATTGTAAAATAGGCAATTATGAATCTAAGCTCAACCGACCAAATTAGTCTAAGCTGAATTTAATCACAAATTAACAAAATTAGTAGATTCAAACAAATCAGGAACTTGTGAAGTGACAGCCTAGTACATAATCCACTTTTAAACCAAACTGTAAGTGCCAGAAGTTCATCAAAAACTTCACCAAACTTATTGCAACTAATTATGATTTACAGCAATAGAAATTATTAAAAAAAATGTTTTAGACCTCTATTCATTCTAAATGCTCTAATACCAAGTGAAAATCCTGGTTTAGACCCCTATGTTAATCATTCAGAGGAATTATTAATTTGCCTCAATTAAGTAATCCACAAGATTATTATATTTTCACCACAGTTAATCAATCACCAAATGATAATGAAACCGAACATAAAAGAAACGGCAACAGAGACTTACCAGGTGAAGTTATTTAATCCCTTCCTTCTTCTACCTCACTGCTCTTACGTCCATGATTTATAATCAATTCATTAATTTTCAATTTTAAACCAATTATTTTGTCCACTACCAGGTTCTTCTCTCCCATACTCCTTCAACTGTTGTTTGTTCTTTGATATTTCAGTGTTATCCCAATCAATTGTTGCTGTAATCGGGCTCCTAATTTCTTATCTTTTTTATTATCTTCTAATAGCTTGTAAGCATCTGAAATATTGAGTTAAGCCTTTCACAATAATACAACATTGGAATTTGGCTACAAATTCAGATGCAGAGGCCATGCAAATATAACATAAAACGATTAATTACGTCTCAATGAACGACAGATAACTTTAAACAAGCAAGTAGATCAAATTAAGTTCCATAATACTTCTCTCCACAAGAGATATTCCAGAGAAAATCCAAAGCAAAACAAAAATATCTTGGAAACAAGAAATATGTGGCCAACATTGGAGCATCCTAACTATGACCTAGGGAAGTAGGCTAGTTCAATCTTCTTCCCCAATGACCTTGGTACCCAATTCCTTTAAGCCCTCTGGAGGGATCTCTGCAACAGTGACTAGTGAGAAAAACTCCTCCTAGCATCTTCTTCATCATTTCTCTTATGCGCAATATAGACATAAACTCTCCTTGGCCCACTCCGAATCCCACGACTCCAGACATGCTTGTTAAGCTTAATATCCACCCTGACAATAGTTGTTCCCGTAGCCTTTTGGGCAAACTTCCTGATTTCCTTTATGACCTTTGGAGCCCTCTTCTTGGAAGTGCTGCACATGGGATTGGAAAATGGAACGGTTACTTAGCAGTGTCCAAACAACAATGCATTAGCTAACTGGGATACATCAAAAAATCAAGAACAAATATAGCCTTGTAGAGTGCATATTTTATAAGATTAGTAATAAGGAGAGAGAGCAGTAAGTAGATGGTAAAAACATAAACAATTTTAAGAAACAGATAAAGCCTTGTAGAGTAGCATCTTTTATAAGATTAGAGTTTCTCGGTGGAACTTATAGAAGATCTTAACTTTCAGCCACACAGGGCAGCTGGCTAGCTACATGTGTACTAAAATGACATCCAACTCTTGGGAATGTGTATTCTCGAGAGAAAAGTTAGGAATTCAACAACTGTAAAGTCATACTAAAGCACTGAATATATTGCTTACCATTGTAACCCCAAATAAATAGAGAAACCATACATGACTCCAAGAAGTCCTCTGTTAAAGACATAGAAGTATATACTAGTTCCATTTCTCACCCAATACTTATAAAATTATATATCCATGCATATAGATAAAAGCCAGGGATTGAATTGACAGGAGGCTCTAGCCTCTCCAGAGAGTTCAGGAGACATGAATGAATACTAGAAGAAAACAAGGGCAGGAAATAATGTCATTAAAAGTAGGGAATTTTCGCAACGTGATCCCAGTTCATTAAAACTCCTCAAAGCAAAAGTCAATGACTACAAACACTTCACTTAGTGTGTTGTACCTATGTCATACCAGTGTTGTATAGTGAAATAGAGGATTCCACTTGACAACACAAGAGAAATGTAAAATTTTTTTATGTAAAAAATCCCTTACAATGGTAACCGCATTAATTCATTTGAGGGATAAATAGCTATTAAAAGGGATAGCACCAAATCCTAAGCAAAAATCACATAAACTTTTCTATATACTAGGAATGTTATCAATTTATCTTATCATATCTCAAATCAAATTTTTAACAAGCCAAAAAAAAGAGATTAGGATCCTCTCCATTTTAAGTGAAATGTACTATGAGTCATAATTTAAACGTGGCACTAGATACACACCTTTAAATTTGTAATATTTAATAAAACCATGAAATAGAATCACTTCAAATGGAGAGAATCCTAAAACGAAAAGAACCTAGCATTCATAATGTCTCAAATGAAGTGAATCAATTTTACTAAAATACATGTGGAAAGATTTCAACTTTCAGTGTTTGGCAATCCTCCCTTCATTTTGTTGTGTTGTGCTCTATGTATGTTGTTTTTAACAGCTAATGGACACTAGAATTCTAAATTGATATTATATTATTTCAGGATACTAGATCAGGTGCAACTTTGACAGCTAAAATATCATTTTGTTCTAAAGTTAAAAAGTATCAAATAATATTCACACAAATATATTTTACCCGATTAAGCCCATCATTGCAGTCAAGTGAATAAAGGCTTTCCACATATGTAGTTGCCTCCATTTTTAGCATGGGATCGTATGGTGTTTTTCTATAAGCCTTTTTTTTCAAATTGAAGACTATCAATTTGTTCCCTCCAACACCTTTAACATGCGTCTCTTGCAATAAAAAATTTTCACCATTCTTTGACACGCATACAGGCCTCGGACAAGTGCCCCTATATGGAATGGTTGCCAATCTAGTCCAAGACTCCTTCATCACCCATAGCTGAATACACAAATCATTGCATGATTCACTGGTGCACACAGATAGGCACAGGTGTTCTCCAAAAGTACCTAACTCCCATGTATCTGTTGTATTGTAATATTCTCCTGATGATTCATCTCTGATGTAATAAGGAACAGATTCTGGCAATGGCAGCTCATGAAATATCTCATCCGCTAAATCAAAATAAATGATTGATGGCTTCCTATAACGTTCAGGACTCCAATAAATTGCCCCATTGCAGTATCTAGTCTTTTCGGTAGATGGAATGCTGTACATAAAATTATTGTCCTTCCAAATTGTCCTCCAAGTAAAGGTCTTGAGTGAAAAGATCTCGATCCGCAACCTATCACTATAGAAAGTGTGGTAGGGCCTTAATATCTTGTAATCATCAGTGGAATAATCATAGCCAAAGCCAAAACGGCGAAACCAACCATAATATGAATCAAATGTTGATGTTGATGTTGGACTTGGTATGTTTTTGTAACTTTTGGTAGATGGGTTCCAAACCAAATATTGGGATGTATTATATAATTCAATACATACCAAGCCATTGCAAGAAGCCAATCTTGTCTCAACATGTCCTTCACCCCACAATGGAAAACCAGGAAAATCAACATCAACAGGTTGACCATGAATAGCACGGCTTTGAAACAGTGCTTCACAACCTGATGATAGAACACAATTGTCAGTCAAAACAAGGACGTTCATGCGGTTGGGGTTTTGAGACGCTCTCTGAAAGTGGGATTTAGCAAATTGGTGACTACTGATCAAAGTGTGCCATACTTTGGATACGCACTTAAATCGCATTAGAGACTTCACTGGTAGTCTTGAAAGAATTTCCTCAACGAGTTCATTTAGTATAGTAAAGCTTTGCCGCCGCCGTCCGTTGGAAATTCTCATAGTTCAGTTCAGGTCCTTGGCTTTCTATAATCGATATATGAGAAATAATGGTTAAAGAGTTAGATATTAAACCCTTTAATTAGGAATGTAACATATTAAAATTTATAGTTTCAAAAGTACTATAACGTGTTTTATATGTATTGCTATTTCTAGATAGAAAATGGTGAATTGCAAAGGAACTGAATGAGCAGAGAGTCATTTTACTTCTTTGTATAATTTATTTTTTGTCAGTCGTTCGGCTACTTTTGTCCATTATGTGTACATGTAGTGGTATGTGAGATCATGTGGGGGTAGTATACGTGCTTAGGAATTTCAATTGGAGATCAAAATGAGATGGTGTAAGGGTTGAAAAGTAGGCGTGGAAACTAATGGCAGGATATTTAAAAAAAAAACTGTGACATAAAAATAAGTTGTGAATGATTCTTTGCTTTTTAACAACGAAAACCGCTGGAAACGAAGCTAGCAACAGAACGAAGTTTTCAGAATCAGAGACAGAGAAAGAGAAGAGAAGAATCATACCGAGAGAAACGTGGAGGTCGGCGTGTGAGTGATGTAGGAGTGCGGAGGTTGGCGTGTGAGTGTGAATGTGGGGTAGGTAGGGTTTCTTTTTTTCAATTAGTTTATATGTTTAACTTAATTAGTTTAAATTTAATTAGTTTAGTGTTAGTTGGTTAATCTAATGGCTTAATGGGTTATAATTTTAAATAGCTGGAGGCCCAATCTTTATAAAAATAAATAAATAAATAAAAGGCGAAAATACCATTTTGGTCCCTACATTTTGGGATCACAGTCAATTTGGTCCCTACATTTTGGTAACAGTCAATTTAGTCTTTGCTATTTTCAACTTGCGGTCAATTTAGTCCCTACTGTTAACTTAGTAACGGAAAATGCATATGTGGCGAACGGTGTGCACAATTGGCACATTAGATACTGACGTGGCAAATAAATTAATAAAAATAATGTTTAATAAATATTTTAAATCCAACATTGGCATTTTCCCAATTTTAATAGAAATAAAAATAATTTTTATTTTAATTTCGCGGTAGAATTTAGAAAACAAAATTAGGAATCTCAGATTTTCTTTGATTTTCATGGCTCCCAAACACAAAATCACCCTTCTTTATTTTTCTATCTTAAATCCTTGAATTCATGAGTATATTCCACAACATCTCACCTCTATACAATTGAAAAACATCCTGATTAGAAATAGCCAATAAGAAATTGGAATTTTAGAATGCAAAAAATTTCAACAAATTATTCCCAGCAAACATTCTTAGTAACCAAACAGAAACCAAAAAAGAAAAAGAAAAAGAACAAGAACAAACCCAGATGGAAACCCTCTCATTTCGGGTTGGTATCTTTGTGTTGAGTCCAATCCTGTGGCTTTGATGGGGACAAGTCTAGCTAAATTTGTTTTCAAAAAATCCAGATAATCTGGTGGCCAAATATCCCCTTGAAACCTCAAAAAACCAAATCAAAACACCAAACCCAGGGAATCTAAAATCAACCTCAAGGCAGGAACGGCGGGGTGGCTGCGATGTGATCTCCGTTCAGCGATGAGGTTTGGTGGCTGGTGACAGCGCAAGGCAAGAACGGCGGCGGCACAAGGTAGGACGGCGACAGTGGCGCAAGGCAAGAATGATTGAATCATCTTGGGTTGGAGAACGCGTGGAGCTTCGGTTGGTGTCACGGCGTGGCTGGTGGCAGCTCGGCACAAACCCAGAACCCGCATCCCTAAACTCTTGCTATATCTCTCTTTAATCTGGCAACCTTGGCTCTAGTTGGCGTGTGGGGTTTTCTGGTCTCAAAATTGGTTTGGTGATATCAGAGAGAGGGTCTGTTGGCTGTAGTCTTGGTTTTTTACATTTGTAATTGAGATTGTTAGGGGTTAACTACGGGTTTAAAGGTAGTCTCAAATGAAATGGGTCTGTGTTGATGTACTAATCTAATATTTGTATTTTTGTGTTTGGTTGCCAAGAAAGTACATGAAGCTGCAAAGAAAATCTGGGATTTCTATTTTTATTTTTCATCTTTAAAACTGTGAAATTAAAATTAAAATTATTTTTATTAAAATTGGGGGAAAATGCCAACGTAGAATTTTAAAATATTTATTAAATATTATTTTTATTAATTTATTTGCCACGTTAGTATCAAATGTGCCAACTGTGCACACCGTTAGCCACATATGCATTTTCTGTTATTAAATTAACGGTAGGGACTAAATTGACCGCAAGTTGAAAATAGTAAGGACCAAATTGACTGCTACTAAAATGTAGGGACTAAATTGACTGTGACCCCAAAATGTAGGAACCAAAATAGTGTTTTCGCCTAAATAAAAAAGGCTCAACGTTTGCATTGCAAGGCCCAAGACGTGTTCGTGATTGTGAGTGGGTGTGTTTTTTGTTTGAACCCTTTTTTTTTTTTTTTTTTTTTTTATGGGAAATACGTGAATTTTATTAAGAATAAGATAATAACATAGCATCATAAATCACAAGCAACTCAATTAAATGTGGACATTTCTCCATCTATGTTACATAGGAATTAACATCTTTAACATGGGCAGGCAAAGTGTGTGCTTGTATTAGGGGTGTGCAACCAACTCACTAACTCGTCAAAACCAGCTCGAGTTGAGTTAGTTTTTAGGGTTAAGTGGGTTGGGTTAGATTATGAAATTTTTTTTAATAGTGGGTCAGGTTGGGTTTAGGTCATAACAGCCACAACCCGCCTAACCCAACCCAACCCATCTATATATCTACAATTTAAATTATATATATTTAAAACTATATTATATAATTAATAATTTTTTATTTAATTTTTTTCCCAACTTATTTGTTTATAACTATGTTGGGATATTAGTTCATGTATATTTTATTTATCAACTTAATTGGATATATTTTGTTTATAACTGAGTTGGAATACTTGTTCACATATATTTTGTTTAACAACTTAGGTGGCAAGTGAGATATATTTTTTTTGCTCAATTTAATAATAATAGTAAAAAAAAAAATTGTCCAACCTATAGGTTCAACTTGATTCATGTGGGTTGGGTTAGGTTGGGTTGAACCCTTGTAATGGGTTGGGTTGAGTTGGATTTTTTTTAACCCACCATGATGGGTTAGGTCGAAAATTCCCCTCAACCCGACCCATGCACACCCCTAACTGATATATTGGCTTGTCTCCTCACATGCGAACATTCAAAAGAGCGAAAATCCTGTAGTCGAAAGCGAATCCCATTGGCAAGATTAGCAATAGAAGTCTGGGCAATCGTAGGGTCTTCAAGAGCATGAAAGACAATGCTTGAGTCAATTTTGAAAATACCATCTTTGAATCCTATGTCCCATGCAAAGAGAGTTGCTTTGTCCATTGCCTTTGCTTCAGCTTCCAAAGGGCCTAGTGGAAGAGGAAGGCGTTTACTCAGGGCTGCAATCACCTATGCTTCCACGTTCACCTTGTACCATGGAAAAGCAAGCGGAACCTAACAATTGTCTGTGGCATCCTTAAATTGAGTGGGCCTAAAGTGGGCATCCTGATACTCCATGGGCAGAAAGCAAACCTTTGCCAATATTTCATGTGAGGATTGGCGAGTGGCACCTAGTCTTGTTTTGTTTTGGCTAAACCAGATACCCCATGTTGTAGTAACAGTGAGTTCAAGAAGCTCAATACCCATGTGTTGTGTGAAGATCAAGTGCCAAAGAAATTCCATGAAGTCCCTGTAGCTGATGCCCTCTTTATCAAAAGGTGTGGCAGAGAGTCTCTAAGTGTCTTTTGCCACGGTGTAGTCCTAGAAAAGGTGTCTTGTTGTCTCTAGAGCAAGACCACACGCGCTTCACAGGTGGGATTATCAAGGACATGTCGGAGGCAGAGGTTGGCTTTTATAGGGAGGATAGTTCGACAAGCTCTCCAAGTAAACATCTTGATTTTGTTTTGGAAGTGTAGGTTCCAAATCTTTCACCAGAAACTACTATGGTTAGCACCATGAGAAGTCTCTGTAGTATGAGTGCTTTGGGTTGTGGACAGTGCCACCTTGTATGCTCTATTAACTGTGAAGCATTTCTTAGGTGTGTAAGCCCAAACCAATCGATCCCTTGATTTGTGCCAGCTTAGAGGAATGCCAAGGATGGAGTTGACATCAACTGGTAGGAAGACTTGGTTGATCAAAGTAATATCCCATTCACCAGATGCTAAATCTATGAGGGAGCTAATCTTTGTATTTGCTAGGAGTAAGCCTGGTGATGATAGCACTCGGAATGTCAAAGGTCGTGGGAGCCAACGATTTGCCCAGATGCCAATGGAATTACCATCCCCTACCTACCAATGGAGGATTTAGAAAGTTAGTTATGTCTTTAGAAAATGTCAAAAATACCCCTATTCGAATTCTTATTCTTTTAAGGAGATTATTATAATAACCAAAACTTATCATATAATTACAATTGATATTACTCAAATAATTAATAGTATTCTCAACCCAAATTTGTATTTTTCCATTCTTAAGTAGGTACACCAACTTGGACTGAAATGATGTAAAATAGACCAAGTGAACTGAATAGACTACAATGGACCTCTCATTTAGTACAAGGAAATTTGTACCTATCTGGATGATTTATAAATCATTAGGCATTCATTCTTGGTTGCCAAGCTCCTTTGAATCTCAACATGGTAGTGGATTTTTTTTTTTTTTTTAAATAAAAGAATTTTGTTATTACTTTAATGTAGTATATCTATACAATATTTAAAAGCTGAAGTGTAGCATTAATTGCAGCTACACTCCTGTTCACTCACATCAGCGTAACATTTTGGTTAACTTTAGTTTATTATGGTCCACTTTGGTCAGTTTAGTCCATTTGGTGTATTTGGTCCATTTTAGTTTACTTTCGTCCACTTTGGTGATGCCTGGGGAGGAGAGGTTTGGGTAGAAAGCGGAGTTACTTGCTTCATTGACAATTACGTCATCTTTTCAGCGCAATGTTGATAAAAGTTCTTGATAAAATTATATTTTTCTTATATTATTAAAGTCTAGTATTTTTTTTCCTAATATAAGTGATGGATTTAATTATATATGTTTCAACTTTAGGTCGTCAAGACATATAGAGATTTACGTATATTAACTATACCTTGTTAAAAAATAATCTCATCATTTTAAGAAGGGTTTGACACTAACACTAATAAGACTCGTCTATTATTTTTAATTTTCACTTAATAAGAAAAAAAAAATTGTCAAATTTTTATGCGCATTGCGCAAGTCTACAACTTGTTGCTTTTAACTTTTAAGAGTAAGTCCATTGTTGCCATAAAGGGAGCATCATATCACATAAATTACTTAATCCCAACTTGGAATGCATGGACATGGCAGTTTGCCTACCATGCCTCTGTCGGACATGTACATGTATTGGATACAAAGTATACATGGGACACAGTTGCATGCATGTCCCAACTGTTTTTTTATTATAAATTATCAAACACGGCTACGACACGAGGTATGCCCAAAAAAGAAAGAAAAAAAAGAGGGAAAAAAAAAATATCTATAACTTTACATTTCCATTCTCCATTTTTAGTCTTCCTCATGCTACTTCAGTTTCTCCCATGTTATGTCTCTTCATCTTTCTTAACTCTCTCTCATTATTTGTTTTAAAAAACTTATCTCTTTCTTTCTTTCTTTCTTTGTTTTTTTAATTTTATTTTATTTTATTTTTTAAGAGTTGTGTTGCTATCTACCTCTTCTAAGTTCTAAATTTTAAGTAGCCAACTGTTAACCACTTCCAAAAAAAAGGGAAAAAAAATATCTATAACTTTGCATTTCCATTCTTCATTTTCAGTCTTCCTCATGCTTCTTCAGTTTCTCCCATGTTATGTCTCTTCATCTTTCTTAACTCTCTCTCATTATTTGTTTTAAAAAACTTATCTCTTTCTTTCTTTCTTTCTTTCTTTCTTTTTATTTTATTTTTTAAGGGTTGTGTTGCTATCTACCTCTTCCAAGTTCTAAATTTTAAGTATCCAACTGTTAGCCACTTCCCATCTTCTCTCACTCAAGTGTCTCTTAATTTTTCTTTTTCTTTTTTTATTTTCTTTTTTCTTTTTTCAATTCACATATCACAATGACACTCACATAATGGACTTTAATATATTTAGGACATGACCTTAAATTATTAAAGGGAGTAATATTTTAGATCTCTTGGACTTTAGTTAAATAAAATATTCATTATTTCACTTAAATTCATGTATGTTTAATATTATATGAAAAATAAATACTTAACCATATATACAAAGATAAATAAAAAATATTTAATAATTAATTAATATTCGTATCTTCGCCATACTCATGTCCTACTTTTTCAAAAATTGCCTGTATTGCGGTTCCATATTTGTACCTGTATTGTGCCCGTATCTGTGCAGGTTCTTCCTAGATCCCAATAAACAAAATGTTGAAGCACAAGTGATATTGGCAAGGAGAACTGATGGCAAAGGGAACCTTTCAATATTAAAGGAGATAATAGAAAAAACTTCCATACTTTCTGGCAGATTGAAACTAAAGTGTTTGGAAAAAGTACAAAGTCCACCCCTTCCCTCTCTTTTTACTCCTACAAGGTCTCAAGAATCAAATAGAGCATAGTTGGGAGCACTCATGTGACAATATCCATCTATTTTTACCTTCCCATATATTATTCCCCCTTCAATGGATATTCTTGATTTTGCTTTCCACCCATTTCAAAATATATCTGGCTATAGATTTGCGTCCACCTCATCTTTATACTAAAGAGATCCAGACTATGCTGAGGTGCACA
The DNA here is from genome assembly GCA_023621385.1 of Quercus gilva. Lineage (NCBI taxonomy): Eukaryota > Viridiplantae > Streptophyta > Magnoliopsida > Fagales > Fagaceae > Quercus > Quercus gilva. The sequence goes on from CM042476.1 coordinate 2,068,866, forward strand.
AAAAACAAATCGTCATGACTGTGAGGAGTGAAACAGACTCTTCTCGGACCTAGGGCCCAAAGAGTAGACATGGCAATACGGGTCAGAATTTTTTGACCCGACCTGACCCGACCCGAAAAATACCCGACCCGAACCCGATTTTTTTGACCCGAAGCAAAAACGGGTTGACCCGTAACCCGACCCGATTTTTTTCCGGGTCAACTCGACCCGACCCGAATAACCCGTGACCCGACCCGTTAAAAAAATTCACTAAATTTTTTTTTTTTAATTACGTCCTGATATTATGTGCACAATGCACAAAGTAGCAAAACTTTATCACAATCAATATAAAAAGTGCTTCAATGCTACTGTGCTTTACAGTAAACAAGACACAAGACAATAGACATCACAATTCACAACAATATTGTCATTGCACAAGGACCAAGGCGCCACAACCATTAAAAAAAAAAAAAAAAAAAAATCTCATACAAGAGCAAGACACAAAACATCACAACACACACTACTGTCACAGTGCCACTATGCAAGGGCCAAGGCCGTCAATGTCACAACTATTAAAAAAAAATTTTAAATATTTTTTTTAGTTTATCTTTATAAGTAATTTAACTTTATTATTATTTTAAATGCAATAGGAACATGTGTACTTAAGAAGATTAATAACTTGCTACTTTACTGGCTTACTTATTTTGTTTGTTTTAATATCTATCTCTTTTTGAAGTTGTAAACTTGTAATTATATGCATTTTGACAGTGAACTATTAATATTAAAGACTTTTTCTATCAAGAATTTATGACTATAAATAATTTTTGTCATGCTCAAAAGTCAAAACTGTTAGAATAGGAAGGATATTAACAAGTGGCATTAAGTGCAATTCATTTGTTTAACTGATTTTATTCATTCTCTCTAAACAGGTTGTTATTGATTAGTTTTTATAATTGAAAAAAAAAAAAAAAAAAAAAAACTTTGAAAAATACGGGTCGACCCGACCCGACCCGCAACCCGTTTAAAAATGACCCGTTTTGACCCGTGACCCGTTTGACCCGCCAACCTGATTGACCCGACCCGAACCCGACCCGCCCCGCCCGTTTTGCCATGTCTACCAAAGAGTCATTAGTCCACGGGAAAGCATTTTGGCTTGGCCTTTGTGCTGAGGGGAATGCTAAAAGAGGTGAAAGTTGACCACTATAATTGAAATGATCCATTAGGCTGCTTAAAATATGGACAAATAGAAAATAAATTTTGGATGTTTTTTAAGATTTCAAATTCAGGAAAACTTTCCTCCCACCTGCTCTGAAGGCACAGGCAGTATATATAGGTTCACATAGAGTCATAGACACATTCATGTTTGAACAAAAACTTAAATTAGGTAACCAGTGAGATACTAAAACAGTAACACGTCCAAAAATGGTGCCCGTGTTTTTTTTTTTTGGCTCACACTATGATTAGCTTTTTACTAAAACCCTTTTTTCTTTGGACAAATAATTCAAACCATACATCCTATTTTCTCCAAAAAAATTATCCATTGGGTGGGAAAGAAAAGAAAATGACAAGCACCTTTCAATGTTGTAATTTCAAATTGTAGAAACTTTTATTGCCTACTTTTTAGTCTTTCTCAAGGAAATTGAAGTACAAGAGCTTAAAAGTTTGCTTAATTATTACTTTCCAAACTCAAATGTCTCAAGGACTTCATTCCCTCATTACATGCGTTATACGATTAACCTTTGGCTGATATTATTTGATAAGGCCAGATCAATATGGCAAGTAGTCTTGTGATTTCTAATGCAAGAAATTTACATGTTCTACAAAATTGATACAAATAATGCAGTATATACTAGGGAAAATGGTGATGATGATACCTGGATGGCATGGCCCATGTTCCCTCCATGAGATGGAATGAAAACATCACTGTTCTCTGAGACTATATAATCAATGACAGCCATAAGAGATGCCCAATTTGCAAATGGTTCTAGTTCACCAGGCAAGGCAAGGTCTTCCTTATTATAAAAATAAGGTAGCAATAAGTAGGGTCCCGTTTGGTAATGTTGTTTAAATACCACAACAAACACTTATGGCATTGTAAATTGAATGAAGGTATTTTTGTAATCCCTTCCCCAAGATATTTGCCCATATTGCTCCAACGACCCCTAGTTTAGACCATTAGTACTGGTAGTACTAAAAATTTATATTGCTATTTTTAGCACTGCCATATACAAAGTGTGTGATACATTGGTGGGTAAAAATTTTACTTACTCAACTACAATGCACAGCCACAAAAAGTGTGACACAATGGTGGAGGTATAGGTAAAAATTTTATACAAAGCTAGAAAAATCAAAAGTTGAAAACCACAAAGGAAGAAAGTAAGCTAAATACCTTAACAATCTATACCCAGTTACCCACAATGAAAAAGAGATGCTTTAGGTTCATCCAAAGTCTCAATGGCAACCAAGATTCAGGAGGTGGTGGCAACCAGATTTCTAGAGAGAGGTGGTGGCGGCGGCTAAGGTTTGGGTTTGGAAGAGAGAGTTAACAGTGAAAAGATATGGGCTGTGAAAATGTTTGATGTGTTTGTGGGGGGTTTTAACTCTGAACTAATGACCTAAAGACCGAAGCCCAAGCCCAACATTCATGTAGAAGAAATTTAAGACATTTGATAAATTGTCTCTATAAATTATAAGTTTTGGTTTCTTGATTTTTTTGTTGTCATAATTGTTTATATGAGATTAAAGGTTTCATTAGTGGTTTTTAATATGCTTTAGAACATGTGATTTTGATGTGAATAAAGTCTCAAAGCATTCGGGTTAATATTAAAACTATAGCGATTTTCTTTTAGGATATTAAAAATGTCATGGACAAATTTGAGTCAACTGCAGTGCGTGATTTTTAATAAATTATAGAAAAATTATTTCGAGCTGAATTTTTAATAGTATATACTGCACATATAAGAGTTTATCCTTATTTTATTTCAAGTTTATCGGATAACTTTTCATGGACCAAATGATTTTTACAAAAGGGCTGACTTGCTGTGTAGTGAATCTAAAAGTATGACTAGTATGTTGGGATTTTGTGCAATTTACATGAAACCTTTGTTGAATGGATTGGCTTGTAAATTCATGTGTTTCCTTCTACATGTGTTTTACTTGGTCAATTTTGATAATGGTTTTGTTTAATCATTTGGTGCTCAAAAGGGTAACTCATGAGATATGTTACCTCTATTTTGAAGTGATGTGTCTTATGTTGTGTTTATATATGCACATTTGCTTGAAATAGAAAATTAAAATGCTTTAGTTTTGTGTTGTGGCACTATGAGTTCTTGTATGCTTGTTTGGTTCCCGCTTGGGAAGGGGTGCTTGTCTTAGAACTGACAAGCTAGGCTTTAGGGCCTTTGGTTTGATTTTAGGGGATTGTTTTGATTTATGGAGATAAATGTGATGGTCCTTGTTATTGATAGGCTTACTCATTGTGTTTCTAGGTTCCGATATTCTTGGTGATAGACCTAGTGATTGGATTAATCGATTATGTGATGCTCAGTTGAGGTAAAATTGGTTGGTCTTCCGAAGTAAATAGTTTTTAATGGGATTTTTTTTTTTTGGAAAATAATCATGTTTCATAAACGTGTTTTTGGGTTAGACATGTTTTTGGAAACTACTTATGGAAACTATACATTTTCCTAAAAACTATTGTGTCGTAACCTTAAATGTCCATTGGCACTAGGACCCTCATTTATTTAGTTAGCTTTTACAGTGGCAGAGCCATATTGGGACCCAAGGGGGCCTTGGCCCCCCCAAAATATTTGAAAAAATTAGTATATATATATATATATTATAGTTATTTTAACAAAGAAAACATTTATATAAAATAAAAATAAAAAACGACTTTCATTGGGAGGATATACACATGAGGAGGAATTGCTAATAAATTTGTTATCTACTTTTTTTTTTTTTTTCAAATAATTTTTTTTTAATTTATTTTTTTGGATAAATATCAAATTTTTGGATTAAAAAGAAGAAGCTAATAACAAAATGTTTTTTCATGGTATAACAGAAAAAAAAAATGTAATTAACGTTAACAACTTGATTTTTATGGTATTTGATTTTAAATAAATTCCTTCATTTTTTGCTTATATCAACTTCATCACAACTTTTATTGGGAGGATATACACATGGGGAGGAATTGATAATAAATTTTTTATCTACTTTTTCCAAATATATATTTTTTAATTTAATTTTTTTGGATAAATATCAAAATTTTGGATAAAAAAAAGCTAATAACCTTAATTAAGATGATTTTTATGGTATAACAGAAAATAGAAATTTGTAATTAATGTTAACAACTTGATTTTTAAGGTATTGGATTTTAATTTTGATTTTTTTTTTTGTTTATGTCAACTTTTTCACAACTTAAAATTATTGTTTCGAATAGAAACAACTTCTTATCAACTTTTTTTTTATTATTGAAGTTTACCGTGGTTGAAATTTTTTTTAAAAGTAAAATGTTACTTTGTTTTAAAAAATAGAGTAAAAGATTACTTTATTTTTATTATCAATTTTATTTTATTTAAAATAATTTTTTTCCATTAATTTACACATGATTCTTAATTAAGCCGTACATCACTCGGGCATAATAATTTATGTACAATTACACTAGTTTAATATACAATTACACTAGTTTAGTGGTAAGACACACTTGTGATAATATTTTGCCCAAGTTCGAACCATAGCAAGAGCTTTTCTATTACTATCTCTCTACATTAGATATTAAATATTAATTGGTACAAATTATATTAAGAAAGTTTTGGGTATCCTAGCAGCAAGGACACGCGCATTCCCACCCGTCAACCCAGGTTTGGAGGGTATTTTAGTCATTTTTAAGGTTTCAGGAGTGTTTCGGTCATTATATAGGTTTCGGGGGTATTTCAGTTATTTTTTAGGTTTTGGGGGATATTTCGGTCATTTTAAGGCTTTTGGTGTATTTTGGACATTTTTATGTTTAGAGGGTATTTTGACCATTTTTTAGGTTTTGGGGGGTGTTTTGATCTATTTTATTTTTTGCGGGTATTTTAGGCATTTTTTAAGTTTAGGGGGCATCTTGGTTTTTTATAAGCTTAGGGGGGTATTTTGGTCATTTTTTAAGTTTAGAGGGTATATTTTGGTCATTCTTTTTGCCGCCTTGTTTTTTTTTTTTTGAATCACGTTTTATGTGGTTGTAATTTGAAGGGTGTATCAGTTATTTTTTATTAATACATATTAATAACAACATCATTTTAAGTTTTACTAAAATAATTTTAAAATAAATTAATCAAGAAATATATATATATATATATATAGGGTAAGCTACTGGCTAAGGCCGATTGAGGCCATTTGAGTGCGGAAACGTAAATAGGTTACAAATGTGAAGGTCATGGCTATGGCGTTACAAGAGTAAACTGAAATAAAAACAAAGAGAGCCATCTAATTACAAGTATTGGGTTGTAATGAGAGAGAGGGATTTTAGAAGTGAACTAGACCTAAAATTGGACCTCTGAGGAATTTTGCCTGCTTCAGACTGGAGTTGAGGCTGCCTTAAATAGGCTGAAGGGAGCCTTGAAATATGCTGAAGACTGCTGGAAATCCGGAAGGTGAAATTGCTTTTACACTAGGTGAATATCTTTTCAGCCAAAAGCAATAGTAACTTCAGGATTATTGTGTCGGGCACTGTTTATAAACAGTAACTATTACTGTTCATGTATAGTGTTTTGTCCCCATGCTTTTCTAGCGTACTGTTCATTAACAGTGACTTTGACTGTGGATGAATAGTAGGTTGTCTGGAATCTGCCGAGTGCGGGTACTGTGCATGTATAGTGATTTGGATTGTAGATGAATAGTAACTGGAGCTGGAAATTGTTCTGAATAATGATTGGGACTATCCAGAACACTTAGTCTTCGTCCAAATTGTAACCATCATAAGGATCTTGTGAATCCTGGAAGGGTTCAATTGGACATCTATTTACTGAAGCTTCAGATGAGGCAGGAGAAACTCTTTAGCTTCTCTGCTTGAATCTGCAATTGTTTGGCAAGATTTTTTAGTTTTTTACTAGATTTTCTGGCAATCTGGACGGAGTCTAGGCTAGACTAAGACCTTGTATTGTAAGGAATTGCTCTTTGAATTGGAGGAGGGAAGTCCTTGTTAATCTGGTTGATGACAGTTTGGAATCTAAAAGTGTCCCACCATTTAACTGAAAATTCCCTGTCTAGAAGGTTGGAGTTTATCTCATAATTCCACATGCTTATCCAATGAATCCTATATTTAATTGTCATATGAAGGATGGCTGGAAACTGGGAATCATGACCTGAAGGTTGAAATCTGGAACTGAAATACCTGAGGACCTCCAGTAAGGGTTCTGGGAAAATCTGTGGAATTGAGCCAAACATTTCCCACCATTTTAGGAACCATGAAGGTATTGGGCTACATAACTTCTTATCGAACATTATGAACCATGAATGATCAAAGTTTTTGTTCTGTTAGAGAAGGACTTTTTCAAAGGCATCCATGTAGTCGTAGTAACTGTAATGGAGACCTGAATCTTTGTGAATTTTGAGCAAAGAGGGATGCTGTCCCCATTCTTTGCAACTGATGAAGCCTGTGAAGATAAATTTGTGATAAAGAACTTTAGAAGGGTTCGTTTTGTTCAAAATGTTTTCTATTCGAGCAGACTCTTCCTGGATGAGGATGCTTATATAGAACTTGATATTCTTTTCTGGGTGCTTTGGGAGGAAATGCCAACCTAAGAGTAAAACTTCCATGGCCAAAGTAAGGGGATCTGTTATATGAACTAGATAAGGTTCAATATAAGAGATATATTGGACAAAAGGTTTCCTGATGTAGGAGGATATTCCTTTTCTGGAGGAAAGCTTTTGGGGTATAATGGGGCCAAAAGGTTCTTCAACCGTGTAAGGGGTGATTGTCCTGTGAGGAGGGGCTGCTAGGGCTGAACTGTAATTGGGTTGCCCATATGACGGTCTTTGGTAGTTTGGTTTTAGGATTGTGGAAACCACATACCTATTGGCTAGGGATGAGGGTGAAAGGGGAACTAGCTGGTGACCAGGAGGGTTCTTTGCCTGACTGATACTAGTGGTGGTTTGCTGTTTAAGCAATTTTGGGGGTTGGGGTTGTACGGGTCTTTTCCCGGACATCTTGGGTTGGACTCTGCAAAAATTCACGTGTGAGGAAGTTAAGGATACTGTTTTGAGTTCCTTGGATGAATTCAATGTCAAAGTCAAAAATTGAAAGAATAGCTTGCCATCTTGCAAAAATTTGTTTTGATGCAATGTTTTGGACATCTTTTTCTAAAACATGTTTTGCAGATTTACAATTAATTCTTAATAAAAACTTTTGATTCAAAAGATCACTTTGAAATTTTGAAATGCATAGTACTATAGATAATATTTCTTTCTTTATAGTACTATAATTAATTTGTGTAGGAGTCCAAATTCCTGAATGGTAACAAACAATTTGTTCAAAGGAAGTTGGGCAAGCTCGTTGGAGAAAATGCCACCATAACCTATGTTAGAGGCATCAGTCTAGACAATCTTGAAGGAATTGTCTGAGGGAATTCCTAAACAGGGGAGTGTCCTGATATGTTTTTTGATATCTTGGACAACTGAAGTATGGGCAGGGGTCCAAGGGGATGGGTTAGTGTGAAGTCTATCAAAAAGAAGTTTGCACTGAGGCCTGAGATTTTGATAGAAATCGGACACATAATTAAGAGATCCTAGAAATCTTTGTAGCTGAGTTTTATCGAGGATTTCATCTGGAAACTTTTCTGCAAACTGGATGGATCTGTCTATGGGTTTGATAACACCATGGTGGATATCAAAACCTAAGAATCTTATACAAGTTTGAAAAAGTTTAATCTTTGGAGCTAAAACAACAAGGCCATTGAGCTTGATGGTATTAAAAAATGCTCTCAGATGTTTCCAATGTTGGTTCAGGGATTCTGAGAAAGATGAGCACATCATCGATGTACACAATAGAATGGCTGGAGAATGGATTGAAAATCTCATTCATGATGTTTTGGAATTCAGAAGGTGCATTTTTTAGACCAAAGGGCATCACATTCCATTCATAATGGCCAAAGGGTGTGGTAAAGGCTGTCTTATACCTATCAGACTCTGTGATTTGTATCTGCCAAAAACCACTCTTCATGTCAAACTTGCTGAAAACCACTGCTTTACTAAGCCTATTGACTAAGTCTTTTTTGTTGGGAATTGGGTACCTTACCCATTCTAAGACTTTGTTAAGGGGCTTGTAATCGATGACTAGTCTAGGGACACCTCTTTCTATTTCAGCGTTCTTCTGGACATAGAAAGTTGGGCAGGACCAAGGTGATCTGGACTTCCTGATTATACCTTTCTTAAGGAGATCCTCTATCTCTGCTCTACAAGTATCCATGAATACTTGGTTCATTTGGATTGGTCAAGCTTTGGTAGGAATGTCTTTTTCTTTGAAATCTTTGACATAGGGAAGAGTTACCTCATGTCTCTTTCTATGCCAAAAAGCTGTGGGTAGATCAGAGCATACTTCATGCTTAAGTTTTTCTTCGAACTTTCTAATCTGTTCTTGAAAATTTTTACAAACTAGTTGTTCCCGAACTTGTTTATACTTTAGATCATCTTTGAGGTACTTAAGATTTTGGGTCTTGGCACAAATTAGGTTAAGGGTCTTGGAGACAGCGATTTCCTGGAGAGTACTAATGTCTCTAGGTTCAGGGCTCCGAAGAAATTTAAACTTGACTGGCTGGCCAAAGGGATGGGTAATGATACATTCACTATCCGTGGTGAAAGGATACAACAGACACATGAAAGGGTTTCCTAAGATAACTTTATCTGTCATATTCTTGACTAGGACAAATGTGGTTTTGAAACACGTATTATCCTGGCAAACATGAGCTTTGGGAATTTTGAATTCAATCTGCATTTTTCCTCTACTTGCAGAAGTTAACCTTTCTTTGGTTTTTCTGAAGTACTTAGAGGGAATGATTCCTTATTGAATGCAGTTGAGATCAGCGCCTGAATTTATTAAGGTAATAACCTCAAATTCAAAATCTTTACTAATGACAATCCTGATTTTGGAGTGCCATTTCTAGAAGTTAATCTTATTGATGGTTACTAAGAACTTGTCACTAGACTGCTGTTCTTGAACCATATCTGCAGTAGGGTTAACTGTATCTTCAATTTCTTCATCAGAAGGGTTTTGTAATGAGGTTCCTTCCTCATTGCCTTGATGAGAAGTGTTTTCCAAATTTCTGACTCTTTGATCAAGGAGGTTTTGATCAACTCTAAGGATGGTTAGTTCACTCTTAAGGGTTCTAACCTCAGACTTGGTTTCCTTGATTTCCTTTTGAAGGTCGCTAACTGTAACTTCCTTCTTGGATTTGGTAAACCTATTGTAGATTTTCTCCAAATCAACTTTGGGTTCCTAAAACTTAGGTTTAGGATCACTGATTTCCCTAACTAAGGTTCTTTTGAATTCTGTAAGCTTTTGAGCTTTGACTACTGGGTCTTCGATCTGTTCTATGAGATCTAAGAGCAACTCTTCTTGCTTAGAGAGAACATTGATAGTCTTGTTCCTACAACAACTATCCATGCATGGAATGAGTTCATCTGGGCCACTAGAGGAATTAGAGGAGGCTCTAGAGGGTTCAGAGGATGATTGGTAGATCTGTTGGATCTCCGTGGAGTTGTCACTATCTGAGTGATCAAGTTCAAGGAGCTTAAAGATCTCTTCCTTACTTGCTTAGTCACTAACGAGGGTATTGATAAGGGATTTGGCCTTAACTTTACACTCTTTACTGAAATGACCTCTCTTTCCACAGTTGAAGCATTTTCTTGATGCTTTGGTTATGGGTTTTCCTATGGACTTGGATTTTCCTTTTTTTATAGAAATTGTCCTTACTGAACTTCTGTTTTCTATAACACTTGGATGAAGTTTTCTTCCTGTGAAACTTTTCAGAGGAATCTCTACTTCGGTATTTGGACTTCCTCTTGGGAATGACAGAAGGTAAGCCATACTGTGTATAGAAGTTTCCTACTTCGTACTTGGCTTTGCCTTTGCTAGCTTTGCTCTGGATTTTGAGATCTCTGCACATCTTCATTCCTTCACTCCGAATGGTGCTAGAGATGTCTCCATAGGTTAGGTTATCATAATTTATGACACCTAAGGGGTTACACATGGTTTCTTTAACCTTTTCTCCAAAAAGGGTAGGTAAACCATTGATGAACTTCTCCTTCCAAAATGGAGAGTTACAATCACTTCTGTGCATGACTCTGGTGGTGAACACATCTTCGTACCACCTGAAGTCTCTAAGGGTTTTACATCTAAGGTTACTCAACTGATCGTAAATCCTAAATGTGATGTTACTAGGTTTTCTTACGAAGTGTTTCATGATCGTATAGATCAGGGTATTGACTCTGTCAGGGATACCTCTTCCTAAGATGGTGTCGAAGATGAGGAGTCCTTCCTCATCTTTCTGGACAGCATGTTTGGTGTCTTCCCTAGACTCTTCTGTAAGGCAATTGTTCCACCATTGCAGAAGTTTACCTGTAAATCCTAAAGACATGAGTTCTATGACGTCAGCATGGGAGTGTCCTTCACTGATGTAGTTGTTGGTTACCATGGTCATGGTCATGTGCTGAATCTTATTTGGGATTTCTTGTTTTGACAAACCATCTATGTTCCATTCATAGAGTTTACCAGAAGAGACTAAGAACTGGTTGCTAACATTCCTTTCCTCATATTGTAGGTCAGGAGGGGTAGGCTTGGGATACCAATTCTTAGTTAAGCTTGTCGGGGTTACTCTAGGGTGAATAAGCTTATTCACTTGTAAACCCTTAAACTGGTTTTCTAGGTGTTCTATCTTCTTTTCATTATCTGAGGAGGTTCTGCTAGAACTGCTAGATGTTGTATGGATGTCTAAGACACTAAGCTTGGGGGTTTTCTTAGGCGAAGGGGTGACTGGTTCCTGCTTCGTGCTAAGTTCCTTAAACTTTTGTCCTACAATTTCTAAGGCTGTTAAGTCCTTAGGTTTGTCTAAGATAACTAAGCGGGTGTTAACATTGGTTGGGGTAGCTACTGGTGAAGTGGTGATTGGTTCCTTTTTCATGAGTTCATCTAACCTTTGGTTGACTATTTCTAAGGCTGTTTTGTCCTTAGATCTAAAGCTGGGTTGCCTTTTTGTAGGGAGCTTGACTAAAGGCTTTTCTAGGGTTTGGATAGGTTTGCTAGGGCTTCCTGGTTGAAGGATGACCTTATTTTCTATCCTATCTTCTATCCTATCAAGCTGTTTTCCTATAACTTCTAAACACTGGTTGGTGTAGTTGTTTTGCTCTAGGACCTTCTTGATAACCTTTTTTTCTAGGTTGGTCTGGGTCTTGAAGGGAGAGGCAACTAGATCACTACCACGGTGTTTAAAGACTATAGCTTCTTGGGGTGGATGGTGAGATCTAACAACTTCTGGAGGTTGGTTAGAACTACTAGCGGGATCTTTGTTGGGAAGTTTGGTCCAATTGGTTTTGGTGATGATACAAGATTGTTTGTGCCACTCAAAGTGGTTCTCAAAATATTCAAAGAAAGGGACATTATTGAATATCTCTTTCATGAAGATTTTCCAACTTTCCAAAACTTCTTTCTTTTGGTCCAAAGTATGGTTTGCTCTATAGGCTTCTCTTTTGAGTCTGTTATCTTCAGATTCAAATTCATTGCCTAGGGCAACTAGGTCTGGGGTGAACTCTTTCCTAATGACCATGAGCTGTTGATCTATTTCAGGTTTTGGCTGAAAAGGATCCTGTGGGTCGTGGTGGTAAGGGTTCAACATATTAGTACCTGTTGGGGAGGGGTGCTTTTGACTATTGTTGTCGTCATCTTGATCAACAACTAAGTCTTGCTTGGCTGTGTAGCAGGGTGTGCTAACCTGAGATTTAGTCTGGACACCTTGGAGTTCTAATCCTAAATCTCTTTTAGATCTGGGATAGGGTGCAAGGGGTCTGGAGGAGCTACACTGTGATTCAGGTCTATCTCTTAAAGGGATAGGTGTCCGCCTAATGGGTTGATATAGATCAAATGGAGATCTAAACATAGATTCATCAAAACCTAATGGTGAATCTATTGGTGTTCTAAACCTAGACTGGTCAAAACTTAATCTAACTGATCCATCAGCTAATTGTTGGACAAAGTCTAAGTCTGGATTCTGAGTTGGGTTTTGGATCTGTAAATGATGATTTTCATTTTCCAAAAGCCAATTGTTAGGGAAGGTAACCTCAGTCCACTTCAGGGTCCTGGGAACTTGAATCTTAGAACTAGGGTTAGCTGTTTGGATAAGAGTGGTCTCTCCTATCTTCCTGTGGTTTAGTGCTTGAACATTCATATTCGTTCTGATGCACTTATAATAGATCCTGTATATCAAAGCTATCTGGTAAACTCCTTTTACCAAGAGGGTACCATGGGTCTTGATATTGAGAGTGAAGGCTTTCATGATATGTGGGGGTCATGTAAGCACACTGTGAAGTTGGGGAAACAGGCAAAATAAACTGGTCTACCACTGAGACTGGATTGTATGGTTCCTAGGAGACTATCATTGAATCTGATATGTCTAGTATCTCTAAGGGCCATGAGAATGGAACAATTCAGTCCTTCTTTGATCAAAGGTTTGACTCCAATCTGGACCAAACCTATGTGCAGGTAATTGTGTCCTGCTTTCTTATGCATTTTCAAGGTTGGGGAAGAAAACAAATAGCACGTCTCGTACTCTTTGTTGATTCCATAAACTTGTTCTATGATTCTAACATGGTAATCTGTCTTGAATATCTTGCTCAAGGACCATGAAGACTTATAGATCTTGTGGGTAGGGAACTTAGGGATATTCCAATCTCCTAATTTTAGATCTAGATCTGTTCTAAAATCTGTTTCTCTCATTACAACCCAATACTTGTAATCAGATGGCTCTCTCTGTTTATATTTCAGTTTACTCTTGTAACGCCGCCATGACCTTCACATTTGTAACCTATTTACGTTTTCGCACTCAAATGGCCTCGGTTGGCCTTAGCCAGTAGCTTATATATATATATATATATATATGTAAGCCCAACTTGAATAAAAAAAATAACAAATAAATAAATAATTTATTGTAGACCTATATATATTAATATATAGAACCAAACCGAAACCGAAATCGAAACCGACCGATATATATATATATATATATTATTATAGGTTAAATACATTATATAAATGTATGTTGCCTTAGTGATAAGCAGGCGTCTTTTCTAAGTTCTTGTTTCAAGTTTAAACAATAATTTTCAATTTTTTTGAAAATATATATGTGTCATTGTTCTTGAATTCTTGTGATGATGATAAGTGAAAGTAAGCACAAAGATTCGATGTAGATACAATAAATATGTAAGTAGGAACTTGCAATTTAAGCTGCTTTTGTAATTTCTTAGCCTTTTTAATTTGTTGGTTTGTGGAGGATAAAACATTTTGTAATGGTGATTTCTAGACTCATGAACAAAAGTGGTCATCCCATATTTGACTCATTATTATTATTATTATTATTTTGGCCTTTTGTTTTTGTGTAATTGTCTTAGGAGATAGGCTATTATGAAAGTTCACATAGAGCCACAAAAAAAAAAAAAAAAAAAAAAAAAAAAAAAAAAAAAAAAATCTAAATTGGAAATGTATTAGAGCCTAGACTTAACCGAAAATAGCATACAACAATTGATTGGGCTTCAATTTTTTTTGTTGTTGTTGTTGTTGTTGTACCAGATTTGGGCCCAAGCAGAAATGGGCCCGTGGGGCGGGTCTGGGCCTCAGAAAAAAATCCGATTAATAATTGGGCCAGGTCTAGGTCATGGGTCCAGGCCCGCTGGTCTGGTCCAGGTATGCAAAAACCTGGTCCGTTGCCATTCCTTTATTATCTGATTTTCATTTTTGTGGTTAGTTATGAACTTGTCTTTAATACTAAAAATGCATTTCTTTGGTCCAGTTGGTGTCACCGCATTTTCCCTATCCAAGAAACTTGCAGTTTGAATGAGAAGGAAATGCAAACAGTTGTATCAAAGCTTGTTTTTCAGTTCATGAATGATAAACAGCACAAAGTTTCACATCCTGTCAAGGTAAAAGTTTAAACCTATTAACGGTGCAAATACTGTAGTAATTTATGGAGCAAATTATGAAGTAAATGTGAAGCATGACTATTTATCTGCTTAAAACCAAAGGAACTACTGACCCTGTCTTTCTTTTCACTCACCATATTCCAAGGTTTGAATCCACTCTTTTGGATCAATATTCAAATTATGTTTGTCTTTCTTAGAAATTATTGAGGGTGAATAAAGAAAAAAGATATCAAGTTTATATTAAAGGAATTTAAGAAGGGAAATTTCATTCAATAATTTTCTCAAAATGCTGCTGTTACAACTTAAGCAAACCCTTAAATAAAACAATATAATGTTACCCTAGCAAAGACGGCAACCAGTAATTCTGATATAAGCTAATGGTTCTAGTAGTTTCATGCTTACGTGACTGATTAAAAAGTCTGGAAACCTTTGTTAGGTTTTTGGGTTGCTGTGTGGGGTCTTTTCCTATAACTAATTACCTGGGTTTCCCCTTGGTTCACCTTTTAAGACTAGATCTGCTCGAGATGTTATAGTAGTAGAGCAAATGGAAAGGAGGCTGGTTGGGTGGAAAAAATCGTATTTTTTGAAAGGTGTTATGTCACTTTGATCAAAAGCTCTCTTTCAAGTTTATCCACCTACTTTGTGTCTATCTTTCATGTTCTTATAGGGGTTGCTATAAAATTAGAGAAGTTGCAAAGGGATATTTCTTATGGACCTGGGTTAGGGGATGAAAGGAATTTTTCCATTTGGTGAATTTGAGTACAGTTTCTCTCCTATTCAATCTGGTGGTTTAGGAATTCAAAGACTCGATATTGTTAATCAATTTCTTTATGGATATGGCTTTGATCATATGCCATGGAAAGGGAAAATCTTTGGAGAAGGGAAAATCTGTGGGGGCTAAATAATACGGAGAGTTGGTGGGTCAATTGTTTTCTGCTAAGGTTAGGGGTTCTCAAGCTGTGTGTGTATTGAAGCACATCAGAAATGGTTTAAATGAAATGTGAAATTCTTAGTTGGAGATGTTAGTCAGCAGTCACATATTTTTCTGGCATTATGTGGGGTGTGGCGATGAACTTCTCAGAATCCTTTTTTCTGAGCTATAAGAAAATGCAACCAACAAACAAGCCTCTATTGACAAGTACATGTACAGACACAGCAATGCTATCCATTGGTGCCCTTCCATGAAAATGCATATGACATGCATACAAACAAATCTATTTTCATCAAATATTACTTGCTATTAATTAATGTTTAGATTCCATTACTTGTCGTTCATTGATGAATATTATTGTTTTATTTGTTAGAATATTCATAAGTGAATGGCGTGGTTAGTCAAGTGTTGACATCTCACGTAGAATGCTAATAATAAGAGTAAATTATTAACTAGCTAACAAACTTGTGTCACCAGCTTCATAGCTCGTTCCATGGTCTTCATCTATCACTAATGGGAATATGGCAAATCTATCATGAAATTGGACATTCCTTTAGAACAAAGGACCTTTTTCCTTTTTCTTATTTTGTTCTAGGAGGGTGGAGGGATATAATATAAAGAGAGGAGAGTAAGACATGCAGTTTATTTGTAAAAGATGTAAAAGTTTTAAAAAGTTGTACATAAACTACATAAATTGAATAATATAAAAACAAGTTTCCGCATACATATTTTTATATGTCTTTGCCTAGCAGACTGAAGCTTTTTATTTAAATTTTTAATTTTTTAAATGCATTCTCACATTTTTTTTAATCAACTTGGATTGGTCGATCCTAGTATGCAAAAAATGCAATATATATACATTTTACACACACATATGATATAGTTTTTTCAAATTATGGCATTTACTTTATAAAAATTGTTTTTTTTTTATCATCATAACTAAACATGTATGTTGAATCCGGTTGTTTCTTCCTAGTTTGCAATCCTAGGAAAAAAAAAGTATGACCCACTAAAACCTGAAATGGTTTTCTCTCTTTTTACTTCTTTATTTCTTTCTATCATTTTCTATTTACCTTTTTTGGATTTTTAACCTATTTTACCTTTTCATAACAAAACATGCACGTTGAATCCGGTTGGTTCTTCCTAGTTTTCAATTCTAGGAAAAGAAAAGAAAAAAGTATGACCCACTAAAACCTGAAATTTGGTTTTCTCTACTTTTACTTTATCTCTTTCTGTTATTTTTCTATTTACCTTTTTGGCTCTTAAACTTCTTTTTTTTCCAAATTCAAATGATTATTTAGATGTATCTTTTTCCACATAATTTTTACCAGTCACGTGCTTTATTATCTACAAAACTTAATTTTTTTATATAATTATTTAAATAACTTAATAAAACATATGATTAAAATACATATATAATGGAAGATTTCTTCAAACTAATTTGAATAAAATTTTTGCTCAACTAACCCTTACCAACACTAGTGATGAATTTTTTATTATTTCAATTTAAGGAAAAAGAAAAAAAATAAGATTTCTTCAAAGTTCAAATACTTGTGATAAAAAATACTTATTTGATTGTAAATTTGATCTTATGGTTAAATGGATATACAGTGAAAACAATGTAATCCTTTTAAGGACAATCAAATTCAACCATCATATGATTTATTAACTAATGAAATTATATGGTCAAATTTAAATAAATAACCTAAAATAGAATATGTATCAAATTGTATCTAATTTTATTGACTAATGCTTTAAAACTTTTCATTTATATGTTTGTTTGTTTTTCTTTTGGAGTGATGCATTAAAACTTTCAAGAGGCAATAGGAGAAAAATTGTGAAAAGAAATGATGCAAACATAAGAAAGTAACAGTTTAGGGTAAAAATGAAGCTAGGTAATTTCTTTCTGCACATCTTCTCAGCCACCAAAATAGCCATGGTTTCCAACTTTTCAAAGCAAGCTAAGGAAAGTTCCTTTAATTATAAATGGCACAAATATCACATCCACCACCAACGCTACAAGTACGCAATATATACCTATAATTGCTCTTATTATATTATATCATGCCATTAAAAACCTTTTTTCTTTAATCAACAAGTACATATATTTGATCATTGTGCTTTGTGTATATATAAGTACTATAGCCGACCCATCTTTATGAGACGTATAAAACTGCATGTTTCCTTAATCAATGTCTAGTATTATTAAAAATCATGAAAGATTATAAAGCTAACTTGTCTTTTGTTGTATTGGAAAATAATTATTCAGTGAATCAAGGGCTGGCTACATTGGCATTCTTTGGAGTTGGAGTGAACTTGGTTTTGTTTTTGACAAGGGTGATGGGTCAAGACAATGCTGATGCAGCTAACAATGTAAGCAAATGGACAGGAATGGTCTATCTTTTCTCTCTAGTTGGTGCCTTCCTTAGTGATTCTTACTGGGGAAGGTACAAGACTTGTGCCATATTCCAAGCCATCTTGCTCCATCTAATCAGAATTTTGAATATTCGTTCGTGCTTTGATTCTGAGAATTTCCTTTTCATTCAGCCTAAAACACACACTAATTTGCTTCTTCATGCAGATCTCAATTATTACAAAACACACACACAAAATTTCAAATGTTATTTGTTTATTTTTAATACTAGATTGCAACTAAGACATGGTTTTTTTAGATTTTGAATTATGGTTTAGAATGAATTCTGAGGGAATACATTTTTTTTTTGGGTGAGAAATAGTGTTTGGTGATTGGTGGTGTTGAAATTTGTACTGAAAAGTAATTATTTTGAATGGAATTGCGTTATCTAGGTAGCTTATGAAATCGGCAATCCATATAAATATATTAGCTGATTAAATAATTTCAAATGGGTTTTTCTTTAATTAAGAAATGGTTTACTACTTTTCCTATTAGTCTGTTGACGATCCATAACCGAGCTGACCCCATGGTTTTGGAATAAGGTTTTGGATAGATGCATGTCTTGTGGAGTTCAATTTTTATTTAACATGGTAGAATTGGTCTGGCAGGTGTCCTGCTTGCAGGAATTATAAGGTATGATATGCTAAAATTTGTGATCGATAATTCATAATGAGAAGCTGTATTATTATTTGTTGTTGTGTTGATTGAAAATAAATTTGTGCAGCCCCATTACAAAAGAGTTGCAAGGCTTTTTAATGGACCTGATGCAGTGCATCCTGGGATTATATTGATGACGAGAGTGGACTGTGCATTGAAGGTATTTATGCTGCCACTTTTCTTGATTACTTTCTTAGCAGGGTGTCATATTTTATTATTTTTTATGCATGGGAAGTGGGAATCACTTTCTTGATATTTTCTTTCTGTGGAACATATTAGTGCTTTTTTCCTCTCCTGAGAATGACTACTGAATTTTTGGAAGACACAATCATAGAAATCTTCCATCTCTAAGTAAACCCTTGATATATTTTATTATGTATCTAAGTTTCCCATAATTTCTTCAGATTTGGAACTGATCCTGCCCATCTTCAGTTTCATGTCACCTTGAAATCCTATGAATTGCAAGTATGAATTATACAATTATACTATTGTTTGATTGGTAGAGGAACAATAGAATATTTTCTTTTGTTGCTCTGACCAGGAAATGGGTTTAATTCTTTTTGTGCCCGTTGTCAGTTTTGTACTTATCTCCTTTTAAAATCCAATTGCCGACACTATTGTGGTTATTGGATTTTATTGTGTTTTCTTCACGTTGGAATTGAACTTGCTTCAACCAATTTTTGGCTTGTTTGAGTATTTATAATTTCAAAGTAGTTAATCAATACTATTTGGCTCTAGTGACTTAAGACAATGGTTGTTGTATAGAAAGGGTCTTTTGACTGCATTTCCTCTTCATTTTGTAGATTTATATACATGACTGCAGTTGATGTACTTGGAAAGGCGAATAGACCTGTGGAGGCACTCAATGTCTTAAATTCGGTGCAGGTATTATACATTTATTTTTATTGCATATAGCATGCTTTTTGCTTGTGCACTACACCTTGCTAAGAGGAAAGAGAAAGCTTTGAGAGAAAATACAATTCTTTTATTTATTTTTGTTTAATTTCTCTCCAGCAACAAGTGTCTACATATCCTGAGTAATTGGGAAGTGGGACCTAGAGTTGGAACCAGATATCATGGTTTACAATGCGGTGAGTAATACTTGATTGAATTCAATCTGCAAAAGATAATGGTCTATATTTGCTTCACTGGTGTATACCTGCATGATTGGATAGTTTCTATACTTGGTACATGGCATACTTTTGAAGATAGAAATTAAAAATTATAATTATTTTAGAAATGGTTAAATCTGTGAACTGTAGCTAAAGTATGACAGAATTCTTGAAATTGTCAGATGGTAATTTTATTTCATTGATTCTACACTTTCTAATGTGTAAGTGATTATTTTTTTGGATAAGTAATCGATTTTGTTGAATCAATAATATAAAGGCTTAGGCATAGCCCAAGGTTTTTTTTTTTTTTTTTAATTTTTTTTAATTTTTTAATTTTATAGATAAAGTAAATGATAATATATTGAGGCATAGCCCAAGTTTATAGGGAGTATAGTAAAGTTATACCCACAATTAAATTCTAAAAGTGCAATGATCCATCTGATCTAAGAGAGTAGAAAAAGACAACCAGCTTTTGGTATTGTTGTAGGAAGTAGAGATTAGGTAGAGTTTTGAGATAAAGAGCTTTATCTGAAAAGACTTTTGGTATTGTTTGATTTGCTCTTCTTATATTAGGGAGGAAAAGCTTTTATTTTTGGGGTGGGGATATCCTTGGTCAAGGTTAAGATGACATATTTGCATTCTTTTTATTGCACGGATGATTAAATTTGCCTATATGTATCTTTTCTCTTTTCTTGAGTTTAACGATTCCTTGATTTTTGAAATTTCCAGTCTAAGGTGGTCCTCTCTTCATACTCATGGATCAACCCCTTAGCATTGCCTAAACGAATTTCTTTAGTTATAAAATAGCTTAACCCAAATATCTCACTTATATGATTTATATGTCTCTCCATTACAGGTCCTAAACACCTGTGTCCAGTAGAAAAAATGGGAAGGAGCATTCTGGGTTTTGCAACAATTAAAGCAACAAGGCCAAAAGCCCCCTTTTGCATCATGTGGACTTATCATGGAGGTAATAGTTGCCATTAGTTGCTTTCTTGTGGTCCATTCTTTAACTATTAAAGTAACATGTTAATGGCATGGTACTCAGTTTACTTCTTTCTTGTGAAAATTATTTTATTAAAGTACGAAGATGATTGTGGTTTTTCAATTGATTTCCTGATATGCATGAATATGTATCCTTCTAGCATGCAATTTCTGAAGTTGCCATGTGGGATTTTTTTTTTTTCTTGTAGCGTTTAGTTATTATACAAAAGAAATGTGTGGAATTGCTTGCTATTGGCCCAAAACTATATAAACGTTGTCGAGCTAGCTTTTCCATCCAAATGAAAGTGACCATTTTCACATCCTATACAATCTTATTTTACTTATATAGTAATGTGCTCCATTTGATATCTTATTTTGGAGCTCAAACATAATTTGACACCATGATAGTTTGTAGACAAGCATTTGCCATTTGCCTAGAAAAAAAAAAAAAAAAAAAAAAAAAAAAAAACTATTGTCGCGTTTTTAAAACACGGCTATAGCTATCCCTTATAGCCGCTTTTTATAAATGCGGCTAGTGTATGCCCTATAGCCACGTTTCTAAAAACGCGGCCATTGGTCCTGGCCTATAGTTACGGGTTTTTCGGCCACGACTAAAAACGCGGCTATAGGGTTCAATCACCACCTGCACCAAAAATTATGTCTTGGTCTGATGATAAAAAACTACCATCAAGAGCGGATGTCATAGATTGAAACTCTTTCCAAAAAAAAAAAAAAAAAAAAAATTCCACACAAAAATTCAAATAAATGTTTTGCTAGTTCATAACGACAATTTCCAAAATTAATTTATATTTGAGTGCCCCAGAAATGAAAAATTACACGATTATGCCAATGTCAAATAAAATAAAAATTTGTTAATTGCTAATGACAATTTCTTGGAAAACTACTAAAAAAATTATCTGGACTGTTATTGTCAAACAAAATAACAATCGACAATTTTCAAAATTAAAGTCTATTTAGGTGTCCTAGAAATGAAGATTTTCCACATTTTAAAACGCTAGTTGAGTCTTGACATGTTGAATGATTTCCTCCTCCTTGTGCAACAAGACCAATAGTTGCTGAAAGAACTCTAGCTTTTGGTCAAGACCAATACTTGCTGAAAGAACTCTAGCTTTTGGTTAGATTCCTTGTCATTTAACATCTTCGTAAGAATATTAACTTCATCCATTTGCGTTTCCATGCATTTGGATAAGTCTTTTAGCGAGTCCCCAATACTCTTATCATCTAACACAGTTGAATTAGAAGGAATTGAGCGGGTGTCAAGGGTAGGGAAAGAATCTTTCAATTCTTTTCGAATACGTCTGTTTTTCGAAATGTCAACATCCAGGTAGCCCATCAAATTTTCCAAATAGTTGAGAGCTGAGAGATGTTAGTTTCCGTCCCCTTAAATGTGGTGTCCCATGATTTTAACAATTTCATCTCTAATTTTTATTTTTATTTTTAGCCTTAGCCTTATTAGGTTGCCAGTCCACAAGAACATCCTCATTAACATCTCCGTCGCTAGAACTCCCACCAGCCCCATTGTCATTAGCATCACGGTCTTTCCTTGGTCTCGACATCCGATCAATTCCTTTTACTCCAATTGTGTTAGATGTTAAGACTCTTGGAAACTCGCTGAAAGACTTATCCAAATGCGTGGAAACCCAAATGGATAAAGTTAATATTCTTAAGAACATGTTAAATGACAAGGAATCTAACCAAAAGCTAGAGTTGTTTCAGCAACTATTGATCTTGTTGCGCAAGGAGGAGGAGATCATTCAACATGTCAAGACTCAACTAGCTTTTTAAACTGTTGGACTTTAATTTGGTAAATTGTGTTATTTTGTTTGACAATGATAGTCCAGATATTTTTTTAGCAATTTTTCAAGAAATTGTTGTTAGCCATTAACAAATTTTTATTTTATTGACATTGGCATAATCTTGTAGTTTTCATTTTTGGGCACTTAAATATAATTTAATTTTGGAAATTGTCATTATGAACTAGCAAAATATTTATTTGAATTTTTTTGTGGCATTTTTTTTTTTTGAAAGAGTGAAACCTATGATATCTGCTCTTGATTATTGCTTTTTATCATCAAACCAAGACATCGGTCAATTTTTGGTATAGGTGGTGATTGAACCCTATAGTCGCTTTTTACAAACGCGGCTAGAATATGTCCTCTAGCCGCGTTTCTAAAAACATGGCCATTGGTCCTGGCTTTTAGCCGCATTTGCAAAAACGCGGCTATAGACCTCTCAGGCCTATGGTCACAGGTTTTAGGCCACGGTTAAAAACGCGGCTATAGGCCGAATTGGGTTAGACATGTTTTTGGAAACTACTTATGGAAACTATATTTTCCTAAAAACTATTGTGTTGTAACCTTAAATGTCCATTGGCACTAGGACCCTCATTTATTTGAGTTAACTTGAGCATTTGAGAAAGTCCATTGGCACTACTAAGACCCTCATTTCTCTAAGTTGACTCTCTGAGTATTTGAGAAAGTCCATTGACACTAGGAGTATTTGAAAAGGTTGCGATTGAGGAACCCCACCAATACCAACAGTACCATTAGTCTCAATATTCTGCATTTAACAACCAAAGAGAAGGTAGAAGAATTAGAAAATGTTATTCATTATTATTACTTTGATAAGTGAAACAGAATTTTTGATCAGTGAAACAAAATTTAACAAGCTAAATGAACCCCCACAAAACAAATTTTAGATTACATTTGTAGAATAGGATTTAATCCCTTCTTGTGGTTTAAAGCATTCAAAATAGACCTCAAATTTTGATGATAAATGCTCATCTATTATTGAGACTTTGTTATTGATAAGAATTCATAACTATACAAACTCACACACACGATGATCATAAGATCAAAATGTTAGTAAGAAAATTTGTTGGTCCATTTTGTATAGACCAAACTCAAATAAGCTTCCTTGCTTTGTAAGAGCTTGTTGTGACAATGAGTTGAAATATAAAGTTAAAAAATTTTAGATGTAATGGAAATTTAAGTATAGATTTACCTGAGTGGAATCAGTGTGTACTGCTCCACTTTGCTTAGTAGCCCTATGAACCATACTATCAGTCTCAATATTCTGCCTTTAACAACTAAAAAGAAAGTAGTAAAATTAGAACTCATTATTATTATTATTATTTTTTTTTTGTTAGATGGAACTCATGTTACCTCTAATAAAGAGAAACCAAATTTGACAAATCCACAAAACAAGTATTAAACAACATGGTAGAACATGATTTAACTCTTGAGCTAAAGCATTCAAAATAAGAATCTGAGTAAAAACCCTCACCTATGAGACTTGTGATAAAAAGTCATAGCTATAAAAATACACATACAGGTGATCATAAGGTCATGCTCCATTTTGTTATAAATCAAGTTCAAATAGCACGTTTAATATTAAGTTCAAAATTTTAAATGCAAAGAAAACTCGAAAGTATAGATTACCTCAGTGTGTGTTTGAGATGAAGGTACTCGAATTTGCCTAGTAACCCTTCTATTATCAACTCCGTCAGTTGATCTAAATAAGTCTAAAGTTTCATCATATTGCCACTCAGTAATATTGGATTCCATAACCTTGCCTTCAACCTCATTCACCAATTTTTTGAGACAATCCTCACTATTCCTGCGATTCTTGAAAAATGATTCACTTAGCAATTGTTCGGCCAAGTTTCTGGTTTTAGGATTTGTTTTCAAGCAACTCATCACTATTCCACAGAATTCGCCGGACAATATTTTCGGATTCGTAATATAATTCTCATACCTATATGGTAACCCAATCCTTTCTTTATTTTGTTCTAGCAAAGGCTCTGACCTAGTGAGGGAAGTTAGAGGAGGACTACCATGGAATGATTCTAATGCGCAAATTCCAAAATTCCATATATCATCCGCCTTAGCTTTGTCGTTATTACATTCTAGTGGATCACGTTCTGGTGCAATCCAATATGGTACTGAGTCTTTGCCTTTTACGTACTTGGAACTTGAGTTCGAGGTACCAAAATCAAAGATTTTAACTGATCCATTCGAGTCTATCAAAATATTAGATGGCTTCAAGTTTCCGTGAAATTTATCATGTTCATGAAGAAAAGACAAAGCCATTAAGAGTTAGTTTCAAATTAATGGCAATCTGTCGCTTGTTTAACCCATGAGGCAAATAATATTTTATCAATCTTAAAGAATACATGAATGACAATACCACCCAAATACAATCATTATATCTATAGGAATAGAAACATTTGGCAGTGAGGATGTTTTTGTGTGAGATCCTCCTTGCAACATGTAAAACACTCTTGAAATTTGAACCCGATTTTTCAAGATGAATTATTTTGATTGCCACCTTAGTGTTCAAATACTTGGCCTTGTAAACAGTGGAACTAGCACTGTTAGAAATTCTACTAATCAATTCGTAGGAATGAGAAGTTGATGGTTATCAGACTTCTTGATTAGACATGGTAGAGAAGAAGAAAATATAGTAGTTCTTGAACAAGAATCTTCAAGAAAAAAAAAAAAAAAAATACCTACCCCACCAAGACACCACCCTCAGATTTCATGCATTAGGTTTATTCTTTAGTGAACTTCTTGCTCTACTGCTAAACAAGAAGTTCATTTTTTTTTTTTTTGAAGATTCTTGTTCAAGAACTGCTATATTTGAACATTGAAGTGGCAATCAAAATAATTCATCTTGAAAAACCGGGCTCAAATTTCGAGAGTGTTTTATGTCCTACAAGGAGGATCTCACACGAAAACATCCTTACTGCCAAATGTTTCTATAGATATAATGATCTAATGATTGTATTTGGGTGGTATTGTCATTCATGTATTCTTTAAGATTGATAAAATATTATTTGCTTCATGGGTCAAACGAGTGATAGATTGCCATTACTTTGAAACCAACTCTCACGGCATTGTCTTTTTTTCACAAACGTGATAAATTTCACGGAAACTTGAAGCCATCTAATATTTTGATAGACTTGAATGGATCAGTTAAAATCTCTAACTTTTGTACCTTGAACTCAAGTTCTAAGTACGTAAAAGGCAAAAACTCAATGCCATATTGGATTGCACCAAAATGTGATCCACCAGAATTTAATAATGACAAAGCTAAGGCGGATGATATACGGAATTTTGAAATTTGTGCATTAGAATTATTCCATGCTGGTCCTCCTCTAACTTCTCTCCCTAAGCTAGAGCCTTTGCTAGAACAACATAAAGAAAGGATAGGGTTACCAGATGAGTATGAGAATTATATTATGAATCCGAAAAGATTGTCCAACGAATTCTGTGAAATGGTGATGAGTTGCTTGAGAACAAATCCTAAAACCAAGCCCACGGCCGAACAATTGCTAAGTGAATCATTTTTCAAGAATCGCAGGAATAGCTCATTGCCTCAAAAACTGGTGAATAAGGTTGAAGGCAAGGTTAGGGAATCCAATATTACTGAGTGGCAATATGATGAAACATTAGACTTATTTAGATCAGCTAATGGAGTTGATGATAGAAGGGTTACTAGGTAGATTTGAGTACCTTCGTCTCAAACACACACTGAGGTAATCTATACTTTCAAGTTTTCTTTGCATTTAAAGTTTTGAACTTAATATTAAACATGCTAATTGAACTTGATTTATAATACAATGGAGCATGACATTATGATCACCTATATGTGTATTTGTATAGCTATGACTTTTTATCACAAGTCTCAAATTATATGTGAGGGTTTTTACTCAAATTTTTATTTTGAATGCTTCAGCTCAAGAGTTAAATCCTATTCTATCATGTTGTTTAATACTTCTTTTGTGGGTTTGTCAAATTTGGTTTCTCTTTATTAGAGGTAACATGAGTTCCATCCAACGAAAAATAATAATAATAATAATGAGTTCTAATTCTGCTACTTTCTTTTTGGTTGTTAAATGCAGAATATTGAGACTGATAGTATGATTCATAGGGCTACTAAGTGGAGTAGAGCAGTACACACTTATTCCACTCACGTAAATCTATTCTTAAGTATCCATTGCATCTAAAATTTTTGAACTTTATACTTGAACTCATTGTCACAACAAGGCAAGAAAGTGTTATTTAAGCTTGGTCTATGACAAAATGGTGTAACGTACTAACATTTTGAGCTTATGACTGTGTGTGGGTTTGTATAGCTAGGAATTTTTATTAGTGACGAAATCTCAATTATATGTAAGGGTATATAGTCAAATTTCGGTGTCTATTTTGAATGCTAATTTAGACCACAAGGAGTTAAATCATCTTCTACATTGTTATTTAATACTTGTTTTGTCATTTATTTAGTTTGTATAATTCGGTTTCACTGGGAACAAGTTCCATTTATTTAAAAATAAGAAAATAATAATAACAATTTCTAATTTTGCTATGTTCTTTTTGGTTATTAAATGCAGAATATTGAGACTAACCCTACACTTGGTAGGGCTACCAAGCAAACTAGAGCAGGTCTTGGCAGTCTCTCTCTCTCTCTCTCTCTCTCTCTCGTCTTTTCTTTTTTTATTTCATTTTTTTATTTTTTAAATTACTAAACTCAGAGCATAAACTGAACCATTTCATATAATGATTTTGTTGTTGTTGTGTTAATTTTAGCTTGTGCAAATTGAATTTTGCTTTCTCTCTCACCATATTGCTAGCTATATATAGTCAAAAAGTGGTGATCAGTCAGGTTTTCTTGAATGTGATGAAAATGTTAGGAGAAATTTTTGAGTAGTTATGTGGAAACTGAAAATTGGTAAAGTCTCTTGACATTGTCATTATACTAGGAACCTAGGATCATATGCCGCCTTCACCTAGATCAAAAATTGACATAAAAAAACAAATGTACATTGACATGTATGCACTTTGTATACCAACATTCTTTTTTTCCAATTTGGATTTTATTTGGTAGAGGTCGAGTATTTGAGTTGAGGAATCAGCCACTACAAAACAAATTGGGAATAAGGCTTATTTGGTGGTAGTTATGGAAAATTGGAGATCTTCCTGTTGCCAGAAGAAGTTTGATGATATATGTTAGGGGTCTATGAGTATATGTTACCACCTAAGTCGTCATGGTTAGGTTATGTGCTTGCAGGTGGGAAGAAAAGCTTCAAACTTCTCACTTGCTAGAGATGGTTTTAGGGAGAGTTGTTTAATTCTTAAACATGTGGATAGTGTCACCAAAATTCATTTCAATGCATTCGATGCTCTAACTGGCTTGAAGCAGGATGCGTTATGTCCGGTTGAGGTCCCTGCACTAGCAAATTAAGTGGAAATTTAGAAGGTAAGCTAGGTGTCTGTATGTAATTTCTTTGTTGTGGACAACTGGGTCTATAAATTTTTTCAAGTATAAGTCTTGAAGGATTACTACTTTTGTGAACTGTTTTATCACCTACTTTAAGGTTACATGTGGAACTGTTTTTTTAAACCTGATGCATCATTTTAATGCGGGTGCTGTAGGCTTTTGTCATGTACATTTATATAGCCAGCTTTCTACAACAATATGTGGCTTTCTCAAGTGATTCATCAATGGAGGTAACTTATATACAGTATCCTAACCTCCCACTCAAGTGTCCTTTATCCTTATTTCTTTTGTTTCTTCTTCTACATCTTCAATATGTGGGTGTGATTGATGATTGTCTGTCATTTGATCCTGTCCATTTACATACTAACACCAATTCTTGTTTTACTGTATTTCACATGCATCAGCATAAGACAAGAAGTGGAGAGTAAATATAGGGTCCCATGTATAAGTGATGTAGTGCTTTTAATCTCAAAGTACATTGAGATACTGGGATGACTGCTTTCATATAGTCGTTTGCATATAGCCTCAAGACTCCTGTGAAAGGTTAGCCTACATCTAAAATAGTAATGGTTTAACTACAGCTTTTGTCTATTTTGGTATTTTAGCTCCAGTGTGCATTCAGGTTTCTCATATCCCTCCAAATTTCTCAAGTACTTTTTTTATCAGTAACAAAGTAAGTATATTATTAAACAAAAAGTCAAGGTCCAAATATACTGTAGTACACTACAGAACCGAATTTATCAGATACTTTGGTGCAAACACATGCTCCAACAGATACTAATCTTGTTCTCTCTTAACTTTACCCTTTGGTTTAATTTATTTAAAAAATAAAAACTGTACTCTTTGGTCTCAGGTTGATGAGTTTATCATTTATTGGGCTGAATATGCAAAAACCTGAGGAGAATTGAATACTAAAGCAGGCAAGAATTTAAGAGTGCGTGTTTTTTTTTTTTTTTTTTCCAAACTTAGCCTATACAAAGTTTACACCGAAACTAGGAGAAAATAATGGTAACTATCTCATTCCTTGCCACATTAAATCTTTTTTCATAGGTTTGGCTTCAATTTTTTAGTTTTTTTTTTTTTAGTTTTTTTTTTTTTTTTTTTTTTTTTTTTTTTTTTTTTTTTTAAATTTCTGCAATATGATAGGCAACAACAACAACAACAAAGTGTTATTCCCAAGTTTTGAGGTTAGCTATGGATCCTCATTTCCTCTCAAAACTTTTTCCTTTTTTGCAATATGGTAGAAAACTTATTGCTTCACTCACTTATCTTTTTTGTTTCTCAAACTTTGGTCTGATAGGTTATCATGGATGAAAGCTATAGCTTGGTGTTACCACTCAAGGTATTCCCTGCTTTTAAGGATAGCTTAATTTCATGGTGAATGATTTTTGGACTTCTCGACCAGTAAGACTTCGTTGAACAAGGGTTGCTTGGAGAGTTTCGTCACTTAATAAAGAAGGCATTTCTTTCATCTTTGGATTAATTTCTTAAGGTTGCTTAGCATACCATGGAGTTATATTGGAAATATGGCACCTGTTAGCATATCACATGAATCTAACACCTTGTTGAAATTTTTTGTTTAGTGCTCTGTCTGATAGGTTTAGGCTTGCTGGTGTATTTGTATTGCTGTTGTAAAGTGTCATTCTTTTGTTGTCCTGAGTTGTAATTGTCTTTAGTGCTCTGTCTGCTGCTTCAGACTTGCTGTTGTATTTGAGTTGTAGGTTTTCGGCTTGGTTTTAATGAAATTTCTGCCCGATTATCCAAAAATAAAATAAAATAAAATCTAGCACCCTCTATTCTCAAGAACAGGAGTTCCTAACTTTTCTAATGGCAACCAAATTGAATACTAGACAACAACAGCTATCAGACAGGAGACAAATGATTTTATTTGAGTTCCAAAATAAAATTATAAGGTCTTACACAAGATGGACCCCTTTTTCTTCAATTTTCATAAATTTTTCCAATTATGTTATATAAGTAAATTCTTTTATGGGCAGAAATTGGCTTTCAAGGTGAAGGAGACTGTTCACCTAAATGAGAAAGATCAACGCATTTGAACATGAACTTCCTTCTTTGTGGTCATGGGATGTTGG
This sequence comes from Quercus gilva, assembly GCA_023621385.1. Classification (NCBI taxonomy): domain Eukaryota; kingdom Viridiplantae; phylum Streptophyta; class Magnoliopsida; order Fagales; family Fagaceae; genus Quercus; species Quercus gilva. The sequence continues at coordinate 2,098,500 of CM042476.1, forward strand.
AATGGATACCAAGGCTTATTTGACTGAACTCACTGGAATTTTTCACATTTCCTTTTTTTTACCCTTTTTTTGATCTTAAGACTTTTGATCTTTAATTTATGATTTTTGCATATTAATAAAAAACATGTGACTTTCCCTTCATCATTTTTTTCTTTCTAATAAATTGCATCTTTGTATCTCAAATTGAGTTGATGAAATGATGTATTTGATTTGCTTCAACTATTGTTTAAACAAAATAAAATTTGGCACAAGGTGATATTGAGGTAATATTACAGTGAGAATTAAATCTTGCAACCATGCTGCATGAATTCGCTAATTGTATAGGAATTTTGCTAGTTCAAATCCTTTAAATATATATATATATATATATATTCTATTGATTTGTTCCATTTCTCGTGCTAATATGATGAGAAGTGTAGAGTAAATAATAGCCTGTGTATAAGGTGATGTAGTGCTTCTAATTCCATACATTGAGATACATGGATAATTGCTTTGACAAAGTGTGTAAATAACCTCGTTTCTTCTTTCACCTCTTTAAGACCTGATTTTACTTGTAGATTTTTTGTCATTCCAAATGACTTACTTCACTTCAAGATCTGACTCTTTGGAACTCTGAGGTGATTGATTTATTCATTGATTAGAACGAGATAAAATGGCAAGGACTTAGGACCCTTCTCTCTTTGCAATTCTATCACCTTCCAAAGTTGGTCTCTTTCCCAATGAGACTTCAATATGTCAACTCTCTACAAAATCTCGAAATTAGCTATTCTCGTAGTCTGATGGCTGTATCGGATTGTATCTCGTCAATTACTTACGATTTTGAGTTGCCCCAATTGAGATCATTTCCTGAAGCAATAGGTGGCCTTACCTCTTTACAAACACTGGAAATTGAAAACTGTCCCATCTTATTGGAAAGATGCAAGAGGGAAACAAGTGAGGATTGGCCCAAAGTTTCTCACATTCCCAATTTGAAAGGGAGTCTTTCTCGGCAAGAAGAAGAGCTAGGTATATAGAAAGTTACCATTTTACCCCAACCCTCCATTAAAAAATCCAAAACCCATATTATTTTTCTACATTGTTCTGTCTCAACATTTCACTGTATTTCATTATGCTGCCTTATGCTTTTTTTTTTTTTTTTAATTGTAAATATGTGAGGGTATACCATTGTGACTTTCTGAATTTCAAATCAGAAAGGTTGTGTATACTTTGCTTGGCTGAACTTGGAAATTGATGCTCAAGATATGCATATATGAGTAACTCCATCATTGAGACTTTATTAAGTTTTATGTCTCGATAAAAACAATGCTACATCCACAACATAGACAAAATTTAGCTACAAAATGAGTTGTAGCCTTACGTTACAACCTTACTCAATAAAATAAAATTACTATATATTTTGAAAATCTAACCGTTGTTCTTTACTCTTTTAATACACATGTCAAATTTTGTATTAATTGGATATTATTTACTATATGATTTATAAGCTTATATTTTATGCATAATTTTTAACTACAAATACTTACAATTTAAACAATTTATTGATAAAATAACTATTGATCTTTAATTTTCTAGAAATTTTGCAAGTATGGAGGTTATAAGAAAAATATATAATCTAATGGTGGATATGATTTATAAGCTTATATTTTATGCATAATTTTTAACTACAAAAACTTACAATTTAAACAATTTATTGATAAAATAACTATTGATCTTTGATTTTCTAGAAATTTTGCAAGCATGGAGGTTATAAGAAAAATATATAATCTAATGGTGGATTTGTCAAAATTCACATCCAATAAAAAAATATTGAGTAAGGTTTGTAGCTAAACTTTGTCTGCACAATATTTTCACAACAAGTCATAAGTGGTAAGTTGTTATTGATTTTAATTTAAATACACAACTTAAATTACCTTTTTGTCTACCTGTAACAACCAATAACAATCTTAAATTTAGGATTTTTTGTGAAAATGTTGTGAAAATTTTGTGGACATATCATTTCTCTTTGAATAATGAATCAAAGGAACATATTGGACCCATATTTTTGTACGTAATCCTTTTTATATATATTTATTCTAGAGTAAATTTAAATTGTTTATTTTTACAATGGTTAGATTTACAATAACAGCCAAATCACATATATTTATATGACATTTTCTTGTGTATTACACGGGTTACAAATTAGTATATTATCAATCCTTTGGACTATCTTTCCAGATCCAAGTTTCAATTTCTCTTTTTGGTTTTTTAGAAGTAAATTAAATTCGAACCCAAGTTTTATTTAGTTTTCTTCTCCCGTTTTCTTGGCTAATCTGTTAAAATTTAAAATTTGCATTCGGCTTACAAGTCCAATGCAAGCAAGGCCTAATTCTCTTTGGGCTTGTCACACATATATTATTAATTGTAACACACACACACACATATATATATATATATATATATTTTATTTATTTAAATTCAGTAGGGATGATGCTGAAGCGATATGTCGAATTCCATTAAGCCACAGACATATTACAGACTTGATGATATGGCTTCATAATAGGAGCGGAATGTACACACGGTAAAGTCAGGATATCATGTTGCAAGACAAATTCTTAGAACAGAGAATTGGTCTGAGTGCTTCACGGGCTCAAACATCAATGCACCATGAATTATTTCACTCTTGTTATTGCATGTGATAATAGATTCCAAAAAGCATAAAAATTTATATTTTAAACTTGGCATGCTTCCACAACTTAAACACATGGGAACAATTCACATAGGCATGTTATTATTTCACAAAATTGTTTTGTTGTGATATTTTATACTATATTTCACTAAGAAATAATTGTGGAATTATAAAATGCCACAACATCTCATGATATTCATAAAACAGCAAGCATATTCCTTGTATTAATCATACAAATTTTGCAAACACCAAACATAATATGTTTTAAAGATCAAAACATATGCCATTTGGACATTCCAAACATAAACTGATCATGTAATATTGGTGCGTATATGTATTTATTACTATTATTTTGATCATATATTGGTGCGTCTATGTATTTACTATTTGCTGTGCTTCAGTTGCAGGTGGTAGTAAGCCAACTTTTGGTCTGAGAGTGAAAAAAAAAAAAAAAAAAAGAGTACCTTTTGTCTATCAAGAATCCAAACGACTACAATTGCGCACTTTTGATGTAATAGTCACTCTACAAATATAAATGTTTATGGAGGAAAGCAAGACTCAAGTCTCTAGGAGTGAGACTACAAGCCATGTAAAAAAATTGTTAAAAACAACAAAGTTTTGAAATTTTAAATAGCTGCCCATGTTTCTGTCCGTCTAAATATTTTTGCTTATATCTCATGGCACACTAATAGGTTTACTACGCAAGATATAATAATTTGGTGGTTGGAATCACTTAGAATCAAAGTTGAGACATGAAGTCTCAGATCCAGAAGCTAGAGTACTTGTTTCAAAATTCTATCAATTACGCAAGCTAGTCATCACCAAATTTAAGGGTATATTTATGGTTATGTTATATCTCATATATGAAAATTAATGGCAAGATATGATTTTTGTGTGATGTGCCATGTGAGACCCGAAACAATACATATATTGTTTAATTGTTAAAAATATTATACTAGATACCCACAACAGAAGAAGTGTTACCAACCAAAAAAACCTTAAAAAGCTGTGATACCAATGTAAGAATAAGAGTACATGCCTCTAGGATTGATTTACCAATTGTTTCACGCTATCAACAACACCTCTATGCTTTTGCTCATGGTGGTGCTTGCTACTAGCGCAAGACACACAATACCGCAGCTTAAGAACCATAATACAGAATCCAAAACGTTTTGAGAGAATGGTGGAGAAGATGTTCTATTTCTATGAGTTACACAAATGAGGGAGGTTACTCCCATGTAACCTATGTTTTTTTTTTTTTTTTGAGGGTGCCATGTAACCTATGTTACATGGGAATTAATCCCACCAAATTTGGCCGGCCAAAGGTCATAGAAATTATTCACATTTTAACAGAGTTTTCACATGTTAAAATGTGAAAACTGCCTTGAGTCAATTATGTTGGTTCTACTTCTACCAAAACAAAAAGTGTGGAAAGCTCGGGTGCAAACTCTTTCACCAAAGAAGAAAGTGGATTTTTTGTGAAAAAGGCTATCATACATGGGCCTTACTTGACCCTTAAAAAAGTCAGAGGCCACACTGAAGCCCATCAAGAGAAGTTTAGGCCTAGGCTTTTTCCCTTTCTGGATCAACACCGAGTGGGCCTTGCGATTTCGGGCAACCTATTACATATTACCAACCAGTCTGCAGTGTGAACACAGTGTCACTTTGGAAACACACTAGGAGAAGAAACGTTATATAATTTGCGGTGTGACTGTGAAGTGTGAACCCTAAAAGATAGAAGTTAATATATAATAACAGTAGTATCTAAACAACAACAACAACTCACTGGTACTATCTCCTGTCTTTTGTTTTCCCTTTCCCCCTTTATCTGCTCATAAAAAATATTGTGAACTTTCTTTCATCTAATTTCTTACATTTCAATAAATTTCATCCTTTTTTTTAAAGCTATTTTTCTACTGATAGTAACAGTAGAAATTGAAGCATCATTTTAATGTGGATGCTGCAGGCTTTTATCGTGTGTACGTTTTTATGCTTCATTTTTACAACAATATGTGGCTTTCTCAAGTGATTCATTAATGGAGGTAACTTATATACAATATCCTAACCTCCCTCTCCAGTGTCCCTTATTCTTATTTCTTTTGTTTCTTCTTTCACATTTTTAACATGTGAGTGTAACTGATGATTTTCTATCATTTAATCCTGTCCATTTACATACTAACATCAATTCTTATTTTACTGTGTTTTACACGCATTAGCACAAGGGCATTAGCACAAGACAAGAAGTAAGAGTAACTATAGGGCCCCATGGATAAGTGATGTGGTGCTTTAAATCTCAAAGTACATTGTGTTAGGGTCATATTTTCTATGTATTGTGTTTTATCCTTTGACAAAATGCACTTTAATTATAATTGGGTAAATCTAAGTTGGGTTTGATGTATCGTCAAGTGTGTGAAGTTTACTTTACAAGTGGTTTCATTAAAGACATGAAGATTGATTAAAAAAACAAGTGAAGAAAAACTATTTTATTAAAGCTCGACCCTAGTCTCGACACTAGCATCTATTGAGGTTTAATGAAGGAGCTCGGCACAAGCTTGATCTATCAAGCTTTACGAATTAAAAATTCTCAAATCTGAATTTCGGCCTATAATAACTTGGATGATTAGGGTTTCTCTCTCTACAACTCTAGACATATAAAATGCTTATTTTAAAAGTCATCAAGTATGGAAAAAGAGACTCAGAACTTATACACTCTTTGAGAAGCTACTTTGTTTTGTGCGATTTAGGGTTTTGTAACTAAATGCTTCATGATTTTCAATGTCTTCGAAATAAAGAACTTTTTAGTAGTTAATCAGGTTGCTATGAAGTTAGTCATGTACTAGAATTCGTGCAAAAGAGTTAGTCACAAATTGGAGATTTGTGTAAAAAGGGAAGAAGTCTTTATAAGATCAAGTCCAATTGGGGATTAGAACAAAGGTTCAATTATAGGTTAGTATTTTTGGATAGTTCAGGGTAGTGGTAAGATTCCTTATTCTTGTAATCGCTTGTTGTTGATTAGTAAATTCTTGGAAGTGGTGGCCTAAAATTTACCCAGTAGGGGTTTTGCATTACGAGAGGTTTTTCCCATTCTTCAACAAATCACCGTGTCATTTAATTTCTGTTACATATTAGTTTATTTGATGATTTGTTGGTACCTTCATGATTTGCATGTAATTTGACATAATTAATCAATTTAGATAATTGAATTAATTAACTGGAGCCAATCTATATAACCCAACATGTTTTTTTTTTTTTTTTTTTCAAACTAGCCTAAAAATAGTTTATAGAATCTAGGAGAAAATAATGGTAACTATCTCGTTCCTTAACTAATTAAATCTTTCACTATAGTTTTGGCTTCAATTTTTGAGTTTTTTTTTTCTTGCATCATGATAGGCAACAACAACAACAAAGCGTTATTCCCAAATATTGAGGTCAGCTATGGCTCCTCATTTCCTCTCAAAAGTTTTTTCCTTTTTTGCAATGTGGTAGAAAACTTATTATTCACCTTTTATTTCTCAAACTTTGGTCTGATAGGTTATCATGGACAGGGGCGTAGCTAGAAATAATTACTTGGGGGGGCCGGGTTGTAGTAGAGATATACTAAATATAATTAATAAGTCTATTGAATACAAAATTATCAACTTTCATATATCATCATATTCTTGTACGTTAATGAACATGAAAAACTGTCTAGTTCAATGTAGACATACAAAAAAAAAAAAAAACATTCACATCAAATCATGCCCAACGACGATTTTTCATGGAATAAAATTCATCCATTATCATCTCTATAGTGAAATTCCCTACAATTTCTTTCTCTATATAAACTATCATATTATCTGCCAAAAGCTCATCCTCCATTCTATTGCGAAGTCTTGTTTTTAAGAGCTTCATAACTAACTTGGGAGAAAGATATAATAAATTATCATATAAAATTCCTTCTTACATGAATTATAATATAAATACACCTTTAGTTAAGTAATGACCTTTTAGGATAAAAAAAATTAAATAAACAAATCAATCAAAAGTATAAACAAACACCATAAACAAAATACACAGACTCACAGCCCTCACCCCAATAGCCTTCCATAGATTTTTTTTTTTTTTTCCATTTATAATTTACTTTCTTTACTACCCAATTACATAATGCAAGTCCCTCCCTGCCCCCACTGAAGAGACAAACAACACAAAAGCCAAAAGTCATAGAGCCAGTAGAGTCAGTGGGTCAAGAATAAAGAATACAATAACAATAAACACAAAAAGATAAAGTCAAATAAGCATAAATTGCTTTGCTGACAAAGAGATATCACATATTCACATACACATATTTGATATTTCTATTCTGCTATTCAGACTTCAGTATTTAGTTCAGTTGTAGAGAAAAAAAGAGAGAAGTAAGATGAGAATGAGATACCTTGAGGAATTGAGATTGAGATGAGGGCTTGAGACGTGATGAACAAGTTAGTGGGCTAGTGGAGTTTGCGGCTTCACGGCAAGCAGACGAAGACTGAGAAGATTGTTTCTAAGGACAAGTGTCAGGCGTGACACTATGGAGGCGTGAATTGAGAACAAAAGGGAAAAAAACAAGGCATAGGCGTAACAGTTAGATTGTTTTCTCATTTTTTCTAACGGTGAGGATTAAAATTTGAAGATGCCTTTGTTTTGTTTGATTAGGCATTTTAGATTTGGGGTTGGGTTGGGCTGGAAGCGTGTTTAGTTTAAAGGAGAAAAATTTTGTTTTATTAGGGATTTGGGGCTGGCTAGTGGGGCTAGATGTGGGCCAAGGTTCTTTTATTTGAAGTTGCATTGGACTAGAACTCTAGAACTCTAGAAGAATGGTTGAAATAATTTGGGGGGGGGGGGGGGGGGATATTTAGTTTTGGGGGGGCCCATGTCAAATTTTTATATACTTTAATGGAAATTTGAAAAATTTTAGGGGGGCTAAGGAGCCAAGTGGCTCCGCCTCTGATCATGGATGAAAGTTATAACTTGGTGGTGTTACCACTCAAAGTATTCCCTGCTTTTCATGATGAATGATTCTTGGACTTCTCAACAAGGGTTGCTTGGAGAGTTCATGTTTGGATTAATTTCTTAAGGTTGCTTAGCATACCATGGAATTATAATAGAAACGTGGCACCTATGAAATATCACATGAATCTAGAACCTTGTTGGAATTTTTTGTTTAATGCTCTGTCTGATAGGTTCAGGCTTGCTAGAGTATTTTTATTTCTTCTGCTGGATCAGATTTGCTGCTGTATTTGTGTTGCTGGTTTTCAGCTTGGTTTCAATGGAGTTTCTGCTTAATTATCCAAAAATAAAATAAAATAAAATCTAGCACTTTCTATTCTAAAGAACAGGAGTTCCTAACTTGCCTAATGGCTTTTAAATTGAATTCTAGACAACAACAGCTATCAGACACGAGAACAAATGATTTTATTTCCAATGATTTGAGTTCCAAAGCAAAATTATAAGACCTCTACACAAACTGGACCCTTTTTCTTTTGAATCAACGTTTTGGCCTTTCTTTTGGGGAATGGTCTTGCTAACATACAAGATGCTAAGCAAATGCAGAAATAGCATGACCATACGTGTATGTGAATGCCACATGGTCCTGCATTAAGTATTAGCATTGCAGGAGATATGGGAAGATTGACACTTAGAAAACCTTTCCTTCATATACACATTGGATACAACTTTAGTTCAAAATCTTAGGCCATTTTGTTTGGGGATTAACTATTACGTCAATCTCTCAAACTCTAAACTTACATGTGAACGCCAACAAGTCTTCCCCTCATGGCTCATGTTCAAGCCTCTACCGCGTATGACCGAATGGTCCTCTATATCATTCAGGACACTCTTGCCAATTGAACATACTAGCAATAACGCTCTGTTACCAACTATAAGAAATATTTTCGATATCATTTGATACTATTGAATCACAAAAGAGGACAATAATTAAAATAATTTTAAATATTGTCATTTTTTGACCCTCTATATTGTCCAGCATTCCTAGGTCAGAAATTCAGAGCTTTCTATGATCATATTATTGACCCTCTATATTGCCCTACCCTCTATGATCATATGTTTAAGAAAACAAGACACATCATCCTTTTCCTACTATAAGCCCAAAATAAAAGTCATTCACTAGGTCTTCAATTTGCTAACAACCTGGACTTCAATTTTGCTAACAACTCAAATTAGTAAATTTGATACATTGATGTAATGTTGGGCAAGTCTTTTGGCAAATCAAAGAAATTCCCGTGTCCAGCCTAACAAATGAATAACTTTACTTTCTTTTTGCGTGATTTATATATAGGGCAGGATTCTTTACTCAAATGCATAATTTTTCACAACACATGAATAATTTAAGAAATGGATCCGTGGGCTATTTTAAGTTCCACACAACGTTGAAGCAGATACAGCAACGTTGGTCCTTTGGTCTTTCTAGGATTGTTGATGAGTTTGGTTTCATTGGATTAACTTATTTTGCTTAAAAATAAAGATATTAAGTAAATAAATCGGAGAATAAACTCAGCACAGCACAATGACTACTCCCATGGATGATACTTAAATAATAATACATCAATTTTTTTTAATTAACTCTGCATTCTTATAAACAGGATCAAATATGCAAACAATAGCTATCAACAAGGATAGAATGCCTTATAGTTCAATTAGTTGACACTTTTTAATGTTTCTAACAAACATATCCAGGATTCAAATTCTCACTCTCCACAAACTATTAGATTATCAAAAAAATAAGGGTAGAATGTCATTGGGTTTTTTTTTTTTTTTTTTTATAAGATGTCATTGGGTATTAGCCTATTAGCAAGTCAAGTTGTTAATTCTATTTGTGATATAAATCTCTATGAAATTAATTTTGCACCGTTATAGAAACTTATAATACATTAGATATATATAAATTGTTGTAAGATTTTTGTCTTCCATCACATACTATCTTTTTGAAATTATATTTTTTGTTCCAAAAAGACAAAAGAGGGAGAATGGCTATGTCTATATATATTATATATAAGCAAGCCAAATTTAGTGCACATATTCATCTTATTTAATATGATAAACTCACGTATAGAACACAAAATGATATGCAAAACTGTGTTAAAATGTGAAAACTGCATTGAGTCAATTATCTTGGTTCTAACAAAACAAAAGGTGTGGAAAAATCAGGTGCAAACTCTTTCCACAAAGAAGAAAGTGGATAATCTGTGAAAAAGGCCATCTGATCATCCCCATCAGCAATTCGGACATGGGCCTTACTTAACTTTTTTAAAAAAGTTACAGGCCACATTCAAGCCCATCAAGAGAAGTTTTGGACTAAGCTTTTGCCCTTCCTGAATCAACTCCAAGTGGGCCTTGTGATTTCGGACTTACCTACTCACTACATCAGCATCACTATTTGTAAAAAAAAAACTTTTGTGTTTTGTAGCAATTTCTACGTAAAAAAACTGTATATAATTGCTGTGCGTACCCAAAAAGGTTTGAAAGATAGAAGTTAAAAACTACAGTGGTGCGTGCATCGTGAGTATATGAAAGGTTGCTTTAATAATGGCGAAGTATGGAAAGGAAACACTTGTGGTCCACACGGTTTTCTTTCAGTCCTGAGGTCCAATGGGTGGTTTCCCTTCTTTGAACTAAGCTTGTTCTATTCGCATCCTTGTACCCCACAACTACTTGTTCTTACTTTCATCGATCGAAGCACTCAAAAAGCAGGGTCTTTTCTTTTATTCCACCTGAATAGTCCATCCCACTATCACAGATTGTTCTAGTTTTACTCTTACCCTCCAGTTCTCAGTTCTCACAAAGATAGCATTCGTTCAATTCTCACTAATTAAGAAATGGCTGAAGGAGCTCTGTTTGACGTTGCTAATGGAATCATCGGGAAAGCGGGCAACCTAGCACTCCAAGTGATCGTGCTCATCTGGAGTGTCAAAGACGAGATTGCAAAACTTGGGGAGACAGTTTCCACTATCAAAGCTGTGCTTCTGGATGCAGAGGCGAAGCAACACAACAGTGAAGTGAGTGAAGCGATCAAACTGTGGCTGAAAAGGCTTAAGGATGCCATGTGTGATGCGGATGACTTGCTGGATGAAATCTCCACTGAGGCCTTGCGACGGGAAGTGATGACCCACGACAAGAAGGCAAAAGAGGTACGCATCTTCTTTTCCAAATCTAACCAGCTTGCATACGGTCTTAGAATGGGTCATAAGGTTAAGGAGATGAGGGGGAGGTTTGATGCGGTCGCAGCTGATAGGAATAAGTTTCGCTTAGAAGAATGTTCTGGGGAGAGACAAGTTCGGTATAAGACAAGAGAGCATACTTACTCTCATGTACATGCTGAGGCTGTTATAGGGAGGGAGGATGATAAGAAGGCTATTATTCGATCTCTGTTTGATGCCAATATTAAAGAGAATGTTTCGGTCCAATATATATAATTGAATCTAAGTAGACCAATAAATATGATACTACTACATTCCTTTTCTGTCATCTAAGCAATCTTGTTTGTTCTCTTTTTTTTTTTCTTTCTATTTTCTGTTTCTTTTTCCTTTGTTAATTTGGGGAATGTGCGTCATCAATGTCACCGACTGTGAGAGTCTGAGTTATGGACTCTCAGACTCAGAATAAGAAGAGCAAAAGACAGTGCTGTCCATGTAAGGACATTTTTTCGATGAAAATACCGGGGGTATGTATGTCTTTTATGGCCCGTTTGGATGTTTAAAAAAGGAGGGGGAGCAGAGTAGAGTGGGGGAGAGTAATCCAATTACCTTATTTGGAAGTTTTTTAAGGAAGAAGGGAGAGATGTTTGGAGGGGTTTCAACTCCCTCTAACCTCCCATTTTTAATTCCCCCAAATTGGAGAGATTTCGAGGGGGAGTAGAGTACATAAACTATTGACTAAGTAAATTACCTAATTTACCCTTATTATATTAACAAAATTATATAAGGGGAATGGCTAATTACTCCCTTCCCCCTTATTAATTTTAAAAACATCCAAACAAGGTGGAGGAGAATCATTCTCCTCTACTCTACTCTCCTCTCCACTACTCCCCTCCCCTCTACTCTTCTCTACTCTCCTCCCTCTCTAAACTTCCAAACAAGCCATTAGTAGAGGATGATTGACTAAGGAATGGGAATGGGAGGTGCATTTGAGTGTGCCTTGTTTGTCCGATATATATTCATAGAGAGAGAGAGAGAGAGAGAGAGAGAGAGTGACATATATTGTTGGAATCAAGAAGATGTGGCGCTTTTTGAAGGCTTCAAATTGAGCCCATCTCTCTCTCCTTATCTTGAACATTGAAGGGTCCCACTACCTCTGATTCCACCCAAGATTCTAAAGCAAACGACCATTCCTTGCTCCCATGTCTCAACATACGGAGAGGTGTTGTTACATAATTTTAAGCAACAGTTTTTAATTTTTAAACAATATTATATATATTTTTATACATTTTTTCACCTATACATATTTCTAAAAAAACCTTTTAAATTTAAAAATTGTTGTTTAAACACATGTACCAAACAAATCCTAAAAATGTAGACTGGTAAATTTTGTGGAGCATGTTGAACAGATGAATATGAAAATATTTTTGCAAAAATGCCATGTCAATCTCATAAGAATCCATGTCAGAGAAAAAAATTTGAATTACTAATTTTTAAGAAAAATTTAATAAAAAATCAACTTAGCAATTTCATTTTTCTTTCAATTTCTCATATGTAATGGCCCGACTCCCCTCTCTCGAACCCAAGTCCAAACCCAAAACTTGAAAAATGAAATTGAAAGAAAAAGAAAATTGCTAAGTTGATTTATTTTTATTTTTCTTTAAAATTAGCTATTCACTTTTTTCATACTTGGATTTTTATGAGGTTGACGTACCATTTTTAAATAGTAATTAAATTATTTTATTAGCCACTTAAGTTTTAAGTGTGCCAACAGGAGTTTGGTTGAGTGGGTAAGGCTCGGACGTTTCGTGCAACACACCTAGGTTCGAGTCCCGTTGTCCACAGGTTTTCGTTGGTGGATAAACTTAGTGGTGAGGTGTACTCACAAATGTGAGGTGACTCCCACACAGTGGTACAGAAGGGCCCCCGATATCGGGCTACCTCGATCGAAGCCACTAGCTCCCTGCCCGAGGGTGTAATATGATCATAAAGACCCCCTTTTTCGTTTCTCAAAAAAAAAAAAAAAGTTTTAAGTGTGCCAACATTGCAATTGATTAATTACGTAGGCATTTTTCGTTAGAAAGTTAATCGTAGGGGCTGAATTGACTATAACTTGAAAATGCATGAACCAAAATGGTGTTTTTACCAAAAATTAAAGCTGGGGTATGATATTTTTTCATGATTACAAATTATGATTAGAGAAATATTATTTTTTATTTCAGACTATTTTTATAATTGTAAACAATATTTTATGACATGTAAGAGGTCTATTTATCATGCCAAATTTATCAACCTTTGGAAAGAGATAATACCTCTATCTGTCTTTCTCTTTATAAAGTTTAGTTTTGTTATTCATTGAAAAAAAATATGCTGATTCTAATAATGATAGATACTCACCTTTTGTATGCAGTTTTGGTTTCTTCTTCATTTTCCGATGTTAAGTGGTTATTAGCCTATTGGCAAGTCAATTTGTTAATTTTATTTGTGATATAATATCTATGAAATTTCCATTAAAAAGTTGTATTTATTGTTGTAAGATTTTTGTCTTCCGTCACTATCCTTTTGAAATTATATTTTTTGTTCTGAAAGACAAAAGAGGGAGAATGATATATATATATATATATATAAAAAGCAAGCCAAATTTAGTGCAAATATTCATCTTATCTAATTTGCTAAACTCATGTATTATTAGTACACAGATTGATAATCAAAACTGTGTTAAAATGTGAAAACTGCCGAGTGGATTATCTAGGTTCTACCAAAACATAGTGGGGAAAACTCAGGTGCAAAGTCTTTCAACAAAAACTCTCAAACCCATTAAGAGATGTTTTGGACTAGGCTTTTGCCCTTCCTGAATCAACCCAACTGGGCCTTGCGACTTCGAACAACCTATACTAGAACCACTGCGTTAACCCCAAAAGGTTTAAAAGATACTACAGTGCCGGTTGCTTCAATAATGGCGAAGGTTTAAAAGAAACTTTATTTGCACCTAGTGATATTGCTATATAAGCATTGATACCATGATTATATTTCACTTCATTTGATTTTGATTAAATCATGCTTCCAAGATATGGGTATTTTCCCTGCTTTGAATCATTTGATGCAAAGTTGAGGAACTATGCTTGCTTTCTTCGCATCCTTGTACCCCACAACTACGTGTAATTACTTTCATCAATCGAAGCACTCAAAAAGCAAGGAATATAGTCCATCCCACTGTCATAGATTGTCCATTAGTATGCCCTGCCCAAATTATGATCTTGATGTATCTTTGCACGTTTCCGCTTTGCAGGGGTGTTCGTTTCTTAGTATCCAAGCATTCAAAAAGCAGCCTTATCATCCAAGCATTCAAAAAGCAGAGTCTTATCTTTTGGTAAATCTGCTTGTCCATCCCTTATCACACAGATCACAGATCATTCTGGTCTTACTCTTACCCTCCAGGTCTCAGTTCTCACAAAGATAGCATTCGTTCAATTCTCACTAATTAAGAAATGGCGGAAGGAGCTCTGTCCGGCGTTGCTAAAGGAATCATTGGGAAAGCGGGCGACCTTGCAGTCCAAGAGATTGCGCTCATCTGGGGTGTCAATGATGAGATCAACAAACTCAAGGAGACAGTTTCCACTATCAAAGCTGTCCTTATGGATGCAGAGGCGAAGCAACACAACAGTGAATCGATCAAACTGTGGCTGCAAAGGCTTAAGGACGCCATGTTTGATGCAGATGACTTGCTGGATGAAATCTCCACTGAGGCCTTGCGACGGGAAGTGATGACCCGGGACAAGAAGGCCAAAGAGGTACGCATCTTCTTTTCCAAATCTAATCAACTTGCATATGGTCTTAGAATGGGTCATAAGGTTAAGGCCATGAGGGAGAGGTTTGATGCAATTGCAGCTGATAGGAAGTTCCATTTAGATGAGCGTTCTGAGGAGGAACAAGTCAGGTATAAGGCAAGAGAGACTCATTCTCTTGTACGTGCTGAAGATGTTATTGGGAGGGAGGATGATAAGAAGGCCATTATTGAATCTCTGTTGAATCCCAATGTTAAGGAGAATGTTTCTGTCCTTCCGATAGTTGGTATTGGAGGACTGGGAAAGACTACAGTTGCTCAACTTGTCTTCAATGATGAAGAAATCAAGAAGCAGTTTGAGCTAAAATTGTGGGTGTGTGTCTCTGACGATTTTGATGTGAAGATAATTGTTGAGAAAATCTTGGAATGTATAAAAAATGAGAAACCACCAAAAAACCTTCAAATGAACACATTAGTCAATAATCTCGAAAAAGAAATTAATGGAAAGAGATATATGCTTGTGTTGGACGATGTGTGGAATGAGGATCGTGAAAAATGGAGTGAATTGAAAAAAAATTTAATGGGTGGTGCAAAAGGAAGTAGAGTCTTAGTGACTACACGTAGTAAAATCGTGGCAAAGATTTCACAGCCTATTGAACCACACGTGCTAAAGGGTTTAGAAGAACAATATGCCTGGTCTTTATTTAAGAAGATGGCGTTTGAAGAGGGGGAAGAAGAGATGAATGCAAGCTTTTTAGAAATTGGGAAGGAAATTTTAAAAAAGTGTGCAGGAGTTCCGCTTGCAATTAGAACAATAGGTGGTTTATTGTATTTCAAAAAATCTGAAATAGAATGGAGATCATTCAAAACCAATGAACTTTCAAAAATACCTCAGAATGAAGATGACATTTTACCAACACTAAAGCTGAGTTACAATCATCTCCCGTCACACTTGAAGCAATGCTTTGCTTATTGTAGTCTATTTCCAAAGGATTATAAGATTGACAAGTCAGGTTTGATTAATATGTGGATGGCGCAAGGTTTCATCTTGTATGAAGAAAATCAATGTCCAGAAGATGTTGGTGATGAGTATTTTATGGATTTGTTTTGGAGATCATTCTTTCATGAAGTTGAAAAAGATGAATTTGGCAATATTTCAAATTTCAAGATACATGATCTCATGCATGATTTAGCAATACAAGTAACAGGATCAGATTGCACCACCATTAATTCAAAAGTGAAAGTCATTAAAGAGAAAACTCATCATGTGTCATTTGAAGATAGATTGTACTATTTATCGAAAATTCCGATCTCATTATGTAAAGCAAGAAGGATAAGAACATTTCTTTTGCCATGTCAACAAGGTTATTATAATACCACAAGATCAAATTATTCAATTTCTAGTGAAATTATTGCAAGTTTTAAGTTCATACGCTTGTTGGATATGCATAACATGGGGATTAAAACAATTCCAAGTTCTATCAAAAAGTTGAAGCATTTAAGATTCTTGATCTTTCTATGAATGAAGACATTGAGATGCTTCCTAATTCTGTTGTCAAGTTGTACAATTTGCAAACACTTAAACTCTCTAAGTGTAAAAACCTTAAAGAATTGCCAAAAGATATTAACAAATTAGTCAATCTCAGGTTTCTTGAGATTGATGAGTGTTTGGGTTTAACTCATATGCCAAATGGACTGGGCCAACTGACTAATCTACAATTATTGTCAAGATTTGTGATGAGTAAGGGTAGGATTGATTCGGTGCCTAGGAGTAGCAGTGGATTGAAGGAACTTGCCAAGTTAAATGAGCTAAGAGAAAATCTATCAATTGAAAATCCCAAACACGAAAAAGATGCCGCATTAGAGTATAAGGATGCAAATTTGAAAGAGAAACAACGTCTCGATAGGTTGGACTTAAATTGGGTATACGAAGCCATTGATGAGACAGGTGCTGGTTATGATTACATGTCATTGGAAGCCTTGCAACCACATATAAATCTCAAAGCATTGAGTTTAGAGCAGTACGGGGG
The DNA here is from genome assembly GCA_023621385.1 of Quercus gilva. Lineage (NCBI taxonomy): Eukaryota > Viridiplantae > Streptophyta > Magnoliopsida > Fagales > Fagaceae > Quercus > Quercus gilva. The sequence goes on from CM042476.1 coordinate 2,115,147, forward strand.
AGTGATATTTCCACATTGGCTTGTGTCGCTCACAAATCTTGTCCAATTTAAATTATATTCATGTAAAAAATGCCAATATCTTCCACCGTTGGACCAATTTCCTTCTCTCAAAATTATCAAATTGAATGGATTGGGTTCTTTAGAGCACATATCAGATTCAGAGAGAGATAACAGTGATTCTTTATTCTACCCATCTTTGGAGACACTCTATATTTCCAGTTGCCGTAATTTAAAGGGATGGTGGCGGGGAAGGAGGGATTCTCTTCCTTCATTTCCTCGTCTTTCCCACTTAAGAATTATGAGTTGCCCTAATCAGCTGACTTCCTTTCCTTTGTTTCCATATCTCGAAACGTTGTGGCTACATAATTGTAGCTTGAACTTGAAGCAGTCATTGGAGAGGATGATGATAAACAACAAGACTTCAGGGAATCTACCATCAATCGCTTCTTCTTCTTCCTCTCCTTCTACAATTATTGCCCCTCTCTCCAAATTAAGTTTCCTGTGGTTATACGAAACGGAAGAAGCTTTGCCAGAGGAGTGCCTACGAAATCTCATTTCTCTCCGTACTCTACAGCTAGACAACTGTCCTCTTCCTCAAGGCATGCGATATCTTCCTACACTTCAACGTCTGGAAGTTCAGTACTCTGAGGTGGTTGATTTATCCAATGATTGGGATGAGATGGAATGGCAAGGACTTAGGAACCTTCTCGAATTGCTAGTCAGTTCACTTCCGAAGTTGGTCTCTCTCCCAATGGGACTTCAATATGTCAGCTCTCTACAATTTCTCAGCATTTCGCACTGTCGTAATTTGATAGCTATACCGAAGTGGATCTGCAAACTTATATCTCTTCAAAATCTTTCAATTTGGGATTCCCCTAATTTGGAATCATTGCCAGAAGGAATCGGTGCCCTTACCTCTTTGCAAACACTACGAATTTGGCATTGCCCTAAATTGGAATCATTGCCAGAAGGATTCAGTGCCCTTACCTCTTTGCAAACACTAGACATTGGAGAATGTCCCGTCTTACTGAAGCAAATCGGGGAAGATTGGCATAAATTTCTCACATTCCCAATTTGGAAGGAGAACTATCTCGGCAAGAAGAAGAGCCAGGTATGTAAAAGTCACCATTTTACTCTTAACCTTCAATTAAAAAAACAAAAAATCCAACAGCCCAATTCTTCTTCTCCATTGTTCTCTCTCAATGTCTGTATTTCTTGGTGATAAAATTTCAGATGAAGAAGAACCAAATGAAGAAGCAAAGGAACCTGCTCGTCAAAATTGGGACTTAATTAAAGCTTTTGGGTGCTGCAATTGTTCAACTCAGCAACTCACTCACTGGTACCATCTCCTTTCTTTTGTTTATCTGCTAATAATTTTCTCATAGATTAATTTCTTAGATTTTATTAAATTCCATCTTTGGATTTTCAACCGGGTTGATGTGGTGATGTATTTGATTTCCCCATTGTGGAACAGAGTCAAAATTGGCAAAAGGTAATATTACTAGGAGAATTGAATCAAATAACCATGCCGTAGGAATCAGCTCATTGTATAGGTATACTGTTGCTTCAATTCCATTTTATATAAAGCTTCCAATTTGCTGTTCTACAGATAATCTCATGTATCACAATTTATTATCTAAGTTAAATCACCATCGGATCATGCTTTATAATAAAATATAATTTTCAAGCATCATAGTTTTATTTTGAAAAATTGCTTGATATTTAGAAGGAAAATGTTACTACATGTTACCAAAGCAACGAACTATCTAAATTTTCTCACTTTGTTGATTTTAATATTGTTAGTTGGTTTGAGCTATAAAAAAGGGAAAAAAGAAAAGAAAAGAAATCTTCCACTAACCTGTTTTATAACACCAAATATACTTTATAGAGATCAGGCACCCTATTAATTATTATTGTTGTGATTACAGAAATATTCCAGTCAAGATGATTCCTATTTTTTTTTTTTTAAGCTATTTTTCCTACAGTTAGTAGAAGTCGAAGAGAAGGAACTCAAAGCCGTCGGCACTAAACCCTTGCCCAACGGCCGCCGCGGTCTCCGTATCCATGGCTAGGAGATCGAAACTCGCAAGCTCTCCATTCTCACCTCCTCTAGCCTCTAGCTATAAGTCTCTCTCTCTCTCTCTCTCTCTCTCTCTCTTTTCTTTTCATTTTTTTTTTATTTTTTTATTTTTTAAATTACTAAACTCAGAGCATAAACTGAACCATTTCATATAATGATTTTATTGTAGTTGTGTTAATTTTAGCTTGTGCAAATTGAATTTTGCTTTCTCTCTCACCATATCGCTAGCTATACATATATAGTTGAAAAGCGGTGATCAGTCAGGTTTTCTTGAATGTGATGAAAATGTTAGGAGAAGTTTTTGAGTAGTCATGTGGAAACTGAAAATTGGTAAAGTCTCTTGACATTGTCATTATACTGGGAACCTACGATCATATGCCGCCTTCACCGGGATCAAAAATTGACATAAAAAACAAATGTACATTGACATGTATGGACTTTGTATACATCATTCTTTTTTTCCAATTTGGATTTTATTTGGTGGAGGTCGAGGAATCAGCCTCTCCAAAACAAATTGAAAATAAGGCTTATTTGGTGGTAGTTATGGAAAATTGGAGATCTTCATGTTGCCAGAAGAAGTTTGATGATATATGTTAGGGTCTATAAGTATATGTTTCATCAGCTACATTCGTGGTCTAGCTCTGTGTTTTTCTTCAGTTAAGTTTAGTTGGGTTCGAAGAGCAGGCAATTCGACAGCTCAAGAAGTTGCCAGATTTGCTCTATCTTCTTGTCGGTCCTACTTTTTCCATAATGGTAGTCTACCACGAGTTATCAAGTCTGTTTGTAAAGCGGATAACCCAGCTTGTATTTCCTTTTCTTAATTAAAGTTATTGCAGAATATCAAACAAAAAAAAAAGAAGAAGTCATGATGGTTATGTTATGTGCTTGCAGGTGGGAAGAAAAGCTTCAGACTTCTCACTTGCCAGAGATGGTTTTCGAGGAGGGTTGTTTAATTCTTAAACATGTGGATAGTGGCACCAAAATTCATTTCAACACATTTGATGCTCTAACTAGCTGGAAGCAAGAGGCCTTATGTCCACTTGAGGTCCCTGCAGCAGCAAAGTGGAAATTCAGAAGGTAAGCTAGGCGTCTGTATATAATTTCTTTGTTGTGGGCAACTGGGTCTATAAATTTCTTCAAGTATAAGTCTTGAAGGATTACTACTTTTGTGAACTGTAATATCACCTACTTTATTTGTTTATATGTGGAACTGTTTTTTTGAACCTAATGCATCATTTTAATGCGGGTGCTGCAGGCAATAGAGTGTAAGGCTGCAAATTTGAAAGAGAAACAATGCCTTGATAGCTTGTACTTAAATTGGATAGGAGAAGACATTGATGAGGCGAGTGTTAGTTACGATGAGATGTCATTGGAAGTCTTGCAACAATATATAAATCTCAAAGCACTGCGTTTAAAGTGCTACGGGGAGTGAGATTTCCACTTTGGCTTGTGTTGCTCACAAATCTTGTCCAATTTTAATTATATTTATGTAAAAATTGCCAATATCTACCATCAATCACTGCTTCTTCTTCTTTTACAATTGTTGCCCCTCTCTCCAAATTAAGTTACATGTGTATATAGAAATGGAAGAAGCTTTGCCAAAGGAGTGCCTTTGAAATCTCATTTCTCTCTGTACTCTATATCTAATCAAATGTCCTCTTCCTCAAGGCATGCGATATCTTACTGCACTTCATGATCTGAGAGTTTGCAACTCGGAGGTGGCTGATTTATCCAATGATTGGGATGAGATGGAATGGCAAGGACTTAGAACCCTTCTCTCTTTGCAACTCTCTAGTCTTCCAAAGTTGGTCTCTCTTCTGATGGGGCTTCAATATGTCAGCTCTCTACAAAATCTTGAAATTAGCTTTTCTCCTAGTTTGAAGAGCCAGGTATATACCCAACCCTCCAATAAAAAATTCCAAAACCCATATTGTTTTTCTCCTTTGTTCTGTCTCAACATTTTACTGTATTTCTTGGTGATTCAATTTCAGATGCTTAACCAAATGAAGAAGCAAAGAAACTTGCACCTTTGAGACTTAATTAAAGCTTTTGGATGCTGCAATTGTTCAACAACTCACTCACTGGTACTATCTCCTTTCTTTTGTTTTCCTTTTCCCCCTTTATCTGCTCATAAAAAATTATGTAAACTTTCTTTCATCTAATTTCTTACATTTCAATAAATTTCATCCTTTTTTTAATGCTATTTTTCTACTGATAGTAACAGCAGAACCTGATGCATCATTTTAATGTGGATGCTGCAAGCTTTTATCGTTTATGTTTTTATGCATCATTTCTACAACAATATGTGGCTTTCTCAAGTTATTCATCAATGGAGGTAACTTATATACAATATCCTAACCTCCCTCTCCAGTGTCCCTTATCCTTGTTTCTTTTGTTTCTTCTTTCACATCTCTAACATGTGAGTGTAACTAATGATTGTCTGTCATTTGATCCTGTCCATTTACATGCTAACATCAATTCTTATTTTACTGTATTTCACATGCATCAACACAAGACAAGAAGTGGAGAGTAAATATAGGGCCCTATGGATAAGTGATGTAGTGCTTTTAATCTCAAGGTAAGCCTACTTATTTAAAATTGTAATGGTTTAATTACTGCTTTTTTATATTTTAGTACTTTAGATTGCAACTTTTACTTCTCTTGTCTGAATTTGTTTCTAGGTACAATTTTTGTATGTCTCTTTTTCTTTCCCCTCTAATTATCCAAAGACACTTCCCTGGGCAATGCGGGAGCTGTTTCACTAGTTTGTATGGCAAAATACCTATGCATGCGTCATAGTCCTTGTTTGAAGACATTTCTGCTTTATCTATTGAATGGGAATGGGAGAGGAAGAGGAGGATTTCAATTCCTGTGATCCTAAATAATATAAAACATATGATTCGAAACTTTTTGTATATCTTTTCTCACATATTTGAAAAATACAAGAGGATGTAGGTCAAGAGTGCACTAAGCTGCTCACATCCCAGAGATTGGCATTTCTTTTGCAAGGATTTAGCTCGTGTGTCTACAGGTTTCTCAGTAAAGATGTAAGTATTAATTTTAACAAAATAACAAGGTCCAAAACTCCAAATATATAGGTAATATACTACATAACCAAATTTATCAAATACTAATCTAGTTCTCTCTTTAACTTTTCCCTTTGGTTTCAGGTTGATGAGTTTATCATTTATTGGATTTTATATGCAAAAGCCCAAGGAGAAATGAATACTAATGCAGGTAAGAGTTTTTCAGTGTGCATGTTTTTTTTTTTTCCAAACTATGTGCATGTTTTTTTTTTTTTCCAAACTATTTGCATTTTTTTTTTCAAACTAGCCTAAAATTCGTTTACTGAAACTAGGAGAAAATAATGGTAACTATCTCGTTCCTTAACTAATTAAATCTTTCGCCGTAGGTTTGGCTTCAATTTTTGAGGTTTTTTTCCCCCCTGCAACATGATAGGCAACAACAACAATAAAGCATTAGTCCCAAATATTGAGGTAAGCTATGGATCCTCATTTCCTCTCAAAAGTTTTTCCTTTTTTGCAATGTGGTAGAAAACTTATTATTCACTTTTTTATTTCTCAAACTTTGGTTGGATAGGTTATCATGGATGAAAGCTATAGCTTGGTGTAACTACTCAAAGTATTCCCTGCCTTTCATGGTGAATGATTCTAGGACTTCTCAACAAGGGTTGCTTGGGGAGTTCCATTACTTAATAAAGATGACATTCCTTTCATCTCTGGATTAATTTCTTAAGGTTGCTTAGTATACCATGGAATTATATTAGAAATGTGGCTCCTTTGAAATATCACATGAATCTAGAGCCTTGTTGGAATTTTTTGTTTATTGCTCTGTCTGATAGGTTCAGGCTTGCTGGTGTATTTGTATTTCTTCTACTGGTTCAGGTTTGCTGCTGTATTTGTGTTGCTGTTTTTCAGCTTGGTTTCAATGAAATTTCTGCTTGATTATCCAAAAATAAAATAAAATAAAATCTAGCACTTTTCTATTCTATGAAGGCATTTTAGGCATTTAAATTGAGGATTGGGAAGCCTTTATATAATAGTATAGAATCTATAGATAAATAAAAAATAAAATACTGTGTGTTATAAAAAGGGTAATGTTACGGTACTTGACTTAACAAAAAGTCGAGTTCCTTGAAAAAAAATATATTTAAACGTGTGAATAGTGCTGTGGGACTCAGTTTTAAAGTTTTTTTTGCTGAATTCTATACTTGCGGAATAGTGCACAGGACCCGTTGAAAAAAGCCCAATGCAGCTGAAAACACTTTTCAGCTCTATCCAAACTTACACTCAGACTTTCTTTTAAGTCGAGTTCCCTTGAAAAAATGGTTTTACAAAGTACTGGACTTGACAGAAAGTGGAGTTCCCTTGAAAAAATGGCTCGGCAGATTTGTCCATTAATAAAAGTTAAAATAAAAAATAAAAAATAAAATAAAAATGAAAAAGAGAACCCATTTGACATAAAAATCTACATAAACAAAGCTTGTATCTTCTGCTAGAAAAAGACTTGTATTTTAGTTTAGATTTTTAGATTTGCTCCCCAAAACAAAAGAGTGTATCTTTCATGGGCAACTTGAACGAGATGACTCTAACAAAGGAGGGTGACTATAAGAATGTTAAAAGAAGGACAAATAATATTTTGAAAATGATAATAGTACTGTAGTATTTAGCAATTTAATTAGTGATAAATAAATAACAAGCAGCATTACCTGAGCTGTTTCAATGCAGAATTCCATGGATACAACACTATAATATAGATATCTTTTTGTTTGAAAATGTGACTAAACTTTTGCAAGGATTTCTTGAATTAATGATTTAATCATTTCCAGAAATTTCTTGAATAATTGAGCTTTTGTAATTGACTTTCTGAACTCAAATAATCATATATATGTAACTAACATAATCAATATTAAATGATGGAAATTCAAACATTTATGAAATATCGTAGCAATTATATATGTAATATATATATATATATATATATATACCCTCTCTCTCGGTCGATCATAGAATATTGAAGTTGTTGGTCGAATTTGGCTGGTGCAATTTAGTTTGAAAGTTTTAAGGCTGAGATATCAATGTATACTTCTTTATGATGTATTGTTTTTGTCTAAATTTTTTTAAATTGTTTTTTAAAGGTACCTTCTCAGGCGATTTTTCATTTTTCTAAATTTAAATTTAATTTTTCAATAAATCTCTACCAATTCAGAGTTTTTAACAATGTCAATGTATACTTCTTTATTCTCCTCTAACTGCTCTTTGTACTTTAACATTTCAGTGTTAGTTGAATCAATCTTTTGAAAATAATTGGTTTTGTAATTTTCTTCCCTTATCCAGCTCATGGCTCTTTTTCTGAAGCTCCACTTTTAAACCAGACCGTAAGTGCCAGAAGATCATCAAAAACTTCGCCAAACTTATTGCAACTACTTATGATTTACAATTATAGAAATTAAAAAAAAAAAAAAAAATGTTTTAGACCTCTATTCATTCTAAATGCTCTAATACCAAGTGAAAATCCTGGTTTAGACCCCTATGTTAATTATTCAGAGGAATTATTAATTTGCCTCGATTAAGTAATCCACAAGATTATTATATTTTCACCACAGTTAATCAATCACCAAATGATAATGAAACCGAACATAAAAGAAAAGGCAATAGAGACTTACCAGGTGAAGTTATTGAATCCCTTCCTTCTTCTACCTCATTGCTCTTACGTCCATGATTTATAATCAATTCATTAATTTTCAATTTTAAACCAATTATTTTTTCCACAACCGGGTTCATCTCTTTCCCATACTCCTTCAACTGTTGTCTGTTCTTTGATATTTCAGTGTTATCCCAATCAATTGTTGCCGAAATCAGGCTCCTAATTTTTTTCCTTCCTCAACCTCATGAATCTTTTTCTTGAGAACCTCTCGGAGTCCATGAGCTTTATTTTTGGAATGTTCTGATGCAACAGTAAGTAATTTCTTATCTTTTTTATTATCTTCTAATAGCTTGTAAGCATCTGAAATATTGAGTTAAGCCTTTCACAATAATACAGAATTAGAATTTGGCTACAAATTCAGATGCAGAGGCCATGCAAATATAACATAAAATGATTAATTAGGTCTCAATGAACGACAGATAACTTTAAACAGGCAAGTAGATCAAATAAAATTCCATAATAGTTCTCTCCACAGGAGATATTCCAGAGAAAATCCAAAGCCAAACAAAAATATCTTGGAAACAAGAAATATGTGGCCAACATTGGAGCATCCTAACTATGACCTAGGGAAGTAGGCTAGTTCAATCTTCTTGCTCAATGACCTTGGTACCCAATCCCTTTAAGCCCTCTGGAGGGATCTCTGCAACAGTGACTAGTGAGAAAAACTCCTCCTAGCATCTTCTTCATCGTTTCTCTTATGCGCAATATAGACATAAACTCTCCTTGGCCCACTCCGAATCCCACGACTCCAGACATGCTTATTAAGCTTAACATCCACCCTGACAATAGTTGTTCCCATAGCCTTTTGGGCAAACTTCCTGATTTCCTTTATGACCTTTGGAGCCCTCTTCTTGAAAGTGCTGCACATGGGATTGGAAAATGGAACAGTTACTTAGCAGTGTCCAAACAACAATCAAGAACAAATATAGCCTTGTAGAGTGCATATTTTATAAGATTAGTAATAAGGAGAGAGAGCAGTAAGTAGATGGTAAAAACATAAACAATTTTAAGAAACAAATAAAGCCTTGTAGAGTAGCATCTTTTATAAGATTAGAGTTTCTCGGTGGAACTTATAGAAGATCTTAACTTTCAGCCACACAGGGCAGCTGGCTATCTACATGTGTACTAAAATGACATCCAACTCTTGGGAATGTGTATACTCGAGAGAAAAGTTAGGATTTCAACAGCTGTAAAGTCTTATATTGCTTACCATTGTAACCCCAAATAAATAAAGAAACCATACATGACTCCAAGAAGTCCTCTGTTAAAGACATAGAAGTATATACTAGTTCCATTCCTCACCCAATACTTATAAAATTATATATCTATGCATATAGATAAAAGCTAGAGATTGAATTGACAGGAGGCTCTAGCCTCTCCAGAGAGTTCAGGAGACATCATGAATGAATACTAGAAGAAAACAAGGGTAGGATATAATGTCATTAAAAGTAGGGAATTTTCGCAATATGATCCCAGTTCATTAAAACTCCTCAAAGTAAAAGCCAATGACCTAGGAAGTACAAGCACTTCACTTAGTGTGCTGTACCTATATCGTACATGTGTCATACTAGTGTTGTATAGTGAAATGGAGGCTTCCACTTGACAACACAAGAGAAATGTATAATTTAAAATCGCTTATAATGGTAACCGCATTAATTCATTTGAGGGATAAATAGCTATTAAAAGGGATAGCACCAAATCCTAAGCAAAAATCATATATACTTTTCTATATACTAGGAATGTTATCAATTTATCTTATCATATCTCAAATCAAATTCTTAACAAGCCAAAAAAAAAAAAGAAATTAGGATCCTTTCCATTTTAAGCGAAATGTACTATTGAGTCATAATTTAAACGTGGCACTAGATACACACCTTTAAATTTGTAATATTTAATAAAACCACGAAATAGAATCACCTCAAACGGAGAGAATCCTAAAACGAAAAGAACATAGCATTCATAATGTCTCAAATGAAGTGAATCAATTTTACTAAAATACATGTGGAAAGATTTCAGCTTTCAGTGTTTCATTTTGTTGTGTTGTGCTCTATGTATGTTGTTTTTAACAACCAATGGACACTAGAATTCTAAATTGATATTATATTAGTTCAGGATACTAGATCAGATGCAACTTTGACAGCTAAAATATCATTTTGTTCTAAAGTTAAAAAGTATCACATACTATTCACACATATATTTTACCTGATTAAGCCCATCATTGCAGTCAAGTGAATAAAGGCTCTCCACATATGTAGTTGCCTCCATTATTGTCTTGGGATCATATCGTGTTTTTCTATAGGCCTTTTTTTTCAAATTGATGACTATCAATTTGAAAATGTATTCTGAATTCTTTCCAACTTGCTTCTCCCGCAATAAAAATTTTTCACCATTCTTTGACACGCATATAGGCCTCGGACAAGTGCCCCTATATGGAATGGTTGCCAATCTAGTCCAAGACTCCTTCATCACCCATAGCTGAATACATAAATCATTGCGTGATTCACCTGTGCACACAGATAGACACAGGTGTTCTCCAAAAGTCCCTAACTCCCATGTCTCTGATGTATCGTAATAAGAAACAGATTCTGGCCATGGCAGCTCATGAAATATCTCATCCGCTAAATCAAAATAAATGATTGACGGCTCTCTATAACATTTAGCATTCCAATAAATTGCCCCATTGCAGTATATAGTCTTTTCGATCAATTGCATGCTGCAGTGGATAAAAAAACTATTGTCCTCATCCATCAGAATTGTCTTCCAAGTAAAGGTCTTGAGTGAAAAGATCTCGATCTTCAACATAATATGAATATCTAAAGTGTGGTAGGGCCTTAATATCTTGTAATCATCAGTGGAATAATCATAGCCAAAGCCAAAACCGCGAAACCAACTAGAATATGAATCAGGTGTTGATGTTGATGTTGGATTTGGTATGTTTTTGTAACTTTTGGTAGATGGGTTCCAAACCAAATATTGGGCTGTCCATTTGTCCACATTATATAATTCAATACATACCAAACTATTGCAAGAAGCCAAGTTTGTCTCAACATGTTCTTCACCCCACAATGGAAAACCAAGAAAATCAACATCAACAGGTTGACCGTGAATAGCACGGCTTTGAAACAGTGCTTCACAACCTGATGATAGAACACAATTGTCAGTCAAAACAAGGACGTTCATGCGGTTGGGGTTTTGAGATGCTATCTGAAAGTGGGATTTAGAAAATCGTTGACTACTGATCAAAGTGTGCCATGCTTTGGATACGCACTTGAATCGCATTAGAGACTTCACTAGTAGTCTTGAAAGAATTTCCTCAACGAGTTCATTTGGTATAGTAAAGCTTCGCCGTCGCTGTGCCCTGCAAATTCTCATAGTTCAGTTCAGGTCCTTGGCTCTCTATAATCGATATATAAGAAAGAATGGTTAAAGAGTTAGATATTAAACCCTGTAATTAGGAATGTAACATATTAAAATTAATAGTTTCAAAAGTACTATAACGTGTTTTATATGTATTTCTATTTCTAGATAGAAAATGTTGAATTGCAAAGGAACTGAATGAGCACAGAGTCATTTTACTTCTTTGTATAATTTATTTTTTGTCAGTCGTTAGGCTACTTTGTCCATTATGTGTACATGTAGTGGTATGTGAGATCATGTGGGGGGTAGTATACGTGCTTATGAATTTCAATTGGAGATCAAAATGAGATGGTGTAAGGGTTGGAAAGTAGGTGTGGAAACTAACGGCAGGATAAAAAAAAAAAAAAAAAAAAAAAAAAACTGACATAAAAATAAGTTGTGAATGATTCTTTGCTTTTTAACAACGAAAACCGCTGGAAACGAAGCTAGCAACAGAACGAAGTTGATATATATATATATATCTCAGAATCAGAGACAGAGAAAGAAAAGAGGAGAAACGAAGAGTGCGGAGGCTGGCGTGTGAGTGTGAATGTGGGGTAGGTAGGGTTTCTTTTTGTTTTTTTTTCAATTAGTTTATATGTTTAACTTAATTAGTTTAAGTTTTTTTTTTTGAAACCTTAATTAGTTTAAGTTTAATTAGTTTAATGTTAGTTGGTTAATCTAATGGGTTAATGGGTTATAATTTTTAAATAGCCGGAGGCCCAATGTTTATAAAATAAAAATAAATAAATAAAAGGCTCAATGTTTGCATTGCAAGGCCCAAGACGTGTTTGTGATTGGGAGTGTGTTGTTTGTGTTTTTTGTTTGAACTTTCATTTTGTTGCTGTTTATTATTATTATTATTATTATTATTATGGAAAATACGGGAATTTTATTAAGAAGAAGATAATAACATAGCATCATGAATCACAAGCAACTCAATTAAAGGTGGACATTCCTCCATCTATGTTACATAAGAATTAACATCTTTAACATGGGTAGCCAAAGTGCGTGCTGGTCTTAGGGGTATGCAGCCAACTCACCAACTTGTCAAAACTGACTTGAGTTGGGTCAGTTTTTAAGGTTGAGTGGGGTGAGTTAGGTTATGAATTTTTTTTTTAATAGTGGGTCGGGTTGGGTTTAGGTCATAACAGCTAGAGATGGTAATGGGGCGAGGCGGGGCCGAAGGATGGGGTCTTTGTCTTGCCTCACATGATTTTGTCTTGCCCCATCCCCACTCCTTGAGGCCCCGCAAAGCCCCTCCTCACCCTGTAAAACTCTATTTTTTGTTAATTTGCCTTATAACTAGTACAATTTTTTTAATGAAACCTATTTTATTAATAAAAATATACATGAAATTACAACTAAATTTATTCCATCAAATCAAATAAGTTTTTTTTTTTTTAAAAAATTGTATAATATATCCAAGCGTTTAACAAGATAATCACAAAAAAAAAAAAAAAAAAAAAAATCTCATAGTATAACACATAACAAAATAAATGCAGAGAATCACATTGAGTAGAATAAAATAAGCTAATATTGATATGTTTGTTTAAATAGTATGATTTTAGGGTATGGAAAATTTACAATTATAACCCTTAGCAACGCGAGGCAGGGTGGGGTGGGGTAAGTCTAAAAAGTCTAAACCCATCCCCGCCCTGCCTCGTGGTGCGGGGCTAAAATCTTGCCCCATCCCCACCCCATCACCTTTACGGGGCGGCGAAAACTCGCGTGGGGCGAAGCGGGGAGAATCGGGTTAAACGGGGCGAGGTAAAATTGCCAACCCGACCCACCTATATATCTAAAATTTAAATTATATATATTTAATATATATTTAAAACTATATTATATAATTAATAATTTTTTATTTAATTTTTTTCCCAACTTATTTGTTTATAGCTATGTTGGGATACTAGTTCATGTATATTTTGTTTATCAACTCAATTGGATATATTTTGTTTATAACTGAGTTGGAATACTTGTTCATATGTATTTTGTTTATCAACTCAAGTGGTAAATGAGATATATTTTTTTTGCTCAATTTAATAATAATAGTAAAAAAAAAAAAAAAATTGTCTAACCTATGGGTTCAACCCAATCCATGTGGGTTGGGTTAGGTTAGGTTGAACCCTTGTAATGGGTTGGGTTGGGTTGGATTTTTTTTAACCCACCATGGTGGGTTAAGTCGAAAAATCCCCTCAACCTGACCCATGGGTTGGATTTTTTTTAACCTACTATGGTGGGTTAAGTCGAAAAATCCCCTCAACCTGACCCATGCACACCCCTAACTGATATATTGGCTTGTCTCCTCACATGCGAACATTCAAAAGAGTGAAAATCCATTAGTTGAAAGCAAATACCATTAGCAAGATTAGCAATAAAAGTCTGGGCCGCTGTAGGGTCTTCAAGGGCATGGAAGACAATGCTTGAGTCAGTTTTGAAAATACCGTCTTTGAATCCTACGTCCCATGCAAAGAGAGTTGCTTTGTACATTGCCTTTGCTTCAGCTTCCAAAAGGCCTAGTGGAAGAGGAAGGCATTTACTTAGGGCTGCAATCACCTATCCTTCATGATCACGGATGACAACACCAACGCCAATCATGCCTAGCTAGGAGAAGATAGCAGCATCCGCGTTCACCTTGTACCATGGAAAAGCAAGAAAGCGAACCTTTGCCAATATTTCATGTAAGGATTGGCGAGTGGCACCTAGTCTTGTTTTGTTTCGGCTAAACCAAATACCTCATGTTGTAGTTACAGTGAGTTCAAGAAGCTCAATACCCATGTGTTGTGCGAAGATCAAGTGCCAAAGAACTTCCATGAAGTCCCTGTAGCTGATGCCCTTTTTATCAAAAGGTATGGCAGAGAGTCTCCAAGTGTCTTTTGCCACAGTGTAGTCCTAGAAAAGGTGTCTTGTCGTCTCTGGAGCAAGACCACATGCTTCACAAGTGGGATTATTAAGGACATGTCGGAGGCAAAGGTTGGCTTTTATAGGGAGGATATTTCGGCAAGCTCTCCAAGTAAACATCTTGATTTTGTTTCAGATGTGTAGGTCCCAAATCTTTCACCAAAAATTGCAATGGTTTGCACCATGAGAAGTCTCTGTAGTATGAGTGCTTTGGGTCATGGACAATGCCACCTTGTATGCGCTATTAACTATGAAGCTTCCCTTAGGTGTGTAGGCCCAAACCAGTTGGTCCCTTGATTTGTGCTGGATTAGAGGAATGCCAAGGATGGAGTTGACATCAACTAGTAGGAAGACTTGGTTGATCAAAGTAACATCCCATTCACCGGATTCTAAATCAATGAGGGAGCTAATATTTGTGTTTGCTGGGAGTAAGCCTAGTGATGACAACACTCAGAATGTCGAAGGTCGTGGGAGCCAATGATCTGCCCAGATGCCAATGGAGTTACCATCCCCTACCTACCAATGGAGGATTCAGAAAATTAGTTATGTCTTTAGAAAATGTCAAAAATACCCCTATTCAAATTCTTATTCTTTTAAGGAGGTTATTATGATAACCAAAACTTATCATATAATTACAATTGATATTACTCAAATAATTAATAGTACTCTCAACCCAAACTTGTATTTTTCCATTCTTAAGTAGGTATACCAAATTGGACCGAAATGATGTGAAATAGACCAAATGAACTGAATAGACTACAATGGACCTCTCATTTAGTACAAGAAAATTTGTACCTATCTGAATGATTTATAAATCATTAGGCATTCATTCTTGGTTGCCAAGCTCCTTTGAATCTTGACATGGTAGTACAATTTTTTTTTTTAATAAAAGAATTTTGCTATTACTTTAATGTAGTATACCTATACAATATCTAAAAGCTGAAGTGTAGCATTGATTGCAGCTACACTCTTGTTGACCCACATTAGTGTAACATTTTGGTTAACTTAAGTTTATTATGGTCCACTTTGGTCAGTTTAGTCCATTTGGTGTATTTGGTCCATTTTAGTTCACTTTTGTCCACTTCGGTGATGCTTGGGGAGGAGAGGTTTGGGTAGAAATCGAAGTTACCTGCTTCATTGACAATTACGTCATCTTTTCAGTGTAATGTTGATAAAAGTTCTTGATAAGATTATATTTTTCTTATATTATTAAAGTCTTGTATTTTTTTTTTCCTAATATAAGTGATGGATTTACTTATATATGTTTCAACTTTAGGTCATCAAGACATATAAAGATTTACGTATATTAACTATGCCTTGTTAAAAAATAATCTCATCATTTTAAGAAGGGGTTGACACTAACACTAATAAGACTCGTCTGTTATTTTTAATTTTCACTCAACAAGAAAAAAAATTGTCAAATTTTTATGTGCATCGAGCAGGTCTACGACTTGTTGCTTTTAACTTTTAAGAGTAAGTCCATTGTTGCCATAAAGGGAGCATCATATCACATAAATTACTTAATCCCAACCTGGAACGCATGGACATGGTAGTTTGCCTACCATGCCTCTGTCGGACATGTACATGTATTGGATACAGGGTATACATGGGACACAGTTGCATGCGTGTCCCAACTGTTTTTTTATTATAAATTATTAGACACGGCCATGATGCAAGGTATGCTGAAAAAAGAAAGAAAAAAAAAAGAGGGAAAAAAATATCTATTACTTTACATTTCCATTCTCCATTTTTAGTCTTCCTCAAGCTTCTTCAGTTTCTCCCATGTTATGTCTCTTCATCTTTCTTAACTCTCTCTCATTATTTGTGTTAAAAAACTTATCTCTCTCTCTCCCTTATTATTTTTTTTTTTTAGAGTTGTGTTGCTATCTACCTCTTCTAAGTTCTAAATTTTAAGTAGCCAACTGTTAGCCACTTCCCCTCTTCTCCCGCTCACGCGTCTCTTAATTTTTCTTTTTCTTTTTTTACACTTCTCTTCTCTCTTAGTCAAATGTCTTTTTTTTCTTTTTCTTTTTTTTTCAATTCACATATCAGAATGACACTCACATAATGGACTTTAATATATTTGGGACATGACCTTAAATTATTAAAGGGGTAATATTTTAGATCTCTTGGACTTTAATTAAATAAAATATTCATTATTTCACTTAAATTCATGTATGTTTAATATTATATGAAAAATAAATACTTAAACATATATACAAAGATAAATAAAAAATATTTAATAATTAATTAATATACGTATCTTCGCCATACCAATGTCCTACTTTTTCAAAAATTGGCCGTATTGTGGTTCCATATCCATATCCATATTGTGTCCTAATCTATGCATGTTCTTCCTAGATCCCAATAGACAAAATTTCGAAGCATAAGTGATATTGGCAAGGAGAACTGATGGCAAAGGGAACTTTTCAATATTAAAGGAGATAATAGAGAAAAGTTCCATACTTTCTGGCAGATTGAAACTAAAGTGTCTGGAAAAAGTACAAAGTCCACCCTTTCCCTCTCTTTTTACTCCTGCAAGGTCTCAAGAATCAAATAGAGCATAGTTGAGAGCACTCATGTGACAATATCCTTCTGTTTTTACCTTCCCATATATTATTCCCCCTTCAATGGATATTCTTGATTTTGCTTTCCACCCATTTCAAAAAATATCTAGCTATAGATTTGCATCCACCTCATCGTTATACTAAAGAGATCTAGAGTATGCCAAGGTGTGCAAAAAACAAATCATCATGACTGTGAGGAGTGAAACAGACTCTCCTCAAACCTAGGGCCCAAAGAGTCATTGGCCCATGGGAAAGTATTTAGGCCTCGCCTTTGTGCTGAGGGGAATGCTCAAGGAGTAATAATCCGTGAAGGAGGTGAAAGTTGGATCACTATAAGTGTTTTACCGCGAATAGCCCATTACCGAGGGAAGGGAAATTTTTAACTTATCCAAGCCTTGAAGCACGGATAATTGGTGTGTGACCTCTGGAAGATACTAGTAACCACAGAAAACTCCTAGAAGGTGCAAGAAGGACGGGAAACTCCTAGAAGGTGCAAGAAGGAGGAAGATTTGTGTCTCCACATTAATAAGGGGGTTCTTACCTAACTTCTGCCGCATTAATGGTGCATAAGACGGCTTGAACAGTACACGTTACCCTCAGGATGTCCAAACCTGAAGATTAGAAGGTGAGGAAACTGATAAATTAAGGGAAAATATCCCTGCTACTCTGGGTGGAAGCAGAACAGCTGGAAGCGTAAGAACAGGGATTAAAGCTTTAAAAGGGAAGGACGCCAAAAGAGAAGGGGATCCAAAAAAAAAGGAGGAGGAATAGTCCTATCTGAGAAAGAGAAAAAAAGAAGAGTGAAAAGAGCATTGCATGTAACACCACGGGAAAAATAGGGTTTTTCCCATTCACCTGTAGGCACTTTGTAGTTGTAGAATGAGTGATATAATAGTTGAAGAGATCCACTGTTTGTGTTTCCCATTGTAGAGTGCCTTTTTCCTGCTTTTACATTTTTATTGTGTGAACTATTGAATACGCTACCCGAGGGGTTTTCCACGAGAACCACTTTTTGTGTCCTTACAATGACAAACTGGATTAGGTGATCACAAAATGGAAAATGAGTAATGCCAGGGAAACAAAAAATTTTACCATCTTTTTCACAGTTAGATAAATTATAATTGAAATAACATCACTTCACATAGTTTACCATTTATGCCATTTTAAAAACACCAATTACAAAGTTGTGAAATTTTTTGTGCTCTTAGACTTAATGAACAAAATTAATGACAGCCAGAACTTAAATATGCTTTTGCTGGTGTTGTATTATATAAGCGGACAAAATGGGCAAATGCCCTTTTCGGACAAAATAATCATGCGTTTGCCCTCCTTCCGAAACTAAATAGGGAATTGCCCTTGTTTTATAACTCGATAATACGAAAGTCGAGTTATTATAAAGAACTCGATAGTAGTATCATCGAGTTAGCTGCAGGTTCGTGCCACGCTGGCGCACAGACGTGGGTTTTCCCCAATAAAAAAATTGAGTGTGCAGTGATTCATAACTCGGGAACCAGAAGAGCGAGTTTTGTTAAGCAGTTTGAATCAATAGGACCTTAACGTCTCACAACCCCTATTCACTCACTCACTCTCTCCCTGTACACTCTCTTTCCCTCGCTCTCTGGCATCACTCTCTCCCTCGCTCGCTCTGCGATCAGGCTTCGCGACTCTTCCTCACTCTCCCTATCCAGTCTCCCTCAGTCGTCGTTCCTTGCCGTCGTCGTTCCTTGCCGTCGTAGTTTCTTCCCGCCGCCGTTGATGACAGGTACTGTCCTCTCCTCTGATATATTTTCTGTGTGATTTTCTAATTAGTGAGAAATTTGTTGTCTTTTAACATGCTGCAATGATTATTTTCTCATTACCGAGTTTAAATGTGGTTGGGGTTTTGACGGGGGGTTTTGGCAAATCGAGTGGTGGTGTTTCAGTGATGTCTCTGGGTTTGTGTAAAATGTGCCTTATCTAGGCATGATTTTGTTTTGTTATAGTTGTTGTAAATGGTGTCAAACTAATTACGTTTGAGTGTAAATTGTTGTTGTAAACGGTGTAAAATGTGTCTGAACCTGAACCCATCTCGTAAAGGTTGGTTTGGACAAAGATTGGTTCTATTGGTTGCGTGTTAAGAAAAAAATGATGAAAATGATGAGACTGGTTGTTTGAAGCAGTCTTCTGTAAATCCAAGCAGTCTTCTGTATATACATAAATCTATGAAATACAATACACATTCACATGAAACAGAAATAAGTCCAGTTAAAAACTAGTAAGAGGGATGAAATAGTAGTGTTTAGTACAGCAACAAACAAATTAAGTTCTTTCATATCCCTTAAAAGTTTTAGTACAAAATGTTAAGTAACTTTACTAAAAAAAAATTCATTTGTTGTTACCCTCAGCGTATGTGTGGAAATGTATGGGTGGAGAAGCTGATATAGCAAGCATAGAAGTTCTTTTGCTTGCAATACAACTCCTCTTTGTTTAAAATTGACCATATGGAGGGGGAGAGGGATAATTGAACATTCAATGGTCCAAAAGTACCCTTTGGTGAATTTTAGATTCTTGTTTGAACCTTGAAGTATTATAATATTGTGTACTCTAATTTTTTATTTAAAGAAGTTGGGGAGTGGCTGCTTTTTAAGGTTTTTCTAAATCAATTTGGTACTCTTCTATAGGAGCACAAATATGTGAACGTTTTTTGGCCCCCTTTTATTTTGAGCTGGCTGGCTACTATAGATTAAGAACTTTAAAATCTTTGTGTAAATGAAAATGGGTGCTTCTATTGTGGATATTTCAGGCTCCATTTGTGCAGTTCTAACTCATTACTCAAATATGATATAGATATCAATGAAAGCCGTTGGCACATTTTTTACCCCTGAATGTTTGAATGTTATCTTGTCACTTGAAATATTCTTTTGATTTCACATTTATGGATTTTGTTTCTTGGCAGTTTTTTTAAGGCACATATGGGCTGACTGAGTCATGGTATGCTTGCATATCTAGTGGTAGAAATGTAGAATAATTAGTATAGGTTTGTAGATATTAAGTTGAGAACTCGAGCCCAAATGACCTGTAGCTATAGGGATCTTAGTGGTCCATCGTAAACGGGCAATTGCGTAGGACATAAAACGGGGAGCTGTTAAGGATGACCTTATAGAGTGTTACTTTGTTGAAAAGACCAAGTATGATTGAACAGGTTTGAGAATAAAATTCCTAAACATTGAGTTGTTGCAATTTATATTTACTATGTGACTGCACTGGTCTTAAGCCATAGAGTTTAAATGTCCTTGGGGGAAGATCACATATGCAGCTCCTAATAATTGTAATTGGTGTATGATGTCTTCCCTCCATATGCAGCTCCTAATAATTGTAATTGATATTTGCGTTGTTAAAATCAATTTCAAATTTCAAAGACATCATACACCAAAAAGAACTCTCACATGTGAATATTGCTTAGACGTTGAACATGCAGGTATCAATCAAGTCTGTAGCACATTAATTAGTCATTTGTTTGTTTGTTTACTTCAATTACAGATAATAGGAAAACAAAAAGTGTTTGCATGTAAAATTATGGCAAGTTCTTATTTATTTAAGCTTCAATTTTATTTTATATTAATTGTGGTTTGCTTGTTAGATAACTGCTAATAATCTATTTGTTGCCATGTCAGATATGCAGGCACTAGATAGAGTGCAGCCTGGACCCGACGATCTTACCCAGTTGACCCGGCAGCCGAATCATCGGTCAACTCCACTTTGGAGCCATGCCGCCGACGAGGTATGTAGTTGTATTATTATTACATGTCTGTTTTATAATTACCTCGTGCATTACCTAACATAATACTCGTCCTTGTGCAGGATGTGCCTGGCATGCTAAAGGTTCGACGTCGTAAATGTGTATTGCCGCAGGGTGGGCTAGACCCACGTATCATGCAATGCATAGATGTAGCAGGTTTGACCGGTTTATTCAAGGTTCCTGATATGGAGGTCGACCACGCCTTGATCACGGCCTTGGTTGAGCGGTGGCGTCCGGAGACGCACACGTTCCACTTTCCCCATGGAGAAATGGGTATCACCTTGCAAGATATTGAGGTGATGCTGGGGATTCCGGTGGATGGGTTGCCTGTTACTGGGAGTACAGCCAAGAAATGGAACGTGCTGTGCCGAGAGTTGTTGGGCCATGAACCTCCGCCCGTGATACCGAACTCAAACAAGTCTACCCTTACTGAGGCGAGGATAAAATACATCTGGCTTGATCAATAGTTTCCCGCTCCCCCAGCTGCGGATGCTGGCGACGAAGTCATACAACAACATGCCCGCTACCATATACTTGTACGGATGGGGGCCCTGTTGTTCATGGACAAGTCTGCGGACCGGGTGTCACTGTTGCCTTTGCAGTTGCTCAACCCAATCAGCAATGCGAGACGGTATAGTTGGGGCAGTGCAGCATTGGCCTGGCTCTATAGGCAACTTTGTAGTGCATCGAAGAAGGAAGCGATGCAGATTGGAGGAGCACTCTTGTTGGTGCAGCTATGGGCCTATTCAAGGTTCCCACGACTATGCCCTATTGTGAGGCCGCCTCTACCTCCAGTGCACTCAGGGCCCCTTGCCATTAGGTACGTTCATTGAGTTCTCGTAACTGAAGCTAAGTGTCTCTTAGGAATAATCATTTACGTGTAATAGTATATTACATTTTACTTGTCTCTTTGATAGAATTGAAAATATGTGAAACTAACAAACAAAAATAAACTATGTGAAATATAAAGCAAAGTTTGTTAAATGACCAGTTCAGTAACGAGCATTGGTTGACACCCCATGTTTGGTAGGTGGAGCGGGCCAAAATGCACCGCAGAGCATGCCACACACGTTCTTGCTGCGTACCGGACGTCGCTGGCTACACTACGGGCAGAGCAGGTACCCGGTTAATTTACGTCCTCAATTTGAGGTTTCTATTTTCGTTTCCCTCAAGTATGTTTCGAAGTTTTTATTTTTATTTTAGTTTGAATTCTTGGATTGTTGTAGGAATGAGTTGATTTCAGAATATTGGTTCCATCCCATCATTTTGTTTGATACTAGGATTTTCATCCGATCATTTAACTCAATTGGAATGTCCATTGTGAAGTACATCACATGGAACTTCCATTCGCAGCACCTACATGAATACGAGCAACCATAAACTCAAAAATTCTAAACTGTTAAATCAAAGGCTTCAATTCTTTTATTTTAACCTAGTATAAACAAATATTTTATAATCTAACAATTTTAAAACCTTATATTTGGAGACTTCTTATTATCAAATGTAGGGGTGTACATGTGCATGGGGCGAATTGGTTTGGGTTGAAGGGTTTTTTCCAACTCAACCTAAGAATGTCGGGTTGAGTAATTCCTAACTCATTACATTTGTAAAAACCAACGCGTTGGGCTGGATCAATGGGATATATTTAAATTTAGTCATATATATATTAAGTAGAATTTGGCTATATCCTTTATTATGTACAGAAACGTTTGTGATTTACACCCAAGAAAGAAAGAAGAAATTGTCCCTTTCCAAGATGTTTGAACTGAATTAGTAACTTACCTATGTATATGTCTTTCAAAAAAGCATGTGCAATATGTGCAAACGATTGAGCATGAAGTCTTGCTTTAGTGCAAGAGAAAGTGACTTCAAACCTGTGTTGCAACTAAAAAGAACAACTCCATCAATTCTTACAAATGTCATTAATCTGATGCAATGAAGAGAATGCACACATATTGTTCATATGTAATTGGTTATAATTCAATGAGAAATTAATTTACCTAAGAGTATACCAAAGATAATCATATTTGTCTTTGTATTTGTGTGCTCAAGTAATTCATTTGATTTTAATGATGCATCTTCGAAATTCACGATGACATCCCTCCATGCTTCGCAGCTACTAGTTGAAGCAAAATGTTGTGTTTATTTACTGATTCTGGCATTATACACCATTTTAACCTATTTAGATTGCATCAAATAGAACTTTTAGCCTGCCATCAAAAGAGGAGAAAAAAGTCCAACCAAAAAAAAAATATATCTGACTTTATATAAGCAGAATGATTGTAAACTTAGAAGATATCAATTATTGTTGCAACACTCAAACAATATATGGTAGAAATTTTATTTTACAATTTTAAATTAAGCTTGTGCAGTTTGTAATTAAATAATAAAATGTTATGACCTTAAAAACCATAGTTGTTGCTCTGCCTAATAAGTAGACAGATAAAACATAAAGACTTTTGACACATTACCTCTTGTTGTTGACCTAACTGAAAAGTTGTGGAGCACAATTTAATTGCAGCATGCAACTTCTTAAGTTGTCCCCTACTTGATGTGCCTTAATAGTCGTACAATTAGTAAAAGTTGTGGATTATTAATTACTACTTTATTCATATAATTTTAGAAGCATGCAACATATGCTACTCACCATATTCATTAAGAGGAGCATAATAAGCTGTGATTTACACTGCAAAGCTTGTAACACATAATTTGTTGCACCAAGGTACTAAGATAAGACATGATTAGTTTCAGATAAATATTAAATGCGCAGTAATTTCGAACTCCAAATTTTATAAGAAAATATATTTAGATAGAAATATGATAACAGTATTTGATGAGGATTATACCATGTCATAGTTTACATAGCTATTAATAGTCATTTTGTTCTCAGTCATTGAAACATTGTTAATGACTAATGCAATTAATCCAGTACAAGTTTTCAATGTTATGCATATGAACAAGGTTCTGAGAATGGAATGTGGACATCGGTCAAGCTAGATCTTTTACTATTTTCTACAAACGAATGCTATTTATTGTTTTAATTGCTTGTTGACTTCATTCTATCAAAAATATTTTTATCCCAATGTTGCTGTTCCTTTGCTATCTGCCTAATAATCCCTAAAGATTTTGTGTACGAATAGAATCAATAAACTCCATGCTTTCCATTTTACATATCACAAACATAATCTTTAATTAGTATGATGTCTCACTATCACAAACATAATCCACTTATGCAGATTGTATGGGAGCCGTACACGCATACGTTGGGCTCCCTGCCTGCGTATTGCACTGCCGGGCAGCATATTTGGAGGGCCGAGGTGCCGTTGATATACTTCTGGATAGTGGAGGGGCATCATCCCGAGCGGGTCCTCCGTCAGTTTGGGATGAAGCAACCAGTTCCATCTGTTGTGGATACGTCGGTTGACCTTCACAAGATATCCCTCCAGGGTAAATGGGAGAAGGATTGGGAGGTAGAACATGCTATCTTCATTCAGCAATGGGCCAACCGAGTGACTGAAGTTCGCGGGGCCCCTCTCTTGGACGGTGATGATACATACCTCGTTGAGTACATGACGTGGTACAATCGCAACACAAGGCGGTACATAACACCAGAGTCTGCGTACTGGGAACTCATGGTGAGGCAACAATTCCTATTTTATGTATGGAACCATTGTTCGATTAAATATCTTCAACAGCTTTATCATGCATGCAGAACTCCACAATTATTATTGTTGTTACATCTCTATTAGTTTATCTTTCATTATGTTTTTAAGCTACTGCATGATTTTAGTTGTTCATAAATAACTGAATTTGTCTTCATCCAATTTGTTTGCATGAGGAATGGTTAATTGGCAATGACCAATGATGACCACACCTTTGTTCATATAATTACATTCAAATTTTACAAAGGGTGGGTTGGGTTATTCTTTTATTTTTATTTATATTTTTTGTTTTTGGTTGGCTTGTAATTTCAAACGGACGGTGCAACTCTTTTTAGTATTGATAAATTCACATTTCATGATAGTTCACTGTCACACTAGATAGCCTTACCTCTAGGACTGAAAGCTAATTACATATTCCTTGATAGATATTACCTCTAGGACTGGTAAGTCCCTTACTAAACTGTTGGTAGAATTCAATTTCCAACATCTTAAAGGTCATTTCAATTCTTGCAAGTATGCAGCACGGATATGTTATTCACCACTAGATTCAAGTATGATATATGTTGTAATTGATGGTGCTTCCCTTAATGTTGGGCAATTTTAGCTCGTGTTTGATATTTTCAATTGTCATCCATTCGGACGTGTACCTTAGGAAATAATAACTTCATAGTATGTGTCATAATTGCAGTATGATCTTAATGGAGTTGTAACTTCAAAATATGTGTCCTGATTGCAATATGCTATGATAAAAGATATTTTCACTTTGCTAAGATTGAACTTATGTACAACCAACCAACCATACGTGTTTTTCGGAGGTATTATCTCAAAGTTTAGATTGCATACCCATAAACATAACAGGAAACAGAACATTTGTGACTGCTGGGGTGGAACTATAAATTTCTGCACAGGGGGTCCAACCCCTATTTTTATATGCAATCTTTTTAAAGATGTTTAATAGTTATAACTAATATAAGCAGTTCATTAGCTATGTTTACTACTTTTTTCTTTTTATTTTGGAATAGATTTATCCAACTTTAGCAGCATACCTATGTTTTTTGCTTTTATGACGCCGCCCTTGTTTTGTAGGTTCGGACAATGATTAGGTCTATACGGAGGTGCGACGAAGGTTCTGACATGCACAATGACCTTACATATACCCTACAGCTTGTGGAGGAGCTGGGCCGACTTAAATTGGCGGATGCGCTTGCAGAAGCAGTTCACATTGGTACACAGGGCCCGGTTCGTGGCGGGCAAAGTGGTGGGTCTCGTGGGGGTGGACGTCGTGGGGGTGGCCGAGCTGGTCACGGCCGTACGACTGAGCCGGACCCCATCTACGAGGAAGGGGATGACTTGGGTGCAGAAGAGGCATGGCTTGGCACTGATTGGGTACTGTCTGACGATGGCGGCAGGACACCACGATGCACATCTAGCAATGGTGCTGGGCCATCCCACAGCGCTGATCATGAGGGCACTGTTCCACCCCAGCCTACGTCCCATGGTGCTAGCACAGAGTATGCGGACCCTCCCCGTATGTCGCCTGCAGTTTTCAGCGGATCTGCCCATGCTGGTGGATGCATATTTGTCCCCACACCAGGCATGCCCACCCCACCTCTAGTGCATGTGGACCCCACCATGTCAGCTTCATCTGCAACCCCCCACGAAGATGCTGTACAGATTGAGCAGATACCGGCCGAGGATATTGAGCCTGTACAGATTGAGCAGATCCCGGCTGAGGACATTGCGCCGTTGGAGGGTTTGCGGAGATCACGGCGCCCTCCTGCGCATGCTCCCAGTTGCGGGACCGGCGATGGTATGTACTTCGTCTACACTTCCCCTCTTCTTACCTGCTTATACTGCGCATTTGATTGATTATGTTAATTTAATTATGATGTTCTGTCTAATGAAACAGGTAAGATTAGACCTGTCAGGGCATATGGGCGGAAACGAAAAGATCATTAAATGCCTATTGAACTCAATGCTTATACTTCCGGCCTCTAGGTGATTGGATATTTTCATTTCTGTTTTCTTATAAAGTTGTATCTCTTTTTTTGAGCGAATATATGGTGGAAACGAAATGGCCATCGAGCCTGATTGTCCCTGTGTGCTTATTCTTCATGTGTATAGGTGGCTGTGCATCTGTTTGTGGATCATTGCTTGGTGGCTGTGCATCTTGGTACTGGCTTATTTAGTGTGTTTGTTGTCAACAAATTGTTACATATAGGATGAAACCCATAAGGTGTATTGCATTTACTGATGTATTAGGAAGTTTTTCTGGGCTTGGAATTTGTATTGCAACTGGACAAATGCCTCGATTGGTATTGATTTGAAGCCAAACTTTGTTGTATTCTGATAGGTTCTTAGCTGGAGTGCCGAACTTTTAAGTGGCATTGGGTTTTTTGGTCTTTTTTTTTTTTTTTCCTCTTTTGAGAAA
This sequence comes from Quercus gilva, assembly GCA_023621385.1. NCBI lineage: Eukaryota > Viridiplantae > Streptophyta > Magnoliopsida > Fagales > Fagaceae > Quercus > Quercus gilva. Next base: position 2,141,692 of record CM042476.1, read on the forward strand.
CAAATGTGCGGCTTTGGTGATAAGCAAGAAGAAGTAAGTTGATACTTTTCGGGGTCGAGTTTGATGAGTTTATGCGGACCAATGGCACAACCAAGTCCTTTGTAGCACAACAAGAATCTGAGTCTCTACAATGCTTGGCGCCATGACTATAAGAGCTTTTGCGGAGGAAGACCGATTCTTTTAAAAGAATCTTGAACTACTTGTTAGAAATGCCAGTCCTTTTTCCATAGTTTTGCAGCAAATGAGTGGTTGATCAACAGATTAGAAACAGTTCGTGCAATTGTTATTGCATCTTCAGCACTCTGCATGGTCATGGCTTCCTCCCGGATTTGTTAGCTCTGGTGAGTTTTACGTTGAAGAGTTATTTTTTCAATCTTTAACGAATTACAGTTCTTCTATAGATGCTTCAATACTTCTGGAGATGGTTTTTTAAACATGCTTGTGGAGTTATATTGAGCTGTAAACCATGCGTATTAGATTCTTCATAACAATTTCTCCTTTAATTGCATGATTTATTGGAATGGCACTTTCTTATGGAGTTGATTTGTCCACACGCTAAATCAATACATGCACATACCGTGTGAGGCCCCCGAAGTAATGGACGGGAATTTGAAAGTGATGATAAAGTCTTGGTAAGTCACTACAACCAATGCTCTTTTGAATTTGGGTCTGCATAATTGTATAACTGTCCGTATATTAGAAGTATCAATGTACACCTTTGCATTCACAAATGGGTCACTTCTTTTTGGCAAATCTGGAAATTTCCTGTCAACAATGATTGATAACTTAAGTCCTTGTTTAATGTATATATGTCACTAACAGAAATCTATATGTTGAAACTGTGGTTCTATTAATGGACTGGATAGGGTGTGTACATGCATGATTGTACCGTCGCAGCTACTTTGTTTATCCTGGCATTTGCTATGCCAATAGTCATTTGGCCTTGATGTGGGTGGATCCCATCTAACAAAATCTACCAGGGTGAGATGCATGATAACTTAGATATATGGGCTTGCCCATGTCACACAGCTGTCTAACTGGATATTCTGTCCATAACTGAGATTCCATCCTTTTCTTTAAAAACTAAAACAAGTAAATAGGAGTATTAAAAGGTAGGATTTTTGTGCTATGGGTAGTGCCCTCTAAGTGTATAGGAGTATTATAATTATCTTCTCGTCGGAATTTATATCATACTTCATCGTTATTTTTTCTGTAATATTACTTCAGTTATCAACATACAAGGCACAATAAGTGTTAACGTCCATTGTAATTTATCTAAAGCATTTGGAACATGGGGCATTATGAGTATTGTATACGATGAGTATTTTAAGTTAAGAAAGCCTCATTGGAGTTAATCGTAGGCTTTTGCACTGCCTTTAAAACTCTGTAAGTTATGCATAGTTCCACAAGTATAATTGTTTGCTTTGTGATATTATTAATTGGGTGGTGTTTGTATTTTTGATACGAATGTTTGATGGTATATTAATTCTCGCAGTCTACATAATAGTATAGCCAGAAGGTTGGAGATTTTGGCTCACCCCATTGAGTAACAAACTCAATTATCATAGTAAGAGTCTTTGTTCTTACTTTCATTATAAACTTGAGACATTTCCCCGTCTATAAGTAGTAATCTATTCTGTTGGGGCTTGCAGGTTCGAGGGTTTTTACAAGGGCACATTCGGTTAAGGGCACAAAACATGTATTGTTGGCAGAACTGGCAGTGGGAAGACCACTCTCGTAGGTGCTTAATTTCGTCTAGTGGTCCCAGCTAGAGGGAAGATATAGTAATGTATGTATTGAAACTTGTAGTACTCCACTATGCAGTTGTAGTCGTTAAACTTGAAGAATACGATCAACAAGTGCTTTGTAATTGTGCTGCCATTGAATTCATAGATTGAATCTTTGTTGGGAACTTCAGTGGAGAGCATGCAAAGATGGGACTCCCATTGGTTTCTCCCAATGGGAGTCACCAGCAAAACGTGGACGCTTGTGTATAAATTTTTCCAACATCAATTTTGCATCATACACTTATCCATGTAATGTTAACTTTTCAAGTAATTTTGAATTTTTAGGTGTAACTTTTTCTTAACTTATGAATAATATTACCAGTTGCATCATACTTTTTGGGTTTTATTTACTGTGTTTGGGATTGAAGAATCTTTATATCTTGATGTGTTATTTGTTTTTTTAGTTGGTTGGTGTCAATCTTTATTCATGGTTATTTTGTTTTTGGACTTTCTATCTTCTACGTATGAAATTTTTATGATGTCTTACTAGATGACCAATTCCATGTATGAGCAATTGCAAGTAGTTTGTTATGGACTTTAACTCAATTTTCCAGATTTGACATAAATTTCCCTGATGTAGGACGATTTTTGATGTATGCCCAATTCCAATCTTATCTTTTTCAATGCCGATCGTGTTTCCTTTGATTGGTATGGATTGTAGTGAATCCTCCCAGTGGATTTTCAAAATCATTCATCCAGCTAATTTGCAAGTTATTATTGTTTTTAATGTCATGTACATTCATTACTCGTGACTCATTGTGTATAGGCTGATCTTGTATTTTGTAAATACAGAATGATGGACTGAAGTGAACCAAATATATCTCATACGAGCAATGCTGACCATTAGTTACGAATTACGATCAAATAGAGGGAATATAATGTAGTAGACCGAATAGGACCACAGTGGACCGAATAAGACCAAAGTACATATAATTGACCGAATAAGACCAAAGTACATATAATGGACCGAATAAGACCAAAGTACATATAATGGACCGAATAAGACCAAAGTAGTGCTGAAACAAAAATAATAAGGTTACTTTCCCATATACACATATCTGGTAGGTAAACAGCTGAAAAACAATAACATTTCTAGTTAAACCATACACACGAACCTAGTTACTTGCAAGTATACATATCTTAATGAATACAACAACATGAAGATATACTTTTGCATTCATTTACCCATGCGTTGTCCCATAGGTGCATCAACTTCATCATCCCCCACAACATGAGCCACCACTTCATTCAACATGTTCGCATTCAAAGTTGCAATCCTTCTTGCATGGTCACGCTCCTCAATGGCAACTTCCAACTGATACCTTAACAAGGAGTTCCTAATGTCTCCACTGCCGTAGTTAGTTCCTTCGCTTGGAAAAGTGCTAGTTGGAGCTGAGGTTGATATGTTTGGAGTTGCCGACGATACGGATGCACCACCATGTTCGTCCATACCATTACAATGCAAATACTCCATGTATGCGGCTTCTGCTTCCCTTCGATCTTTATATGATTTGTGATTGGCATTTGGGAATTTATGAACTTGTTTGCTCGCATCTACCCAACTGTTGTATATGCCTGGAACACGGCCATTAAACACAACATAAGTACGTCCCATCCCGGTCTACAAACACGAAATGGTGGAACTCCTTGCGTATTTGAGCTGCTGGATGCACCTTCTTACTAGTGGAGTCAATCTATTATCTGCCATTATGTAGTGGAAATGCAAACAGAAACTCGATTTCTCAGAAATCGAGTTACAGCATTGAGGGTTGCAAGTAACTCGATTTCTGAACTACCGAGTTTCTGTGCTCGTCACGTCAGTACGTCGCGTCAACAGTAACTCGATACTACTGAAGTCGAGTTTTATTAAAAATCGATATCCTAGATATCGAGTTATGATTCACCCAACCCCGCGTATCAGAATCCATGCACGTGTCTGCCTCTTTTAGTGCTGGGTTACATTCAGTGTGTGAGTTTCTGAAAAAGAAAGCCTGTAAGCCTGTAAGTTCATTACCTCTTCTACTTGTACCCTCACCAAGCGTGCCATATCTGTGGTCCCCTTCTTCTCATCAATACTCATCTCCCCTGACAGGTATATCTTAACTTACTTACATAATTTTGTAATTACATTTGGATTGGCACTTTAGCATAAATGTGATGACTTCCTTATTATGGTTCTGACACTATCTCTGTGTATATATATATACACCAATAGGTTGGGAGATGTATCTATATATAGACAAACTTACATACCCATATATGATCACATGTATGTGTGTGTTTAGGGTGTATATATATACACACACATAATGTATATATATATATATATATATATGTGTGTGTGTGTGTGTGTGTGTGTGTGTGTATGATTATTTATATATATGTATATATGTGTGTGTGTGTATATATATGATTATTTATATATATATATATATATGATTATTTATATATATATATAGACAAACTTTCATTGTCAAGTGAATTTCTATGATGATATATGCATTTATTCATAGGTATCAACAATGATGTAACAAGTAATAAGAGGTTTAAATTGTATGGTTATTTCAGTTCTGAAAGGCTTAAGTGTGTGGGTTCTGAAAAAGAAAGCCTGTGAGGTGAACAGCTTCTGCTGACTATATTGCCTCATACACTTATACTTTGTTGTGAAACATCTCCCCTAAAAGGCCAATGATTGTGTACAAACGAATCAAGTTTGTTAGGAATACTTAGGATATCATTATAGTGCGTTTGTAAACGTTTAATTGTCACTAACATAACCCTATATATTCTGCATGATAACTACAATTAATTGTCCTTCTCCAGGTCTACCATGGGTCGTCATTGCTTCTACGTTTACTATGATGGGGAGCAGTATTTCCACGACTTGCATGGGTTGTCCTATAGAGGCGAGTCAGTGAAGAAGAAGTTCATTGAGTTGAAATGCGGAACACACTTGAGAAAAATGAATCGGAAGATAATGGAATCTCTAGGGTTGGACAGGGAGTCACATAAGATATCCATCGTGTACCGTGCCCCCCAGATACTTGTGAGTACTCAGGTTGTCTACAACTCAAATCCGTTGGGTTGCGATGCTGACGTGGACATGATGTGGACAGTGATTAAGCGGACCCCCCAATTCATAGCGTCTGATTTGTATGTAACTGTTGAGGCTGTTGGGTTCCAAGCTGGTGTAAGTTCTCAACATGGCAGTGGGGTGGAAGCGCCACACTCATCGCCGCTTGACATGCAGCCTTCCTTTGCCGATGTCACGCCGTTGCCTTACAGTAATCAACCATGCAGTGCAGCTAATGATGTTGACGAATCGGAAGTGTTGGGCGCCACCCATACACGATCCGTTGGAGGGTCTAGCCACACGTATGAACATACACAAGTTCATTTGGATGGGGGAATTGAAATTGATGCCAGCCAAGATGTGTACGAAGAGTTCATTGATACTGATGGAGCAGTGGACGACGCAGAGGTCAATGTACCACTTAACGAAAACAACGAGGATGATTGCCCTAATACAATTCCTATCCCAGAATGGTTCACATCAAACACATGGGACAATATTAAGGACCCATCACCTGCATTGGGTACAGGGCATCTTACAAGTTGGCATAAAGGTGACCACCTGGCCGTCGGGATGCTATTCAAGAATAAAGCCTCTGTTCAGTATGTGTTGACCCTCTACTCTGTGGAGCATAATAAGCAATATAGGGTCATAAAGTCTGACACCAATAGGCTAGTAGTGCGGTGCAGACAGGAGGCATGTATGTGGTCAATTCGGGCCATTTGCAGCAAGAAGCACGGGTTGTGGCAGATCAGTAAATGTCCGGCTCCCCACAGTTGCTCATCCCTCCAGGTAGCGACTGATGGGCGGATGATGGATTCAAAGTTCATTTCCATTGCACTTGAGCAGTATGTACGGGAGGACCTAACCCGAAAGGTAAGGGACTTGCGTAGTATGTTGCATGCAAGGCACGGGCATGATGTAACTATGTACACGGTTTGGGAAGCCAAACAGAAGGCAGTTGCGCGTATTTATGGGGATTTTGACGAGTCCTATGCGGAATTGCCACGGTTTCTAGCGGCATTGTCCGATGCAGATCCGGACACTGTAACCACGTTAAAGTGTGACCCTCGTGTCCCGGGGACTTGTATATTCAACTCTGCGTTTTGGGCTTTCGGTCCGTGTATTAGAGGGTTCAGGCATTGCAGGCCAGTGATAAGCATAGATGCAACGCACCTTTATGGCAAGTACAAAGGAAAGCTGTTGATAGCAATGGCAACTGATGGTAACAACGAGGTTTATCCACTCGCGTTTGCCGTTGTCGAAAGCGAGAGCACGGAGACATGGGGATGGTTCTTGGCATGCCTGCTGACCTATGTTACGGACCGGACCAATTTATGTATAATCTCCGACAGGCATCGTGGGATACAATCATGCTTTGATGACACCACTAGGGGCTACTTGCAACCGCCCTTAACCCATCACCGGTATTGCCTCCGCCATTTAGTAAGCAATGTGAACACAAACTTCAATAGTGTGCCGTTGAAGAACTTGGTATGGAAGGCAGCAACTGCAAATCAAGTTAGGAAGTTTGAAAACACCATGGATTGCATCAAGAATGTCAACCCGGATGCGTACGACTATCTGAAGGAGGTAAATCAAGAAAAGTGGACACTTGTACATGACCATGGGCACCGATATGGGGCAATGACAACCAACCTGTCAGAGTGCTTCAATGGGGTACTTAAGGGCGCACGTAGCTTGCCAATAACTGCAATGGTGAAGTTCACATTTTACAAGGTGAACTCGTACTTTGACGAACGTCGAAACAAAACCCTAGAGCAGTTGGAAGAGGGGCAAGTGTGGTGCAAATATGCCTATGACAAGTTCGAGGCAAATCAAGAGAAGGCGAAGCTCCATATAGTTAGACGGATGAGCGTGCAACAACAGTTATATACAGTGGAGACCCAGTGTTCATTGTTGAACACTGGCGGGGGAGATCACACCCATAGGGTTTCCCTCATGGACATGACATGCACATGTGGCAAATGGGAAGCAAACAAGATCCCCTGTTCACACTTGATAGCAGTTTGTGCCAAGCATAACCACGATGCCACTGAGTATATGGATCGTTTCTACCGCGTGGAAGAACGATATCATAGCTACGAGCCAATATTCCAACCACTTAAAGATAGGTTAGAATGGCCGGAGCCAGAGGAAAGGAGAACCGTGATGCCAAACCCGCGGTTGATCCGTGAGAAAGGTCGGCCAACGTCCACGAGAATCCGCAATGAGATGGATGACGAGGATAGGGAGTTGCCAACGTCATTGTGGATTGAGAATGGACCACAGTTGAAGTGTGGGTTGTGTCGGCAAGAGGGTCATAACCGGCGTACATGTCCGACGCGAAATGTGGCATCAACAAGCCGTGGTGCTACGTAGCAGGTAACAATTACAGTTCATAGCAAGGGGGTATCATAAGTTGTTCTTCTTTACATGTTTAGGTATTACATTATGAGTTATAAGTAAGATTCATGGAGTAATTTTTAGTTTGGAACCATGATAGTAATACCATTGTATCAAATTTAGCTACACTTTGGGCAATCTTGTGATGAGTTCGTCAAGTAGTTGCAGTTACCGTTAACTCCTACCTATTACCATTCCAAGTATTCTGTAAGATTTGGTGTTCTTCCAATCTTATTGTTTGTGGTGTACATATTCTTCTATTCATGGGGTCTCTATTTCCCTAACTGTATATGTTTTGATTAAGATTGCTAATTGTGGCGAAGGTGTAACTGTAACATGCTATTAATTAATGTGGGTTGTATACTAATTTTTGTGTTTGTTACTATGCAGAAACGAGGCAGCCGTGCAACAACGGGAGGTTTGTAGTTCCAATAATGTTGCCATGTCCTGTGTGCCGAAGGTGCCAGACTTTATACGCACCATGGATGAAGTGGTTAGACTAGCTGAAGAGAACAACAAAAATGTGTAACTCAAATGCGCAGACTCCATGATTGCCTAAAACCATTGTTGTCGTATGCTGTCAGAGTTTCAAGTTAAAATTGTGAATAATGTTTAAAACGTACAATTGACAAAGTTATTTTTGTACATCAACGGATTTAAATGTATAAAGTTAATAATATTACAATTATGCTCGTATGGATGATTTTCTTATACACATAAATGGAAAGGAGGGAATGACTAATTGATGGATGTGGTTGGAAGTAGATATGAGTTGTTGTATAGTATGGTCGTGAACAGGTCCACTTTCAGTACCTCATGAGCAGGCCAATGCTGTATGGGAGTGTACACTGGGAATGTATGAACATAACTCGATTTTCTAGTTACCGAGTTAAGTGGAGATCAAATAACTCGCTTTCTTTATCACCGAGTTATGCAGAAGGCCGTTCACCATTAAGAAATTGGGTTGGGCTGGGTAATACCCCGATCAAATAACTCGATTTCTCTATTACCGAGTTATGTGTAGTACATTCTCTACACTGAGATTCCTATTGGACTGCATCTGGATCAGTCCAAATACGGAGGGCTGGGTGGGCCCAGATATAACTTGAGTTCTTTACAACCGAGTTATAGAGAAGACCATTGAATTGGGTTGTGTTGTACTCCACATAACTCGATTTTCGTATACCCGAGTTAGGTGTAGTCACCCATATCAAATAACTCGCTTTCTCAGTAACCGAGTTATGTGCAACACCGTTAGAAATTTATACTCCACAGAACTCGAATTACGAATGACCGAGTTATGTGGAAGACAGTTAATGTATTGGCTGGTTTACACTCCACGTAACTCGATTTCATAATATCCGAGTTATGTGTATTACGCTTCTGGAAACTGAGATTGCTATTGGACTGCATCTGGATCAGTCCAAATACGGAGGGCTGGGCGGGTAAGCCCAGATTAAATAACTCGATTTCTATAAAACCGAGTTATTCAGAAGACCCCTACTAAGAAATTGAATTGGGCTGTCAACATAACTCGATCTTACTATAACCGAGTTATGTGTACTCACCCATATTAAATAACTCGCGTTCTTGGTAATCGAGTTATGCGGGTAAGCCCAGATTAAATAACTCGATTTCTAGAAAACCGAGTTATGAGAAGACCCCTACTAAGAAATTGAATTGGGCTGTCAACATAACTCGATCTTAATATAACCGAGTTATGTGTACTCACCCATATTAAATAACTCGCTTTCTTGGTAATCGAGTTATGGGAAGACAGTTACAAATTTTACACTACACATAACTCGAATTCCGAATAGCCGAGTTATGTGGAAGACAGGTTATCTTATAAATTGTGTAGTTGGGTTGGTTTACACTGCACATAACTCGATTTCTCTATAGCCGAGTTACTTGTGTTAACCTCGGGAAACTGCGATTCCTCTTGGACTGCATCTGGGATCAGTCCAAATACGGATGGGTGGGTGTGGAACAATACTTCACGTAACTCGATTTCACTATTATCGAGTTATTAAGGAGATAACCCGATTTCCATGATATCGAGTTACTTGCAAGCCGTACAACACTACATGGATTCCTTTAATGTTACACTGCACACAACATGGATTCCTCTGATTTTTAGTGCACATAACTCGATTATTGAATAATCGGGTTATGTGAAAGCCCAAGCAGATTGCTGGACTCTATTTAGTTCTCAACCTATGAAGAATCAACCGTTGAACTTCTCAGCGAAAAGCACCGGGCTTTGGAGAACCAGAACAATGGCTTCCAAATGGCGAAGAAACAATGAGGATGGTCCTGCTGATCCTACGATGAGGTCCCCACACTTTTTCAAGATTATTCTGCCTCGAGCTCTTCAAGAAGGCAAGATTGTAAGTTATACTTAAATTCATGCTCTTGTTTGTCTCTGAAACTAACATGCTAATAGACGTCGTCCATTTGATCTTCGTTTTCCTTATTTTTGAAAAAATTGTACATTTGTTACATGTAGACATAAAAACTTTAAGTTTGCAATACGTATGTTACATTTGTTGTGATTTACATTTTTTGTGTTTCATTCCTCTGCAATTGTCAAGTTTTGTTTGTTGAGTTTAGATAGTAAGTTTTTAATAAAATATATTTCTCTTACAGTTATTTTATTTGAGACTAAGTCTATTTGTTGTTTTTTTTTTTCATGTTTTAAATTGTTTGTCAATACTTAAGTAGTTAGTCAGAAAGCATCAAATGCTTGCAGACAATTCTGAAAATATGGATGAAAACTAGACTGAGGATATGTAATGGTAGAGAGTGACAATTTGTAAAATACAATATTCTCTTGGAGACACACACACATAATTTTTATATTTCGTTCTTAATTTCAGACTAAGTCTTTTATTGTTATTGTTGTTGTTAAGTTTCCAATTGTTTGTCAATGCTTGATCTAGACTAAACATGTTCAATGAAAACAAAGCAGAGGGTAATTTAATGGTAGGGGGTAAAAATGTAGTTGTATACAGGTATGTATGAATATGTAATTCGTATATGTGCCATTGGTTTGAAGCTCATGATATGATACACCTTTACGCATGTGTTTATTTAAATATTGAACTCTACAGACACCAAAATAAAAAAACAGAAACTTCTAATTTCAAACAATGCTTTTAACTCATTCAAGTAATAGAACTTCATTGCACTAACATCATTCTCTGCATCTCAGTTGTTAGATTTTGTGTTAGATTTCCTGTAATGGTTGCTGCACAACGAGAATATATTCGAACTCAAATGCATGTGTTTATTTACAAAGCCTGCATTAATGTTATGGAGATTATTTTTTACAGCGGATTCCAATAAAGTTTATACTTCAATATGGAGTTGATTTGTCCGATACGGCCTTTCTTAGGATTCCAAATGGTACAAATTGGAAAGTGAAGGTGACAAAACACGATGGGGGGGTTTGGTTTCAAAATGGTTGGTGCGAATTTGCAAGCTGTCATGGTGTAACCGTGGGGCACTTGCTGGTTTTTAAATATATTGGGAATTCAGAGTTTGATGTACTCATATTTGATGCCACTGCAACAGAAATAGACTATACTGTAGATGACCAAGTCCAACCTTGTAGGGTGGAAGATAATGAGAGTGATGATGACTCTGTTCAAATCTTGGCCGTCTTTACTAAGGGAGAGGGTTCAGGTATGAATCTCACACTGTTGTAAGGAATTGGTTGATTGTTATTAGCCTGTTTACTAATAATTTCATGTCATTTCAGGATCAGCTCATGGGGTTGGAGGAAATCGAGTAGGATGCACAAGCAGTTCGTTCGTTAAACTTGAATTTGACCAATGTCCTAAGAAAGATGGCGGTGTAGCTGAAAATCTTGTGAGAGCCAATGCTTTTAAATCGGAGAATCCCCTTTTCACTGTGACCATTCATCCATCATACATTGATGGCAAGGACCGTGCGGTAAGCTTTCAGCTTCACAGCAATTGTTGGGTTTTACTCATGCCCTCTTTTTTACTTTGATTTTTTCATAGATCAATTAGAAAGCATGTACAGATACTTGTTGCAAATGATTTGCATAGTTGTGTTTTTAGGGGAAAAGATGCATATATATATCTAACATCTTAGGTTCATCTTAGGTTCAACAATTTTTTGAAATATCGCTTTCCAACTTTTTTGTTCAGAGTTTACCCCGGTCCATTATCAACTACCTACCAAGAGAAGGCTTTACCAAGGACTACAGCAAAGGAAGTATACTCACAGTGAAGCTGCAGGTTGTGGACCAATTATGGCCTGTGAAGTTATATATTTATGAACGAAGTGCGGGTTCATCATGTGTCGTATCTGCTGGGTGGTCTGCATTTGCGAGGGAAAATACGTTGCAAGTAGGAGATGTTTGCGTATTTGAGCTGATCATGAGGGACGATGTTGTGTTGAAGGTCCACATTTTCAGATGCATCGAATAAGTGGTTATGGTGGTTGCATTAAACGTTGGATGTGTTTATTTTGCAACTACTATGTTAAATGTTAAACAGTGGATGTGTTTATTTTGCGACTATTATGTTAAACGTTAAACTTTGGATGTGTTTATAACATAGTTAAACTTTGGATGTGTTTATTTTGCAACTACTATGTTAAACGTTCAACTTTGGATGTGTTTATTTTGCAACTAATATGTTCATCCGTTTTTTTCCCTTTTTGTTTTTGGAATGGACTGTGGCCAAGGTTGATGTTTTGTTATATCGACATCCCTGGCATGCTGTACTGTTTGAAAGCAAAGCTGAGTTGGGCTATGTAATGTCATTGATACTAGGAATGCATCTAATCAATATGGAGTTATTTATACCAATATAAACTATGACAAAAGTGTTATGTACCAGCTGTGCCATATCGGATCTGGTTCTTGCTGTTGAATTTGCTTAGGAGTCTATCTTTATATTTACCAAATTGTGATGAAATTAGTTACGATACTATCTGCCAACTTTCTAAGGTTGGGCATAAGCTATTGCAATTAAGTTTTAAACCCTTAGAATCACTTGCCGAACTGAATTTGATATCAACTAAGAGCATCCAACTCTATCGGGTTCCTTCAATTAAGCATAATTCCCTATTCAGTTTAGCTCTTGCAAAAGAAAGATTTAAATGTTGGGCCTTACAAACCACACTTCTAAAAATTCCCTCCAAAGAGCTCTCTTCGAGTAGGCGTATGCCACATGTGATTCGATAAAGTAAAAAAAAAAAAAAAAAACAATAGCCAAATATTGCATGTTGGGTTTTCTTGTTAGTTGGGTTTCTAAGTAAACTTTTGCACCAATTTGGTACATAACATGACCTATTTTGAATGATCCTCATGTCAAAAGCCCAAGTTTACCAAGTTGGAATTATAAATAGATGATTTTTACAACATCAAATTGAGAGTAAGAAAGGGGGACAACCCTACTGACCTTTGAATAAGTAGGACTGTGTTTGTATACCGATTTGGTTTACTCGCATTTTACTGAAAATTAGGAGTAAATGGTTTAAAGATGTTCTACATAAATTGCTCATATGTATAAATTTTCCAATCTAGTAACACAAATTTGTTAAAAATTGTTGAAGTGACATATTATGATTGGTGTATAACAAAAATAGAATCAAGATTCATGTTATAAATATGTTGATCTAATCACAATTTGTAATTTCAGCCAACAAGCTTGTAAAAAAGAAAAAAAAAAAGGAAAAACAAAAAGTTAAGTCCCTAACATTGTTGAAGAATGTATATTTACCCTTCTTGGGGTCTGGTCATAAAAATGTTTATTTTCATTGAGTTGAATAAGTTAACAAATTAATTGGCACGAGACATTTTTGACAGTTAACCTCAAACTCTCCACCAAAATGGTTTAGATAAGGAACGCATCAAAGAAGTAAAGAACAGGCCTCAGAGTAAATGGAAGAGAAACTATCCTCTCTCGAGTTCCTTCGATTAAGCATAATTCCCTATTCAGTTAAGCTCTTGCAAAAGGAAGATTTAAATGTTGGGCTATTTTCAATTAGTTTGATCGCCCCTATAGTGGCGTTTTTAAGTCCTTCAGTAACGTTTTAGAGTCCTATAGCGGCGTTTTACTGCAAAAATTTTGTTAACAGTGTTCAATACCATGTCAGGGAGTCCTATAGTGGCGATTTTAAGTCCTATAGTGACGTTTTTAATACCTATAGCGGCGTTTTTCTGGAAAATTTGTATAACTCAGTTTTGTAAGTGTAATACCATGTCAGGGAGCCCTATAGTGGTGTTTATAAGCCCTATAGCAGCATTTATAAAACTCGAGTCTTAAAAACTCGAGTTTTCGCGTGTATTTTTTATAACTATTACGGTGGAACAGTCTACGTAACTCGATTTCCTATATATCGAGATACTTGGTACACATAACTCGGTTTCACAGAAATCGGGTTCTGTGTAGACCCTCCGATACAGTTGGATTCCTCTTGGACTGCATCTGGACCAGTCCAAAATATCTGGCCTTCATGGGAAGCCCAGTTAACATAACTCGATATACTAATAGTCGAGTTACATATAACGTGATTCCTGAAATGTACACTTCATGTACCTCGAGTATCTAGAAATCGAGTTATGCTTTAGTAACTCGATTTTGTTATCATCGAGTAATTCTCGAGATTTATCCCCCCAGTATAAACCCCATTGTTCTGCAGAACCTGCAGTGTGCGAAATTACATCTTCGACTGCTGTCGCTGCATCCGGCCGGAATCGACAATTTCCTGCGGAAGTTCTTCGAATATTTTACATTGTAAGAGTCTTTTAACATTTTGTTGTCTTTAAAATGACACATTCGTGGTGCGTTATTGTCAAAATTTTTATTCATGCTTCAAAGTTCATTGTCTATGTAGATTGTGATGAAGATGGGTGTTTGGGTAGTCAAATGCATTTTTCTTAGTAGGTTGTCTTCGACTAGTATCCTTATACAAAGTGAAATTGCCAGTGGCGCCATTGCTAGTCCTTATGCTGTTTGTATGCCTGAACTGTACATTGTGCAATTTAAAGTTTTTTGTTCAAGTTGGTGAAACTTACTACATGTAGCTAGGAATTTTGAAAACGTGTCAGGTCCTACATCCACTTGTATGTTTCCTGTATTATAATGTCGAACATGCTGTTAGAATGCTTGCGATCGGTGCATGTTGGCTCTTTTGAGTTCAACTAAAGTTCATATACTCTAGATCTCTATCTTCAAATTACAGGTCCACTCGGACCAAAATGCATTACATTTATTTAACCAACTAAACAACCCATGAATAAGAATATTGTTTTTTCATTGTGTTGTTGTAAACTGCTCTAGACAGTATATTGTATGGATGATTTTATACACATGGTAGTGCGTTAAATTGGCAATTTTTTTTTCTCTGCTTCAAACTTCATTGTTTATCTCATCGTAATGCGGTAGTTGGTTATGTTTTTGTCTGAGCTAATCGTGTTTCCACTACTGACCATCAGTTAGTTATGGCTCCAAAGAGGGCTAAGAGGGGAAAATGCAAAGCTGCATCTGAACCTGAAGTGGTGTTTGATCAATCAAGGTTCCTCACGCCCGAGAATGAGCAAACCTTTGAAACCTTGAATAAGCGTAGGCGTATTTGGGGAGAAAGGCAAATCAATCTACATGAACTGCATCCTTCCATCCGTGAGAATATACAGTCTAGGCATTGGCTGTCCCTGTGTACAAACATACAACCCCCTCCAGCTGACTTGATTAGAGAATTCTATTCGAATCTATCGGTGCATGAGGATCTCGTGGGTCACAAGGTGTCATCGTCCATTCGTGGTGTACCGTTTACAATAACTAGGGAGCGTGTATCTAAAGCTCTTGATGTACCTATAATTTGTAGACCTACTTATCCATACACTATGTCTCCTCATGTTGATGATGTTATGGATGTCCTTTGTGGACGATCAGTCACTCGGGGTTCTGACCGAAGTATTAGCTCAAGTGAGTTGACTGAGCTTAATTATATATTCTTTAGGATAGCTTGTCACAACATTCTCCCTATCTCTCATATCCATACAATCCCTATACATAGGTGTTTCTTTCTTTACGCCCTCGTCACCAATAGTTCCATTTGTTTTCCTTCCCTTTTCATCGAAACCATTGTGGAGGTGCGTAGGAGCAAGTATAAGAGGCATGGTTTGTTTTTTCCAGTTCTCATCCATAGGGTCCTCAAATATTTAGGATTAAAGGATTTTCCTTCCCAAGAGTTGGTTCACATCCAATCCCCCATAGGAGCGAAATTTCTGAAACAGCGAAGTGCCCAAAAGAAGGTTGTCGACCCTAGTGTTGGTCCATCCAAGACACCACGAGTACGGTCTACTACTAGAGATGTTCCAGATGAGGACATGCATGGGGATCCCGCAGTTGCTGTTGCCGAGGATGGTGATGATGAGATAGATGTTGACACTGCTGATGCAGCGCATACATGCCCTCTTCCTCCATCTCTTCATGCTATGATGGAGACCATTATGACAACTCAGGCAACCCATGGGAAAATTCTACATGGTCTTCTTGCCGAGGTTGCAGCTCTCCGAGCGGACGTAGCTGACTATAGACGTCCGGTTCCACCGTCTCCACCGTCTGACTCTTCATGATTGCCATTGCCCATTGTACCGAAGGCGGGGACGAATTTGTTGTAGTTGTTGTAGCAAATTCATTTGATTGTATGACAGTTATATGAACTAGTTTTAAGGCAGTTGTATATTTTGTTATTTGAGTGGCAATTTGACAAACATGGTATCCGTGGAAAGTAGTTTCATATATTAATATGATGGCTAGTTTCATGCCCATCGTTACTATTATTAGTATTATTGCAATGGTTCTATATAACATGAAGTAGATCCAAGTCAGTGTGTAAAAAATATTTATTTCATAATTCTGTACGGCACTCACATGTTATTAGATTATAGTAATTATTAATACAAATTGAAGGTTTGTGAAAGCACAATTGGTTTGCAGGGTTTGTTGTTGACGATGAACCACCTAGGAGATTTTCCTCCGAGTGGAGGGGCTCAAGCTATATATGCACTTAGGGCAACTGTTTGTATTGGAGGTTTTGCTTTTCAGCCATGTATTTTTCACTAATTGGATATTTTTGTCGCTCTTAAATTAGCAATTATATTATTCTGAATTTGGTCCCCACCTGGACTGTACGGCATGCATCATATTTTCATTAAAAATTTAATTAAATAGTAGACCGTGAAATGAGGTTATAAATGTTGATATAATGTTAACTTTCTACCCCGCTTACTTCGTAGATTGATTAAGCTATGAGCCGCAACGCCTCAACATCAAAGTGTACAATGCAAAACAAGTTTGGTTCTACTTCAACAAATGCATCATCATAAGTTCCAACAGATCAACAACTACATACATACAGAGACCACTATGGAGGGATATGGGTTGGGAAGAAGAGAGATTTCGTTAATATGCCAATATACACGTACGAGAGTCTTGGAAGCGTCGGGCACATCATGGTCGGGAAACCTACAAAACTAAGTACAGATACCACCGCAATAGAGTTCACTGTTGCAGAACAAGCGGAACCACCATGGTCAACCCTATACGAGAAGAGGTGTGAGTTAGAGGTGTATTGTCGATGGCACGGGTTACGAGTTCCTATGGCACGCTCAGCCGAGTTACCTAGAGATGAACCTGCCAACATACTTGCTCGTCTTGAACAAGAGAACAATCAAATGCAAAGACGACTAGACCATTTTCATGCAATCCAAAAAGCTAGGAAACATCTAAAGGGGAAGGCGCAACAGCGAGCCATCAAGTCTATTAATGAAATTACTACATTAGATGATGAAACAGATATTTCAGACTTCTCAGATTCAAGCAATGATGATTTCCAAAAATTTCTACCTACAAACATTAGACGTTGTTGTTAATGTCTACGCATTATGTGCAATACATAATGTTGTTGTTAATGTCTGACAAATGATGATTATGTACGTTCAACTTTTGCAACTCTAAAGATTAACTGTTCATTAGTTTTGGCTAAGTTTATGTGAAAATTTAATAGATTCAATACATACAGACTCATTCAAAGCACATAGACCAACCGCACATATGATTCAATAATACAAATAATTCATTTATATGAGTTGTTTGAGTCGCGGTATCATATACACGTATCCGTGTATCTTAGTTCTTATAGTGTCCTACTTTATATAGATACATTACAGAAAGACTCGTCCAAACCAAACTAACCACTCAGTTACTGAAAATCCATATGGCTCACACAACACACTGTTTCATAGTATTTGGTTTGCTTAGAAATAGGGTAAAGGCCTAAAAGCCTGATTAGCCTCTAAAATGTTTCATTCAAGTTATTGGTTTGTTGTAGCGTTGCTCCAAAGCTCCCTGAAATGTTTGTAAGGGAATATGGGGATAAAACCCTCCAGTGTTGCTACACTCGGTGCACGTAATAGCAACTGAGATTGGAGAAGGCTAACACAGCTCTACACTATTCATCTAAATCATTTTCGCAGTTCAACAACTCGGCACTGTTAATCCCTGTTCAGTCATATCATCCATGCTCACGTGAATAAACAGATATGCAACATTTTGCAATGCACTATTTTCAACGATGCAGAGGATCCCTCAACAGTGTAACCAAGATTTTGGGGGTGAGCTGTCCACAGTTGATACACTGATGTTCGTAGTGCTGCATGTGATGCTGAACAGCTTCGCATTGTTGAACCCTGTCCAGTCATATCACCTACACACATGCCAATGCACAGATATGCCTTCTTTTGCAATGCACCGTTTTCAACGATGCAGAGCATGGCTGAAAAGTTTATGATACAATTAACACAGCTCAGCGCTGTCTCATCAAGTTATGTCAGATGACGCACAGGAATGCTAAATAGTCTTCATCAATACATGCCAAACCGGTCAGAGAACAGTCTTAAAACCACATCCATCAGATATAAACCATACTAGTGATCAATGTCCCTAATTAAATATAAGCATAAACATCACTAGTTTAAAATTTAAACATGTTATCCTAGTCCAAACTCTGGTGGTCAACCACATGATATATTGAGACACTAAGCACAACATGCATCCTCTCGATCGCCTTGAAGACACAGACATCTCCTACTTCTAAATTATTGTGCTTTCGAAAATGCAACCCATCCCTTCCAAATCTCATTGCTAAATATGTTTTGATAGAGGGTAATAGTAGAAGACATTGAAGTGTGACATCATGATCACATTATGTATAAAGGCTCACCATATTATGCGGCCGCGAGATACCCATGATGAGTTTGTATCATCTTCATCTAAGTTTATTATTTATACCTGATGATCTTCCGATTTACAATTCTGAGTAGGTGGATATTGAATCTCAGTGGCAGTCTTATCAAATATAAGAACATGGAAGTTGGAATTTCCTTCATATCTGGAGACTAAAATATATAATCATATCAAATAGAATGTTGTTATCAGCTTTCTTTAATCCCACTTGCCAAAAGTGTGGATAGGGAGCAATGAGTGCAGCTACAGTGGAAAGCTCAGCACTGTTGAACCCTGTCCAAAATTACCCATCCACACTCACGTGAATACACAGAGCATCACTGAAAAGTTCATGCTCAAGTGCTTCGCACTGTTTAACCCTATCCAATCATATCACCTACACGCACGTCAATACACCTTTTGCAATGCACGCTTAACAGCTTTTGCAATGCACCGTTTTCAAGGATGCAGCATCCCTGAAAAGTTTATGATGCATTTATCACAGCTCAGCAATATCTCATCAAGTCATGTCAGATGAAGCATATCAATGTTGAGTAGTATTAATGTGAATAAATACGCAACCTCTTTTGCAGTACACATCACCAGCTCGCTACTGTAGCACAAGCTATAGCCATATCAAACAGCAACCTCAGCGAATCACATGCACCAACAGACGCCACTGTACAACCAAGTCATCTTTGTAGTTTTGCATGTACCAATCAACACCTTGCCACTGAACAATACACTGTCGAGTCATATCATCTTCATTCACGTGAACACTTACTCTTACGTATAGTCACATCCACGTGAATACTTGCCCTTGCAAAACCCCTATATAAAGTCTCATTTACATCTACCCTTGCAAAACATCTACACATACCGATCTAAAGTCACATTTTCTAATGTCGATTCGCAATTGGATGCTACCTCATTTTCCAGATAACTATAGAAGGGAAAGAGATTCCGACGAAAGGGAATACTATGCAGGATTGCGGCGAGAGTGGGACTTTCGCATGAATGAGTCCAACACTCTACACAATGATCTCCTGCGACTCAGAGCGCCTCTTGTTGACCGTAGCTCACTCGCACGAAACATGCACCAATATGAGCGTGCAGTTACTAAAATAAAAAAAGAAAACAATCTTATGATACTTCGTAGGTCCAGGTATCATATGCTACAACTAGCGGAGGAGCTGGCCGCCGCAACGAACAGGCAACTCACTCCGGCAGAACGTAACAATGTCCTCAACTATGAGGACTACTTGTCAGAATGAATGTCTATGTGGTGTGTGTGTTATGTCTAGTGTTAAGTTAATAATGTTAGTGTAAGTTATTTTAAGTTTTCTGTATTATGTCGTACGTGCTTATTGAAAATCATCATGTGTGGGAATATTTAACTTTTATGCGTTATGTGAAAATACTCTAGATTACGAATAACGTGCATGCTCCTCACAATCAATAATAAGGTTTACATAGTACAAATGCAACAACGGTGACACACATACATAGTTAAGCAAAATAGTTCTCCAACAAAATCTAATAACACCACGACACAATTACTCTTCATCTGACATCTCCACGTCTGACTGATAAATGGGATCGGCAAGAAGTGATTGCATGAACTGTGCATGCTCGTACCACCCTTCCTCCACTGATTCTCGAATCTCGACTTGGGTTCGATATCGATTCAGACGTATCTTCATTCGATTATTTTCTTCCCTTATGCGGTTCAATGCTTGACGAAGTTCGTCGATCGTGTCTCTAGGCATCTGCGATGCGAGTTGCCGAGGCACTGGCAACTTAAAACCAACCAGCTCATCATAAAACATTTGCTGTTCACGAAATAACCAAGCCCACTCCTGTCTCATGGTATTGTGAACATAAGCACTATTTCGCAAATTCGGATTGATTGGATAGCTGAACTCATCTTCTAATACCCAACAACGACCCATAGCAGTGAACACATCATGAGGCCTATAGATTTCTGGGTTGCCAGAACCAGCCATTGACACTTAATACAATAACACCAAATGATCAAGTTAGTTAACTGTGCGCATCAACTGTTGGTAAATAATGTACTGCTGCATAAAATGATACACGACAAAGACATTCATAAATTTGTGTACTATTACATGCTAAAAATTAAATACTAACACTAACACTAACACTAACACCAACACTAACATTTGACCATGTGCAAACAAATTGTTGTTAATGTCTACCCATTGTGTTCAATACATAATGTTGTTATAAATGTTTGACCAATGTGATTATGTGCAATACAAAATGTTGCTATAGTAAAGATTTCATTCTCTTGTGGCCAACGTTTACTGCAACAAACAACCAAATGGGAGAAGGTGTTGATCTAAGTTTTCTACGACAAATAACCAAAGATTTCAGTACAATATCAAATAAAAATATCATTGCCCTAAAATTCTGCTGTGAGTTTTCTACCTGAGATGATACAAACTTCAGTTGAGTCCGAAATCTGTTGATCTGAGCAGAGTGGAGAAATTATACTGAGCAGAAATCCAGATTCCAGACACACTAAATGGGAGAAGGTGGAGAAATTATACGCGAGGAACTATTATACTTTATAACTCGATCTTACAATAATCGAGTTATGTTCAAATCATATTTCCCTGCGCCTGACACAAAAAAGTCTAAAAACAGGTTTAATAAGAGCGTATCTCGATATTTGAATAATCGGATATATTACTCGATTATTTATTACTCGAGTTATTAAGTGATTTGAAAAACAAAATGCCGCGCTGGCCGTACGCTCGCAAGGCCAGCGTGGCACGAACCTGCAGCTAACTCGATGATACTACTATCGAGTTCTTTATAATAACTCGACTTTCGTATTATCGAGTTATAAAACAAGGGCAATTCCCTATTTAGTTTCGGAAGGAGGGCAAACGCATGATTATTTTGTCCGAAAAGGGCATTTGCCCATTTTGTCCTATATAAGCATTATAAAAGGACAATCAGAGCTATCCTTAACTTATAGAAATGCATTTGCTGAAGAACTACAAATAGAAACTTGCAAAGATGGATGTAATAATTTATTATTAGAAGACTAGAAGTGCTTATTTAGCTATTTATACATATTTACACGTATGGATCTATAATACAAAGAATGAAATGTTATATATCCTAAAAGAACTCTTCCTGTAAAGAATCAAAAAATGATATGGTATCATGTACTATTTTTGTCATACTTGGCCATGTATCTTGCCTCAAAATCTCAATGCAAGAATCATTGTGAGTGTAGTTGCCAAGTGTGCCAACTTAAGTTTTTCTTCAAATATAGCGCTCCAACGAACCATTGTTGCCCCAAAAGGCATCAAAGCTGGTTTTCAGAGGGCTCAAATTCAATAGATTTTCCAAAAAGTTTCAATCTTTCGATGAAGGGATTGGTTGCAGTGTAATCATGTGGAAGCATTCTGCATGAAATCACTAATTGGTATGAGTATGTGAATCATTGCACATACACTCAAGGACAGGATACTTCGTAGCATCCCTTCCCGCTTTATTAGTCCTGAGCTCTGGCTGCCCTAAGGAGTAAGGATTCATTGGGTAATTCCTTTATGATGCTGTTGAATTCTGCCTCTGGTAAAGAAGAGTTCAAAAAGTAGGGGGGCATCTGTCTTTTGTTTGGGGTTATATATGCCTCTTGTGTCCTGCAAAGGCCCGGTGTCCCTGTATAATATAAACAGCAAATTTCAGTCTCCGTAAATGGAAGCATAAAAGTTATATTTGAGGTTCTAAATTTATAGATTTAAGATCATTAATGATCCATTAGGCTGCTTAAAATATGGACAAATAGAAAATAAATTTTGGATGTTTTTTAAGATTTCAAATTCGGGAAAACTTTCCTCCCACCTTCTCTGAAGGCACAGGCAGTATATAGCCATATAGGTTCACATTGAGTCATAGACACATTCATGATTGAACAAAAACTAAAATTAGGTAACCAGTGAGGTACTAAAACAGTAACACATACAAAAATGGTGTTTTTTTTTGGCTCACACTATGATTAGCTTTTTACTAAAACTCTTTTTTCTTTGGACAAATAACTCAAACCATACATCCTATTTTCTCCAAAAAAATTATCCATTGGGTGGTAAAGAAAAGAAAATGACAAGCACCTTTCAATGTTGTAATTTCAGATTGTAGAAACTTTTATTGCCTACTTTTTGGTCTTTCTCAAGGAAATTGAAGTAAAAGAGCTTAAATATTTGCTTAATTATTACTTTCCAAACTCAAATGTCTCAAGGACTTCACTGTGTTCACAGTAATTACAGTTTTCCCTCATTACATATGTGTTATATGATTAACCTTTGGCTGATATTATTTGATAAGGCCAGATCAATATGGCAAGTAGTCTTGTGATTTCTCATGCAAGAAATTTATATGTTCTACAAAATTGATAAAAATAATGCGGTATATACTAGGGAAAATGGTGATGGTGATACCTGGATGGCATGGCCCATGTTCCCTCCATTAGAAGACATGAAAACATCACTGTTCTCTGAGACTATATAATCAATGGCAGCCATAAGAGATGCCCGATTTGCAAATGGTTCTAGTTCACCAGGCAAGGCAAGGTCTTACTTACTATAAAAATAAGGAAACTCTTGGGTTTGTGCTAGCAAGGCTTCTTTCCCACCCAATGGCTGCCCTCCAGCCCAGTATATCCTCGCATTTTTTGGGGCTCCAAGAGCTTTAAGCAGCCTAAAACATTAAATGACAAAACAAAAGGAATTTCAGCCTATTAAAGAATTGTCAATTATAGAAAAAGGTAACCAGTTCAGCATATTGCAGTATTGCACTAGTGAAGGTTAAAAGTACAGGAGCACATATTAGACTTAGATTCTTACCTGGTTACCTCCAAGGCATTCAAGGGGCAGAGACCTGCAAGCTTCTGCTCATGGTAGGTCATTTTTGATTTTGCAGTTAGGAGCTCTGGATGTTATTTATATGGATAGAAACAGATAAAATGTGCTATCAGTCTGATTTAAGTAGGGACGTTTGAAAATAAGAAAATTCTTTTACAATCTTACATGATCCTATTAGGTTAATTACTTTATGAATATGTGAGTGCTTTCAAACATAATGTGAGGAAAAGATATACATACAGGTTCTAGGATAGAAGGATATGAGAAAATGAGACTGTAAATACCTTGCATTTAAGCTTCTGCAGATCAGAAGGAAGATCCTTAGTAAGCCTTGAATCCAAGATACGTAACAGCAGAACCTCTTCTCTGTTAAACTGCAGAGGCCAACAGAAATTGCATTAGATAATCCTTTGGCCAATTAGCATCCACAAAAAGACTGCTCTTCACCATATACAACTGAACAATTTCTATCTGAGAGAGAGAGTCATTAACAGAGAAAATGAAAATAGTTTTCTTTTGAACATCCACAAAACTAGTATTGATCAGAATATTGAGACAATCAGTTAAACTGGTAAGTAGCACAACTCATTTTGAAGGTCCATCCAACATGGCAACAACTAAAATAGTTTACAACAAAAGCACAGAATTGAAGCCAATAAATTGATGGGGTTTAAAGTGATTAATACCATTATAATTGTCATAATAGCTCAAGATTATTGCAGTTATAACTAACAGTTGACATCTTTTCCAGAAGGGAGTAATAAGATTCTTATCTAACTGCCATAAGACATACTTTCATGACTCTGATACACAGTAAAAGCCAAAGGCCCCCAACTAATTCACCATGTCTAGAAGCAGCCAATTCTCTGTCTTACCTCCATCTTTCTTTTTGTTTACTAAATCAGGTTTTATAAGTAAAAAGCAATCAAGAGGAGCTAGCACAACTTCTCAAAAGCATATAAACAGAAATTGTTCATACCCGTCTGAGAGAATGTCTATGGATCCATTGTGGTGTGGCATGAGGTAGAGGACTACCCTCGACTGGCTTTGTCATTAGATGTGTTGATGGCAATGCCGAAACAATCTCTTGAAGTGCTCCAAATCAAATATATCAGAAAATTCACTGCACCCACCAAAAAAAAAAAACACCGAAAGAAAAATATTTTAATCCAAACAACATTATAGAAACATTCACAAATAAGGAAAGGAACTTAATTTACTTCAATCATGATAGAAAAATGACCACTTGCTAAATTTAAAATAAAACAAAACCAGAATAATTAATTTAAAACACGACATAAAAACATTCACAAATAAGGAAAGGAACTTCATCCATTATAGAAAAATGGCTACTTGCTAATGTTAAAATAAACACACAGAAACCTAATTTTAATCTAAACCAGAACATTAAAACATTCACTAATATGGAAAAGAACTTAACAAACTTCAACTATGATACTAAAATGGTTGCTTGCTAATTTTAAAACGAAAACACAGAAACCAGAATATTTACTCCAAATCACAACATAAGAATAAACACAATATGCTGACTCAAGATTTTCAGTTTTGATATAAAATGCAATTTCAAAATACAAGTCCTATCCTAACGCCAATAACATGCACTCAAATGTGAATTTCTGTCCATACTGGAACAGCAACTTAAACAACCCCCCAACCGAACCACATGCAGTTTTTTAATAAAAGATGAGAAACAAACCAGATGCAATTTAAAGTATACAGAATACTGTCATAAGCAATGGCTCCCCACACCAAAAAGGAAAAAAAGTATGGAAAAATAAAGATAGAAAGTATCATTGAGTCCTTTAGGACTACAGACTACATAACAAGTTAACCAAACTATCTTGGCAACTTAGATTGCTAACATGCGTAGTGTTCCACACTATGAAGCACGGGTGTGTTTCGGGATTCGGGTGCGGGTACGGGTACAGGTGCGGGACTCGGCAATTTTTGAAAAAGGTGGGTGCGGGTACAGCAGGACTCGGCGATTAAAAAATTATTTAAAATATTTTTATATAGTAAATTTAATATTTTTATATAAAAATTCAAATAAATGGTAGAATTTATTATTAAAAAATAATTATTTATGATTTGTTTTTAATAAAATCAATATTTTTAGTAATTGTAAACAAAAAAACCACATTTCAAGAAGGTTACTTTAATCATTTTTCAATTCCCAAACCCACCCACATTAAATAATTGACTTTTCCACCTCCTTAATATATTCTTTTCAGTTTCAGTTTCCAAAAAACAAAATCTTTTGTTACGTACCATTCTTCTTCCATCCTTTTTTATTTTTTATTGTCTTCTCATCTTCTTCTTCCTTCTCTTTTTTTTTTTTTTTTTCCTCTCACAAGGCCAGATGAAGCAGAAGAGTGGCAGCCGCTGCCCATTTCGACCAGTTTCGGCGGCTGTTTAGGCCAGAATCGGCCATATCGGCCTGTTCCGGTGGCCGTTTCAGCCGGAATCGGCCGTATCGGCATGTTTCGGTGGCCGTATCGGCATGTTTCGGTGGCCGTATCGGTTCCCGTTCCCGCCGGAATCGGCCCGTTTTGGCCCGAATCGGCGTGAATCTGGCCGATTCGGCGTGAATCTAGACGAGTCGGCGCGATTCGGAGCGAATCAAAAAAAAAAAAAAAAAAAAAAAAAAAAGGGAAGAGTCGGCGAGTCGAACGCGGGACACCGCGTCGGGCCGCGTCGGACTCCGGTGCGGCGACCTTGGAGCCGCGTCGGTGCTTTCCAGGTTCCACAACAGGTTAGCAATCTTCATTGCCAAGATAGTTTAGTGGAATTGTTAAAAGAAATCGCATAAAAACTTTGCAATTCCACTAATTTGACACCTTCAGGAATGCATAACCAAGGAAACAAAAAGTCATACGAACAACATCATTGCACTATAGCAATAAGTAGGGTCTCCTTTGGTAAACTTGTTTAAATACCACAACAAACACTTATAGCATTATAAATTGAGTGAGGGAATTTTTGTAATCCCTTCCCCAAGATATTTGCCCATATTGCTCCAACAGCTCCCTAGTTTAGAGCATTAGTATTGATAGTACTAAAAAACTATATTGCTATTTTTAGCACTACCATATACAAAAAGTGTGATACATTAGTCGGTATAAATTTTACTTACTCAACTACAATGCACAGCCACAAAAAGTGTGATACATTGGTGGAGGTATTGGTAAAAATTTTACCTAAAGCCAGAAAAAACAAAAGTTGAAAACCACAAAGAAAGAAAGTAAACTAAATACCTTAACAATCTATACCCAGTTAGCCACAATGAAAAAGAGATGCTTTAGGTTCATCCAAAGTCTCAATGGCAACCAAGATTCAAGAGGTGGTGGCAACCAGATTTCTAGAGAGAGGTGGTGGTGGCGGCGGCTAAGGTTTGGGTTTGGAAGAGGGAGTTAACCGTGAAAAGATATGGGCTGTGAAAATGTTTGATGCATGTGTGGGGGGTTTTGTCTTTGAACTAATGACCTAAAGACTGAAGCCCAAGCCCAACATTCATGCATGGTTTTCAGACCCGGACCGTTCATTGAACTGTAAAAGGGAGAGGTTCAAGGTTTTTGAGGTCGAACCGAGGTCGAACCGGGGTCGAATCGTGATGACGTCATAATTAATTTAATAATTAATTTAAATATATATAAAAATATTAAATTAGTAAAAAATAGAAAAATTAACTAAAATAGTGCAATTAAAACTATAAATCCATATTTTAACTATGTCTAATATATCCATCTATAGCCCAAATATGAAATATCTATCCAATAATAATAATAACCATTTTTTTATAAAAAGAAAATTGAAAGCATTAGATTGTCTTTCTAAGTTCCACTTTCCAATGCTCATGTGACTAGCTATCTAGCTCGCATTCACAAACCTAAAAAAGCACTAGAAACAAAAGTGAATGAAATTATAGGAAGAGATAAAAAAAGCAATACAAACAAAAGCATATGAAGAAAGAATTGTGATGTTATATCCACAATATTAGTCGCAATATTTTTACAAGAATCATATCAAAATCTTATGTGAAAAATTGTTACTAGTTCTAATTTGAACCCACTACTGAAATTATTTTTTTACTTACCAATATTAGCTAATAACAATCTATTACTTAAAATTTATTGTGAAAATATTGTGATAGTATTTCTTAATTGCCATTTCTTAATATTAAATATCACATTTTTGAATATTAAAAAAAAAAAAAAAAACACCACACTGATTACATAAAAAAAAATAATAATAATAAAATTAGGAATAAAGAGCACCACACATTTTCGGACCCAATTTATTACTTCATAGTTATCACTTATCCTACTCACATTAGTCACATATTCACATCAGAGAAAAGAGAAGAGAGAGAGAGAGAGAGAGAGAGAGAGAGGAGAATCTGAAGCGGCGCCGGTGGAGATCGAAGGCCGGTGGAGATCGTGGAGATCGAAGGCCTCGTCCGCCACCCCACCGCCGTTCGTCCTCCTCCCCACCACCAGATTGGGTCAGATCGGATTGTTCTTCCTTTTTCTTTCTTTTTTTTCATTTTTTTTTTTCATATTTTCTTGTTCTGATTCAACTTTATTGTGAGAATTGGATTTTGTTTTGTGTTTTGTGTTTGGATTATGTGAGATGTTTTTTGAGAGTGAAGCAAAAAGACTGAAACAAAGATCAGATGTTTTCTGGGTCAGATCAGACGATTTCTTTTCTTCTTTTTTTTTTTTTTTTTTTTTTTTTTAAGGTTTAGATTCAAAGAGAACCGTGAGAAGCAGTCTGAATTCGAACCTCAGAACCGTGTGGTTGAACCGCGGTTTGAATGATTCCCTGCTTTTTGGGTAGAGACCGGTTCTTATGCCTAAAAGAATCGTGATTGTGAGAGATTCACGGTTTTCCCGGCCGGACCGTACGGTCCGGTCCGGGTTTCAAAACCATGCATTCATGTAGAAGAAATTTGATCAATTGTCTCTGTAAGTTATAAGTTTTGGTTTCTTGATTTTTGTTGTTGTCATAATTGTTTATATGAGATTAAAGGGTTCATTACTGGTTTTTAATATGCTTTAAGACGTGTTTTTGATGTGAATAAAGTCTCAAAGCATCTCGGCTATTATTAAAACTAGCTGCGAACCCGCGCGATGCACGTGATAATTATTTTTATGGTAGTTTTATTAAAAAAAAATTTACAATTTAAACTAATCTAATAATGAGTAATGTATTTCATAATTATATTTTTATTTATTATAGGAACAATCATAAATGTAATATAAGAATAATCCAAAACACCAAAAAAATGTAAACTAAAAAAAATTAATAAAACTTAACAATGATTAATTGAACCAATATTATGATAAAATTTTATTTTTGATAATCTATTAAGGTTATTTTCTTTGTAGAAATTATAATTTCGGCCACCCAAAACATATTATCAAATAAACAATTATTAGCAAAATTTAAGAATTAAATTTCTATACAGGCATTGAAATATAAAACGATTGTCGTTCTTCACTATAATGTGCATCTTCAGTGCTTCTATTCTTGACTGTAGCTTTTTTTCAACCTTTGATATTTCAATAATAAGAAGAGTAGGTTTTGAAACCGTCATTAAAAAAAATTATAATAGAATATCATTTTTACAGTCAAATTTGAAAGACACCCTTATCAAAAAAATGAAAAGAAAAGATAGTGAAAAACACATATAGCTTAAACAAGAGAGTCAATACCGTACTAGAAACCGTTTTAGTTTGGTCAAGGAAATGAAATATTTTAGTACCAATTAACACCGGTGTACCATTTCGGGATTACTGCTAATATATATATATATATATATCTTCATAATTCAAAATCTATAAAATTTATTACAAATATTTAAAATGATAATTTACATGTATGCTTTAATATGTGAACCTTCTGATTAAAGTGTCAGCTCATTAATAAATAAAAGAAAATACTTAGATAATTCTTAAAAGAAAATACTTAGCATTTCCCTTATATTAATAAGAGTAATAATACAAGTTTGTAGTTGTAAAGGGCAGATTACTTGTATCCTTAAGAGCATTCACAGCAGATGTGCCAAATGCCAAATATTTGGCATTTGGCACATCTGGCACACCAAACACAAAAACGGAGCTTTATCAGATGTGTTAAATGTGTCAAACTTTTGCAACATGCTATAGTAACGTTGCATCTTTGACACAGTACGGATGTGGCAAATGTGTTTATTATTTTTTTATTCATCTTTCTCTCTCCTCCCATCACATATCTCTCTCTCTGACTGCAACACATCTCTCTCTCTCTCTCTTTGTTTGGTTCTCTCATCGCCCTCTCGCCATGCCGGTTGCAAACTTCATTTTGTTCGCCGTGTGTTGTGGGTGAGATTTTCTCGCCGTGGATGGTGGGCTTTGCTCACCGTGGGTCTGGGTTTTGCCATCATGGGCATGGGTTTGTTGAATCGATGTTTAAGGCTTGGGTTTGAATGGGTTATGGGTTGTTGGTCTTGGCTTTGGTGGTTGGTGGTTGCTGGGTGTTTGGGTGGCTTTAGATGTTGGTGTGGTGGGTTTTGGGTGTTGTTTTGGTGGCTATTTGGGTGGTTTGGAATGGTGGATGTTTGGGGCAGTAGGTCTTTGGGTGTTGGTTTGGATCGGTGTTTGGTCAGATCGATGGGGGTGGCAGTGATTTGGACTTTTGGTGGCAATTTGGGTGGCTGTGGGTAGGGCTATCCAACGGGTCCAAGACCCGATCAAACCGCCCAAATTCGATCGACCCGAAGCTCAACGGGTCGCCCCAAAGCCCTTGGTAGGTCGGATTCAGGTCCTTCTCTCATAAAACCCGACTATTCGGTTCGAGTTGCGGGTTAAGGGTTTAAAAACCCGTATAACCCGACCCGACCAAAGTTCTAAAGAAAAAATATATATATATATATATATCCGATCAAATCACCATCTAGCATCTACCATCTAGTTACGTGTGAACTGAGGATGATAAGACTGAGCATTGCCTTCTGCCTAATTGAGAACTACATGGCACCAATCTACCATCTAGAGTCTTCCTTCCACGCAAAAGCAGAGATCAAATCACCAAAGCAAACATCATATCACTAACTTCAGAAGAATCAGAATGGCTAAAAGCCTAAAATTGGGACTAATAGGCTGAAATTTCCCTTCAGCCTCTCTAACTCTCTTCAGGTTTCACTCTCTCTCTCTCTCTCTCTCTACCCGTCCCAACAGCTAGTCGGCTACCCTTCAAATCAAACTTAGATTTGATCTTTCCCATGCCTCTAGTCATGAATCATGGTTTAGGGTTTCAAGACTCTACTCGACTACACTTATCAAAATCAAAATCAAAATCAAATTTTCCATACTCTTCCTCACTCGGCTCAGACTCAAGGTTGAAACACTCTCAAGCCTCTTATCTCTTTCTCTTATAAATTGGTCTTTTCCCGAGTGTTCTTCATTCTCTCTACTCTCTAGTCTCTCTAGTGATTTCAAAATCTCACTTTTTTTATTTTGAAACAAACAAATCCCTTTACTCCTTTACATTAAAATCTTTCTAGTTTCTTCACTCCATTGGGTTGCTGGTTGTTGTTGTCGCCGCCTCACTTTGTTTCCACTTTCCACCATGCCTCTTCTCAGCCTCTCAGACTCGGCTTCCTAGTCTCAGATCAGGTAAAGTTTCTTCCTATTTCATCCCTCTTTTTCTGTATTTTGTGTTTATGTCTTTGTGATGTGGGTTTATCATTTTGTTAGTGCTCTGAGTGTGATTTGTTAGTGCCCTGTTTTATTCCATTTTTGTTTTGTTTTGTTCCTTTTATTCCTTGTTTTGTTCATTTTGTTAGTGCTCTGAGTGTGATTTGTTAGTGCCTTGTTTTATTCCTTATTTTGTTAGTGCATGTGATTTGTTAGTGATCCCTGGGTTTATCATTTTCTTCCTTTGATTCATTATGTTAGTGCTCTGAGTGTAATTTGTATCTGCCCTGTTTTATTCCTTATTTTGTTTGTTTGTTTTAATGATCAATATACTTGTATCTTCACTGTAAAAAAAGAATATGAACCCTTATTTTAACAAGATGAAATCCAAACACATTTTTATTTGGAGAAATTGCACTTTACCCACCTGTGGTTTGGCCCGTTTTAACAGTGCCTACCCGTGGTTTAAAAGTTATCACTTAACCCACCTAAGGTGACCTCCGTTAGACCCCCGTTACCCACCTCTCCCTTTTCACCGTTAAAAATAGGGGTAAATGTGTCTTTTTCATTATATTTTATGTCTCTCTCCTCTTTTCTCTCCTTCTTCTTCCTCTTCACAATCAAAACCCAGAAATGTTCACATAAAAAAAAAAAAAAAAAAAAAAAAAAAAAAAAAAAACCCAGAACTGTATACGAAATGATGCGTTTAACGTTCTTACCCAATGCCCACTGCAATTGCCAAACATATTTTTACAATGAAAAGAAAACCAATACACCTACAGTCACAAACAAAGCCACAAATCCATGTGAACATACACCCACAGATTCGCTAGCCTTCCATTGCTAAATCCAAAAATTGACTACTTAATTCTTCATAAAACAATCACAAAATAAAATACAAAAATTAAGAATAAATGGCACCAGTTTGCTAGGTTCTATCTTTACCCTAGGCTTTCTCTCTCTAAAACTCTAACCCCTTCTCTTTTGCTGGGTTCTCTAAAAAAAAAAAAACCCAAATTTGCAAGTAAAAAAAAAATCTACAAAAAAAACCCCAACAATCTAGCAAATCCAACACCACAGCCAACTCATTAAACAAACAATACTAATGTTAATGGCACTATAAGCAATCTCATCCATGGCCATAGCTGCCACAATTTCTGTG
The DNA here is from genome assembly GCA_023621385.1 of Quercus gilva. Lineage (NCBI taxonomy): Eukaryota > Viridiplantae > Streptophyta > Magnoliopsida > Fagales > Fagaceae > Quercus > Quercus gilva. The sequence goes on from CM042476.1 coordinate 2,173,988, forward strand.
CCTCTCACTTCACCTATTCGTCGCCGCAACTCACTCACTTTCACCGGATCTTCTTCTTCTTCATCAACTATTCAATTGAGTTTCCCCAAGTACAATATCGCTAGGCTATGCCCTAGGTTTTGCATTTCAGAGTCTGCTGCTTCTTCCATGAGCACCCAAGCTCCACAGAAGGCCTCGACTGCTCCGACGTCGTTTCTGGACCACCCAAAACCCCAGACCGGGAAGAAAAACAAAGAAACAAGAAAATTGAAATTGTGAGATCAGCTGAGTTGTAAAGCAACCTGATTGTCTAGATCGGCTAAGATCGAAGCAGCGGAGAGCAATGGATCGGTGGATTCAAATTTTTCTGGAGTTAATGGATTTATGAGTTCCTTTTTGTTTTCCCTTACTATCTGGGTTTGTAACTTTTAAACTGATTATTATTATTATTATTATTATTATTATTATTATTATTTTTACGGCAAGATTTGATGTATATTGTTGGTAGTATATACATCAAGAGGGAACCAATTATTGTGTTGATTGAACAAGATTTGGATCATGAAATGGGATTTGGGTTTGAAGATTTGATTTCTAAGATGGTGAGAGAGAAGTCGTTCTTCATTATGTTGCTTCTAATTCTGTTTCTATTGTGGCTTATATAGTAAAGGAGATTTTTTAACGGAAAGGGTTGAGGTGGATAATGGGGGTCTAACGGAGGTTACCTCAGGTGGGTTAAGTGATAACTTTTAAACCACAGGTAGGCACTGTTAAAACGAGCTAAACCACAAGTGGGTAAAGTGCAATTTCCCCTTTTTATATCCTTAACTACCTGTTTTATTCTTTGTTTTGTTTTTTTTTTTTTTCTATGATCAATATTCTTGTATCTTCATTGGAAAAAAAAAAAAAAAAAAGATGAACCCCTATTTTAAAAAGATGAAATCCAAACACATTCTTAATTTCTTATCTGATTGTATTTTATTGTTCATTTGTTTGATTCATTTTGCTTTCCTAACTTAAAAATTTGAAATCCTAATTTTATATAGGAGTTGAAATCCTAAGCTTTTTGCTTCCTTTTCAAGGTTGAATCCCTAATAGCTAAGAGTTCTCTGAGGTATCATTTCTTTCTCTTTTAACTTGTTGTTATTGTTTGTGTGTCACTTTTATTGTTGTTTGCTAATGCATAAATTTGATGTCTTTAGGTTATGGAACCCTTAAGTGATGCACCCCCTTCCCAAGCAACATCTACTGCCACAGCTGAACTTGTTGCCCAAGCTGTACCTACTGCCACTCCAACTAATGCTGAGGTTCCCCCCGCTTCCACCTAAAGGTAAAGGCAATGTGTTTAATAATAGGAAAAAGTCTATTGCTTGAGACCATTTTGAAAAAGTAGATATTGGTGAGGGTCATTTTAAGGCTGTTTGCAATTATTGTCAAAAAACTTATCTAGCTGATAGTAAGGGGCATGGTACTGCTAATTTATTGAATCATACGCCAATTTGTGTTAAAAACCCTAATAGAAAGACACTTAAAGGGCAACAAACCTTAGCAATTGAACCCAAAATGGATGGGGAGGAAGGGTTTCAGCTTGTACCAACAGCCTTTATTATTAAGACTTCTAGAAAGGCACTTGCTGAAATAGTTATAATAGATGAGTTGCCTTTTAGGTTTGTTGAAGGGTATGGGTTTCAAAGATATGTGACAACCTTACAACCTAAGTTGCAAATTAGGAATATCCCATCTTGTCAAACTGTGGCTAAGGATGTGATTGGCATTTATGGTGTTGAGAGAGAGAAACTAAGGGGGGCCTTGAAAGGTCGTAGGATGTGTCTTACTACAAACACATGGACGAGTATTCAAAATCTGTGTTATATGTCCCTTACAAGTCATTTTATTGATGATGATTAGAAGTTGCATAAGAGAATTTTGAATTTTTGTCAAGTTGAAGACCATAAGGGGGAGACTATAGGTAGAAAGATTGAGTTAAGTTTGCATGAGTGGGGTATTAATGGCATATTCACTTAAACAGTGGACAATGCAGCTCAAATGGTGCCACCATTAAGTATTTGGAAAATGTAACTAAAGATTGGGAGGGGACTGTTTTAGAACATGAGTTCTTACACATGAGGTGTTGTGCACATATCCTAAATCTAATTGTGGGAGATGGTATGAGAGAAATTGATACATCCATTGCAAAGGTGTGTGAAGCTGTAAGGTATGTGAAGTCCTCACCAAATAGGAATCAAACTTTTGTTGGTTTTGTGGAGAGATTAGGTATTAAGTCTAAGTCTCTTCTTTGTCTAGATGTACCAACTAGGTGGAACTCTACCTACCTCATGTTAAAAACTGCACAAAAATTTGAGAAAGTGTTTGTACGAATGGACTTTGAGGATGATAGTTATTCTTTATACTTTATGAACAAGGAGAATAGTGGTGGTATGGGATTTCCTAGTAGTATTGATTTTCAAAATTGTAAGACATTTGTGGGTTTTTTGAAGCTTTTTTACAATGCCACGAAAAAGTTTTCAAGTTCTTTGTATGTTACTGCAAACACCTTTTTTGATGAGATGTTTGTCATTCAAGAGAATATTTCACATTTAAGTAAATCTCAAAACTACCTCTTGAAAAACATGGCAACTAAAATGGAATCTAATTTTGATAAGTATTGGGGGAAAGGGGATAAAATAAATCATCTCTTGTATGTGGCTGTGATTCTTGATCTAAGAAAAAAGTTGAGGTTTTTGAAGTTTTGTTTTTCTGAAATTTATGGGAATGAAGTTATTGATGTGATTGTTGAATTGGTGAGGGATTCCTTGGTCAAGTTGTATGATTTTTACTCTCGTGTTGATTCACCAAATGTACAAGTACCAAGTGGGAGTGAGAGGACACACATAGAAGGTGAGTCAATTGGTTGTAGCGATCTATATGCGATGGTTAATTCTAGGCTTGACCATTTCTTGGAGGCTGAGCAGTCCATAGGGTGTAGCAATGAGATTGACAAATATTTGGCTGAAAATTGTGAAAGTAGAAGGGGGGATGTGAAATTTGAGATATTAGGGTGGTGGAAGGCCAATTCAGATAGGTATCAAGTGCTGTCCAAATTGGCTAGGGATGTGCTGGCTGTACCTATTTCTATTGTTACTTCTGAGTCAGCGTTTAGTACTGGAGGACGCATACTTGATCCATTTCTAAGTTCACTCTCTTCCCTTATGGTTCAAAATCTTGTTTGTGCACAAGACTGGGTCAAGCCTTGGTTCCAATTTCTTTTCACAAATCAAAGGATGAGCTAGAGGCCTTGGAAGATGAATTTCATGATTTAAGTAATATGTTAACTTCCAAACTTTTTGTCTATTAAGTGCTATTAAATGTGTCTTATGCAAAAGGTAGAGGCCTTGGAAGTTGAATTTCATGATTTAGGTAATATGTTAACTTCCAAACTTTTTGTCTATTAAGTGCTATTAAATGTGTCTTATGCAAATGAAATTTAATCTAACAGCCTTCATGTCTTTCTCTTTTCTAGTTATACATCAAGTAGCAGCAGGTGGTGGAAGTTCAAGCTCAAGCAAAGGTATCTCAATTAGCATTGATGACTAATCACGAACTGGGTAAGTTTCTGCCCTTACTGTTATTTCTATTGAGTTTAGTTCTGCTCTCTCTATTGTTTTTGGTTATTACTATTCTGTATTTTTTGGTCTTGTTCTTATATTTTTTGTTGATAAATATCTTTTTGCCCATTTTCTTGTAGGAGGAAGGACACATTTTGTATGGGAGGCAGATTTTTTGATACAATTTGGAAGTTATTTTGGACAGTGCTTTTCTAACTGATAATTTATAAATCAACTCTTGCTTATAGGAAAGAAAACTTATTAAGTTTATAGGCTTTCTTTTCTATAAGTCATGGACTAAACTATAGAGTAGTTGCTCTTTAATGCTTTAGAAAAGCTATTTTTTGAAAATACTTAGGTATTTCATAATTGAAAGTTTGTAACTAATTATAAACTGCCTTGGTAGTTTACTGCCTTACACACTTGCAGTAACACTGCCTTTCTGCCTTCTTTGACTCTATGGAAATATTGCAAGAGATGCTCTTATTATCTTTTGTTGCCATACTTGTGGTGTGGCTGTGATTGAATTATTTGTTAGAATTTGTTTGCTGGCTTGTGTAATGTATGGAATGGTTGGCACAACTTGGCAAGTTTAATAGGTTGAGATGTGCTCTATCCTCCTATGCTTTTGTTGCCCAAGTCTTAATGCTAAAGGCATTTTGAAAATTTTTCTTTCTTGTATCGTGTGGTTTTAACAGGTGGTTAGAAAGTAATATTATGTGTGTTTTTTATGCGCTTGCTAATTACCCAGGTTGTTACGTGTTATGTATTTACTGTATTTTTTGTCATTAGATGTAAGCTAGAAAATTAAATTTGGACTGATAAGGGTTGGAGGCCCAAAGGGTTCAAAGTTGTGTAATGGGCCAATTTGAAATAAAGGATGTGAAAAGAGGCCCATTTGATATATATACATAATTCAATGATATATAAATCTTTGTTAAAAGTAAGCCCATTAATTTGGGTCCAAAAAGCCTGTCAAAAATTGAGTTAAAAAGAAAATTATGCAAATTCACAATTTTTGCCCAATTTCGGCCCAAACCCGCCTAATCGACCAAATCGACCCGTTCAACTGTTGACCCGAACTGCCGGGTCTAACCCATATATTGGGTCAGTTGCGGGTCACATTTTTTATAACCTGATTCAGTCGGGTCGAGTCCAGGTCAGGCCCAAACCTGAGCCGACCTGACTCGTGGACAGACCTAGCTCTAGGTTGTGATTTGGGGGCAGTGGATTTCAATTTTGGGTCGGTGGGTTGGTATTTGGGTGGGAGTGGTTGGTTGGTTTAATTTTGGTGATTGGTTAGTGGTGGTGATGCCTGAGCTTTGGTGGTAGGTGGTTGCTGGTGGCTATTGTTGCGGCAATGATGGTTGTGCCGTTGTTGTTGTTGTTGATGATGATGATAATGATGATGATAATAAGGAGGAGTTAATATTATTTTAATGTGTAGTAAATATTATTTTAATGTATAGAATTGTAGGATAAAACATCTAATAAATAGGATATTGTAAAACGATGTAGTAAAATAATAAAGTAGACTTTTAGTATTTAAAAATGACATTTTGCTACGAACGCTCTAACAAAAGTAATACAAGTTTGAATTGTCAAATCCTTATAATAATAATTAAAAAAAAATGTCAAATGCCTTTGAAACTTGTGTATTTTTAATATTAAAAAAAAAATCTATTTGAAATTTAAGTTGTCCAAGTTCACGTGGGTAGTGTCAGGGCACACTTCCACACTTAACAAAAGGTAAAGTCTCTTATTTGATAAAAACAAAAAGCAAAGAAAGTTAAAACAAACATCAGTCAGTAAGAAGAAAAATAGAAGTGGAGCAAATTTGGACAAAAGATGAAGAAGAAGAAAACCAAAGACAAAGAGGAGATGGAGAATGATCGGCGAAGTGGCGTCGCTGCCAGAAAAGTGGAAGCGACCGCAAGGTATAGGTATCTTTTTTTTTTTTTTGAAAAAATGATTTTATTTAAAGGGACATTTCTCAGATTCAAGCAGAGAAGACCTTAGAAAAATGCACCTCGTGCACTAGTTATTGTGCCCATGATAAATGCCAGCATGTTAGGTAGTCACGCATCAGGAAATCCTTAATGATGACTTCTCACATGAAATGGTAAGAATTCTAGAGATCCAACTTTAATTCCTACAAACAGGGTTAATTGATTGAAAGAGCTTAGCATTGAAGATATTAAATAAAGAAATACAACATTGCATTGTACATATTCATAATAGGCGAAAAAAGACATGATTGAATTGTCGTAAGATTTTTGTCTTCCTATTACAATCCTTAGAAATTATATTTTTATCCTCAAAAGTCTAATGAAGGTGAATAATACCAGCCATTTTAAGTTCACGTATGAAAAAAAAAAATATAATAATCCCAGGTGCAAACTCTTTCACCAAAGAAGAAAGCTAATATTCTATGAAAAAGGCTATTATTTATAATCCCATCAGCAATTAAAAAAAAAAGGAGTCATGGGCCGCACTCAAAGTTCATCAATAGAAGTTTTGGACTAGCTTTGGCAAGCCCTCCCTAAATCAACTCTAAGTGGCCTTTGCGAATTCGCACAACCTAGCTTCTGCTCTTACTTATCATGAAATCATCATCCCATCCCCAATTCAGCCACAGGCCTTACTTAAGCCTTAAAAAAGTCATAGGCCTCACTGAAAGCCCATCAAGATAAGTTTTAGACTAAGCTTTTACCCTTCTCGAATCAACTCCAATTAGTGGGCCTTGAAATTTCGGACAACCTAGCTAGTACGTATCAACAAGAACAGTCCCTTGGGGTCGGGATCTCTGAGCTCCACTTTCTGGCTGGTGGTACCCTTGGATTTATCCAACTGTATCTTGGGGCGTAGCACAATGACTACACATGTAAGTCCCTTTAAAAAAAAAGAAAAAGAAAAAAGAACAGTATATAATTTCTGTGTGAACTCAAAATAGGTTTAAAAAGAAAGATAGAAGTCAAAAACTACAGTAGTCAGTAGTGCATGTGTATATGACAACTGACAAAGGTGAAAGGTTGCTTTAATAATGGCGAAGAGTGGAAAGGAAGACACTTGTGGTCCACACGGTTTTCTTTCGATGCTGGGTCCAATGGGAATTTTCTCCGCTTTGAATCATTGATGCAAGTTGGGGAATTATGCTTGTTTTCTTCGCATCCTTGTACCTTACATCTACGCGTTTTGCTTTAATCGAAGCACTCAAAAAGCATGGTCTTTGTCTTTTATTCCACCTGAATAGTCCATTCCCACCCACTGTCACAGATTGTTCTGGTTTTACTCTTACCCTCCAGTTCTCTGTTCTCACAAAGACACAATTAGCATTCATTCAATTCTCTCTAATTCAAGAAATGGCGGAAGGAGCTCTGTTCGGCGTTGCTAAGGGAATCATTGGGAAAGCGGGCGACCTAGTAGTCCGAGAGATTGCGCTCATCTGGGGTGTAAAAGCGATATTATTTCTAAACACATTCTATCACTTTAATAAGCTGTGAAAAAAAAAAAAAGGAAATGAAGGTTCCATAAAATAAATTATTTATTTCTATTTTAGAGCATCTCATCTCTCTCCCCTTGTTTATATATATATATATATATATATATATAAACAAAGAAATGAAGTGTGAATAAATAAATGACAAAAAGATATTGGAACATCCATTTGGAAGAAATTACCCGAAATTTGATCTTGGTTTATTTGAGATTGTTCCTTTTAATTGTAAATTCGTAATCAAAGATGTTTAATGCATTATAGAATTGTTGATTGATATTATTTGAAATCGAAAAAAAAATATTTTGTATCACTTTTTTTGTTCCACCAATCATGGTACATATGCCATGCGTTTTGATTTTTTTTTTTTTTTAATTTTGATTATTTTATATAAAAAGTGAAACAAATGAATGACAAGTTGTGAATAGTAAAACTCAAAAGATGGTAAAGAGAATTTGTATTCCTTAAAACCAACATATAACTTAAGCAAGAAGCTTTTAATTGACTTATTTTAGGATTGTTGATGAGTTTTGTTTCATTGAATTAACTTATTTTGCTTAAAAAATAAAGTAAATAAATTGGAAAATAAACTCAGTACAGTATGAAGGCTACTTTTATTGTCCATACTTCATTGGCATCAATATATATATATATATATATATATTTAATCCTTAATTAACTATGTACCCTTCTACCAACAGGATCAAATCCATAAACAATAGCTATCAACAAAGATGTAATGTTTTGTAATTCAATTAGTTGGCAATTCCTAATCTTTCTGATTGATACATCCAGGATTTAAATTCTCATGCTCTCCAAATTATAAAATTATCAACAACAAGAAGTGTGGAAAACTCAGGTGCAAACTGTTTCCCCAAAGAAGAAAATGGATATTGTATATACATGTGAAAAGGCTTACATGAAATCATCATCCGGCCATCCCCAATTCAGCCATGGGCTTTAATTAACCCTTAAAAAAATCATAGGCCTCACTGAAGCCCATCAAGACAAGTTTTGGACTGAACTTTTACCCTTCCCGAATCAACTCCAAGTAGGCCTTGAAATTTCGGAGAACCTAGCTAGTACGTTTCAACAAGAACAGTATATAATTTCTGTGTGGACCCAGAAAAGGTATAAAAAGAAAGATAGAAGTTAAAAACTACAGTAATAGTGCATGTGTACTTGACAACTGACAAAGGTTGCTTTAATAATGGCGAAGAGTGGAAAGGAAAACACTTGTGGCGCACACGGTTTTCTTTCGGTGCTGGGGTCCACATGGTTTTCTTTAATAATGGCAAGGTGGGAACTATGCTTGTTTTCTACGCATCCTTGTACCCCACGACTACGCGTTTTACTTTCATCGAAGCACTCAAAAAGCATGGTCTTTTTCTTTTATTTCACGTGAATAGTCCATTCCTACCCACTATCACAGATTGTTCTGGTTTTACTCTTACCCTCCAGTTCTCTGTTCTCACAAAGACTCAATTAGCATTCATTCAATTCTCTCTAATTCAAGAAATGGCGGAAGGAGCTCTGTCCGGCGTTGCTAAAGGAATCGTTGGGAAAGCGGGCGACCTAGCAGCCCAAGAGATTGCGCTCATCTGGGGTGTCAAAGACGAGATCAACAAACTCAAGGACACAGTTTCCACTATCAAAGCTGTCCTTATGGATGCAGAGGCGAAGCAACACAACAGTGAAGCGATCAAACTGTGGCTGCAAAGGCTTAAGGACGCCATGTTTGATGCGGATGACTTGCTGGATGAAATCTCTGCTGAGGCCTTAGGATTGGAAGTGATGACCCGGGACAAGAAGGCCAAAGAGGTACGCATCTTCTTTTCCAAATATAACCAGCTTGCATATGGTGTTAGAATGGGTCATAAGGTTAAGGAGATGAGGGAGAGGCTAGTTGCTATAGCTGCGGACAGGCAGTTTCACTTGGATGAACGTTGTGAGGAGAGACAAGTCAGGCATAAGGCAAGACAGCAGACTCATTCTCTTGTACGTGCTGAAGATGTTATTGGGAGGGAGAAGGATAAGAAGGCCATCATTGGATCTCTGTTGGATCCCGATGTCAAAGAGAATGTTTCTGTCCTTCCGATAGTTGGTATCGGGGGACTAGGAAAGACCACAGTTGCTCAACTTGTCTTCAATGATGAACAAATCAAGAACCATTTTGAGCTAAAATTGTGGGTGTGTGTCTCTGACGATTTTGATGTGAAGATAATTGTTGAGAAAATCTTGGAATGTATAAAAAATAAGAAACCAAAAGGCCTTCAAATGAACACATTAGTCAATGATCTCGAAAAAGAAATTAATGGAAAGAGATATATGCTTGTGTTGGACGATGTGTGGAATGAGGAACGTGAAAAATGGAGTGAATTGAAAAAATTTTTAATGGGTGGTGCAAAAGGCAGTAAAATCTTAGTGACTACACGTAGTGAAATCGTGGCAAAGATTTCACAGCCTATTCAACTACACGTGCTAAAGGGTTTAGAAGAACAATATGCTTGGTCTTTATTTAAGAAGATGGCGTTTGAAGAGGGGGAAGAAGAGATGAATTCAAGCTTTTTAGAAATTGGGAAGGAAATTTTAAAAAAGTGTGCCGGAGTTCCGCTTGCAATAAGAACAATAGGAGGTTTGTTGTATTCTAAAAAAACCGAAATGGAGTGGTTATCATTCAAAACCAATGAACTTTCAAAAATACGTCAGAACGAAAGTGGCATTTTACCAACATTAAAGTTGAGTTACGATTATCTCGCGCCACACTTGAAGCAATGCTTTGCTTATTGTAGTCTATTTCCAAAGGATTACAAGATTGACAAGTCAAACTTGATTAATATGTGGATGGCGCAAGGTTTCATCTTGTATGAAGAAGATCAATGTCCGGAAGATGTTGGTGATGAGTATTTTATGGATTTGCTTTGGAGATCATTCTTTCATGAGGTTGAAAAAGATAAACTTGGCAATATTTCAAAATTCAAGATACATGATCTCATGCATGATTTAGCAATACAAGTAACAGGATCAGATTACACCACCATTAATTCAAAAGTGAAAGCCATTAAAGAGAAAACTTGTCATGTGTCATTTGAAGAGAGATTGTACTCATTATCGGAAATTCCAATCTCATTATGTAAAGCAAGAAGGATAAGAACATTTCTTTTGCCATGTCAACCAGAGTATCCATTTGAAGCGTTTCCATGGGAAGCAGATTTTTATACCAGAAAATCAAATGATTCAACTTATCGTGAAATTATTGCAAGTTTTAAGTTCATACGCTTGTTGGATTTGCATTACATGGGGATTAAAACAATTCCAAGTTCTATCAAAAAGTTGAAGCATCTAAGATATCTTGATCTTTCTATGAATAAAGGCATTGAGATGCTTCCTAATTCTATTGTCAAGTTGTACAATTTGCAAACACTTAAACTCTCTAGGTGTAAAAACCTTAAAGAATTGCCAAAAGATATTAACAAATTAATCAACCTCAGGTTTCTTCAGATTGATGAGTGTTTGGGTTTGACTCATATGCCAAATGGACTGGGCCAATTGACTAATCTACAGACATTGTCAAGATTTGTGATGAGTAAGGGTAGGATTGATTCAGTGCCTAGGAATTACGGTGAATTGAAGGAACTTAACAGGCTAAATGAGCTAAGGGGAAAACTGTCAATTGAAAATCTCAAACACGGAAAAGATGCTGCATTAGAGTGTAAGGATGCAAATTTGAAAGAGAAACAACGCCTTGATAGGTTGGACTTAGCGTGGGAGCGGGTGCGGGTAGAAGACATTAATGAGACGGGTGCTGGTTATGATTACATTGATAGGTTTGACATAGAGTGGGAGGGGGTGCGGGTAGAAGACATTAATGAGACGGATGCTGGTTATGATTACATGTCATTGGAAGCCTTGCAACCACACATAAATCTCAAAGCATTGAGATTAAAGCTGTACGGAGGAGTGATATTTCCACGTTGGCTTGAGACGCTCACAAATCTTGTCCAATTTGAATTACGTTCATGTATAAAATGCCAATATCTTCCACCGTTGGACCAATTTCCTTCTCTCAAAATGATCTTTTTGGCCGCATTGGATTCTTTAGAGCACATATCAGATTCAGAGAGAGATAACAGTGATTCTTTATTCCACCCATCTTTGGAGACACTCTATATTTCATATTGCCCTAATTTAAAAGGATGGTGGCGGGGAAGGAGGGATTCTCTTCCTTCATTTCCTCGTCTTTCCTACTTAGAAATTCGGGATTGCCCTCAGCTGACTTCCTTTCCTTTGTTTCCATATCTCAAAAGTTTGACCCTAACTAGGTGTAGCTCGAACTTGAAGCAGTCATTGGCGAGGATGATGATAAACAGCACGACTTCAGGGAATCTACCATCAATCGCTTCTTCTTCTTCTTCTACAATTGTTGCCCCTCTCTCCAAATTAAGGTTCATGTATATAGAAGAAGCTTTGCCAGAGGAGTGCCTACCAAATCTCATTTCTCTCCGTACTCTATATCTAGACGAATGTCCTCTTCCTCAAGGCATGCGATATCTTACGGCACTTCAACATCTGTATGTTTGGAACTCTGAGGTGGTTGATTTGTCCAATGATTGTGATGAGATGGAATGGCAAGGACTTAGGACCCTTCTCTCTTTGCAATTCAAATTCTCTCGAAATTTGGTCTCTCTCCCGATGGGACTTCAATATGTCAGCTCTCTACAAAAACTCAGTATTGAGCAATGTCGTAGTTTGATAGCTATACCGGAGTGGATCTGCAAACTTATATCTCTTCAATCTCTTAAAATTTGGAGTTGCGATAATTTGGAATCATTGTCAGAAGGAATCCTTGCCCTTACCTCTTTGCAAACACTCACAATTGAGGATTGCCCTAATTTGGAATCATTGCCAGAAGGAATCGGTGCCCTTACCTCTTTGCAAACACTAAAAATTTGCGATTGCCCTAAATTGGAATCATTGCCAGAAGGAATTGGTGCCCTTACCTCTTTGCAAACACTACACATTTGGAATTGCCCTAAATTGGAATCATTGCCAGAAGGATTCGGTGCCCTTACCTCTTTGCAAACACTAGACATTAGTAGATGTCCCATCTTACTGAAAAGATGCAAGAAGCAAATCGGGGAAGATTGGCATAAAATTTCTCACATTCCCAATTTGGAAGTAGCTCTGTCTCGACAATAAGAAGAGCCAGGTAAGTAAAAGTCACCATTTTACTCTCAACTTTCAATTAAAAATAAAAATAAAAAAAATCCAAAAGCCCAATTCTTCTTCTCCATTGTTCTCTCTCAACGTCTGTATTCTTGGTGATAAAATTTCAGATGAAGAAGAACCAAATGAAGAAGCAAAGCAACCTGCTCGTCAAAACTGGGACTTAATTAAAGCTTTTGGGTGTTGCAATTGTTCAACTCAGCAACTCACTCACTGGTACTATCTCCTTTCTTTTGTTTATTTGCTAATAATTTTCTCATAGATTAATTTCTTAGATTTTATTAAATTCCATCTTTGGATTTTCAACCGGGTTGATGTGGTGATGTATTTGATTTCCCATTGTGTAACAAAGTCAAAATTGGCTAAAGGTAATATTACTAGGAGAATTGAATCAAATAACCATGCCGTACGAATCAGCTCATTGTGCAGGTATACTGTTGCTTCAGTTCCATTTTATATAAAGCTTCCAATTTGCTGTTCTACAGATAATCTCATGTATCACAATTTATTATCTAAGTTAAATCACCATCGGATATTGCTTTATAATAAAATATAATTTTCAAGCATCATGGTTTTATTTTGAAAAATTGCTTGATATTTAGAAGGAAAATGTTACTATATGCTACCAAAGCAACAAACTATCTAAATTTTCTCACTTTGTTGATTTTAATATTGTTAGTTGGTTTGAGCTATAAAAAAAGGAAAAAAAAAAAAAAAAAAAAATCTTCCACTGACCTGTTTTATAACACCAAATATACTTTACAGAGATCAAGCACCTATTAATTATTGTTGTTGTGATTACAGAAATATTCCAGTCAAGATAATTCCTTTTTTTTTAAAGCTATTTTTCCTACGGATAGTAGAAGTCAAAGAGAAGTAACTCAATGCCGTTGGCGCTGAACCCTTGCCCAACAGCCACCGCGGTCTCCGCAACCATGGCTGGGAGATCAAAACTCGCAAGCTCTCCATTCTCACCTCCTCCAACCTCCAGCTGTCAGTCTCTCTCTCTCTCTCTCTCTCTCTCTCTCTCTCTTTTCTTTTCTTTTTTTTTTTTATTTTTTAAATTACTAAACTTAGAGCATAAACTGAACCATTTCATATAATGATTTTGTTGTTGTTATGTTAATTTTAGCTTGTGCAAATTGAATTTTGCTTTCTCTCTCACCATATCGCTAGCTATATATAGTCGAAAAGCGGTGATCAGTCAGGTTTTCTTGAATGTGATTAAAATGTTAGGAGAAGTTTGAGTAGTTATGTGGAAACTGAAAATTGGTAAAGTCTCTTGACATTGTCATTATACTAGGAACCTAGGATCATATGCCGCCTTCATTGGGATCAAAAATTGACATAAAAAACAAATGTACATTGACATGTATGGACTTTGTATACAACATTCTTTTTTCCAATTCGGATTTTATTTGGTCGAGGTCGAGTGTTTGAGTCGAGAAATCAGCCTCTCCAAAACAAATTGGGAATAAGGCTTATTTGGTGGTAGTTATGGAAAATTGGAGATCTTCATGTTGCCAGAAAAAGTTTGATGATATATGTTTGGGGTCTACGAGTATATGTTTCATCAGCAGCATTCGTGGTCTAGCTTTATGTTTTTCTTCAGTTAAGTTTAGTTGGGTTCGAAGAGCAGGCAATTCAACAGCTCACGAAGTTGCCAGATTTGCTCTATCTCCCTATCAGTCCTTCTTTTTCCATAATGGTAATCTTCCGCCAGTTATCGAGTCTATTTGTAAAGCGGATAACCCAGCTTGTATTTCCTTTTCTTAATTAAAGTTATTGTAGATTATCAAAAAAAAAAAAAAAAGTCATGATGGTTATGCAATGTGCTTGCAGGTGGGAAGAAAAGCTTCAGACTTCTCACTTGCCAGAGATGGTTTTCGGGGAGGGTTGTTTAATTCTTAAACATGTGGATAGTGGCACCAAAATTCATTTCAATGCTCTAACTGGCTGGAAGCAGGAGGCCTTATGTCCAATCGAGGTCCCTGCAGCAGCAAAGTGGAAATTCAGAAGGTAAGCTAGGCGTCTGTATATAATTTCTTTGTTGTGGGCAACTGGGTCTATAAATTTCTTCAAGTATAAGTCTTGAAGGATTACTACTTTTGTGAACTGTAATATCACCTACTTTATTAGTTTACATGTGGAACTGTTTTTTTGAACCTGATGCATCATATTAATGCGGGTGCTGCAGGCAATAGAGTGTAAGGCTGCAAATTTGAAAGAGAAACAATGCCTTGATAGCTTGTACTTAAATTGGATAGGAGAAGACATTGATGAGGCGAGTGTTAGTTACAATGAGATGTCACTGGAAGTCTTGCAACCATATATAAATCTCAAAGCACTGCATTTAAAGTGCTACGGTGAGTGAGATTTCCACTTTGGCTTATGTTGCTCACAAATCTTGTCCAATTTAAATTATATTTATGTAAAAATTGCCAATATCTACCATCAGTCGCTGCTTCTTCTTCTTCTTCTCCGTCTTCTTCATCTTTTACAATTGTTGCCCCTCTCTCCAAATTAAATTACATGTGTATACAGAAATGGAAGAAGCTTTGCCAAAGGAGTGCCTTTGAAATCTCATTTCTCTCTGTACTCTATATCTAATCAAATGTCCTCTTCCTCAAGGCATGTGATATCTTACTGCACTTCAAGATCTGAGAGTTTGCAACTCGGAGGTGGCTGATTTATCCAATGATTGGGATGAGATGGAATGGCAAGGACTTAGAACCCTTCTCTCTTTGCAACTCTCTAGTCTTCCAAAGTTGTTCTCTCTTCTGATGGGGCTTCAATATGTCAGCTCTCTACAAAATCTTGAAATTAGCTTTTCTCCTAGTTTGAAGAGCCAGGTATATACCCAACCCTCCAATAAAATATCCAAAACCCATATTCTTTTTCTCCTCTGTTCTGTCTCAACATTTTACTGTATTTCTTGGTGATTCAATTTCAGATGCATAACCAAATGAAGAAGCAAAGAAACTTGCACCTTTGAGACTTAATTAAAGCTTTTGGATGCTGCAATTGTTCAACCACTCACTCACTGGTACTATCTCCTTTCTTTTGTTTTCCTTTTCCCCCTTTATCTGCTCATAAAAAATTATGTAAACTTTCTTTCATCTAATTTCTTACATTTCAATAAATTTCATCCTTTTTTTAAAGCTATTTTTCTACTGATAGTAACAGTAGAACCTGATGCATCATTTTAATGTGGATGCTGCAGGCTTTTATCGTTTATGTTTTTATGCATCATTTCTACAACAATATGTGGCTTTCTCAAGTTATTCATCAATGGAGGTAACTTATATACAATATCCTAACCTCCCTCTCCAGTGTCCCTTATCCTTGTTTTTTTTGTTTCTTCTTTCACATCTCTAACATATGAGTGTAACTAATGATTGTCTGTCATTTGATCCTGTCCATTTACATACTAACATCAATTCTTATTTTACTATATTTCACATGCATCAGCACAAGACAAGAAGTGGAGAGTAAATATAGGGCCCTATGGATAAGTGATGTAGTGCTTTTAATCTCAAGGTAAGCCTACTTATCTAAAATCGTAATGGTTTAATTACTGCTTTTGTATATATTAGTATGTCAGATTGCAACTTTTACTTCTCTTGTCTGAATTTGTTTCTAGGTATAATTTTTGTATGTCTCTTTTTCTTTCCCCTCTAATTATCCAAAGACACTTCCCTGGGTAATGCGGGAGCTGTTTCATCAGTTTGTATAGCAAAATACCTATGCATGCGTCATAGTCCTTGTTTGAAGACATTTCTGCTTTATCTATTGAATGGGAATGGGAGAGGAAGAGGAGGATTTCAATTCCTGTGATCCTAAATAATATAAAACATATGATTGGAAACTTTTTGTATATCTTTTCTCACATATTTGAAAAATACAAGAGGATGCAGGTCAGGAGTGCACTAAGCTGCTCACATCCCAGAGATTGGAATTTCTTTTGCAAGGATATAGCTCGTGTGTCTACAGGTTTCTCAGTAAAGATGTAAGTATTAATTTTAACAAAATAACAAGGTCCAAAACTCCAAATATATAGGTAATATACTACATAACCAAATTTATCAAATACTAATCTAGTTCTCTCTTTAACTTTTCCCTTTGGTTCAGGTTGATGAGTTTATCATTTATTGGATTTTATATGCAAAAGCCTAAGGAGAAATGAATACTAATGCAAGTAAGAGTTTAAGTGTGCATGTTTTTTTTTTTTTTTTTTTTTTCCCCAAACTATAGTGTGCATTTTTTTTTTTTTCCAAACTAGCCTAAAATTCGTTTACTGAAAGTAGGAGAAAATAATGGTAACTATCTCGTTCCTTAACTAATTAAATCTTTCGCCATAGGTTTGGCTTCAATTTTTGATTTTTTTTTCCCCCTGCAACATGATAGGCAACAACAACAATAAAGCATTAGTCCCAAATATTGAGGTCAGCTATGGATCCTCATTTCCTCTCAAAAGTTTTTCCTTTTTTGCAATGTGGTAGAAAACTTATTATTCACTTTTTTATTTCTCAAACTTTGGTTGGATAGGTTATCATGGATGAAAGCTATAGCTTGGTGTTACCACAAAGTATTCCCTGCTTTTCATGGTGAATGATTCTAGGACTTCTCAACAAGGGTTGCTTGGGGAGTTCCATTACTTAATAAAGACGACATTCCTTTCATCTCTGGATTAATTTCTTGAGTTTGCTTAGTATACCATGGAATTATATTAGAAATGTGGCTCCTCTGAAATATCACATGAATCTAGAGCCTTGTTGGAATTTTTTGTTTATTGCTGTCTGATAGGTTCAGGCTTGCTGGTGTATTTGTATTTCTTCTGCTGGTTCAGATTTGCTGCTGTATTTGTGTTGCTGTTTTTCAGCTTGGTTTCAATGAAATTTCTGCTTGATTATCCAAAAATAAAATAAAATAAAATCTAGCACTTTTCTATTCTAAAGAACAGGAGTTCCTAACTTGTCTCGTGGCTTTTAAATTGAATACTGGACAACAACAGCTATCAGACATAAGAGAACAAATGGTTTTATTTCCAACGATTTGAGTTCTAAAACGAAATTAGAAGATCTTTACGTAAACTGGGCCCTTTTTCTTTTGAATCAACGTTTTGGCATTTCTTTTGGGGAATGGTCTTGCTAACATCCAAGATGCTAAGCATGAATCTAGACTATACGTGTATGTGAATGCCACATGGTCCTGCATTAAGTATTAGCATTGCAGGAGATATGAAAAGATTGACACTTGGAAAGCCTTTCAATGACGCCTTGATATACACATTGGGTACAACTTCAATTCAAAATCTTAGGCCATATTGCTTGGGGATTAACTCAAAAAAAAATATCTCAAACTCAACACTCATGGTTCAGGTTCAAGCCTCTACCGCATCTGACCAATGGGCCTCTATATCTTTCAGGACACTCTTGCCAATTGAACATACTAGCAATAACGCTCTGTTACCAACTATAAGAAAATATTTTCGAGATCACGTGAAACTGATGAATCACAAGAGAGGAAAATAATTAACAAAGGGATTGAATCCTATTCCTCTCTTTTCCACCATTCCTAGTTCAAAAATCAAGAGCTTTCTATGATCATGTTATTGCCCTATTCTCCTCAAATTCTCAGCTACTTCCCTCTCATATGTTAAACAAAACAAGACCCATCATCTTGCTAACAACTCAAATCAGTAAATTTGATACGTTGATGTAATGCTGGGCAAGTCTTTTTGGCAAATTAAGGAAATTCCCCTGTTGTCTAGCCTAATAGATGAATAATTTTACTTTATTTTTGTGTGATTTACATATAGGACAGGATGCTTAAATAATCAAATGCATACTTTTTTCACAAAACGTGAATAATGTAACATATGGATAAAAATCGAATAAAAATATTTTTGTAGGGACTCAAAATGTCTTGGACCCTAGACAATAAAATTTGTAGAGTGTGGACGTAAGAACTAGCTCTAGTAAATAGAAAAAGACGTAGTTGCTGCACAGCAGAAGGAATTTCCAGGCAAATGAGGGACAGATGTTCTCTTTCTTTTTCTTGGCTCGGTTTTCAGTGTCTCTCCCTTTTTTCTCCCAAAAGCCCCCTTTAGAGTATTTCGATTTCACCTTATATACTACTTTCCCTGTTCTATTTTCACCGTACACGTGTAAGTTCTCTTCTGGGAACTTCTTTCTGTCCCATCCAGCACATCCCGGATCCTCCGCTTGGTGGTTATAAGGCTGCTTGGTTACTGTTCAGGTATCACCTCCACATTAATGTGGCCAGAGAGTTAGGTGGGATGCATTTAATGTGGAGGCAGCAGCTTTTAGGAGATATTTGTTACCTTTTCCGGTTCCTCCTCTGATCAATATTCATTAGTTTAGTTTGCATGTAACTCCGCGAAGCTCCTTAACAACTAAAATAGTTACATCCACTTTGAAAGCTGGTTTGAGGAATGGATCTCATCCTCGGACAGAGGAGTATCCTCAGACGGGTGAGTGTCTTCGAACTGGGCCGTTGGGTCACAAGCCCACTTTTTATGGACTCTGTTAGTTTTTCGGGCAACTGGCCCCACAATAGCCCCTCAAAATCTCACTTTTTGTCACCTCGAAAAAAGGGAGATTTTGATATCACGTCCTTAAATCCTTCGTTGGGCTTTTCTAAATTTCAGAATGCCTTTTCACCTGCCCAAGACACATTCCTGACGTTTCGGCGTCAGGAGCACGCCATCATTAAATGAGGGCGGTTTCTTAGTCCTCCATGTTTCAGTGGGATGCGAATCTAACGATGGAGGATCTCCGAAACTTATGAGCGGGATTTTTCCCGCTTACGATTTCTGTGCCCTTATAAAGGGTTTTTCAAATCAAACTTCTTTTCAGTTACAAAAAATCTCACTATCTTATCGAGTATTCACTGAACCTGTCCCTCTTTCTTTCTTCTCCACGATCTCATAAATACTTGAAGCTTGTCCTAGGAGCTCATTTTCCCCACTTGTAAGTTTCTTTAATCCCCCTCAGTTTTCCATTATCTTCTCTAATTTTTCTCCTCGATTCCTAAGGAATGGGTAGGTTTAAGTATTTAGTCGATTTTGAGGAGCCAATAGAAAAATTTAGGGCTCAGTATAAGATTCCTTCAACGGTGGGCATGAGGTATGCTTCCGCAGAGGAATGGTACAATAAAAGGCAAACGGGGGAAGTAGTCATTCCCATGATTGCTTTCATAGAGGGAGGCATGACTATTCCGATGGGCCATCTCACTAGCAGTTACCTTAGGTTCTTTAGATTGTCCCCCACACAATGTGCCCCAAACATGTTCAGGGTGCTAGGGAGTATAGAAGCCCTTAACGCGAGGCTAAACTTGGGCCTTACCCATCACGATGTGAATTGGGTATACAACCTCCAACACTTAGAGGATGTGGGGTATTACCTTAAGTCCAGGTTCCCCGAGATAAGGTTAATCCAGTGTCTCCCTTCGTCGAACAAGAGTCTGAAAGATGACTTTCTCATTTTTTCTGGTGCATGGCATGACGGTTTACCCTGTCCGACTCAAGAGGGCGAACCAGGTGGGGGTTCTTAGTCCGAATGCCTTTGCGTCTTAATTTGTGCTCCTTGATTTAGGTTAACTTTATTCCTAACGGGAATTTCATTGCTGTCTTGTTGATTTCGCAGATAGGCACGCCACCAAGCCTCAACCCAAACTTATTAATAGGGAGAGTTTGGATAAAATTCTAAGGTCCGAGATATACATAAATCCGTCTGACGGTCAACTAAGGGCAGCACACGTTATCCTCTGGTACAAGCCAATTTCCACCTCCTTTTCTCAGCCTAAGTGCGTGATAAGAGTTAAAGATCCTCGGCTACGCCGAATCAGCGTAGCCTACGAAAGGAGCAAGTTCATAGTTCCTGAGGGTATGCATTAATTTCCATCAAGTTGTGGTCCGAGGACCTTTCGCGACCTAGTTTCTGTTTAATAATTAGTTTCATCATCTGAAGTATCTGGTTTCCCCAGAGGCTTGGGTCCGAGGACCATGCAATGCCTTGGTTCTGTCTAGTACCTAATTTTCTCAATTTAAGTGGTTAGTTTCTCCAGAGGCTGGTGTCCGAGGACCATACAATGCCTTGATTCTGTTTAACACTTAGTTTTTTCATCTGGAGTATCTGGTTTCCCCAGAGGCTTGGGTCCGAGGACCATACAATGCCTTGGCTCCGTCCAGTACCTAGTTTTCCCAATTTAAGTGGTTAATTTCCCCAGAAGCTGGTGTCCGAGGACCATACAATGCCTTGGTTCTGTCTAACACTTAGTTTTTTCATTTGAAGTATCTGGGTTCCCCAGAGGCTTGGGTCCGAGGACCATGCAATGCCTTGGCTCCGTCCATTACCTAGTTTTCTCAATTTAAGTAGTTAGTTTCCCCAGAGGCTGGTGTCCGAGGACCATACAATGCCTTGGTTCTGTCTAACACTTAGTTTTTTCATCTGAAGTATCTGGTTTCCCCAGAGGCTTGGGTCCGAGGACCATGCAATGCCTTGGTTCTGTCCAGTACCTAGTTTTCTCAATTCAAGTGGTTAGTTTCCCCAGAGGCTGGTGTCCGAGGACTATACAATGCCTTGGTTCTGTCTAACACTTAGTTTTTTCATCTGAAGTATCTGGTTTCCCCAGAGGCTTAGGCCCGAGGACCATGCAATGCCTTGGCTCCGTCCAGTACCTAGTTTTCCCAATTTAAGTGGTTAGTTTCCCCAGAGGTTGGTGTCCGAGGACCATACAATGCCTTGGTTCTGTCTAACACTTAGTTTTTTCATCGGAAGTATCTGGTTTCCCCAGAGGCTTGGGTCCGAGGACCATGCAATGCCTTGGCTCCGTCCAGTACCTAGTTTTCCCAATTTAAGTGGTTAGTTTCCCCAGAGGCTGGTGTTCGAGGACCATACAATGTCTTGGTTCTGTCTAACACTTAGTTTTTTCATCTGAAGTATCTGGTTTCCCCAGAGGCTTGGGTCCGAGGACCATGCAATGCCTTGGCTCCGTCCAGTACCTAGTTTTCTCAATTTAAGTGGTTAGTTTCCCCAGAGGCTGGTGTCCGAGGACCATACAATGCCTTGGTTCTGTCTAACACTTAGTTTTTTCATCTGAAGTATCTGGTTTCCCCAAAGGCTTGGGTCCGAGGACCATGCAATGCCTTGGCTCCGTCCAGTACCTAGTTTTCTCAATTTAAGTGGTTAGTTTCCCTAGAGACTGGTGTCCGAGGACCATACAATGCCTTGGTTCTGTCTAACACTTAGTTTTTTCATCTGAAGTATCTAGTTTTCCTAGAGGCTTGGGTCCGAGGACCATGCAATGCCTTGGTTCTGTCCAGTACCTAGTTTTCTCGTTTTAAGTGGTTAGTTTCCCTAGAGGCTGGTGTCCGAGGACCATACAATGCCTTGATTCTGTCTAACACTTAGTTTTTTCATCTGAAGCATCTGGTTTCCCCAGAGGCTTGGGTCCGAGGACCATGCAATGTCTTGGCTCTGTCCAGTACCTAGTTTTCTCATTTTAAGTGGTTAGTTTTCCCAGAGGCTGGTGTCCGAGGACCATACATTGCCTTGGTTCTGTCTAACACTTAGTTTTTTCATCTGAAGTATCTGGTTTCCCCAGAGGCTTGGGTCCAAGGACCATGCAATGCCTTGGCTCTGTCCAGTACCTAGTTTTCTCATTTTAAGTGGTTAGTTTCCCCAGAGGCTGGTGTCCGAGGACCATACAATGTCTTGGTTCTGTTTAACACTTCAGTTTACTTAAGGAATACAAGTAATAGAACTCCAATTAAGTTAAAAAATTAATATATGACAGAGCTGTTTGTGTTAATAGTAATACCTCTTTGATAGCCCCTGCCTGCTTGAGTTTGTCCACCTCGTCCTTGATAGCCTCGACGTGTAGTTTGGACGGACGCCGAGGTGTTTGTTTCTTCGGAATAGCCGAAGGATTGACATTCAAATGATGACAGATGAAATCTGGATCAACCCTTAGGGCTTCATACGCGTTCCATGCAAACACATCTACGTTCCTTCTCAGGACCTCAACCAATTGCTCCTTCTCTAGCAAAGGTAATAGTGCCCCAACCTGAAAGTACCTATCCGGGTCATCACCGACAGTCACCTTCTCCAATTCCTCACACTCAGCTTCCCCGGCGGTAGTGCTGGAGAGGGTTCCTAGGTCCTTTGATTGCTATAATTCGTCCTCGGCCCTGGCCGATGAACCTATCTCTGGCTTACGCTGAATAGCCGCTACCATGCACTGCCTTGCCATGGCCTGATTTCTCAATATTTCTAACACTTGGCCACCTGATGGGTATTTCACCTTCTGATGAAGGGTGGAGGAGACAGCCCCCATGGTGTGCAACCAAGGCCTTCCCAAAATCGCTGTATAGGGAGAAAAAACGTCCACCACGATGAAATCCACCTCCACCACATCGGAACCTGTTTGCACAGATAATCTAATCATACCCATCAGAATGACTGATCTGCCCTCGAAGCTTACCAATGGGGAGTTATAGGCAGTCAGGTCTTGGGGTGTTAAATTCAACCCTCTGTATAAGTCGGGATACATCACCTCAACTGCGCTCCCCTCATCAATCATCACCCTCCTTACGTCATATCCTCCAATTCTCAGCGTAACCACCAAAGCATCATCTTGCGGCTGTATGATTCCTCTCTTGTCCTCCTCTGAGAAGCCTAGTACCAGTGAGGTGTTCAGCTTCGCTTTCTTCGGCACTAAATTCGAACTCCCCTCCGAACAATGAGATACGGACAGTACTCTGGAGGGACAAGACCCTGTTCTTCCAGGGGCAGCAAATATAACATTTATGGTGCCTAGGGGGGCACCTGAAGACGCATTTCCCCTCAATGTCGGCCCTGTCTGGTTTCCTCGGGCACTGGAGTGGTGCAGAAGGTTGGTCAATCTCCCTTCTCGGACCAGCTCTTCCAAGTGGTCCCACAAGTTTCTGCAATCCTCAGTAGTATGCCCATGGTCTCGATGGTACTGACAGTAGAGGTTTTGGTTGCGTTTCGCAGGGTCCCCTGCTATCCTATTGGGCAATCTGAAGAAAGGCTCGTCTTGTATCTTCTCTAGAATCCGCTGTACTGGTTCTCGGAACACAACGTTAACCGCCTGGGAACTAACAGGTCTTGATTGCCCTACAAAGTCTCTCCGAAGTCGATTGTTGTTATACCGATCCGACCTGAATTCCCTCCTCTCCTGAGGGATCGCCATGGACTTTCCTCCACCCCGTATCTGATCTTCTTCTATCCTTCTATACTTGTCAATCCTGTCCATAAGCTGTCGCATGCTGGTAACAGGTTTACCGATTAGGGAACCCTTCAGATCATGATCGGTTGGAAGACCCTCTTTGAAGGTATTAATAGCCACGTTGTCGTTGGCTCCATCTACCTCGTTATACATTTCCCAATATCTGTCAGAGTATGCTTTCAGAGTTTCCCCTTCTCGCTTAGACAGGGATAATAACGACCCCAAGGGCTAAACAACTCTTCTGCAAGTAATAAAGCGAGCGCCAAAAACTTGGATGAGACCCTCAAAGGAGTCAATAGTATTCTCTTCCAAACCGTTGAACCACCTCATCGCCACCGGACCTAGGCTTGAGGGAAAAACCTTACACATCAAGGTCTTGTCTCTAGAGTGGATGGCCATTCTCTGATTGTAATGGCTAACATGCTCCACCGGATCCGTCTGACCATTATAAATGGTGAACGTAGGCTGATGGAACCTCCGAGGAAGGTTCGCGTCCTCTATGCGTCGCGTGAACGGTGACTTGGAAACTTGACTCAGCGCTTTGTTCAAAGCTTTGTTCCCTAAGTCCTGCCGAGGTGGACTCTTGTACGTCCGCCGACTGTAATGCTCTTTATCATGGGAAAATAGTTCACTGGGCAGAGTTCTAGACCGTCGCATGTAGCTTGTGTCATCTGATTCATCAGAGGATAGCTTCGAGTAGTGAGTCAATCGCTTCCGTCGTTCGTAGCGTAATTCCCTTCTTAGCATGTTGATCTCGCGCTACATGTTCCCATCGTCCTTTGCATGGGAAATATGGCTTTTCCCCCGAGCTTAACTCTTCTTCGTGTGGGTTGTTCGCACGCTTCCCTCGTGGTCTCCCCTTCGTTCATGAATCACCAACGGAGTATCATGTTGAGGTCCCCTAGACTCTGCTTGGTGTGGACTAGTATCCACCTACTGCGGTGCTCCTTCTGCCATCAGCTGTTGCACTTATCTTTTCCTACGGTTAGATCAAGCTCTCCCCACAGACGGCGCCAATTGTAGGGACTCAAAATGTTTTGGACCCTGGACAATAAAATTTGTAGAGTGTGGACGTAAGAACTAGCTCTAGTAAATAGAAAAAGACGTAGTTGTTGCACAGCAGAAGGAATTTCCAGGCAAATGAGGGACAAATGTTCTCTTTCTTTTTCTTGGCTCGGTTTTCAGTGTCTCTCCCTTTTTTCTCCCAAAAGCCCCCTTTAGAGTATTTCGATTTCACCTTATATACTATTTTCCCCATTCTATTTTCACCGTACACGTGTAAGTTCTCTTCTGAGAACTTCTTTCTGTCCCATCCAGCACATCCCGGATCCTCCGCTTGGTGGTTATAAGGCTGCTTGGTTACTGTTCAGGTATCACCTCCACATTAATGTGGCCAGAGAGTTAGGTGGGATGCATTTAATGTGGATGCAGCAGCTTTTAGGAGATATTTGTTACCTTTTTCGGTTTCTTCTCTGATCAATATTCATTAGTTTAGTTTGCATGTAACTCCGCGAAGCTCCTTGACAACTAAAATAATTACATCTACTTCGAAAGCTGGTTTGAGGAATGGATCTCATCCTCGGACAGAGGAGTATCCTCGGACGGGTGAGTGTCCTCGGACTAGGCCGTTGGGCCACAAGCCCACTTTTTATGGACTCTGTTAGTTTTTCGGGCAACTGGCCCCACAATTTTGTATCACTTTTTATGTTCCACTTTTCTTTTTTCTTTTTTTTTTTTTCTTTTTTCACCAATCATGGTATACCATGTGTTTTGATATTTTTTTTTCAGGGGCGGAACTACCCTTGGACTAGGGAGGCAATGGCCCCACCTAAAATTTTTTTTTTTAAATTATTATATATATGAGTATTAATTTTAGCAATTTTGTTCTATAAAATTACATTTTATTTCCCTTTAACAATATCATTGATTCTTTTAAGAATAATGCTATACTCACAATTTTTATTGGTTCGTATATGGGCACACCATTTACATTATTTTTTAACTTACTAGTAACCACTTATTATATAAGTAATTTATAAAAAAACTTACAACTCTAGTATTTTCCTCATTTTAGTGACCATAAAAAAATTTATAGATCTAAAATCTAAAACAAAATATATGAGCCAAAAAAAAAAAAATCTCAACAACAAAAATTACCAGTAAAACTAAAAACAAAATTAAGCTTAATTAACTAATTTTATTCAAAATAAATAACCCTGTCCTTTAAAAAAATTCTAAACAAAAATAATTTTGTTCTTAACTACCAAAAAAAAATCTCAACAATTATATAACAGAATTAGAGGTTGAAATCACTGCATACAGCCAACAATAAAAGCGCCCCCTTTAACTCAAAGTTCTGGCTCTGTCCCTATTTTTTTCCATTTTAAATTTTGACTATTTTATATGAAAAGTAAAACAAATAAATGGCTAGTTGCGATTGGTGGAACTCAAAAGGTGATAAAGAGGATTTGTATTCCTTAAAACAAACATATAACTTAAGCAAGAAGCTTTTAATTGACTTATTTTAAGATTGTTGATGAGTTTAGTTTCATTGGATTAACTTATTTTGCTTGAAAATAAAGTAAATAAATTGGAAAATAAAATTAGTACAGCACAATGACTGCTCTCATTCTCCATACTTCGTTGACAACAATATATATTTTTTTAATCCTTAATTAACAATGTACTCTTATACTTCATTGGCAAACAATAACTATCAATAAGGATGTATTTTTTTTGTAATTTAATTAGTTGGCAATGCTTAATATTTCTGATTGATACATTTAGGATTTAAATTCTCATTCTCTCCAAAATATAAAATTATCAACCAAAAAAAAAAAAAAAAAACAATGGTAGTTGGGTTATTAGCGTATTGGCAAGTCAAGTTGTTAATTTTATTTATTTATTTTTTTGATAAAAACAAGTTGTTAATTTTATTTGTGATATAATATCTATGAAATTAATTTTTCACCATTAAAAATTTATAATAAATTAGATATGTATAAACTGTTATAAGATTTTTGTCTTCCATTTCTGTCGTTTGAAATTCTATATATATTCCCAAAGACAATGAATGACCATATATATGTAAGCAAGCCAAATTTAGTACACATATTCATCTTATTTAATTTGATAAACAAAGGTATTATTAGTAAACAAAATGATATGCAAAACTGTGTTAAAATGTGAAAACTTAAAACTTCCTTCATTCGGTTATCTTGGTTCTACAAAAACAAGAAGTACGAAAAATTCAGGTGCAAACTCTTTTCCCATAGAAGAAAGTGGAAAAGGCTATCATGAATCAACTCATAGGCCCATCCCCAATTCAGCCATGGGCCTTACTTAACCCTTAAAAAAGTCATAGGCCTCACTGAAGCCCATCAAGATAAGTTTTAGACTAAGCTTTTACCTTCCTGAATCAACTCCAATTAGTGGGCCTTGAAATTTCGGACAACCTAGCTAGTATGTATCAACAAGAACGGTATATAATTTCTGCGTATACCCAGAAATGGTTAAAAACTACAGTAGTCAGTAGTGCATATCATTGTACCCCACACGGTTTAATAATGGCGAAGAGTGGAAAGGACGTTCATACGGTTGGGGTTTTGAGATGCTCTCTGAAAGTGGGATTTAGCAAATTGGTGACTACTAATCAAAGTGTGCCACGCTTTGGATACGCACTTGAATCGCATTAGAGACTTCACTGGTAGTCTTGAAAGAATTTCCTCAACGAGGTCATTTGGTATAGTAAAGCTTCGCTGCCGCCGTGCCTTGCAAATTCTCATACTTCAGTTCAGGTCCTTGGCTCTCTATAATCAATATATAAGAAAGAATGGTTAAAGAGTTAGATATTAAACCCTGTAAGATTTATAGTTTCAAAAGTACTATAACGTGTTTTATATGTATTGCTATTTCTAGATAGAAAAAGTTGAATTGCAAAGGAACTGAATGAGCAGAGTCATTTCACTTCTTTGTATAATTTATTTTTTATCAGTCGTTAGGCTACTTTGTCCATTATGTGTACATGTAGTGGTATGTGAGATCATGTGGGGGGTAGTATACGTGCTTATGAATTTCAACTGGAGATCAAAATGAGATGGTGTAAGGTTTGGAAAGTAGGTGTGGAAACTAATGGCAGGATATTAAAAAAAAAAAAACAAACAAACCAACTGTGACATAAAAATAAGTTGTGAATGATTCTTTGCTTTTTGAGCAGGTTTGGCAGCATGCTAGTCTGGCAATTTGCACTTCATTATTAATGGAAACATGAAATGGAAGTTTAGTGGCGGGGTGTGCTGCTAACCCGCCAACCCGCCTAAACCGACCCGATCCAATCCAACCTGTTGGTTTTTAGGCCTTGGTGGGTTGGGTTGGGTTACAAAATTTTTTTTGATAGGGGGTCGGGTTAGGTTTGGGTCATAAAATTTCAAATCCGCCAAACCCAACCCGACTCACCCACACACATATATATATATATATATAATATTATATAATTAATAAATTTTTTAAAATAACTAGCTTTTTCTATCACATATAAAAGCTGTAGGGACTCAAAATGTAATGGACCCTTAACAATAAAATTTGTAGAGAATGTGGGTGCAAGGGCTTGGCATCACCGAAGTAAACAATGGCTGATCTAAAGTTTATAACAAAATAATTTATGATATGAAATTCATAGGAATCTAATGATGGAAATTTGGCTAAGTGTTTGCGAAGTATATTGGTCCTCGGCCCAGGCCGAGGATCTATTTTTCTTCCTCCTTATCATCAAAATCCCCCCCTTTTCCTGTTGGGAAGTCCCTTAGTTATATATTGCTTCCTTCTGTTAATCTTAACCGTCCATCTGGCAGGTAATAATCTGAGCCTCTAGGCATAGGGGATTGTCCCATCATCTGTATTTGCAGGCTTTATGTTATTTCCTAGCCGCCTTTGCAGGCTTTACAATAGTTGAAGTGACTGATACTTTAGGGTTTTCAGATCACCTTGCCATTAAAGCGGTCAGAATGTTGGTGAGATGTATTCAACGAACGTGGGATATTTTCCCTTTAGGGAAGTCGGAGCGCCGAGGACGTGTCATCCTCGGCACGGCCTTTGGATGGCCTGGGCTTTTCCATTGTCCTCGGCGCGGGCTTTGGGCTGCATGTAGTGGGCCAACGTGGTTAGTGTAACAGGGTCCCACAATAGCCCCTCAAAATTCTGCTGCACGTCCCCTTGGGCGGGGAGGAGGATTTTGACTTCCTCGGCGCGTTTTCTTGGCCTGTTCGCTCTACCTCGTCGTCAGTGTTATTGCTGTTTTTACGGTTCTCTTTTCGTGCACGGGGTTTGTCCGAGGATGGGTCGGTTTAGGCCGTTTTATACTATAGCGCCCAATTTCCCATGATTTCCGTCCCCGATGGGGTTCATCATTTAGCGTCTAAGGGGTTTAGTTTTGCCTTAGTTTTGAACTCGTGGCCCATACGTGCACCTTGGCTCCGATCAGCGTTTGTATAGCCTCATATATAGTGACTGATTCCCATAGAGGTTTTTGGGTCTGGAGATTATGCAAGACCTTGATTTTCTTAAGCGTTTAGTTTTTACGAGGAAATGTTCTTCCTGCTGACCTGAAGTCTTTAATCATGCAATGCTTTATCTGCGTTGTAGTTTCACCATTCAACCATCTAAAGTATCTGGTTTCCCCATGAGGCTTGGGTCCGAGGATCATGCAATGCCTTGGTTCTGTCCAGTACCTAGTTTTCTCATTTGATCATCTGAAGTATCTGGTTTCCCCATGAGGCTTGGGTCCGAGGACCATGCAATGCCTTGATTCTGTCCAGTACCTAGTTTTCCATTTAATCATCTGAAGTATCTGGTTTCCCCATGAGGCTTGGGTCCGAGGACCATGCAATGCCTTGGTTCTGTCCAGTACCTAGTTTTCCATTTGATCATTTGAAGTATCTGGTTTCCCCATGAGGCTTGGGTCCGAGGACCATGCAATGCCTTGGTTCTGTCCAGTACCTAGTTTTCCATTTAATCATCTGAAGTATCTGGTTTCCCCATGAGGCTTGGGTCCGAGGACCATGCAATGCCTTGGTTTTGTCCAGTACCTAGTTTTCCATTTAATCATCTGAAGTATCTGGTTTCCCCATGAGGCTTGGGTCCGAGGACCATGCAATGCCTTGGTTCTGTCCAGTACCTAGTTTTCTCATTTGATCATCTGAAGTATCTGGTTTTCCCATGAGGCTTGGGTTCGAGGACCATGCAATGCCTTGGTTCTGTCCAGTACCTAGTTTTCCATTTAATCATCTGAAGTATCTGGTTTCCCCATGAGGCTTGGGTCCGAGGACCATGCAATACCTTGGTTCTGTCCAGTACCTAGTTTTTCATTTAATCATCTGAAGTATCTGGTTTCCCCATGAGGCTTGGGTCCGAGGACCATGCAATGCCTTGATTCTGTCCAGTACCTAGTTTCCTCATTTGATCATCTGAAGTATCTGGTTTCCCCATGAGACTTGGGTCCGAGGACCATGCAATGCCTTGGTTCTGTCCAGTACCTAGTTTTCCATTTAATCATCTGAAGTATCTGGTTTCCCCATGAGGCTTGGGTCCGAGGACCATGCAATGCCTTGGTTCTGTCCAGTACCTAGTTTTCCATTTAATCATCTGAAGCATCTGGTTTCCCCATGAGGCTTAGGTCCGAGGACTATGCAATACCTTGGTTCTGTCCAGTACCTAGTTTTCCATTTAATCATCTGAAGTATCTGGTTTTCCCATGAGGCTTGGGTCCGAGGACCATGCAATGCCTTGGTTCTGTCCAGTACCTAGTTTTCCCTTTTATCTACCTTATCTACTTGTCCGTAACCGTTTAATTCTACGTGCCATAATTTACAATAGACATTAAATAATCACATTCTTCAAGCAGAATAATAATAATAACAATAAATGTAGGCTGGAGTTGGTGGAGGATAAGACTTTGCCGTGTCTCGCCTCTTCGTTTGGTAGGACTCTTCAGATAACGAGGCGTCTCCTGGGCTGTCCAGGTGACGCATTCTGACGCTTCGGTGTCTTCCTGTTTAATGAGGCTTCTCCTCATTAATACCGATTATGGATCTATGAGGATTTAACGGTTGGCAAGCCCCTTGGAAATTGGGGCGGCATCATTGCCTCCGGAAATCTCTCCCTGGGATTTAATGTGGATTGGCCTTCGTCAATGTTCCTCCCACTATGAAAGGCGCTCCTAGGGCAACCTTCCCCTTCACACCTGACAAACACCCGTTCTGAACTTCTCCCAAAAACACATCGCCAAAAATTCTTCAAGGCGTAATCATCTGAGCCCCTTAAAATGAACTGGCCCTGGAAAAGGGTGCTCCTGAGAATGCACAGCCCCTATCAGGAGCTGAGGATGACACTCCAACCCTGGCCACCACGTTGGGACGGGTGTATAGGAGATCCGAAGGTTTTCCTTCTTTTCAACCTAACCGGAGACACAGCCCTCCTCGCCGCCTGGAGGAGGGTCCGAAGAGAACGTAACCTCCCTCCCTTAGGTATGGGTTTTTAAACCCCCAAGTCAGCTACAATGGGGGTGGGAGGGGAACCAGGCGGAACCCGAGAGGGAAACCGTCCTGTGCCTCTACCTCTTCTGCCCCTTAATGTAGCTTTCCTGTCTTCTCCTCCTTCTTCTCTCTTCTCTCTTTTGCTCCTCAGCGAGCCTTCCTTTTTTCTTTCCTCCTCTCGTCCTTCACTTCTTTTCTAATATTTGTTCTGCATCTCTTCTTTTCTTCATTTCTTCCTTTACTCTCTTTTTCTATCTTTTGTTCTTCTGCCATCGTTGCTTTCTACCACTTTGTCCTTCATCTCTACTTTCGTTCCCTTTTCTTTTCTTTCTTTTGTTCCTCAACCAGCTTCGCTTTCTATCATGGGATCCTCTGCCAGCTTTCTCGAGCGTGTGCCTTTGCAGTTTGCTTTAGAACAAGCCCCCTGGGCATTACTTGTAAGAGATGTAATTTTACTTCATATATGAATAAAAGAAGTAGACTTGTTTTTATTCTCTCCATTTTTCGCATATTTTCATCCTTGTGATTGTTGACTTCTGAATGATTTGTTGCTGTAGTAGATTGTATTGTTTTTTTGGTAAATTGTTTCTGAAAAAGTTGCCCTTGATTTCTTTACACCGACCACCGCACTTGCTAGCGCACAAATCCTTCCCCACAGGCGGCACCAATTGTAGGGACTCAAAATGTAATGGATCCTTAACAATAAAATTTGTAGAGAATGTGGGTGCAAGGGCTTGGCATCACCGAAGTAAACAATGGCTGATCTAAAGTTTATAACAAAATAATTTATGATATGAAATTCATAGGAATCTAATGATGAAAATTTGGCTAAGTATTTGCGAAGTATATTGGTCCTCGGCCCAGGCCGAGGATCTATTTTTCTTCCTCCTTATCATCAAAATCCCCCCCTTTTCCTGTTGGGAAGTCCCTTAGTTATATATTGTTTCCTTCTGTTAATCTTAGCCGTCCATCTGGCAGGTAATAATCTGAGCCTCTAGGCATAGGGGATTGTCCCATCATCTGTATTTGCAGGTTTTATGTTATTTCCCAGCCGCCTTTGCAGGCTTTACAATAGTTGAAGTGATTGATACTTTAGGGTTTTCAGGTCACCTTGCCATTAAAGCGGTCAGAATGTTGGTGAGATGTATTCAACGGACGTGAGATATTTTCCCTTTAGGGAAGTCGGAGCGCCGAGGACGTGTCATCCTCGGCGCGGCCTTTGGATGGCCTGGGTTTTTCCATTGTCCTCGGCGCGGGCTTTGGGCCGCATGTAGTGGGCCAACGTGGTTAGTGTAACAGGGCCCCACAAAAGCTAATTAGTTCACACAAACCTAATAAATTATTATTGTTATTTAGTCATTAGTGTTGTTTGCCTTAAGGAGTTACATTGATACTAATCTTTGGAATTTTTTAATATATTTATATTTATATTTTTTTCTACTCAATTTAATAATAATAATAATAATAATTTGTCCAACTTATGTGTTCAACCCGACCCATGTGGGCTGGGTTGGACTCAGTGGCGACTCCAGGAATTTTGTCCAGGGTGTTCCTGGACAAACCAGAACAGTAACCTACCCTATTCTACTTTGAAAAAATTTCAGGTCAATTCGGTCTATTTCGAGTGTTTTGGGACATTTTGGTAAATACCGACCAAAATTCAAGATTTGGCCGGCATGAAGTTTGTGCTTTAAAAAAAAAAAAAAATCGTTCTTAAAACCAAAACAAATTTGCATTTTGTACACCAAAAAACCTCAAAAGGAAAAAAAAAATGAAAAGAAAAGAAATGAACAAAGGTACCTGTACAATAAACTATAAGATTATTTGAAATATTAATAAAATTATTAATTATTATTATTTAATTGTTTCATTAATTTGTTTGTCTTTTATAAACTATAATGTGTTGTATTGTTGTTTCATTAATTATAAAATTATTAATTGTTGTTTAGGAGTTACGTTATTTTATAATAAAGTTACGTTATTTTATAATAAATAAATATATATATATATATATAATGAGTTGTTGTTCAAGGTGTTTCGGAGTTACGATATTTTATAGTGAAAAAATATATATATTATTAAAAAAAATCCTATATAAATTATTAAAGGTTTTAAAGAAGTTATAAGTACATATTTCAACTAATATGTAATCTTTAAGCCCAAATAATAATAATAATAATAATAATAATAATAATAATAATAAGTTCAATCATTTATAAAATATAATAAGAGTAATAATATGAAAAAAAAAATTTGATGTTAATATTAGTTTTTTTTTTTTTTTGACTGAAAAAGGTAGAATACTTTTATTAAAAGAATAACCAAATAGATGTAAAGGAGGGTCCGGGGCTCTCATAGACTTAACAGCTAGCTTAGCCCATGGACAAGATATTTATCATTAAAAAATTTTACCAAAACCACTAGTGGGCTGGCAAAAGCAGAACAAATAAAAAATTTAAAACAAAAGACATAGAATTTAAGGAAGAGAAGAACAGAAGAAGGACCGAAACCCACAGATAAAATTTAAGACAAATAGTCACATACATTACCTGTACAACACACAGATAAAAAGGGAAAGGCAGACTGGCAGCAGGACTGAAACCCACCAAAAGAAAAAATAAAAAAGAGAAGAAGAGAAGAAGGGTCCCAAACCCACCAGAAGAAGAAGATGGGTCTAAAACCCAGAAGAAGAAGAAAAAAAAAAAAAGAAGAAGAAGGGTCCGTAACCAAGAAGATGAAGAAGAAGGTAGGATTTTTTTTTTTTTTTTTTTTTTTTTTTGAGAATACGTTTGGGTTGGGCCTGTTGGGTATTTAGTTAATAATGTATTTTGATTTAAAAATCTGGTTGCGGTTGGTTTTGTTTAGGATTGATGTTGGGCTTTTATTTTTTGGGCTTGCTCAGTAAATTTTTTTTTTTTTTTTTTTTCAGATTCTCTGTTACCATTTTTTTTTTTTTTAAGATTTTAGTTCAAAATTTATTTGGCATAAAACTTTTGAGGGTGTTCCTGATTTTTCCTGAGGGTGTTCTTATT
Organism: Quercus gilva; assembly: GCA_023621385.1. Taxonomy (NCBI): domain Eukaryota; kingdom Viridiplantae; phylum Streptophyta; class Magnoliopsida; order Fagales; family Fagaceae; genus Quercus; species Quercus gilva. Next base: position 2,208,132 of record CM042476.1, read on the forward strand.
TTTTTTTTTTTTTTTTTTATGGGTAAACAAATAAAAAAATTTAAATTATTATATATAATTTTTTTTTTGGGTCAGGCTGTTTCCAAGAACACCTGAACCCAACGTGGCGTCACCACTGGCTGGACTTATGTGATGGGTTGAGTTAAGTTGGGTTGATTTTTTTTTACCCATCATGGTGGGTTGGGTCAAAAAATCTCCTCAACCTGACCCAACCAAATTAGTGCAGTCACTTATCACAAAATGATTTTAAAAAGCAAAGGTTAGTGATTCGAATTAGAGGTTTAACCTGTTGTGGATGTTAGTGATTCGAGTCCACTTATCTCCAAAAATGGATTAACTAATGATCGACTGTTTCATTGCTACATTTGCACATATCACGCTAATATAAACTGATACATGCTTTAAAAAAAAAAAAAAAAAAAAAAAAAAAAAAAAAAAGAAGGCTTTCAAACCATTATAGATGAGGTAACTACAATCTTTGATTCCATTCAACTGAATGACAACCCAAAATTCACTTCATAGAGTTATATGTCATCTTATTTCAACTAAAAGGTATGATGAATCTTATTTGCTAAAAAAGATTTTCAATAGAACATCAAATTCTTTATTTATAGTACAATAACAGCATCTGTCCAGTAGTTTATGGTAAAATAGTATAGGGTCCAACCAAAACAAATATAAAAATTTAACAACGAAGACCGCTGGAAACGAAGCTAGCAACAGAACGCAGTTGATATATATATATCAGAATCAGAGACAGAGAAAGAAAACAGAAGAGAAGAATCATACCGAGAGAAACGAAGAGGCCGGAGTGTCAGTGTGAATGTGGGGAATGTGGGGTATGTAGGGTTTCTTTTTTTCAATTAGTTTATATGTTTAACTTAATTAGTTTAATGTTAGTTGGTTAATCTAATGGGTTAATGGGTTATAATTTTTAAATAGCCGGAGGCCCAATGTTTATAAAATAAAAAAATAAATAAAAGGCTTAATGTTTGCATTGCAAGGCCCAAGACGTGTTTGTGATTGTGATTGTGTGTTTGTGTTTTTTGTTTGAACTTTCATTTTGTTGCTGGTTTTTTTTTTTTTTTTTTTTAATGGGAAATACATGAATTTTATTAAGAAGAAGATAAGAACATAGCATCATGAATCACAAGCAACTCAATTAAAGGTGGACATTCCTCCATCTATGTTACATAAGAATTAACAGCTTTAATGTAGGCAGCCAAAGTGTGTGCTGGTATTAGGAGTGTGTAGTCAACCTACCAACCCACCAAAATTGACCTGAACCAACCCAACCTGTGGGTTGGGTCGGTTTTTAGGATTGAGTGGGAATTGAGTGGGTTGGGTTGAGTTATGAAATTTTTTTTTAATAGTGGATCAGGTTGGGTTTGGGTCATAATAACCACAACTTGCCTAACCTAACTCGACCCACCCATATATCTAAAATTTAAATTATATATATTTAATATATATTTAAAACTATATTATATAATTAATAATTTTTTATTTAATTTTTTCCCCAATTCAGCTCTTCCAATATAAAACCCAATTACCTCGTAACCTTAATAATCTTATTTCTCTCTCTACTGCCTCATACTCCCACTCCCACTCCCACTCTCCCACTCCACTCTTATTTGTTTATAACTAAGTTGGGATATTAGTTCATGTATATTTTGTTTATAAACTCAATTGGATATATTTTGTTTATAACTGAGTTGGAATACTTGTTTATTTATATTTTTTTTATCAACTTAGGTGGCAAGTGAGATTTTTTTTTGGTCAATTTAATAATAATAGTAATAAAAAAAATTATACAACCTATGGGTTCAACCCAACCCAACCCAACCCAATCCATGTGGGTTGGGCTAGGTTGGGTTGAACCTCTGTGATGGGTTGGGTTAAGTTGGATTTTGTTTAGCCCACCATGGTGGGTTGGGTCGAAAAATCCCCTCAACCCGACTCATGCACACCCCTAGCTAGTATATTTCACTATATTGGCTTGTCTCCTCACATGCGAACATTCAAAAGAGAAAAAATCTCGTAGTCGAAAGCGAATCCCATTGGCAAGATTAGCAATAGAAGTCTGGGCAGCCATAGGGTCTTCAAGAGCATGGAAGACAATGCTTGAGTCAGTTTTGAAAATACCATCTTTGAATCCTACGTCTCATGCAAAGAGAGTTGCTTTGTCCATTGCCTTTGCTTCAACTTCCAGAGGGCCTAGTGGAAGAGGAAGGCGTTTACTCAGGGCTGCCAACATCAATGCCAATCATGCCTAGCTTGGAGAAGATAGCAGCATCCATGAGCAAAAAACGAACCTTTGCCAATATTTCATGTGAGGATTGGTGAGTGGCACCTAGTCTTGTTTCGTTTTGGCTAAACCAGATACCCCATGCTGTAGTAACAGTGAGTTTAAGAAGCTTAGTACCCATGTGTTGTGTGAAGATCAAGTGTCAAATAAATTCCATGAAGCCTTTGTAGCTGATACCCTCTTTATTGAAAGGCATGGCAAAGAGTCTCCAAGTGTCTTTTTCCACGGTGCAGTCCCAGAAAAGGTGTCTTGTTGTCTCTGAAGTAAGACCACATGCTTCAAAAGTGGGACTATCAAGGATATGTCAAAGGCAGAGGTTGGCTTTTATAGGGAGGATATTTCGGCAAGCTCTCCAAGTAAACATCTTGATTTTGTTTAGGATGGGTAGGTTCCAAATCTTTCACCAGAAACTACTATGGTTTGCACCATCTCTGTAGTATGAGTGCTTTGGGTCATGGATAGTGCCACCTTGTATGCGCTATTAACTGTGAAGCTCCCCTTAGGTGTGTAGGCCCAAACCAGTCGGTTTGTGCCGACTTAGAGGAGTGCCAAGGATGGAGTTGACATCAACTGGTAGGAAGACTTGGTTGATCAGAATAACATCCCATTCATCGAATTCTAAATCTATGAGGGAGCTAACCTTTGTGTCTGTTGGGAGTAAGCCTAGTGATGATAGCACTCAGAATGTCGAAAGTCGTGGGAGCCAACGATCTGCCCAAATGCCAATGGAGTTACCATCCCCTACTTGCCAATGGAGGATTCCGAAAGTTAGTTATGCCTTCAAAAAATGTCAAAAATACCCCTATTCAAATTCTTATTCTTTTAAGGAGATTATTATGATAACCAAAACTTATCATATAATTACAATTGATATTACCCAAATAATTAATAGTACTCTCAAACCAAAATTGTATTTTTCCATTCTTAAGTAGGTACACCAAATTGGACCAAAATGATGTAAAATAGACCAAATGAACTGAATAGACTACAATGGACCTCTTTTAGTACAAGGAAATTTGTACATATTTGGATGATTTATAAATCATCAGGCATTCATTCTTGGTTGCCAAGTCCTTTGAATCTTGACATGGTAGTGGAATTTTATTTTTATTTTATATAAAAGAATTTTGCTATTACTTTAATGTAGTATATCAATACAATATCTAAAAACTGAAGTGTAGCATTGATTGCAGCTATACTCTTGTTGACCCATATTAGTGTAGCATTTTGGTTAACTTTAGTTTATTATGGTCCACTTTGGTTAGTTTAGTCCATTTGGTGTATTTGGTCCATTTTGGTTCACTTTCATCCACTTCGGTGATGCTTGGGGAGGAGAGGTTTGGGTAGAAAGCAGAGTTACTTGCTTCATTGACAATTATGTCATCTTTTCAGTGTAACGTTGATAAAAGTTCTTGATAAAATTATATTTTTCAATAATTTCAAAAATAAATATAAAGGACCCTAATACTACCTCATCTTTCATGATTTTCCCACATAAATTACACTTTACCATGGTGGATATGCAAAACATTTCTTTTTCCTAGAATAATAAATTATAAATAAAAATGATAATAGTACTATTCATCCATTTTATTATTATAGTTAGATTAAAAGCATTATTTTTTTAACAATTTAAACTTTTAAAACAAGTGATAATTTATCATCTATACTATATATAAGAGAATTCCCCTCTTTCAAATGAACTTTTTTATGGTTTAAAAATACTCTCATTAATAAAGGATAACTTATTTAAAAATAGGGGCATAAATGTCAAATAAAAAATTTCATTTTGAATTAAAAAAGAGAACTCCAAAAATTTAGGATTTTTTTCTCTTTACGTTCAAAAAAAAAAAAAAAATTACACTTACTGTCTATCTCTAAAGTTTATCTTTTTTATTTGTTTCAAAATAAAAATATATATTTCTAAATTATAATAAATGCAAATTATTAACCTTTAGTTAAAAAAATAGAAGAGTCTCTGAGCACGCACGTGAACGTATGCTTAGAGGCTAGTTATAGTATAACAGGTTGGATCCCACTTATTAAGGAGTGTGAGCTCACGTGTAAGTAGAAATGTTAGAATAATGATTAAATGATTAAATTCACTCTTTAAAAGGATAAGGATTGGTTGATGATCATATCATCAAAGAAGTCCACAATTCTTCCCTGAATGTGAAATGTTGAAATTGGTCCATTAAAAATTATCATTTTAGTTAATAAATATAATTTGGTTTAAGTAGGATGTTGTATGTTAAATCATCGCTACTGTGGAAAACTAATGGTTGTTTTTATTTATGCCACTGAATCTGTCCTTTTTACCATCAGACACTCCTAGTGGATTGAAGAGGCTAAGGGAATTGAAGCTGGAAAATCTAAGAGGCATTGGAGAAGGGAAGAGGAAGACATTTGAGAGGATCTATGACTATGATACATATAATGACCTTGGTGACCTAGATAAAAGCAGTGAATTGGCATGACCTGTCCTTGGAGGTAAAGACCACCCATACCCAAGATGCTATAGAACAGGACGTCCACGCTGTAAAAAGGGTAACCAAAATTCCAAACTATTGGGAAAGGATTTGGATTAGGTCTAGTGCTTCTAATGCAATGGATCCGATCGAATGGTAACACGTGTCAAAAAATAGACACATGTTACAATCCCAACGAGTCTAATGTTTCTGGACATTGGACTCAAACCTCTCCCATTGGGAAAAGGGTTAAAGATTGGGTTCAGTGCTCTAGTGCGCTAAACTCAAGCCAGTTCCTTAAAAAAGGGGTTAAATTACATATTTAGCCCTCAACTTTTGACATTTGATTCAAAAAACCTTATTATACTTTAAAATGTTACACTTTTGTTCTTAGATTTTCAAAATTGCTTCAAAATGGTTTTTATATGGATGGAAAAAGCTAACATAAGAAACGAAATTCATGCCATGTCATAGGCCTCATATCATCAAAGTGATATTAGTTTCATGAATTCTATTTGCTTTAATAATATTTTTTATCAATTAGATAACGATAAGACCTTTTGAACCATTTTAAAATATGAAGATGATTTTAGAATATATGTCAAAAGTTGAGGACAAAATATAGAATTTAACTAGGAAAAAAAAGACCTGGTTTTCTTTGAGTATTTAAGTACTTGATCTCAAATATGTTACTTATAAATGTGACATTGTCCTTGTATACAGTCTGAAAATTCTAGTTTTGACTTTATATGCCAGCAAAATACATTAACAGAATGCCACACGTTTTTTAAGAGTAAGAAGTACAAGACATATTATTGTGTCTAGTTGAAATTTGAAAAAGAATTGGAATGTGATATGTTGTAGAATGTAGCTTTAAACAGAGTAGTTCTTGAATAAAATCTATAATGATTAATGGTTATGACTCTTCATTATTTTGGCAATGTAGACCCTTTGGTAGAAAAAAGAAGCAGCAGTGTATATGTGCTTAGGGACGAGGCATTCTCAGAGGTGAAGCAGTTGACATTTTCAGCAAAGACCCTAAAATTTGTGATGCGTGCACTGCTGCCTCAGCTTGAGATATCACTTCTTGACCCCCACTTGGGATTTCCACACTTCACTGCCATAGACTCACTATTTTGTGAAGGACTTACATTGCCTAAGCCTACAAATGCCAGCTTCTTTCAGTCAATACTACCAAGGCTGGTGAAGGCTGTAACTGATACTCAAGAGAATCTTTTGCTCTTTGAGACCTCTGCATTCATTGATAGTATGCATCTCATTCTCTTTGTATGACTTTCACTCTCTCTATCTTTGTCTATGTCTGGCTCTCATTTGTATACATGAATCTTCTTTTGCAAGAGATAAATTTGCTTGGTTCAGGGATGAAGAATTTTCTAGGCGAATTCTAGCTGGACTTATACAAAGAGGAATTTAAATAAAAAAAAAAAATTTTATTTCCCAATGTCCATCTACGTGTATACACTTAGTGAAGGTACTTCACTACATAGGCAGTTCATGCTAAATACTAGTTTCATCTTCACGATTTGAATTTTTGTTAGAGAGAGAGAGAGAAAGAAAAAGTCATAATTAATGTGGGGTGGCCTAATGGCCTATGCCCACAGCAGGAAATCCTAGACAGCCATATCTTTGTTATTTGAATTATTGTCCTACAATGAACCCAATGTGAGATATATGCAGTAGATAACACTAGGCTAACCTTAGGGTTGTAGTACTTGTGTGACTATGATTAGTTTGCTTGCAGTAAAAGTACATAGGTACATTACATAGACCTCAAATGAGTTTAGGTCTCTTGGGCCACAATATTTTTAACATTCAAAACAAAAGAAATATGTTAGAGTTGCAAATTTACTATATATCAAATGGATAAATATCTGAGTTATTCAGTGGAAAAATTTATTTATAATCCTAAATGGCATTAAAATTTGTGAGTTATGTCATGCAGGATTGGCCCATGAAGAGTAAGCTCGATCCTAAGATCTATGGACCGCCTGAAACTTTGATTACAATAGAACTAGTGGAACGAGAGATCAAAGGCATTATGACTGTTAATGAGGTTACATATTTACACATAATTAGATGTCAATCTCCCTATGTTCCTTTCCTTTTGATGCTAGTACTCCACTCAAAGTGTGCCAGTTACAATTGCTACTTGTCTGAATAGTTAGTTTCAACATTTGCATCTCATTTAAACATATTTAATCTTAATATGCTTTCTATCAAATGCTAAGTGTGCAGATAGGTATGCATGTAATAAAATCTAAAAGATAAAATTTTTATTACAAGGGAAATCTTGAGAAGCAAAAAGTGCTCCCATCAATGCATAGCATGTTTTACCTGAAATTTCCAATGATTATCTAACTGTATCATCTTGCACTTACGTCTCTTCATAGGCAATCGACTTGAATGGTTGATGAATGAGTCCTCTAATTTCCATGGTTGCAGTCCTTGAAAAGTAAGAGGCTATTTATGTTGGATTATCATGATCTGTTACTACCTTATGTGAACAAAGTAAGAGAGCTAGAAGGGACTACATTGTATGGTTCAAGGGCATTGTTCTTCCTTACTAAGGATGGCACACTAAAGCCTGTTGCCATTGAACTCACCCAGCCTCCAATTGGTGACAAACCCCAATGGAAGCAGGTTTTTACCTCAACGTGGGATCACAGGTTGCTGGCTGTGGACGCTAGCTAAAGCTTATGTTTGTGCTCATGACGTTGGTTATCACCAGCTTGTCATTCACTGTTGAGCACTATGCAAACATAAACTCAAATCACGATAAATTGGCATTGCAATCAACTTCTTCTGTGACTGATTTTGGACAACCTTGAAACTATGTTTAAAGAATTCCCCTTGATATCATGCTAGTTGTCTACTTGGGCTCAGAAAAATCACAATTGTTATCATTGATTTTTGGAATTCTTTCTTTGTACTTATGTAGGCTGAGGACTCACTGCTGTACAGAGCCATACATTATTGTAGCTAATCGACAATTAAGTGCAATGCATCCAATTTACAAACTTTTACATCCTCATTTCAGATACACAATGGAAATCAATGCTCTTGCCCAAGAGAGCCTCATTAATGCAGGTGGGATAATTGAAAGCGCATTCTCACTGGCTAAATACTCCATTGAACTCAGTTTTGTTGCATACAACCAGCTCTGGCAGTTTAACATGGAAGCTTTGCCAGGAGATTTGATTAGAAGGTATTGCAGATGATCAAAATAATATAAGATTGTTCTAGTTTTATTCATGGTTCCTATAAGGCATAATCAGATGAAAAGTTATCTGTGGTTATACTTAGGCTGCGACTTTTTCACTCAGCAGTTTCTCAACTTCTTGATACTTAATGAACTGTCAAGCTTGCAAATTACTTTGCATAACACTCTCAATAAAATTTCAAAACAGTATTGTTGATCAACTTTCAGGGGAATGGTGCCCCTGACTAGAATGGTGAAAAAGAATACATGTGACCGATAATGACTAGACTGTTGAAGTTCCATGGTTGATCCCAAAATTTGGGGATTAAAGCTTGGTTTTGCTATTTTTTTAGGGGAATGGCAGTTGAGGATCCAACAGCTGAGCATGGCCTAAGGTTAACCATCGAAGACCACCCTTTTGCCAATGATGGTCTAATCCTTCGGGATGCCATTAAGCAATGGGTAAGTGATTATGTGAACCACTACTACCTTGAACCATCTCTTGTCCAATCTAACGGGAAGCCTCAAGCTTGGTGGACAGAAGTTAGAACAAAAGGCCATGCAGACAAGAAGGATGAGCCATGGTGGCCATGTTGTGGGTCTAGCCCACGTAACAGCCCATGTAATGAGCTTGTTAAACAGAATAGAATTCTATTTCTATGAGAAGTCTTTTATATAAGTTGATTTAGAAATCCATATGTTCCTAGGAGAGTGAGGCGGTAGATTTTATATAAGTAAGGTTTATTAGGTTTTGTGTGTTGCAGATTATAGTGAAGAAAAAAGAGAAAGGTGCCGCACAAGTGATTTCGGAGAGCAGCCAAGTAGGCGCTGCATATTGAAGAATAGAGAAAAAGGATTGGCGCCTTTGAGAAAGATAATTTGTGTGTGTAAGAGCAAAGAAAAATAAGAGAGATTTTCTTTTGGTCGTGAGGCATACACAAAAATTATTGTAATTGATATAATAATAGTGAAATTATTCGGAATTTGTCCCATGATTTTTCCCTTCAAAGAAAAAGGGTTTTCTACGTAAATATTTGTGTTCTTGTATGTGATTGCTATTTTGAATTGATAATTTTTTTGATAATATTATTTGGGACCCAACAAGTGGTATCAGAGCTAAGGTTAGAGTGGAAGCGATGGCCGGAGAAGAAGGCAAGGGTTCAGGAATTGATAAATTTGATGGAACAAACTTCGCGTATTGGAGGATGCAAATTGAAGATTATCTCTATGGGAAGAAATTGCATCTGCCTCTTTTGGGGACGAAACCTGAAACTATAAAGGATGAAGACTAGAACCTTCTTGATAGACAAGTATTGGGAGTTATTCAATTAACTCTGTCAAGATCAGTTGCGCACAATGTTGTGAAAGAAAAGACCACAGTGGATTTGATGAAGGCTTTGTCTAGCATGTATGAAAAGCCGTCGGCTAACAACAAGGTGTGTCTGATGAAGAAGTTATTTAATCTGAAGAAGGCAGAAGACACTCATGTAGTGCAGCATCTGAATGAGTTCAATACAATCACAAATCAATTATCCATGGTGGAAATTTAATTTGATGATGAGGTTTGTGCATTGATTCTGTTGGCTTATTTACCAAACAGTTGAGAAGCCATGAGAATGGCGGTAAGTAATTCTGCAAGGAAAAGCAAACTCAAATATGATGATATTTGAGATTTGATTTTAAGTGAAGAGGTTCGCAGGAGAGATGCAAATATAAAAAAGGCACAAGATCAAGCTTTTGTCATGGAGAACAAGAGTAGAGGTAGAAGCAGAGGACCTAATGATCGGAAATTCAATGGTAGGTCACAATGAAGAGATAGATCTCAGTTCAAGGAAACTAAAGAATGCTTTTATTGTGGGAAAAAGGGTCACTTAAGAAGGGATTGTTGGCATTGAAATAAGGAACAAAAAAATGGAAAATATGAAAAGAATGATAGTGAGAAAAATACTATAGCTGCTGTGATTGGTGAGGATGTTGTGGTGCTCTCTATTGAAGAGCAAAAGTGTGAGTATGTTGCTAATAATGATGTTGAGTAGGTTGTTGATTTTGCAACCCCCCACCATATTATCCCTACGAAGGGGTTGTTTACTACGTGCAAAATAGGATACTTTGGTACAGTGAAGATGGGTAATTCTAGTTACTCAAAAATTGTGGGAATTGGTGATGTGTGCATTCAAACCAATGTTGGTAGCACTATGATGTTGAAGGATGTGTGACATGTTCCAGATTTAAGGATGAATGTGTTTTCTACATTGGCTATGGATCGAGTGGGTTATTGTAACTACCTTGGTAATGGAAGATGGAAACTTACTAAGGGGCCATTGGTTGTTGCAAGAGGATTTGTATAGGACTCATGTGAAGACCTATAAGAAGAAGTCCAATGAGATTAAAAATTTTAAGAAAACTCCAAAGATGAATGTTGGGATTAATAGTGTTGAAACCAAGAGAGTGAAATTCTCATTGCTTAATAGAACTTCAGAAGAGGAAGTGGTAGGTGATAAAGAATATGAAGATGCTAAGGCTACATGGGATGATGATAAAGTGAAAGATCCTAGAGGTCTTGAGTAGGGGGAGCAATATCCTCCACTAGAGATTGTTGAACCTCATGAGAAGAGGACTACTAGAGAACATTGAATTGTTAGCTTCAAGAATAATTAGGCTTCTGATGAGGGGGAGCCAAGGGATTGGATTAAAGAAATCCAAGATGAGATTAATTATTTGAGAATGAAAGGGATTGACGTTGATGAGGTGTTCTCAGTATTGGTGAAGATAATGAAGAAGGTCAAGCTTGGAGTTGGCTTAACCGACACAGAATTAGATTGAAGAAATAGATTGAAAATCTCCTCCCATCAGTGGGCTGGAGGGGGAGATTGTTTTGAGTCCAGCCCACGTAACAGCCCATGTAATGAGCTTGTTGAACAGAATAGAATTCTATTTCTATGAGAAGTCTTTTATATAAGTTGATTTAGGAATCCATATGTTCCTAGGAGAGTGAGGTGCAGATTTTATATAAATAAGGTTTATTAGGTTTTGTGAGTTGCAGATTATAGTGAAGAAAAAAGAGAAAGGTGCCGCACAAGTGATTTCGAAGAGTAGCCAAGTGGGAGCCGCATATTGAAGAATAGAGAAAAAGGATTGTCGCCTTTGAGAAAGATAATTTGTGTGTGTAAAAGCAAAGAAAAATAAGAGAGATTTTTTTTTTAGTCGTGAGGCATACACAAGAATTATTGTAATTGATTTAATAATAGTGAAATTATTCAGAGTTTGTCCTATGATTTTTCCCTTCAAAGAGAAAGGGTTTTCCACGTAAATATATGTGTTCTTGTGTGTGATTCCTATTTTGAATTGATAGTTTTTCTGATAATACTATTTGGGACCCAAAGGGCCAGTCCTTGTAACACTAGAAAATCTAATTCATATATTAACAACCATAATCTGGATAACTGCTGGACACCATGCAGCTATGAACTTTGGGCAGTATATGTTTGCTGGTTACTTCCCTAACCGGCCTACTATAGCTCGAACCAACATGCCAGCTAAGAATCCATCTGATGAAGAATTCAAGAACTTTTTGAAAAAACCAGAAGTTGAACTGTTGAAATGCTTCCCTTCACAGATTCAAGCAACCAAAGTGATGGCTGTTTTGGATGTTCTATCAAATCACTCACCAGATGAAGAGTATCTTGGTGAAAATATGGATCCATCTTGGGAAGAAAATCCTATCATAAAAGCTGCATTTGAACAGTTTAGTGGCAGACTGAAGGAGCTTGAAGGAATCATTGATGAGAGGAACACCAATTTGAAGCTGAAGAATAGAGTTGGAGTTGGAGTTGTACCATATGAGCTCTTGAAGCCATTCTCAAAGCCAGGGGTCACTGGTAGGGGAGTTCCTAATAGCATATCCATCTAATGCGATGGTAGTAGCATTAGTTTTTGTGTAAATAAAACTAGGTACATGTACTGAGGAATTTCACTACTCTTCCATCCCATGTGATTTTCTTGGTCTTGGATAAGATGGTTAAAACTTAAAATGCTATTTGTTCAATTCCAATTAGATCTAATTTAATTTTTGGTCACCACAATAATTGTAGTCAAGACCATAAGTTCTACTGGGAAAAGTCCCCCCTTGTCTTAAAAGATACTACACCTGCAAAATTTTTGCAAGAAATGAACATGAATGAAATTTGAGTAGTATGCTTTGAAGCGAAATCCATAGACCTCACATCTAGTACAAGGAAATTTGTACCTATCTGGATGATAAATCATTTGGCATTCGTTCTTGGTTGGCAGGCTCTTCAAATCTCCACATTGCAGAGGATTTTTATTTTTTTTAAAATGAAACTTTGCCATTATTTTCATGTGGCACATTGCTTTAAAAAGTAAGTCTATTGTTGCCATAAAGGGAGCATCATATCCAATAAGTGGACCAAAATAGAACAAACAGACCGAAGTAGACTAAAATGGACCAAAATGCTAGATGATGTGGCTCAACAAGAGCATCACAGTAATAAATGCTACGTTTCACCTTTTAGATATAACTAGTTGTAGACCCGCGCAATGCACGAGGAAAATTTTTATTTACTATAGTGAAAAATACTATTTCTATTTTAAGAACTCAAATGGTAAAGCTAAAAGTTGTTCATTCCTAACTAATAGTTAAAAAGAAATTTTTTCTCAATAAGCATACATTAGACAATCTATCTCTCTCAAATAACAATAGCATTTAGTTTATTATGAGAGCACAAAAATTTCTGGACAGGGAGCTAGACTACACAAGATATACCAACTAACCACCCACATTGCTACGATCCAAACAGTTCACCAAATTATTCAATGGATAAGAGCGACGAGCAGTGTCTACAAAGGTCATGGTTGTAGTCAACGTGAGCTAATGACTCATGCAATCATGCTTACAAAGAATTCCTCATTAATTGAAGATAAACGATATTGAAACTTCACCCTGTGCAAGTAAAGCATAAAATATGTTCAGCAATTGCAACCCCAATTTAAGAAAATTAAGGCCAAAATATCTTAGAATCCCAAGTAACCTCATAACTACAACATTGATACAGAGGGTTGAAACCCAAGCAAGTTCTTCTATAAAGTAATTATATCTTAACTAACCCCTATATATGCTTTGATTTCAAGCTCTTAGTAGAGTTTGTCACAAAAGATATACCAATCCAATGTGACACATTTCTTTGAAGATTGGAACTTCTCTGGGTGGGGATCATTAGGGAATTGAAAAGGTAATTTCAAAGAAATAAATAGTAGATTGATACCTCAATGCATAAGACACTTTCTAGAAATTGTGTTGTCCTTAAAATATGCATGTTAGCATAGAAATAGGAAGACCAAACTCAGATAAATCACATATAAGACAATGAGAATCGTTATTGGAAATTTAGAATATCAATCATTTAGAACTTTTTCGAATCCAGTTAGTCATCATTTCTTCTTAATAAAATAATACAGATTTTTTGTAAAAATATATATGATTTATGACTATTAAAAGGGACAATCAAACAGGGGGCCAACTTCAAAATCAGAGGTGATGACAATTTGTGCTACAAAAACCAACATTTTTAAGTAAAAACCAACTAAGAAATTGAGGAGTAGATATAGTGGAGAGAGTGACTTTACCACCAAATCTTAGATGTGTGTTTGGTTCATTAAAGCTACATCAAAAGGGAATCTCCTTCACCTACCAAATCATTTTGGGAACCTCGGGCCTCATAAATGGTGTGGGGTAAAATACACCAAGAGAGGAAACTACAATGATGCAAATTTGCTTTGAAAAAAAAAATGTATATGGAGTTAATAGTCCAATTTTGTAAGGGATTAAAAAGACAAACCTTCAAATGTGCATTGTGTCATTTTCTCTTCCAACGCCAAATATTCCCATCATTCATGTTCCTAAACCTGGATTTGAAATTCCTTTAAAGACATTTCAAAAAACATTTAGTCCATAAAAAGGTTACTCATGAATCTTGATTGCTAACCCTAAAGTGAACCACACCAATGTTGTAGATGATTTACAAAAAAATGCAACTTAATTTGACATGTAGATCATTACTAAAATATTGATACCCTCAAAGGCACATTTACATTTACATTTAAATTTATTTTAAATGCACATATGCTCATTATGCATCTTTCATTATATTAAGAAAATACAAAATCATTTTTAACATTTAATGAGGAAAACCCCAAATTGAATTTATAGTTTTTATTTTTTTGCATTGGAGCATAAAACTGCTTGATTTAATTTAATGAAAATATAAATACCTTTTATTAAGCATTGTGGCTGCAAAACATAGAATAAAAATTATGTGATATTTTGCACCAGTCATGTTTTCAATAGAAAATATCTAATCTCTGAACATATTACAATCTCATCTGACATTATCTCAAAATCCGAATATTAGTCTAATGGTATTGCAACATGTTAAAAAATAAAATAAAAAAAATACCAACACCCAGAATCATATAGTCCCAACAGAGAAATTTCAAATTTTATAGTTAATTCAAACTCCTGATTTGTTTTGCATCTAGTAATGGTGAAGTACTTGTTCATCAAATTGTATTGTATTGTATTGTTAGTTGTACCTATGCCCATTTGTCACCAAGCCACATCATGGGGTTCATCTAAATATCAAGTCTAGCTACCATTGGTTTTGACATATCAATGGATATTAAATTTATAAGTTTAGCTGCATAATCCAATTTGGGTGGTGGGACAACAGAGAATATATACTTTCGCAAGAATATGCTTAATAATTCAGAAACAATCTACCAACCCATCTTAAAATAAAACTGCAACATATAATCATACTAAATCTGTTAAAATAAACAATTGAAACACTCAGCTATTTTATCAAACAATTGGCGTGCATCTAACAAAAGCAAAATTTAAAAGATGTAGAAAGATGTAAAGAGAGAGAAGTGGGCAGTTTTCTAGAGAAGGACTCAAGGGTAGGGGTGAAAATAAAAGAAATTAAAGAATATATATTTTTACAAAAAAGAAACCATCAAGCAAAATAATAGAGCAAGAAATTGGGATGTAGGGATACCTAGGCATGTAACATAATAGAAAGTAACCCAACAGTAACAATTTCAACACCCTAATAAAAATGAAACCATTCACACCATAGATAAAATAGGTAGAAACAAACGTAGAAAGGAAAAAAGAAACCATCAAGCAAAATAATAGAGCAAGAAATTAGGATGTAGGGATACCTCAACTGAACCAATCAGCTTACATCAGTATTTATATAGATGTGAGGAGAGGAAGGAAGACAGAGAGGCTGCCGTTAGAATCTAAAACAGAAGCTAAAACTGTAGAAAGGGAAGATGAAACCGTAGGAATCAAAAGGTGGGGAAGGGGAAGAAACTAAACCTGAAAAGATGAATAAGTTGTAACCGTGAAAACTTAAAAGCATAAGTTGTATAAGTTGTAACAGAAGGCAAGGGAATAGCACAAGTTGTAACCGTGAAAAGCAATCAGGTTTGACAAAGGGAGTTAGTTGAAAAGGCTTTAGGTGTGAGCTTGGGCTTATAGTGGATTTAAATATATAAGAAGTGGACTTTAAAGTAGAGATAGGGCTGGATATAATTTTAGTTTTATTAGTATTTTATTAATTGGTAAAAGCTATTTTAAAATTGAATTAAAAATTCAGAAAATAGGATGGGAATGACATGGCGGCTGACGTGGCTTAATATGAGCGTAGCAACATTAAATGCTACGCTTCAGCTTTTAGTAATATATAGACTAGTCGCTAACCCGTGCGATGCACGGGAAAATTTAGAAAAATGCTCAAGAAATTATTTTTTTTTTTTTTAATTCATCTTCCGCTAGATTAATGAAAGCTATAAGATTAATTCCTAATATTCATGTACTTAAACAGCAAGTTTAAATGGTTAAGTGTTGCAAGTTTGATGAATCCATAATCATAACCTTTAAAAATACTCTATTCCAGACTACAAAAGTAAATTTATGAATCTTTACTCCTCCCTCGGCAAGCACAATTATTTTTCAATTAAATCTCATTATTGGTACATTTTGTAGTTGGAAAAGAGATATACAGGTCTAATCTTTAGTTCCTATTGCAAAGTTACATGCTACTTATAATTTGTTTCTAAATATTTGGTGATTGATCTATTTAATGAGGCATGTTATATAAACTAATTCATTAAAAAATGTCAAATGTTTCTTGAAAATTTAATTAGTTGAAAACACAATTGGTGCTATTTAACAAATTTCCACTTTGAATTCATTAAATTTTATTAAAATGCAAAACCCCATTTAAGACTAACAGAAATTTGCTAAACTATCTAGCCATGCAACAATAAAAGTTGATTGTGTATATATTGTAAGTGGGAATGTGGATATGCATACACAAAAACACACAAAATTAAAATACAAATCCTGTGTTCCTACTTCTCTATAAAATCTAAATGGGAATAAAAACCAACATCAAAGTTGAATAAAAATTGTATCTGAAAGTGTAATATAAAAGACATTTCTTATTAACTTATATCCCAAATTTTAAGGAACATCCAAATAGTTTAGCAGCTAAACATAACTTTTAGTAACTATAGCATTCAACAAGAGCTTTCAATATCTGGCCTACTATACAATTTTCTTTTTCAATAAGTAGCCTAATTTACATACATGACAGCTTAGCAACTAAGAGAAGACTTCCACTGAAACTTCTATGGCACCATCAAACCCCAAACTTGTCAACATGCGCTAATAGCCTTTGAGACATTTGTGACACTTGCTCTCAACCAAAATGCTTCCTCTTTCCTTTAGATTCAATTTTCCCACCATGTTCTATAATAAGTTACATACAGGGTCCGTTTGAATATAGCTATTGTTGTTGAAACTGAAAGTTGCTAAAAACACTGTAACAAAATAATTTTTAAATGTGTGAATAGTACCGTGAGACCCATTTTTAATATTTTTTAGTACGTGAACAGTGCTGTGAACAGTGATAAACAGTGTGTGAACAGTGATTTTTGTCCCCTGCACAGTAAACGCATGTGATGTTACTGTTCACGCGTAGAGGAAAAAAAAATTCTGAAAACGCAGTTCACAAAACGTGCTGCAGGATTCAGTGCTATCCAAACGGACAAACAATCATCATAAAACTCCTAATCATAACTTGAGGCAAGTATTCAAGAACTCCATAGAACTCCAATTTATGGTTTTCTTCCATGCTATCTATGTGTGGGAGTGCACCATCAGGTACACAATTCAATGTAAACATTTGTCTCTAGTCTAGAAAAAAAAATGTAAATAATCATCAATTGAATTATTTCCATTTAAAATAGATTTTGGATGCATGTTTGATTCAATAACTTAGGAAAAAAATAATTAATAGGAGTTTCTTTGAATATATTTTGTTGAATCTATGACTATAAATAGAATTTAAATAAGATTTCAAAGAAACTACTACTCATTTACAGGTTAATATAAAGGAAAAACAAAAACCTTGAGATAGAAGACAAGTAGCTCATCATCTTTGTCTAAGTCCCCCCACATCATCCAGCAAATCAATACGAACTACAAATCACAAATATAGAAAACTCATCAAATTTTCCCCACAAGTAAAACAATAGTACAAATACAAAATAAGTTTGTCACTGAATCCTTAACATTGAAACAATAAACAACAAAAATTAATAGATCAGAGAGAGCTTTAGAAAAGAGCATCAAGAACTCTCATTTCCACTTTCATGTTTGTGTATTGAATTGATGTTAGTTACATTGAGAACTATACATAAAATAAAAACCCATAAACAATTTCATCAAGAATAAGAAAATTTTGTTTTTTCAATTTTAACTAACAAATCAAATGGCAAAGTTATATCAGGGGAAAGAAAAGAATTGAAACAAAAACATGCCAATAGACTACCTAGATGTTCATGGCCTTCATGTTGGACTAAAGTTGTTCATGGCTTTCTTGTTAGGCTCAAGTTGGCTTCCTAGACAGTAAAAGTTTATAAAATTTTCACACTATTACACCCCAAAATTCTCTGAATTTAAAACAATATTCTAATTGCAAAATTTATGTACTAAAACCCCCAAAAACTTGCTCAAAATTTAAAAATTAACAAAATCAAAATTCTTTCATTTAAAAAAAAAAAAACTTTTTGAGTAAACTCTATAAAATAAGCAAATTTATGGGAAAGAGCGAGATTTATCGTGCACAAAATCCTTAAGAAACTTGAGCCCTGGGGAACTTAGAGCTAAAAATTATAAAAATTGAAACCCAAAAAAAAAAAAAAAGTAAAAATCTCATTTAACCAAGCATAACATAATATTGAACTTCTCCAACTAACATGCTACATATAGAGTAGTACATTCTTTTGGAGCAAAAAAAAAAAAAAAAAAAAAAAAACATAAGAAAGAACAAAGGAGAAAAAAAAACTTCAAATGCAGTAATTAAATTAAGCTTACTACCAAAAAAAAATAAACAATGAATAAAGAATCATATGTAATCCTTGCTTAATGATGTACAACTACAAACATGGAAAAAAAAAAAATTAAAGCATCTGCAACGAAAGAAGAAGTTATTACAGTTCTCTTCCCATATGAATGATGGTATGAGAGTTCCCAAATATATTGGATTGAAATAACCAACACAAGTGAAATAGAATAGAATACCATAGAAACGTCTTAGTAGAAATAACATAAAAAATACGTTTATTGGGGGGAAAAAAATGAAGCTATAGTTCATTGCTTTGTTAAATCTCTCTAAAAATAATACCTACCAAAACCTACAAAGTAATCCACAATTGGCAAATTAACAAAGCAAAATTCATAATTCACATAGGTATCTAAAAAGAACCTTCACAATTGATTGTGCTTCCATTTACTTTTGCTTCACTTTTTTTTTTCCTCAACACCCAAATAGATGCTCAATTAAAATTGGGAGAAGATAATCCAACATACAAAACCCATAAAAGTCTCTAAAAATCACAAACTTGGTTATCCATATAAAAATATTTATAATAAAAAAATAAAATAAAAACTATTTCCACCAAATTCATAAAAAAAAAAACACGACATTTATATGTCTAATCAACCACCAAAAAAAAAAAAAAAAAACCAGAAACCCCTCATAAAAGAAAAGGCCAATACAATTGAATTATGTAAAACAGATTATCATAGCATAGAGATTGGAAAAGCCATTATCCAAAGTGGGCATCCTAGTGAAGTGTTGCTGAAATTGTGAGCAAATTAAGTAGATGGAGATAATCAAAACAGAGGAGCGAACCCTAGAGAGAAGGATAGAGAGGTTTAAACCCAGATTTAGAGAGAGGGAGATGTATGCATGCTGTGTTTTTGAAATCAAAAGGAGAAGAAGATGTATGCACATATAAAATGAGAAAGCATTTGATAAACCACATGCCATAAGTTACATCGTACAATAATATAGGGAAAATATAACGTGTAGTGGTTTGAAAGCAATAACAACAATTTTTTTTTTTGGTGAGAAAAGTAGTAACAAAATTTTCACAGCAGGTACCATGCTATCTTCACTATTGTTTTGTTTTATTAATTACTATGCTCTCCTTGATACAATATTGAAGCTCAATTACTGTCGTACTAACAATCACAACAATGCAAAAGGCAAATAACTTGATTCCCTTAAAATTAAATTCATATGTACCATTCAAGAATTCATTGCAGTCTTAATATCCATCCCTGAAACCTAGAAACTACTATGCTATCTTCACTATTGTTTGGTATACATTTGTTTTGTAGTAATTTGAAAATCTTCTTAAAATGGTTTGTGAATTCAAGTATACCTTATTTTTCCTAGAATGCATAAGGTACACACAAAATAACATTAAATCTCATGCTTGAAATTTTTTTACGCAGGGGTTTAATCATAGTTACCTGCAAAACCGCTGAATTTTTGACTTGTATAATCTCTTTCATATCATATCTATCTGAAGTAAAAAAAAAATGAAACCCTAAAAAAGAAATCATAATAGCAATAAACCCCATGTCTCTAAGACATTGAATAAAACATGTAGGATGTGCAAACTAACTAAACATAAATATTAACGTACGGGGGGTCAAAAACCAAATTATATGAAAACATTTTTTTTTCACCACAAACAACCAAAACAGTCCCATAAACTAATGATAAATGCAGCATGTATACTTCATACCAATGAGATTTTAATGCTGTAATACTTAAGATTTAAGAACCTTTGCTCCACAAAAACGTACTTGGAAGCATAAGCATCATGTTCATCTCTTGTTTGAATAACTCTAGGTCTTTAGTTTCTCTACTCTATTATCAATTTATCATAGTGAATGTGGCAATACCTAATTACGTGATAATTGATTAACATATGTAGTTTAGTGACAATTAAATCAATTAGACATTTAAATACATCCAATCAATGCACAATCATCTATATAAAACAGGAAATTAGCATTATTGATTAAGGTATGGATAAAGGCTTCAGTACAATCCATAATGACCCTCCCACACAACTCAGCAAGTAGCAGAACTACCAAATTGACACTGAAGATAGATGTACATATAACAAAGTCACATGTATTATGGCTACAGTCTAAGGCTCAGATGATAAACTATCCACTGTAGCATGACAAGAATAATGTAAACCACATATGGAGATTGACCTGCAAGCTGCAGCTATTCAAAAACAATGAATCTTGATATGTTCTTTCCTCACAGCCTGCACAAGGAAGGTGGAAACATTCTTCCTCCGATCACCCTGAAGTTGTATAACCTCAGCTTGATATAAGACTAAAAAAATAATCACAGATTGGGGTAATTTTCCTTACCCTAATTTCTAAGCTTTTCTTTACAGGCAATGGCAACAACTAAAAATTCAAAAAATTGCAGACCATAAACTCAATTACCCTAACAGAAAAACACAGAAGAATAAACCCTAAAAATTTTAAATATACATAGAAAATAAAATTTAAGTATACCTCAACTTGATATATAGACCTTGTAGCCGATGTAGATATTGACAGCTCGTACAGAGGAGGTAGCTAACAACTCCTTGCCATTAAAGTTGACGGTGGCCTTGAACTTGGGCCTGTGGTCGTACCAATTTGCCTCTCGCAAAAGGATACGGATAGGAAACAGAGTGTTGATTGAATTACTAAAATACAAAAGAGAGATCAATGCAGCCAATAATTGAAATTAGCAAAACCCATTACAGGGCTCCAAACCCATCAATCTAAGCTAATCATTCAGAAGAAACACTCCCAAACGAAACATGAACAAATGGCCCAGACCTGTATGACTAAGAAAATGCAAAGGTGAAATTTTTTATGTAAATACCTGAAGTGAATCGTCCACATTCTGTCTGTCAGTATTTCTGAGCTCTTCTTCAAATATATAGTGTTCTGATTCAATTAAATAAGGAGAGGAAGAGCCGAAGGAGGGAAGAGAAAGCCGTAATTCTAAAGTTTTGAAACTGTGAAAGATAGGAAGAGCAAAAGGATGGGAAATATTGATGAGGTATGAAGGAGTGATTCACTTAAATAAGGAGAGGAAGAGACGAAGGAGGGAAAAGAGAGGTTGGCGTTAGAAAGCCAAAGGTCTGAAGTTTTGAAACTGTATTTGGAAGAGAGAGGTTGGCGTTAGTCAAGCTTTAGGTCTGAAGAAGAAGAAAGGGTTGGCGTTAAAAGAATAAAGGGTTGGGTTTGGGCCTTATGGTGGACAGCAATGTAATATTCATATTTTGGGCTTTATGGTGGACATAATTGAAGTTATAAAGATTGGGTTTTATGATGGAATATGGCTGAAAATCATTTTTTGTTTAATACTATTTTGAAATTAGGGAAAAATTTATTAAAAGTATTTTAAAATTATAAGAGAAATTCAGGAAAAAAAAATTGGAAATGACATAGCGGTTGATGTGGCTCAACAGGAGCGTAGCATTTAATAATGTTACGTTTCAGCTTTTAGTAATACTAGTCGCTAACCCGTGCGATGCACGGAATATATTTCACTTTGCTTAAAATAAAATTTAAAATGAAAAAACATCATAACTTATCAAAATAAACATAAAATATACAATATTCATCGCAAAATGTTATTTGAGAATAAAATTACCATCAAAATGATATAAAGAAAAATTTCATGTCCAAACAACTCATCAAGGTGGAATTTGGTTATTACTAAGATCCTATATGCAATTTACCAGAAAGATATCATGTCAGTTTTGATCTTCATTCTCTTTTTGCATATTAATAGGTTTTTACTAAGATCCTATATGCAATTTACCAGAAAGATATCATGTCTTAAGCACTAACAACAGATAATCATTCACATATACTTCTTTAGGATCCTCTACAACACTTGTAGCAATGCAAAAGTTAAAAATAAAAAATAAAAATAAAAAGTAGTAGAGATTCCAAATAGAGAAGAGAGAGTACCAAGTTTTTGTTGGGTTTTATGCTTCCACACTTTGGGCTGGAAGACATAGGTTGCAGCTTTGATTTTTCTCCAAAAAATAGAGATTCTTCATCTACCATATACAATATAAAATAATTATTAGAATTTCAACTCAAAAACCAAACCCATAAAAACACTATCAAAATATAGAGATTAACCCAAATACTTATAAGAAAATCAATTCTAAACATAATAAAATAATAAGATAGAATGAAAATTTCAGGCACATATGAAAGCAAATAAAAAAAGATAAAACCTACGCTTTGAGTTTAGGGTTTTGAGATGGTAATTGCTAGGGTTTTAAGGAGAGAAGAGATTTTGGTATTTTTATGCAAAAAACGTTATTTTAAGTCTAGGTGATTTATTTCCTTGTTTTTAGGCTCTTTTAATGTTTTTTTAGGTCAAATTTGGTTCCTATTATGGTTAGGTATTAATTAGGGCTTATTTTAGAATATATTTTCTTGTCCATCAAGTTTTATGGAGCCCTTAAATAGGCCTCCAAGTTTGTATACATTTTTCAATATTATTGTTATAAGATATAAAACCTAAAATAAAAAGAATCAAAAATAAAAAGAAAAAGAAAATAGTGATGATGTGGAAAATTGTGAGAGCTTCAAAAGCTTCGGTTTTATATATATATATATATATATATATAGGTTTTATATATATATATATATATATATTGACTAGTTGTGGATCCATAATTGTAGATAATTTGTTCCCCTAAAAATTAAAAAGTTTCTTAACATAATTTTTTACTCTCTATTTTTACAAATATATAATTTTCTTATTTTGTGGGGTTTTTGATTGATATTATTCATTTTTGAAGTGATCCATATTCTTCTAAGTATGATTATTATTATGCATTGTATTATTTTCCTACTTTCTTTGGGTACAACTAGCAATTTTAAATTTCAAATTTGTTATCCTCTTAAGAAGATTATCATGATAATCAAAATTTATCATATAATTACAATTGATATTAGTCAGACAATTGATAGATATATTTAAATATATGGCCATGTAGATTGTGTTTTGATATGAACTCAAATTATCAATTCCAAACTAAGGATTAAATCAAACAAAAATCAAACCAAAGCTATAAAGGGGAGAGATATAATTTGTGTAGGGGAACGTAAAAACACAACACCTTAATAACCCAATGTAGAGATATTAAAAAACATAAAAATTCAACAACTTAAAAGTAGAGAGAGAGAGAGAGAACATGATGGTTTGAATGGACCAAATGGACAAAACAGAATACACCAAAGTGGACCGAAATAGGCCAAATTAAACCGAATAGACTGAGATAGACCGAATTGGATTGAATGGACCGAATGAAACTGAATGCCAACTTAAGTTTTTTTTTTTCTAAAATAGTGCTCCAACGAACCATCATTGCTCCCAAAAGGCGTCACTTCTGGTTTTCAAAGGGCTCAAATTCAATAAATTTGACAAAAAGTTGCAATCTTTTCATGAATGATGTCGCGGAAGCCTGAAGAGAAGCACACACGATGCTCTCTTGATGGAACAGAAACTAAATTGTTAGTTCCTGGTAGTAAACCTCGAATCCACGAGGAGTTTTTCCTGAATCCACAAGGAGATAAAACTGGAATCCACCAGAAGCAAAATTGACAAAATGTCTGTGTTTATTGATAATCAACTATGAAAAACGTTTATAGACTTAAGGGCCTATTTAAGGGCTCCTTAAAACTTGACTGACAAGAAAATATAATCTAAAATAACTCCTAATTGATACTTAACCATAACAGGAATCAAATTTGACCTAAAAAGCATTAAATACACCTAAAAACAAGGAAATAAATCACCTAAATCTAAAATAACGTTTTTACATAAAAACACCAAAAATAATAAATTACAATAATTAAATAATAAATTGTGTCCTACATCAGACCCCTCCACTTGAAATAAACTCGTCCTCGAGTTCATTCTTGAAATCTGAAATCTTCCACTCCAAATAAACAAATACTTTGAATGTTTTAATAACTTGATCCGGTTCTGAAACTTGAATCTGTTATAAAGTGCAGCATAAAATTTCTTCTCATCAATCTTCAATTTATTTGCAACATCAATCAACAAAGGGTTAATAGTAAAATTAAAATTTTCTACTCCAAGAAAATCAACATATTGTGTAGTCATCTTCAACAAATCAACTGAGACCTGAGGATTGTGAGTTGTGGACTCATCCTCATATTTGACCTCAATTGAATCTTCCACAACGTTCTCAATAATTACCATCTCTTCATTCCTGTTATTATTCACATTCAACTCAACATTCGTTTCTTTGACCTCTTCTTCAAATTTTTGACAAGTGGTATTTTCAATCTTCAATTCAATAACTTGTAGCAAATCTTGATCTTTTTTAACCACTTCAAAATTTTCTTTAGAAATAGGTTGCTTCTTCTCAACCCTCAAACTTGACACATGGACTTGGCTGTCATAATTTTGGTTTCGAATATATTGCTTTTCATATGAATACACAGATTTATAATCAACACTTATATAATCTAGTATATCATAATAGTCATTAGGAAACCATAAATCAATTAATACTCTTTTCATTCTTTGCCAAGAGCGAATTGGATGCTTACCTCGCCGCTTTCTATCGATTTGAATGTCTTCCCACCATTCCTCTGCTTCATTGTCCAATTTATTAGATGCAAGCCGCACTTTTTCTTCATCACAAATCTTCCAAAAATTAAAATACTCTTCTAAATCAAGAAGCCAGTCAATAAAATCCATCCTACACATATCTCCTTCAAAGAATGAAATTTTCTTGTAGTTAGGAGTGCGTCTTTGAATATATTGAACATTGTTGTTGTGAGATGATTTCCTAGCAAGAAGAGTAGCAATCTTTTGCTGGATTTCACCCATAATTTTCTGACTCTTTTCATGAAATTGTTGCTGTTCATCACAAAATTGTTGATTTTCATCACGAAAATCAAGGAACTCAGCCCTAGTGAGGACTGGGTTGTTGACGTCGTCACCGCCGTCATTGTTGTGGTGGTTACCGTCTCGCCGGTTAGCCATCAGACCAGGGTAAGTCAAGGCTCTGATACCAACTGATGTCGCGGAAGCCTGAAGAGAAGCACACACGATGCTCTCTTGATGGAACAGAAACTAAACTGTTAGTTCCTGGTAGTAAACCTCGAATCTACGAGGAGTTTTCCCTGAATCCACAAGGAGATAAAACTGGAATCCACCAGAAGCAAATTTGACAAAATGTCTGTGTTTATTGATAATCAACTATGAAAAACGTTTATAGACTTAAGGGCCTATTTAAGGGCTCCTTAAAACTTGACTGACAAGAAAATATAATCTAAAATAACTCCTAATTGATACTTAACCATAACAGGAATCAAATTTGACCTAAAAAAGCATTAAATACACCTAAAAACAAGGAAATAAATCACCTAAACCTAAAATAACGTTTTTACATAAAAACACCAAAAATAATAAATTACAATAATTAAATAATAAATTGTGTCCTACATCAATGAAGGAATTGGTTGCAGTGTAATCATGTGGAAGCCTTCTGCATGAAATCACAAGTTGGTATGACTATGTCAATCACTGCTCTCAAAAAATGGCATAATTAATTTTTTACAATTAAGAATATCTCCGTTATTACCTTCCTACAAAAATAATGGCCTGTAAAATGTACTTTCGTTTGTCTTTGATATTCCTCCAAAACTGGAAAGTCCTTTTCCTTTCAAAAGATATTCGAAAAGAAGGAAACGATTTGTATCATTAGTGAGTGATGTTACTTGGTGTGATATTAAGCAAGTTTGATTTGATGTAATGAATTTAATTCTAATTTTGATGGGGCAAAAATATATTGACCCCTTGCAAATTAATTAATTACCCAAGTTTATTGATTAAGTCAATTTAACATGCAAATTATAGTAACACAAACAAATCACCAAATAACTAAATGCAGCGAAAATTAAATTTGACATGAGTGATTTGTTTATGAATGGAGAAAACCACTGAGGCAAAATTCCACTTGGCGATTTTAAGATCACCACTCCTAAGAATCCACTATTATCAATCACAAGTAGTTACAAGTATAAGGAATCTTACCAAACCCTTTGGCCTATCTCGAAATATTAACCTACAGTTGAACCCTTATCTCAATACCTAATTGGACTTGTATTGTAGCGACAATCTTTCCATTTGGCACAAATCCTAGTACGTAACTAACCAATGTGCATAGACCCCAGTACGTGACTAACTCCACAGCAACCTTTTGATTATTGTAGTTGATTTGTAGCAGTTTCACATAGAAACACCAATAAGATCTTCAATGTTGGTGCAAGAGATTTTGCTTAGTTACAAAACCCAAAGACGTATAAGAAACACAGCAAGAACTCTTTTTCTTGTAAGAGGAGGCTAGGATTTCAAAAAGAAAACCTTATGAAGCTCTCTAGGGTTAGGTTTTTCTTTTTCCACTTCCTTTAAATAGGAGCTTAATGGGCTCTCCTATTCC
The DNA here is from genome assembly GCA_023621385.1 of Quercus gilva. Taxonomy (NCBI): domain Eukaryota; kingdom Viridiplantae; phylum Streptophyta; class Magnoliopsida; order Fagales; family Fagaceae; genus Quercus; species Quercus gilva. The sequence goes on from CM042476.1 coordinate 2,235,100, forward strand.
AAATAGGTTTACACAAACTTTAGGCTTTCCTAGTCCAATAAGAATTATACAAACCTATAAAAAAATAGCCTTTGTAGAATAAAATGTTTCTAGCTATATTCTGAATTTTGTAGTCTCAACAGATTCGATATGTATCGAGCTTCTGTCGAGCTTCCACTTTAAATCTTGATGGAAGTCCTTTTTGTCGAGATTACTGTCAAGCTTTAATAAACAGCTTTTTCTTCACTTGTTTCTTGGTAAGATTTTCATGGCTTTAACACTTGACTTGAACACTTGATTTTTGAAATACTAAACCCATCCTAAATCTACCTAATTACAAGTAAAGTGCATTTTGTTAAAGGATTAGCCAATTGTATGAAATATGTCCCTAACAAATTTCAATATATTTTTATATATTAAGAGGATTTAGAAAATTAGTTATCACTATCTAAATTGTTAAAAATTCCCTAATCTAATTAGATAGTATCTATTCCTAAAAAATAAAAATGAGAGAAGTTGTTTTAGAATGAGATAGCCACTGCAATACTACTAATCAATCTCATTAATAGCATTGGGTGACATGGCCTCGTTGGTACACCCACTCAAACACATGTTTTCAGTTTTTAAACAATATTACATGTATTTCTATATACTTTTTCACCCACACATATTTCCACACATGTTTTCAGTTTTTAAGTACATGTACCAAAATTTTCCACATAGCTAATGAACTCAATAATCAATATACTCATAAAAGAGAGACACTCGCCTACATGAATGGGAAGGTGTTGGAACGAACCACCTTTTAAGTTGTACAAATCAATTGGTTTTCTATAGCCATTATTTTTTGAAAAGAATAGGAATCTCCAAAAGCATTTTTATTATGCATTTCTTGTGGATATGTAATCCTTACCAATTCCTTTCAAGACTCTCCCATTCCATATTCTTTCAAAATAATGGCTAATCGAGAAACCAACCCTAATGGCATTGTTTTTTCTTCACGAACGTGATAAATTTCATGGAAACTTGAAGCCATCTAATATTTTGATAGACTCGAATGGATCAGTTAAAATCTTTGAATTTGGTATCTCAAACTCAAGTTCCAAGTACGTAAAAGGTGAAGACTTAGTGCCGTATTGGATTGCACTAGAGCGTGATCCACCAAAATGTAATAATGACAAAGCTATGTCGAATGATATATGGAATTTAGGAATTTGCACATTAGAATTATTCCATGGTGATCCTCCTCTAACTTCCCTCCCTAAGTCAGAGGCTTTGCTAGAACAAAATAAAGAAAGGATTGGGTTACCAGATGGGTGTGAAATTTATATTATGAATCCGAAAAGATTGTCCAACGAATTCCGTGGAATAGTGATGAGTTGCTTGAGAACAAAACCTATACTTTGGTAAATATATACTTTTGAATTTCCTTTGCATTTAAAAATTTTTAGCTATAAATTTTTATCAGTAACAAAGTCTCAATTATATGCGAGGGTTTATAATCAGATTTCAGTGTCTATTTTAAACGGTTTAGACCACAAGCAGTGAAATCCTATTCTACAATGTTATCTAATATAGCATTGCTTTTGTGGAGTTAATTTAGTTTGTCAAATTTGATTTCACTATATTATTAACAGGTTCCATTTATAAATAATAATAATAATAAATAACAAGGTCTAATTCTGCTACCTTCTTTTTGGTTGTTAAAAGCAGAATGTTGAGACTAACGATATGGTTGGTAGGGTTCCTCGATCTCAACCTATTCAAACACTCATTGAGTCAACCCAAGTAAACACTCATCGGTAAACTTATACTTTTGAGTTTCTTTTGCCTTTAAAATTCTGAACTTCATATTTGATCTCATTGTCACACCAAGCTCTTATAGGGCAAGGAAGTGTCACTTGAGCTTGATCTATGAAAAAATGGGTCAACAGATTACCTTACTAACACTTTGAGCTTATGATGACCGTGTGCGTGGGCTTGTATAGCTATTAATTTTTGTCAGTAACGATGTCTCAATTATATGTGAGGGTTTTTAATCATATTTCAATGTTTGTTTTGGATACTTTAAACCACAAAAATGAGTAAAATCCATCCTACATTGTAATCTAATATTTCTTTTGTAGGGTTCATTTAGTTTGTCAAATTCAGTTTCACTGGATTACATATAACAAGTTCCATTTATTAATAATAATAATATTAATAATAATAATAAATAACGAGGTCTAATTCTGCTACCTTCTTTTTGGTTGTTAAAAGCAAAATGTTGAGACTAACGATATGGTTGGTAGGGTTCCTCGGTCTCAACCTATTCAAACACTCACTGAGTCAACCCAAGTAAATGAGTAAAATCCATCCTACATTGTAATCTAATATTTCTTTTGTAGGGTTCATTTAGTTTGTCAAATTCAGTTTCACTGGATTAGAGATAACGAGTTCCATCTAATAATAATAATAATAATAATAATAATAATAATAATAATAACTAACGAGGTCTAATTCTAATTCTGCCACCTTCTCTTTGGTTGTAAAATGCAGAATGTTGAGACTAACGATATGGTTGGTAGGGTTCCTCGATCTCAACCTATTCAAACACTCATTGAGTCAACCCAAGTAAATGAGTAAAGTCCGTCTTACATTGTCATCTAATATTTCTTTTGTAGGGTTCATTTAGTTTGTCAAATTCAGTTTCACTGGATTAGAGATAACGAGTTCCATTTAATAATAATAATAATAATAATAATAATAATAATAATAATAATAATAATAATAACTAAAAAGGTCTAATTTTGATTCTGCTACCTTCTCTTTGGATGTGAAATGCAGAATGTTGAGACTAACGATATGGTTGGTAGGGTTCCTCAGTCTCAGCCTATTCAAACACTCATTGAGTTAACCCAAGTAAATGAGTAAAATCCATCTTACATTGTAATCTAATATTTCTTTTGTAGGGTTCATTTAGTTTGTCAAATTGAGTTTCATTGGATTAGAGATAACGAGTTCCATTTAATAATAATAATAATAAGTAACGAGGTCTAATTCTGCTCCCTTCTTTTTGGTTGTTAAATGCAGATTGTTGAGACTAACAATATGGTTGGTAGGGTTCCTTGATCTCAACCTATTCAAACACTCATTGAGTCAACCCAAGTAAATGAGTAAAATCCATCCTACATTATAATCTAATATTTCTTTTGTAGGGTCATTTAGTTTGTCAAATTCAGTTTCACTGGATTAGAGATAACGAGTTCCATTTAATAATAATAATAATAATAATAATAATAATAATAATAATAACAACTAATGAGGTCTAATTCTGCTACCTTCTTTTTGGTTGTTAAATGCAAAATGTTGAGACTAACGATAGGTTGGTAGGGTTCCTCGGTCTCAACCTATTCAAACACTCATTGAGTCAACCCAAGTAAATGAGTAAAATTCATCCTACATTGTAATCTAATATTTCTTTTGTAGGGTTCATTTAGTTTGTCAAATTTAGTTTCACTAGATTACATATAACAAATTCCATTTATTAATAATAATAATCATATAACTAATGAGGTTTAATTCTGATTCTGCTACCTTCTTTTTGGTTGTTAAATGCAGAATGTTGAGACTAACGATATGGTTGATAGGGTTCCTCAGTCTCAACCTATTCAAACACTCATTGAGTCAACCCAAGTAAATGAGTAAAATCCATCCTACACTGTAATCTAATATTTCTTTTGTAGGGTTCATTTAGTTTGTCAAATTCAGTTTCATTGGATTAAAGTTAACGAGTTCCATTTAATAATAATAATAATAATAATAATAACTAACGAGGTCTAATTCTACTATTAAATGAGGATACTCAGTCTCAAGGCTTTCAACCATCCACCAAGTCAACTTAGTTAAATTTATACTTGCGAGTTTTGATTACACTTAAATTTTGAATTTATATTTGAACTCATTGTCACAACAAGCTCTTACAAGGCAAGGAAGCTTTATTTGAGCTTGGTCTATACAAAATGGACCAATAGAGAGCACCTTACTAACATTTTGATCTTATGATCATCGTGTGTGTGAGTTTGTATAGCTATGAATTCTTATCAATAACAAAGTCTCAATAATATATGAGCATTTATCATCAGAATTTGAGGTCTATTTTGAATGCTTGAAACACAAGAAGGAATTAAATCCTATTCTACAATATATTCTAAAATTTGTTTTGTGGGGTTCATTTAGCTTGTCAAATTCTGTTTCACTTATCAGAATAATAATAATAAATAAATAACATGTTCTAATTCTTCTAGAACTCATTATTATTATTTCCTTATTTTTTATAAATGGAACCTGTTAATAATATAGTGAAATCGAATTTGACAAACTAAATTAACTTCACAAAAGAAATGTTATATTAGATAACATTGTAGAATAGGATTTCACTCATGGTCTAAACCATTTGAAATAGACACTGAAATCTGATTATAAACCCTCGCATATAATTGAGACTTTGTTATTGATAAAAATTCATAGCTAAATAATTTTAAATGCAAAGGAAATTCAAAAGTATAGTTTTATCAAAGTATAGGTTCAGTTCTTAAGCAATTCATCACTATTCCACAGAATTCGTCAAACAATCTTTTCAAATTCGTAATATAATTCTCATACCCATCTTAGAACTCGTTATTATTATTATTATTATTATTATTATTATTATTATTATTATTATTATTATTTATAAATGGAACCTGTTAATAATATAGTGAAATCGAATTTGACAAACTAAATTAACTCCACAAAAGAAATGTTATATTAGATAACATTGTAGAGTAGGATTTCACTCCTTGTGGTCTAAACCATTTGAAATAGACACTGAAATCTGATTATAAACCCTCACATATAATTGAGACTTTGTTACTAATAAAAATTCATAGCTAAAAAATTTTAAATGCAAAGGAAATTTAAAAGTATAGGTTTACCAAAGTATAGGTTATATTCTCAAGCAACTCATCACTATTCCACAAAATTCGTCAAACAATCTTTTCAGATTTGTAATATAATTCGCATACCCATCTGATAAGCCAATCCTTTCTTTATTTTGTTCTAGCAAAGGCTCTGACTTAGGGAGGGAAGTTAGAGGAGGACCAGTATGGAATAATTCTAATGCGCAAATTCCAAAATTCCATATATCATTCACCTTAACTTTATCGTTATTACATTTTGGTGGATCACATTCTGGTGCAATCCAATATGGCACTGAGTTTTTGCCTTATACATGCTTAAACTTAAGTTTGAGGTACCAAAGTCAGAGATTTTAACTGATCCATTCGAGCCTACAAAATATTAGATCACTTCAAGTTTCCGTGAAATTTATCACATTCGTGAAGAAAAGACAATGCCTGTTAGGGTTGGTTTCAAAATAATGGCTGATCGAGAAACCAACTCTAGCGGCATTGTCTTTTCTTTACGAACATGATATATTTCATTGAAACTTGAAGCCACCTAATATTTTGATAGACTCAAATGGATCAGTTAAAATCTCTGACTTTGGCACTTGAACTCAAGTTGAAGTATGTAAAAGGCAAAGACTCAGTGCCATATTGGATTGCACCAAAACGTGATCCACCAGAATGTAATAACAACAAAGCTATGATGGATGATATATGGAATTTTGGAATTTGCGCATTAGAATTATTCCATGCAGGTGCACCTTTAAATTCCCTCCCTAAGTCAGAGCCTTTACTAGAACAAAATAAAGATAGGATTGGATTACCATATGGGTATGAGAATTATATTACTAATCCGAAAAGATTGTCTAACGAATTCCGTAGAATTGTGATGAGTTGCTTGAGAACAGAACCTATACTTTTGAATTTCCTTTGCATTTAAAATTTTTTAGCTATGAATTTTTATCAGTAACAAAGTTTCAATTATATGCAAGGGTTTATAATCAGCTTTCAGTGTTTATTTCAAATGGTTTAGACCATAAGGAGTGAAATCCTATTTTACAATTTTATCTAATATAACATTTCTTTTATGGAGTTAATTTAGTTTGTCAAATTCGATTTCACTATATATTATTTATAAGTTCCATTTATCAAAAACAAGAAAATAATAATAACGAGTTCTAATTCTACTACTTTTTTTGGTTGTTAAATGTAGAACATTGAGACTAATGGGCAGACTAGAGCAAGTTGTGATAGGGCTTCTCAATTTCAACCTTCTCAAACACATATTGAGCCAACTCATCAAGTAAATTTATACTTTTGAGTTTCTTTTGCCTTTAAAATTCTGAACTTTATATTTGACCTCATTGTCACACCAAACTCTTACATGGCAAGGAAGTGTCACTTGAGCTTGGTCTATGAAAAAATGGGTCAACAGATAGTATCTTACTAACATTTTGAGCTTATGATGACTGTGTGCGTGGGGGCTTGTATAGCTATGAATTTTTATTAGTAACAAAGTCTCAATTATATGTAAAGGTTTTTAATCATATTTCAATGTCTATTTTGAATACTTTAAACAACAAAAATGAGTAAAGTCCTATCCTACAATGTAATCTAATATTTCTTTTGTAGGGTTCATTTAGTTTGCCAAATTTAGTTTCACTGGATTACATATAACGAGTTATATTTATTAATAATAATAAATAACGAAGTCTAATTCTGCTACCTTCTTTTTGGATGTTAAATGTAGAATGTTGAGACTAAGAATATGGTTGGTAGGGTTCCTCAATCTCAATCTATTCAAACACTAATTGAGTCAACCCAAGTAAATGTTGGTTCTAGTGCTAGTGGATCGTTAAATGAGGATGGATTGTTAAATGAGGATACTTAGTCTCAAGGCTTTCAACCGTTTCAACCATCCACCAAGTCAACTTAGGTAAATCTATATCCAGAATCAAAAAAGGGGGACATGAGAATAAAGTTGTCATTATTGGTTAAAATGTATCAAGAATCAACTTTGAGGCGCATTTTTATGAATTGGGATTTGAAGATTAAAAGACTACATGACTTGCATACACATCTTAATTGAGATGGGACTTTAGGTAGTGTCAGGAGCATGTTGGTGATAATATCGCGAAGAAGCTTTGGTGTTGACATCTTATATACTATTTCAAGCTCCATGGAGTACTAGTTAAAACAGGTCAAGAATATATATATATATATATATATAAACTGAAGTGTAGTATTTATTGTTGTTACGTTTTCATTGAGCCACATCAACGATCACGTCATCCACTTATTTATTACATTTTATCTCTTCTTTTTAATTATTATTCTCCTTATTAATTTATCACCTTACAATTACAAAATTACTATTCCTCTAACATTTCCCCTACTTTTACCTAGGGCTGTCAATGTTCGACCTAATCTGCAAACATGACACAAACTCGACACTAGTTTTTGCGGGTTAAGGTTGGGTCTTAGCGAGTTTGGGTCATAAACGGGTTGACCTGAAAGCAATACAATAAGAAATTGGTCATAAGAGAGTCAACCCACATGACCTGCAACTGCAATAAACACGTTTGATATGCCAATTTATTTGTGTAAACCTAAAATAACCCATTTAACACAATCCGTTTAACTTGTATAACAAACAAATATTCATTTTACTTTAGATTTTTTAAATACCTTTTATATCCAACCTATATTTTAAACTTAAAATGAAAAGTGAGTAATTACAAAAAAAAACTTACAAGTATAATTGGAAATTGAAACTTTACAAATTTTATGTACCCTAATATAATTGGAAATTGAACAATATTATTTTGAATGTGGGTTGAATACTTGAAGTGTATGATGGATGTTATATTTACTATTAAGCATGTTGAAATAGGTTGTGTCACATTCTTGTTAACCCAACACGACCTGTTTATTAGGCGTATCAACTGTCAAGTGGGTTGGGTTAGGTCAACCTGCCTAATTAACAGGTCAGGTTAGAGTTGAATGATCATGATATGATTATTAAATAGGTTGAGTTATGGTTGAGCCATTTAGTCGAATACCCCTACCTTGACACGATACGTAATCCGAATTGACACCCCTACTTTAGTTTTACCTTTTTATTTCCTCACTACTCTATACCTTAACCTTACAATTCCTTCGTCCCATTACTCCTTTTATTTTAACTCATCTTCTCCCCATGTTTTTTACTATAAATATTTGCTTTTCTCTCTTCCATTCTATCTATATATTTCCCACAAAAATAGGTGAATACTCTCTCTCTCTTTTGGTGAATTTTTAATTCTTTGTTGCACATCTAATTTAGGATGATGAATTTTTTTGTTAAACTCTACTTTGGGTTGATGCATTTGGTTACATTTTAATTTGTTATTTTTTTTTTTTTTACACTTCTCCTCTCCCAGTCAAGTGTCTTTTTTTTCTTTATCTTTTTTTCAATTCACATATTAGAATAACACTCACATAATGAGCTTTAATATATTTGGGACATGACCTTAAATTATTAAAGGGGAATATTTTAGATCTCTTGGACTTTAATTAAATAAAATATTCATTATTTCACTTAAATTCATGTATGTTTAATATTATATGAAACATAAATACTTAACCATATATACAAAGCTAAATTTAAAAATATTTAATAATTAATTAATATACATATTTTCGCCATACCGTATCCTACTTTTTCAAAAATTATTGTATTGCGATTCCATATCCATACCCGTATTGTGCCCATATCGGTGCAAGTTCTTCCTAGATCCCAACAGACCAAATGTCGAACCACAAGTGATATTAGCAAAAGAACTGATGGCAAAGGGAACCTTTCAATAATGAGATAAAAGAGAAAACTTCCGTACTTTTTGGCAGATTGAAACTAAAGTGTCTGGAAAAAGTGCAGAGTCCACCCCTTCCCTCCCTTTTTACTCCTGCTAGGTCTCAGGAATCAAATAGAGAATAGTTGGGAGCACTCGTGACAATATCCTTCTGTTTTTAGCATCCCATATATTATTCCCCCTTCAATGGATATTCTTGATTTTGCTTTCCGCCCATTTCAAAAAATATCTGGCTGTAGATTTGTGTCCACCTCATCTTTATACTAAGAGATCCAGACTATGCTGAGGTGCACAAAAAACAAATCATCATGACAAACTGGCTTAGGTGACCAAAAAATGGAAAATGAGTAATGCCAGGGAAACAAAAAGTTTTACTATCTTTTTCACAGTTAGACAAATTATGATTGAAATAACATTACTTTCACATAGTTTACCATTTATGCCATTTCAAAAACACAAATGACAAAGTTGTGAAATTTTTGTGCTTCTAGACTTATTGAACAAAATTAATGACAGCCAGAACCTAAATATGCTTTTGCTGGTGTTGTATTATATAAGCATTGTAAAAGGACAATCAGAGCTATCCTTAACTTATAGAAATGCATTTGCTGAAGAAATACAAATAGAAACTTGCAAAAGATAGAGGTAATAAATTATTATTAGAAGTGCTTATTTGGCTATTTATACATATTTACACGTATGGATCTATAATACATAGATATAATACAAAGAATGAAATGTTATATATCCTAAAAGGACTCTTCCTGTAAAGAATCAAAAAATGATACGGTATCATGTACTGTTTTTGTCATACTTGGCCATGTATCTCGCCTCAAAATCTCAATGCAAGAATCATTGTGAGTGTAGTTGCCAAGTGTGTCAACTTAAGTTTTTCTTCAAATATAGCGCTCCAACGAACCATTGTTGCCTCAAAAGGCATCACGGTTTTCAGAGGGCTCAAATTCAATAGATTTTCCAAAAAGTTTCGATCTTTCGATGAAGGGATTGGTTGCAGTGTAATCATGTGGAAGCATTCTGCATGAAATCACTAGTTGGTATGAGTATGTGAACCATTGCACATACACTCAGGGACAGGATACTTCGTAACGTCCCTTCGCGCTTTATTAGTCTTGAGCTCTGGCTTCCCTAAGGATTCATTGTGTAATTCCTTTATGATGCTGTTGAATTCTGCTTCTGGTAAAGAAGAGTTCAAAAAGTAAGGGGGCATCTGTCTTTTGTTTGGGGTTATATGCTTCTTGTGTTCTGCAAACGCCCGGTGTCCCTGTATAATATAAACAGCAAATTTCAGTCTCCATAAATGGAAGCATAAAAGTTATATATGAGGTTCTAAATTTATAGATTTAAGATTATTAATGATCCATTTGGCTGCTTAAAATATGGACAAATAGAAAATAAATTTTGGATGTTTTTTAAGATTTCAAATTCAGGAAAACTTTCCTCCCACCTGCTCTGGCACAGGCAGTATATAGGTTCACATAGAGTCATAGACACATTCATGATTGAACAAAAACTAAAATTAGGTAACCAGTGAGATACTAAAAAAGTAACACGTACAAAAATGGTGTTTTTTTTTTGGCTTACACTATGATTAGCTTTTACTAAAACCCTTTTTTCTTTGGACAAATAACTCAAACCATACATCCTATTTTCTCCAAAAAAATTATCCATTGGGTGGGAAAGAAAAGAAAATGACAAGCACCTTTCAATGTTGTAATTTCAAATTGTAGAAACTTTTATTGCCTACTTTTTAGTCTTTCTCAAGGAAATTGAAGTACAAGAGCTTAAAAGTTTGCTTAATTATTACTTTCCAAACTCAAATGTCTCAAGGACTTCACTGTGTTCACAGTAATTACAGTTTTCCCTCATTACATGTGTTATATGATTAACCTTTGGCTGATATTATTTGATAAGGCCTGATCAATATGGCAAGTAGTCTTGTGATTTCTAATGCAGGAAATTTATATGTTCTACAAAATTGATACAAATAATGCAGTATATACTTAGGGAAAATGGTGATGGTGATACCTAGATGGCATGAAAACATCACTGTTCTCTGAGACTATATAATCAATGACAGCTATAAGAGATGCCCGATTTGCAAATGGTTCTAGTTCACCAGGCAAGGCAAGGTCTTCCTTATTATAAAAATAAGGAAACTCTTGGGTTAATGGTAGCAAGGCTTCTTTCCCACCCAATTGCTGCCCTCCAGCCCAGTATATCCTCGCATTTTTTGGGGCTCCATCAGCTTTAAGCAGCCTAAAACATTAAATGACAAAACAAAAAGAATTTTAGCCTATTAAAGAATTGTCAATTATAGAAAAATGTAACCAGTTCAGCATATTGCAGTATTGCACTAGTTAAGGTTAAAAGTACAGGAGCACATATTAGACTTAGATTCTTACCTGGTTACCTCGTTACCTCCAAGGCATTCAAGGGGCAGAGACCTGCAAGCTTCCGCTCATGGTAGGTCATTTTTGATTTTGCAGTTTCATTGTTCACTATCTCATCGTACTCCTGGCTCAAACCAGGAAGGCAACCAGTTCTTATCCATACATCTTTCTCCACCCTTAAATGAAGAGCAAGGTAGGGTCCCTTGCTTCACATCCTCTCTGCAAGCTTGTTACCAAGTTCCAAAATTGGTGGGGCAAACCTCAATGCATGAAAAGTAACCTGAAGTCAAACAAAGGAGGCAAAGGAATCAGCTAAATATAGAACCTTAGCTAAATCAAAAGGGCAAAGGTGGACTGAAATTCAGCCAAGTATTGATTAGCACAGGCACAAATTTGAAATTTGAGAATATATGGATAGAAATATATAAAATGTGCTATCAGTATAATTTAAGTAGGGACGTTTGAAAATAAGCAAATTATTTTACAATCTTACATGATCCTATCAGGTTTATTACTTTATGAAAATGTGAGTGCTTTCAAACATAATGTGAGGAAAAGATATACATACAGGTTCTAGGATAGTAGGATATGAGAAAATGAGACTGTAAATACCTTCCATTTAAGCTTCTGTAGATCAGAAGGAAGATCCTTAGTAAGCCTTGAATCCAAGCTACGTAACAGCAGAACCCCTTCTTTGTTAAACTGCAGAGGCCAACAGAAATTGCATTAGATAATCCTTTGGCCAATTAGCATCCACAAAAAGACTGCTCTTCACCATATACAACTGAACAATTTCCATCTGTGAGAGAGAGTCATTAACAGAGAAAATGAAAACAGTTTTCTTTTCTTTTGAACATCCACAAAACTAGTATTGATCAGAATATTGAGACAATCAGTTAAACTGGTAAGCAGCACAACTCATTTTGAAGGTCCATCCAACATGGCAACAACTAAAATAGTTTACAACAAAAGCACAGAATTGAAGCCAATAAATTGATGGCGTTTAAAGTGATTAATACCATTATAATTGTCATAATAGCTCAAGATTATTGCAGTTATAACTAACAGTTGACATCTTTTCCAGAAGGGAGTAATAAGATTCTTCTCTAACTGCCATAAGACATACTTTGATAACTCTGATACACAGTAAAAGCCAAAGGCCCCCAACTAATTCACCATGTCTAGAAGCAGCCAATTCTGTGTCTTACCTCCATCTTTCTTTTTGTTTACTAAATCAGGTTTTATAAGTAAAAAGCAATCAAGAGGAGCTAGCACAACTACGCAAAAGCATATATACAGAAATTGTTCATACCCGTCTGAGAGAATGTCCACAGATCCTTGTGGCGTGGCATGAGGTAGAGGACTACCCTCGACTGGCTTTGTCATAAGATGTGTTGATAGCAATGCTGAAACAATCTCTTGAAGTGCTCCAAATCAAATATATCATAAAATTCACTGCACCCACCAAAAAAAAAAAACACCAAAAGAAAAATATATTAATCCAAACAACATTATAGAAACATTCACAAATAAGGAAAGCAACTTAATTTACTTCAATCATGATAGAAAAATGACTACTTGCTAAATTTAAAATAAAACAAAAACCAGAATAATAATTTAAAACACGACATAAAAACATTCACAAATAAGGAAAGGAACTTCATCCATTATAGAAAAATGGCTACTTGCTAAAGTTAAAATAAACACACACAAATGGTTCCTGGCTGTTTGACGTGGACGGAAAGAAATCAGCGCTCTTTTGAGGACACCGAGAAATCCTTGGTTCAATTACAAGCTTTATGCCAGAAGACTTTATTTGATTGGGCTAGGTGTTGGGGCTTCTCGGAATGCTCCACTATCTTAGAGTTTATTTCTTCTCTTAGTATTGCTCTTTAAGTTTTTTCTTGTTCTTTGTTGCCGTTTGTTTGTTTGTTGCTTCTCCTTGTGTTCACCATCATGAACACCTTGTATTGGCTTTCATCATTTTTTGAGTTTGTTTTAATAATATTCTTATTACCTATTAAAAAAATAAAAAATAAACACACACAAACCAAATTTTAATCTAAACCAGAACATTAAAACACTCACTAATATGGAAAGGAACTTAACAAACTTCAACTATGATACAAAAATGGTTGCTTGCTAATTTTAAAACGAAAACACAGAAACCAAAATATTTAATCTAAATCACAACATAAGAATAGACACAATATGCTGACTCAAGCGCCAATAACATGCATTCAAATGTGAATTTCTGCCCATACTGTAACAGCAACTTAAACAAACCCCCCAACCAAACCACATGCAATTTTTTAATAAAAGATGCAATTTAAAGTATACAAAATACTGTCATAAGCAATGGCTCCCCACACCAAAAAGGAAAAAAAGTATGGGAAAATAAAGATAGAAAGTATCATTGAGTCCTTTAGGACTACAGACTACATAACAAGTCAACCAAACTATCTTGACAACTTAGATTGCAAAGAGCATTCTCATCAAGCATTCTAAAATTTTTAGCATTTAACACTTCAAAAACCTACTTTATTCATTATACCATCCCACTTTAAGATTCATCAAACATCAAACCTTCTATATTTTTTACCATTTCATTTAAATAATATAAACTACTCATTAAAATAATAATAAAATAACTTAACACACACACCCAGCCAACCACCTCACCTAACGTGAATAAAAAACTATTTTTTTTATTACAATTCAAGCTACTGTGAGCTTGTATTAATACAAGCCCACTGTAGCAATATGCTAAAAACTTTACAATTTGAAAGCTTTGATGGAGTTACTTTTTTGGTGTTTTGATGCTAAAATTTAGCATATTCTCCTTTTAGCATCCTTAAATGGGAATGCTCTAACATGCCTAATGTTCCACAACAGGTTAGCAATCTTTTTTTTTGAGAAACCACCCCCAAAAGAGGGAGGAGAAATATATTAAGACTGATCAGAGAGATACACAGAAACACTATCAGGGGGTAAGTCTTCCATCCAGACTTGGTAATGAGAAAACTTACACGCTGATCTTGCTAAACTATGGGCTACTCTATTTCCTTGCCTGCGAGTATGGCAAAAAGACACATCCTGGAACGCATGAGAAAGGTGCTTAATGTCCTTAATGATGTGCCCAAAACTAGAGGAGTCGTAACCACCCTTGGATAGAGCTTCAATGATAGTAGCCGAGTCCCCTTCAAAAATCACCTTCTTTAGATTTAGATCTTGCGCAAAACCAATGGCACTGCGCGCCGCCAACACTTCCACCATCTCTACCGAGGTAGGCAGTGGAATAATCTATGATAAGGCAGCCATAATGAGACCTTCGTCGTTTCGAATAACACAACCCAAGCCGGCACAACACTCATTCTGAAAAGTGGCACCATCAAAGTTAACCTTCAACCAATCCATGGGCGGAGGAAGCCACCTGGAATGAACAGTTGACCGAGGAGCTGGAATAGAAGAACCAGAAGCGTTCCTGAACTCACAGAGCTTTTCCAAAGCCAAGGCATTGATCATCTTAAGCTTCAGCTCCGGCTCTTCAACCCGGATTTGATTTCTGCGAGTCCATAAAAGAGACACGATCATTGCGAATAGGTCGAGTAAAGCACCATGATCCTGGCAGATTTGGATGACATCCAGTAGCGATGTACACTTGACAGAGAGATGTCGAAGCCAAGCAAACTTAAGCTCCCAGACCTGAGCAATCGCACGGCATGACCAAAGAGCATGAAATAAGGTTTCACTTTCCTGGTTACACCCATGGCAGAGGTCAGTACTGAGCAACTTTCTCTTCTTCAAATTTGCTTTTGAGGGAAGAGAATCTGATCCGGCCCTCCAAAGGAGAGTTTTGATCCTATTAGGAACCTTTAAGGACCAAATGCCCTTCCAGAGTCTCTTTGTGGGGGCTAAATCCGAAGCTGAAGGGTTGGTGATCCTGGCTTCCTCAGAGAGGAGTCTATATCCAGAATTGACAGAGTAAGAGCCATCGGTATTGAGGGGCCAAAAGATTCTATCATCGCAATCATGGAGGCAAAGAGGGATTGCCTTGATCTGGGACGCTTCGTGGGGCAGGAAAGTGTTGTCTATTGTATCATTGAGCCAACAATGCCGGTCTTTGTCAATTAGAACTGAGAGCCTAGCATCCGATCCGAGGAAGTTCCTTGGCGACACTACTTTCTTATTATGGGGGTCGGGGAGCCAGCTATCATGGTAGATCCGAATGAGAGAACCGTTTCCAACCCGCCATTGGAGCCCCTTTTTAATTACTTCTCAACCCCTAAGAATGCTCTTCCAAGCGAACGACCCATTGCATTCTTTCGCCTCAAAGATAGAGCCGTTAGGGAAGAATTTTGCTTTAAAAAATCTGTGGAATAGAGAGGACTCATTTCCCAGCAGACGCCAAACTTGTTTGGCAAGCATTGCGTCATTAAAATTTTGGAGGTCCTTGAAACCCATTCCGCCCAGACTTTTTGGACGACAAAGAGAGTTCCAATTGGTCCAGTGGATCTTTCTTTGGTTACCTCTTTGGCCCCACCAGAATTTTCTAATCAAAGACTCGATTTCATTGCATAGGGTGATCGGGAGCTTGAAGCAGCTCATAGCAAAGGTGGGGATTGCCTGGATGACCGCTTTTAGAAGAATTTCCCGCCCAGCTTGGGAGAGTAATTGTTCCTTCCAGCCTACAAGCTTTGCCATAATTCTCTCTTTAATATAGAGTAAACTGGCCTTCTTTTTCCTGCCAACCAGTGATGGAAGACCCAGATATTTTTCATATTGTTTCGCTTCTTGAATCCCAAGGGAATCTTTAATTTGATCTGAGACCACTGAAGGGGTAGACTTGCTGAAAAATAAACCAGTCTTGTTCTTATTTAATTTCTGCCCCGAAGCCAGCTCATAAGAGTCCAATAGTGCCTGAATTTTCGTACATTCTTCCAGAGAAGCTCTACAAAACACCACACTATCGTCCGCAAAGAAAAGATGGGTTAATCTTGGACCCCTTTTGCATATTGAAACGCCCCGAATCAGACCAACATCTGCTGCATGTTGAAGAAGGCCGTGGAGGCCCTCAGTGCAAAGTAAGAAGAGATACGGCGAGAAAGGATCGCCCTGACGAAGACCTCTTGATGGGTGGAAAACCTCAGACGGTTCGCCATTAATGAGGATAGAGTAACTGACCGTAGTGATGCATTCCAGAATTAGATCGACCCAACGCGCGGCGAAACCCATCCGCTTCATTATAGCTTCCAAATAACTCCATTCGACCCGGTCGAAGGCCTTACTCATATCCAATTTTAAGGCCATGAAACCGTTCTTGCCATTATGGTGATGTTTCAGGTAGTGGAGAGTTTCGAAGGCCATGAGTATATTGTCTGTGATAATTCTACCCGCCTGGAAAGCACTTTGGATCTCAGAGAAATCCGCCGGATGGGATGATGAGAAAAGGGATGAGAAGTAGTCACAAGCAATCTTCTTAATTTGCTGATCCTCAGTACACCAAGAATTCGCCGAGTCCCTCAGCCCAATAATTCTGTTTCGCCGGAATCTGTGGGAAGCTTTGCTATGGAAGAAACTTGTATTGCGATCGCCGCACTGAAGAAAGAGGATCCTGGACCTTTGTTGCCATAAGACATTAATTTCTAATTTTAAGGCCTTGACCACCTCGAAATCTAAGTTTCCCAAGGCAGCCTCAACTTCAGCTTTTGATAGTTTTTTCCCCAGAATTTCTAATTGCTTCTTTACATTGCCAAAAGAGAGGCGGCTCCATGCCAGTAAATTCTCACCACAAGCTTTAATCTTCCCAGCCGTAGCAACCATTATGGAATTCGGGGAAGCGGAGCCCCAAACCTTATTAACCGTGTCACTACAGCCAGCGTCACGGAGCCAAATCTGCTCAAATTTAAATGGACGATTTGGGCAGGGGGTTATACCATTAAGTTTAATTATAATAGCTTTGTGATCAGAGGAGTGGGTCTGGAGGTGTTTTACCTTGGTGCCTGGGTTAAGAGAGAACCAGTCATTGTCTGCCACGGCCCGATCCAATCTTTCAAGGACCAGTCCAGCAGGCCGTTTACCCCTCCACGTGAATTTATCACCCACATAGCCGAGGTCCATGAGCCCACATTCATTGAGGACGTCCTGGAAATCCTTCATTAGACATTCGTTCCTTAAACCCAGCCCAAGTTTCTCGTGGGACCACAAGATCTCGTTGAAGTCGCCGGCACACAGCCATGGGAGGGAGTATTGACGATGTAGCACTCGGAGAAGAGACCAGGTCTCGAGTTTCTTACTGTGGTCAGCGTGCCCATACACCCCCGTGAATCGCCACTGAGCAACAGAGACGTCACCAACAATAGCGTCGATGTGTTTCGGGGAAGAGGAAACGACATCAATCTTGATCGATCTCTTCCACATAAGAGCAAGACAACCGATTTTGCCTCCGCTAGGCCCAACCCAAACATGATCGAATTTCAGAGAACCACACAATTGTTTTAGCCTTGCTTCACCTGCCCACGTCTCGGCCAAAAACAGGGCAGTGGGATCTTGTGCTCGAGTCACCACCTCAAGCTCTCGGACAGTACGCAGGTTCCCAAGCCCGCGGACATTCCAACAGAGCCAACTCATCTGTCTCGGCGGGGCTGCGCAGCAGCCGCCGCCGTTGGAAGGAGGATTTCATCACCATCGGAACCGTTAAGGGCTCTGCGTTTTGGGGGCTTTTGGGAAGACGGAAGAGGAAGAGAGCTACCACTGCGTTTCCCAGAAGAAATATCAGAATGAGTACAATCAGTAAAGGAGGAGGGCCTTTGAATACGTAGCCATTTACCACCGGAATGGCCTTTTGTAATCATTGGGTCATGGTCCATGTTGGATCGGTCACTGGGGAGAGTGTCCTTTATAGTTTGAGAGATGAGAGTTTCAAGGCCCGGGCCCAAAGTGTGGCCCATATGGGGGGAGTTGTCCTTATCAAAATTCTGGGCTGACTTACTTGGTAGATCCAGCGAGGCAGGCCCTTTGTCGAAGTAGTTTATCTCGCGGTCTAAGTGTTGAATGATTTGATCAAACTCTTCAGGTCTTGTGTTATTTGTGGAGGGGGTATCTTACATTCCTCCGTGATATTTTGGGAAGCACAAACCGTCACATTGGAGTCTCTGCAGGCCTGATTTTCTGATGTCCCATCAGCCTCCCTTGGTGACTAGGCGTCAGAGACTGGCACGCTCGTTTGTTGGATTGGGTTGGTGGAGGCTGGGTGGGAGGAGCAGCCCATCTTTTTTCCAACAAAGAAACCAGGAACTAAAACCACTTTCTTTCTTGTAGCTATGAACGGAGGGGCCCTTAACCAAGCTCCGAATTGTTGGTTCTCCGGTTTTAGACTGCCTTCACTATCAATCCAGGCCGGGCAATCCCTGTCATTGTGAGTTAAGCAGCCACACCAGTAGCAGAGGTTCGGTAGGCGTTCGTATTTAAAAGGGATCCAGTGTTCCTTACCATCATCTAGAGTTATGAGCCTTCCGCGACATAAAGGTTTGGATATATCAATCTGCATTCTGACTCGAATGAAGCTTCCGCCGTCCCATTCTTCGGTCTCGTTGTGACTTAGACGCTCACCCACTGTTTCGCATATTTGCTCTGCAATGACTCTGTTCCTAAAGCGAAGTGGGATATTATAGACTTGAACCCAAAATGGAACCAATGTTAGTTCGTGTTCTGAGATTGAAGCTTCTTTATCATAGCGGGAAAGAACCATGATGTGTTTGTCGAAACACCAAGGCTCCGACATGAGGATACGATCTACGTCCGTGGGATTTTCAAAAGAGAAGAGGATCAGATGGTCTCCAATGCTTTTTATCTTGAATCCCGATTTTGATCTCCATAGAGGGGTAAAGGTGTTTGCAATGGCTTCAATGTTGAGGGGCCTTTTTGTTAGAAACCTTGACACAATGCCATGCTCATTGATGGCTTGTTCGCTTTTCAGTTGGAAGCCATGGCCTTCCTTCTCCGAAAGGGAGAGAGAGCTCCAGTGCTTTGTTAAATCGTCCATACTGCTTGTGGGGGCGAAACACACTAAAGTTACACTCGTTGTTTCCCTGGAACCCGAAATAAAGAAACCCAACTAACCCTGCAATAACAGTTGTTATCACAAGGGACAAAACCACCTTCAAATGAAGGGACGACAGTACCACGCACTGTTCAAAGTTTTTCAGAAGGAAGACTTCTCACAGACACGAGCAAAAAACTTCCACGTGCGTCAACAGGTTAGCAATCTACGTTGCCAAGATAGTTTAGTTGAATTGTTAAAAGAAATTGCATAAAAACTTTGCAATTCCACTAATTTGACACGTTCAGGACTACAAAACCAAGGAAACAAAAAGTCATACGAACAAGATCATAGCACTGTAGCAATAAGTTGAGTGAGGGTATTTTTGTAATCCCATCCCCAAGATATTTGCCCATATTGCTCCAACGACCCCTAGTTTAGCATTAGTATTGGTAATACTAAAAAACTATATTGCTATTTTTAGTATTGCCCTATACAAAAAGTGTGACACATTTGGTGGGTAAAAATTTTACTTACTCAACTACAATGCACAGCCTCAACTACAATGCACAGCCACAAAAAGTGTGATACATTGGCGGTGATACATTAGCGGAGGTATAGGTAAGAATTTTACCCAAAGCCAGAAAAATCAAAAATTGAAAACCACAAAGGAAGAAAGTAAGCTAAATTTCTTAACAATCTCTACCCAGTTACCCACAATGAAAAAGAGATGCTTTAGGTTCATCCAAAGTCTCAATGGCAACCAAGATTCAAGAAGTGGTGGCAACCAGATTTCTAGAGAAAGGTGGCGGCGGCGGCTAAGGTTTGGGTTTGGAAGAGAGAGTTAACCATGAAAAGATATGGCCTGTGAAAATGTTTGACGTGTGTTGGGGGGGGGGGGGGGGGTGGTGTTTGTCTCTGAACTAATGACCTAAAGACTAAAGCCCAAGCCCAACATTCATGTAGAAGAAATTTAAGAAATTAGATAAATTGTCTCAAGTTATAAGTTTTGTTTTCTTGATTTTTTTTGTTGTCGTAATTGTTTATATAAGATTAAAGGTTTCATTACTGGTTTTTAATATGCTTTAAGACATATGGTTTTGATGTGAATAAAGTCTCAAAGCATTTGGGCTAGTATTAAAACTATAGCGATTTTCTTTTGGGATCTTAAAAATGTCATGGACAGATTTGTATCAACTGCCATGCGTAATTTTTAATAAATTATAGAAAAATTATTTTGAGCTGAATTTTTGATAGTATATACTGCACATATAAGAGCTTGTCCTTATTTAATTTCAAGTTGATTGGATAATTTTTCATGGACCAAACGATTTTTACAAAAGGGTTGACCTGCTGTGTAGTGAATCTAAAAGTATGACGAGTATGTTGGGATTTTGTGCAATTTACACGAAACCTTTGTTGAATGGATTAGCTTGTAAATTCATGTTTTTCCTTTGACATGTGTTTTACTTGGTCAATTTTGATAATGGTCTGGTTTAATCATTTGGTGCTTAAAAGGGTAACTCATGAGATATGTTACCTCTATTTTGAAGTGATGTATCTTATGTTTTGTTTATATATGCACATTTGCTTGCAATAAAGAATTAAAATGTTTTAGCTTTGTATTGTGGCACTATGAGTTCTTGTATGCTTGTTTGGTTCCGGCTTGGGAAGGGGTGCTTGTCTTAGGACTAACAAGCTAGGCTTTAGGGCCTTTGGTTTGATTTTAGGAGATTGTTTCAATTTATGGAGATAAATGTGATGGTCCTTGTTATTGATAGGCTTGATCATTGTGTTTCTAGGTTCCGATATTCTTGGTAATAGACCTAATGATTGGATTGGTTGATTATGTGATGCCCAGTTGAGGTAAAATTGGTTGGTCTTCCGAGGTAAGTAGGTTTTAATGGGATTTTTTTTGGAAAATAATCATGTTTCATAAACGTGTTTTTGGGTTAGACACGTTTTTGGAAACTACTTATGGAAACTATATATTTTCTTAAAAACTATTGTGTCGTAACCTTAAATGTCCATTGGCACTAGGACTCTCATTTATTTGGTTAGCTTTTACAATGGTGGAACCATATTGGGCCCCAAAATATTTGACAAATTTAGTATATATATATAGTAGAGTTATTTTAACAAAGAAAACATTTATATAGAATAAAAATAAAAAATGACTTTCATTGGGAGGATATACACATGAGGAGGAATTGCTAATAAATTTGTTATCTACTTTTTTTTCCAAATATATTTTGTTTTAATTTATTTTTTTGGATAAATATCAAATTTTTGGATTAAAAAAAAAAAAAAAAAAAGCTAATAACAACATGATTTTCAAGGTATAACAGAAAAAAAAAAAAAAAAAAAAAAAAAAAAAAAAAAAAAAAATTTGTAATTAACGTTAACAACTTGATTTTTATGGTATTTGATTTTAAATAAATTTCCTTCATTTTTTGCTTATATATATCAACTTCATCGGTAACATGATTTTTATGGTATAATAGAAAATAAAAATTTGTAATTAACGTTAACAACTTGATTTTTAAGGTATTGGATTTTAATTTTGATTTTGATTTTGATTTTTTTTTTTTTTTGCTTATATAAACCTTTTCACAACTTAAAATTATTGTTTCAAATAGAAACAACTTCTTATCAACTTTTTTTTTTTTTTTTTTGTTGAAGTTTACTATGGTTGAAATTTTGTTTAAAGTAAAATGTTACTTTATTAAAAAAAAAAAAGAGAAAAAATTACTTTTTTTTTATCAATTTTATTTTATTTAAAATAAAATTTTTTTTTCCATTAATTTACACATGATTCTTAATTAAGCCGTGCATCGCATGGGCATAATACTAATATTTATGTACAATTACACTAGTTTAGTGGTAAGACACGCATGTGATAATATTTTGCCCAAGTTCAACCCATAGTAAGAGCTTTTTTATTACTATCTCTACATTAGATGTTAAATATTAATTTGTACAAATTATATCAAGAAAGTTCCGAGTATCCTAGCGGCAAGGACACACACATTCCCCACCAGTCAGCCCAGGTTCGGAAGGTATTTTAGTCATTTTTTAGGTTTCGGGAGTGTTTCGGTCATTATCTAGGTTTCGGGGGTATTTCGGTCATTTTTTAGATTTCGAGGGCTATTTCGGTCATTTTAAGGCTTTAGGTGTATTTTGGAAATTTTTATGTTTAGAGGGTATTAACACCTAAAGTCGGCAATCACTCTCTGTCCAAAGTTAGGAGTTCCGTTACTAGTGATTGACTCAAAGAGTTGGGAAGGACAGTGTAACCATCCCTTGTTAAGAGGGAAATTTCTTCTAATGCTATTTAACTGGGCAATTTCATTACTTTAATTCAGCAGTAAAATCTATCTTAAAGCGGAAAGACAGATCGCTTCGCTTAAGCTCGGGCAAGGTAAGCAAGAGCGCGCGCTAAAGACGAATAGCCAAGCAAAGGGAGGTAGGGAAGGAACAGATTCGATACTAAAGAGCAATAGGGCACTCCTAAGCGAAGAAGGCAGTGAGCTCGGTTCAGGAACTTGCCTACATGAATGAATCTTTCGAGAAAGCATGGTGCTTTGTAAACCGTCTAACAAGTGTTTTTTGCTAATTATTAGGTTTTTTGGGAGGGGGGGTGTTTTGGTCATATTTTAGTTTTTGGGGGCATTTTGGGCATTTTATAAGTTTAGGGGGCATCTTCATCTTTTTTTAAGCTTAAGGGGTATTTTAGTCATTTTCTAGGTTTAGGGGGTATATTTTGGTCATTCTATTTACCACCTTTTTTTTTTTTTTTTTTTAAATCACGTTTTATGTGGTTGTAATTTGAAGGATGTATCAGTCATTTTCTATTAATATATATTAATAACAACATCATTTTAAGTTTTACTAAAATAATTTTAAAATAAATTAATCAAGAAATTTATTTATATATATATATATATATATGTAAGCCCAAATTGAATAAAAAAATAACAAATAAATAAATAATTTATTGTGGACCTATAAATATTATTATATAGAACCAAACCGACTGATATATATTATTATAGTTAAAACACATTCAGTACATGTATGCTGCCTTAGTGGTAAGGGGGTGTGTCTTTTTAAGTTCCTGTCCCAGGTTCTAAACTTCAAAGCAGGCTTTTTTTTTTCTTTTTTTTTTTTTTTTTAATTTTTTAAGTTTCTAGGGTAAAATATCATTTTCGTCCTTAAACTATCACAAAAGTTCGTTTTTCGTCCCTAAATTTTCAAAAGTTCATTTTTCGTCCCTAAACTATCACAAAAGTTCTATTTTCGTCCCTAAACTTTCAAAAGTTCTATTTTCGTCCCTAAACTTTTCCAAATGTATTGATTTTCGTCCCTCCCACATCAGCACTCTGTCAAAGCCACGTCAGCACTCTGGAACTGTTTAGGGACGAAAATAGAACTTTTGAAAGTTTAGGGACGAAAATAGAACTTTTGTGATAGTTTAGGGACGAAAAACGAACTTTTGAAAGTTTAGGGATGAAAAACAAACTTTTGAGATAGTTTAGGGACGAAAATGATATTTTACCCAAGTTTCTATTATCAAAACGACGTCGTTTTGAATTTATAAAAAACTAAACATCTAAAACTAAAACCCTAGTGTCTCTTTCTCATTCAGCTGCCCCGTCTCTCTCCCTCCCTCTTCACACACAGCCTCCATCACTCAGCAATGGTGTTCAAGTTGTGCTTTGGTGCAGTTGGTGTCACCGCATTTTCCCCATCCAAGAAACTTGCAGTTTGAATGAGAAGGAACTGCAAACAGTTGTATCAAAGCTTGTTTTTCAGTTCATGAATGATAAACAGCACAAAGTTTCACATCCTGTAAAGGTAAAAGTTTAAACCTATTAACGGTGCAAATACTGTAGTAATTTATAGAGCAAATTATGAAGTAAATGTGAAGCATGACTATTTATCTGCTTAAAACCAAAGGAACTACTGACCCTGTCTTTCTTTTCACTCACCATATTCCAAGGTTTGAATCCACTCTTTTGGATCAATATTCAAATTATGTTTGTCTTTCTTAGAGATTATTGAGGGTGAATAAAGAAAAAAGATATCAAGTTTATATTAAAGGAATTTAAGAAGGGAAACTTCATTCAATAATTTTCTCAAAAAGCTGCTGTTACAACTCAAGCAAACCCTTAAATAAAACAATATAATGTTACCCTAGCAAAGACGGCAACCAGTAATTCTGATATAAGCTAATGGTTCTAGTAGTTTCATGCTTACTTGACTAATTAAAAGGTCAGGAAACCTTTGTTAGGTTTCTGGGTTGCTGTGTGGGGTCTTTTCCTATAACTTACCTGGGTTTTCCCCTTGGTTCACCTTTTAAGACTAGATCTGCTCGAGATGTTATAGTAGGAGAGCAAATGGAAAGGAGGCTGGTTGGGTGGAAAAAAAATTGTATTTTTTGAAAGGTGTTGTGTCACTTTGATCAAAAGCTCTCTTTCAAGTTTATCCACCTACTTTATGTCTATCTTTCATGTTCTTATAGGGGTTGCTATAAAATTAGAGAAGTTGCAAAGGGATATTTCTTGGATGAAAGGAAGTTTTCCATTTGGTGAATTTGACTCTCCTATTCAATCTGGTGGTTTAGGAATTCAAAGGCTCGATATTGTTAATCAATTTCTTTTATGGATATGGCTTTGATCATGTGCCATGGAAAGGGAAAATCTTTGGAGAAGGGAAAATCTGTGGGGGCTAAATAATACGGAGAGTTGGTGGGTCAATTGTTTTCTGCTAAGGTTAGGGGTTCTCAAGCTGTGCGTGTATGGAAGCACATCAGAAATGGTTTAAATGAAATGTGAAATTCTTAGTTGGAGATGTTAGTCAACAGTCACATATTTTTCTGGCATTATGTGGGGTGTGGGGATGAACTTCTCAGAATCCTTTTTTCTGAGCTATAAGAAAATGCAACCAACAAACAAGCCTCTATTGACAAGTACATGTACAGACACAGCAATGCTATCCATTGGTGCCCTTCCATGAAAATGCATATGACATTTTTTTTTTATAAGTAATAAAGACTTATATTCAAAAAACTACCTCATGCGTAACGGCAAAAGGCATATCAAAGATTACAAAAAGAGAAAAGAAAAAACAAAGAGAAAACTAATTACAAAAGAGAGAACTAAGAAACATGGGGAGAGAGTCACTAGAGGTAAGTCTCCAAACCCTAGACCAGTCAAAAAGGGAGCCACTGAAAGAAGCGAGCAGCTGGTCATCAGTACTTTCCAGTCCTCAAACGTCCGCCAATTTCGCTCCCTCCAAATACACCACATTAAGCACAACGGAGCTAAATTCCAAATGCTAGACGAATGCTTTCCCAACCAATTCCACCAATCAAAAAGAGTATCTGCAACTGATCTTGGCAAAACCCACCCATGAAATCCCAAAAGATCTAAAAACTAAGCTTCACAGCCGATAAGTCTTTCCACAATGAAGCAACAAATGATCCACTGTCTCCCATTGCAACGACACATAGTGCACTAGTCAACAAAATCAAACCCTCTACCTCGCAGATTGTCACCTGTAAGAATCCTATCCCAAACGACGGTCCAAACAAAGAAAGAAACACATCAAGGAGCCTTAACCTTCCAAATACCTTTCCAAGGAAAGATAATAGGCAAGGGACCTCGTAGTTTATTATAAAAAGGGCGGATATCAAAATCCCCATTCTTCGTTAACTTCCATCTCATACGGTCTCCATTCTCAGTTGAAGGTAAATTCGAACCCAAAGTACGAAGAAACTCATCCACAACACCCATCTCCCAATCATTTGGTCTCCGAATGAAGTGGACATCCCAGCTTCTTCGTTCCTCTATCCCCAACCGTTCCAGACAAAAGGCCACAGAGGCTGCTTTATTGGAAGCAATCCCAAATACAATTGGAAAGGTCAGTTGGAATGGTGAATCCCCACACCACCTATCTGTCCAAAACTTCACTTTATCCCCCACCCCTACCTCAAACTGAATATTATTGCTAAAAACCTCCCAACCCATCCGGATGCTTCTCCACAAACCACACCCATGTACACCTCTACCTAGCTTGGATGTCGATCCCCCCCACTCTTCCCCAAACTTTAAAGCTATAACCCTTCTCCAAAGCCTTGTCTCCTCAACCCCAAACCACCATAACCATTTACCTAGTAAGGCTTTATTAAAAGTAGTTAATTTCCTTGTCTCCTCAACCCCAAACCGTCATATGTTTGTATGCATGTCATATGCATACAAACAAATCTATTTTCATCAAATATTACTTGCTATTAATTAATGTTTAGATTCTATTACTTGTCGTTCATTGATGAATATTATTGTTTTATTTGTTAGAATATTCATAAGTGAATGGCGTGGTTAGTCAAGTGTTGACATCTCACGTAGAATACTAATAATAAGAGTAAATTATTAACTAGCTAATAAACTTGTGTCACCAGCTTCATAGCTCATTCCATGGTCTTCATCTATCACTAATGGGAAAATGGCAAATCTATCATGAAATTGGACATTCCTTTAGAACGAAGGACCTTTTTCCTTTTTCGTATTTTGTTCTAAGGAGGGTGGAGGGATATAATATAAAGAGAGGAGAGTAAGACATGCAGTTTATTTGTAAAAGATGTAAAAGTTTAAAAAGTTGTTCATAAACTAAATAAATTGAATAATATAAAAAAAGCTTCCGCATACGTATTTTTATATTTCTTTGCCTAGCAGAATGAAGCTTTTTATTTAAATTTTTAATTTTTTAAATGCATTCTCACTTTTTTTTTTATTATCAACACTGATTGGTCGATCCTGGTATGCAAAAAATGCAATATATATACACGCACGTATGATATAGTTTTTACAAACTATGGCATTTACTCTATAAAAATTGTTTTTTTATATAACTAAACATGTATGTTGAATCCGGTTTTTCTTCCTAGTTTTCAATCCTAGGAAAAAAAAAAGTATGACCCACTAAAACCTGAAATGGTTTTCTCTCCTTTTACTTCTTTATTTCTTTCTATCATTTTCTATTTACCTTTTTGGATTTTTAACCTATTTTACCTTTTAGCATCATAACAAAACATGCATGTTGAATCCGGTTGGTTCTTCCTAGTTTTCAATTCTAGCAAAAGAAAAGAAAAAAGTATGACCCACTAAAACCTGAAATTTGGTTTTCTCTTCTTTTACTTTATCTCTTTCTGTTCTTTTCTATTTACCTTTTTGGCTCTTAAACTTCTTCTTTTTTCCAAATTCGAATGATTATTTAGATGTATCTTTTTCCACATAATTTTTACCTGTCACGTGCTTTATTATCTACAAAACTTAATTTTTTATATAATTATTTAAATAACTTAATAAAACATATGATTAGAGAGATCAGTTGCAGATCTTAAACTCTTCTTCCTTAAAACTCTTATGGATTGGGTTAATAGAATATTTTCTTTTGTTGCTTTGACCAGGAAATGGGTTTAATTCTTTTTGTGCCGGTTGTCAGTTTTGTACTTATCTCCTTTTAAAATCCAGTTTCCGACACTATTGTGGTTATTGGATTTTATTGTGTTTTCTCCACGTTGGAATTGAACTTACTTCAACCAATTTTTGGCTTGTTTGAGTATTTATAATTTCAAAGTAGTTAATCAATACTATTTGGCTCTAGTGACTTAAGACCATGGTTGTTGTATAGAAAGGGTCTTTTGACTATAGTTCCTCTTCATTTTGTAGATTTATATACACGACTGCACTTGCTGTACTTGGAAAGGCGAATAGACCTGTGGAGGCACTTAATGTCTTTCATTCAATGCAGGTATTATACATTTCTTTTTATTGCATATAGCATGCTTTTTGCTTGTGCACTACACCTTGCTAAGAGGAAAGAGAAAGCTTTGAGAGAAAATACAATTCTTTTATTTATTTTTGTTTAATTTCTCTCCGGCAACAAGTGTCTACATATCCTGAGTAATTGGGAAGTGGGACCCAAAGTTGGAACCAGACATCATGGTTTACAATGCGGTGAGTAATGCTTGATATATTGAATTCAATCTGCAAAAGATAATGGTCTATATTTGCTTCACTAGTGTATACCTGCATGATTGGATAGTTTCTATACCTGTTACATGGCATACTTTTGAAGATAGAAATTAAAAATTATAATTATTTTAGAAATGGTTAAATCTGTGAGCTGCAACTAAAGAATGACAGAATTCTTGAAATTGTCAGATGGTAATTTTATTTCATTGATTCTACACTTTCTAATGTGTTAGTGACTTTTTTTTTTTTTTGGGGGGGGGGGGGGGGGGGGTGGTGGGGATAAGTAATCGATTTTGTTGAATCAATAATATAAAGGCATAGGCATAGCCCAAGTTTTTATTTTATTTTATTTTATAGATAAAGTAAATGATAATATATTGAGGCACAGCCCAAGTTTATAGGGAGTATGGTAAAGTTATACCCACAATTAAATTCTTAAAGTGCAATGTTCCATCTGATCTAAGAGAGTAGAAAAAGACAACCAGCTTTTGGTATTGTTGTAGGAAGTAGAGATTAGGTAGAGTTTTGATATAAAGAGCTTTATCTGAAAAGACTTTTGGTATTGTTTGATTTGCTCTTCTTATGTTAGGGAGGAAAAGCTTTTATTTGAAGGGGTGGGGATATCCTTGGTCAAGGTTAAGATGACATATTTGCAATCTTTTCATTGCACGGATGATTAAATTTTCCTATATTTATCTTTTCTCTTTTCTTGAGTTTAACGATTCCTTGATTTTTGAAATTTCCAGTTTTTGAGATGTAAAATCCAATTAGCCCTCTGATACTGTTGAGGGAGATTTAGAAGTCATCATCAGAGCTCTGAAAAGTGTAGATGAATCTCTCTCCTCCTTTGGTCATTTGATTGCTTCTGCAAAACAATCTACTGTTGCCTTCCGTGGTATATCTTTTTCCTATACTCGTAGACTAGGTAATTCTGTAACTTATAACCTAGTTAAGCATGCGAGACATGCTAGTGATTTAACTATGTGGACAGAGGATTTTCCTCCACACCTTCATCTTGTACTTCTAGTCGATTATGAATGAGTTTTTTAGTTAAAAGTTCCGAGGTTTTTTTTCTCAAAAAAAAAAAAAAAAAAATGAAGAAGAAGAAGAAGAAGAAAGAAGTTCCATAACCAACAAAACCAATCAAAAGTTCCATGACCATATTTGTGTGTATATTGGGGTCGATGAGGGAATGATCCAAATTGTAATGGCCAATGAAGTTGCAAGTTTGGTATCCCCTTAGACTTGTAAATAAATGAACTAAACAAGAAGGTACCTACTTCATAAGAAATACAGGCATTTGATACAATGACCAAAGAACTTGAACTCATTAGAGCATTCACATCCATGTTTGCATAAAAATAGTTATTTTACCATGTAACAAATTATTTTATTTATTATACCATCTCACTTTACAGTATATCCAACTTCTCAGTTTTTAATTTAACATCCAACGCATTAAAATAATATAAAGAAAGAGAAGAGAGAAGAAAATTCATTAAATAAAGAAAGAGAGGAGAGAAAAAAATAAAATAATATATAGGCGAAAACATCATTTTGGTTTGTACACTTTGGGCTAATAGTCAATATAGTCCCTACATTTTGTAGTAGCCAATTTGATCCTATTTTTTCAGCTTGCAATCAATTTGGTCCATATCGTTAACATACTAACAAAATTGTTTATATGGCAAACGGTGTGCACTATTGGCACATTTAAAGATGATGTGGCTAATAAAAAAAAAATTAATAAACAGTAAAAATTACAATGTGTCAACATTTAAATTAACAAAATTTAAATAAATTTTTTTTCTCAATTTAAAAAGATAGAAAAACAAAAATTTAGATCATTCCTAATCTTCCTTTCACTTTCTTTTCAACCAAACACAAAAACATGAAACTCAAAAAAAAATTTGTACCATATTTGACTATTCTTCTCTCTCAAACTCTTTATCTTACTATCTCTCTCTCACTTGCAAACCCAAAGTTCTCACTTTCTAATGACTTTAATCTACAATCGAACCCTAGCTTCAACCCTCCATGGCTAAAGCACAGATCGGCCTCCATAGCCAAGTTCTCAAGCTTTTCTAGCATTTACTACCAGCAGTGTTGCCGCTTGATTGCCAGCAAAAATTCAATGTCTTTGCTCTCATCCTTGGCCATCAGCCACCGCAACTCCATCAGACACGATGTTTGCCATAACAGGTAACACACACACACACAAACTATTGCACAAACTTAGACACCTTCCTTCCTTCAATTCTTTCCTTGGAACCATTTTCTCTTTGCTTGTCCTAAAACAAAACAAAATATTAAAAAAAAAAAATTGAAATATTGGTCTTCTTTCTTCTTCTTTTTTTTGGGAGGGGGGGTGGGGGGAATTGGAAAACTTAGCTAAATTAAGCTGAAATGATTCTTCTATAAAGCATAGCTAAAAGCACAGAGTTTGAAGAATACATTGTTATTGGTATTCTTTGGTACAATTGTCTCCCTTCTAATTTGACTTCTGGGTATTCTTTATTTAAATACATGTCTTTGTTGTTTTTAGTTTGATTGTGAGTTTGCTGCATGATTTTAGAGATAGTGAGATAGAAAAGAGACAAATATTGGAGAGGGATCAAATCTGGGTTTTACTGTTTAAGAGAGAAACAAATAAATAGAGAAGCGGAAAATTAGATTTGGAACAAATAATCAATATACTCATAAAAAAGAGAAGCTTACCAACATGAATGGGAAGGTGTTGGAACGAACCATCTTTTGAGTTGTACAAATCAACTGGTTTTCTTGTGGATATGTAACCCTTACCAATTCCTTTTAAGATTCTCCTATTCCATGTTCTTTCATTCTCCACACATTAATGTGGCTAAAAATATTGTTACACATATTGTGACAATTTAAAAAGGGATCCTTGTATAGCCATCAACTCTGATATTTGGTACTCTGGCCAAATACCCGAACAATTATCATCATAGTTAGGTAGTTGCACTTCTAGGTATGTCTTTTTGGATAGATCAACATAAATGATAGTATAATAGAGGCTTCCACTTAACAACACGAGAAATATATAATTATTTTGTTATGTCAAAAATCCCTTACAATGGTTACCACATTAATTCATTTAAGGGATAAATAGCTATTACAAGGGATAACACCAAATCCTAAACAAAAATCACATACACTATTCTATATACTAGGAACATTATCAATTTATCTTAACATATCTCAAATCAAATTCTTAACAAGCCAAAAATACAGAGATTAGGATCCTCTCCATTTTAAGCGAAATGTACTATGAGTCATAATTTAATTGGCAGTAGATACACGCTGTTAAATTTGTAATATTTAATACAACCATGAAATAGAATCACTTCAAATGGAGAGAATGCTAAAACGAAAAGAACATAGCATGCATAATGTCTTAATGAAGTGAATCAATTTTACTAAAATACATGTGGAAAGCTTTCAGCTTTCAGTGTTTGGCAATCCTCCCTTCATTTTGTTGTGTTGTGCTCTATGTATTTAAGAACTATTGGACACTAGAATTCTAAATTGATATTATATTATTCCAGGATACTAGATCAGGTGCAACTTTGACAGCTAAAATATCATTTTGTTCTAAAGTTAAAAAGTATCACATACTATTCACATAAATATATTTTGCCTGATCAAGCCCATCATTGCAATCAAGTGAATAAAGGCTTTCCACATATGTAGTTGCCTCCATTCTTGGCTTGAGATCATATGGTGTTTTTCTATATACCTTTTTTTTCAAATCGTAGACTATCAATTTGAAATTGCATTCTGAATTCAGTCCAACACCTTTAACTTGCGTCTCCTGCAATAAAACATTTTCACCATTCTTTGACTGTTTGACACGCATATAGGCCTCAGACAAGTGCCCCTATCTGGAATGGTTGCCAATCTAGTCCAAGACTCCTTCATCACCCATGGCTGAATACATAAATCATTGCATGATTCACCGGTGCACACAGATAGACACAGGTGTTCTCCAAAAGTCCCTAACTCCCATAACTTTGACGTACTGTAATATTTTCCTGATGATTCATCTCTCGTGTAATAAGAAACAGATTTTGGCCATGGCAGCTCATGAAATATCTCATGAGCTAAATCAAAATAAATGATTGATGGCTTCATCTAATGGTTAGCACTCCAACAAATTGCCCCATTGTAGTATATAGTCTTTTCGCTAAATGGAACGCTGCAGTTAAAAATATTGTCCTCATCCACCAGAATTGTCCTCCAAGTAAAGGTCTTGAGTGAAAAGATCTCGATCTGCAATATATCAATATCGAAAGTCTGGTAGGGCCTTAATATCTTGTGATCATTAGTGGAATAATCGTAGCCAAAGCCAAAATGGCAAAACCAACAAGAAAATGAATCAGGTGTTGATGTTGGACTTTGTATGTTTTTGTAACTTTTGGTAGATGGGTTCCAAGCCAAATATTGGGATGTACGTATGTGCACATTATATAATTCAATACATAACAAGCCATTGCAAGAAGCCAAGTTTTTCTCGACATCTTTTTCACCCCACAATGGAAAACCATGAAAATCAACATCAACAAGTTGACCATGAACAGCTCAGCTTCGAAACAGTGCTCTATAACCTGATGATAGAACACAATTGTCAGTCAAAACAAGGATGTTCATGCGGTTGGAGTTTTGAGATGCTCTCTGAAAGTGGGATTTAGCAAATTGCTGACTACTGATCAAAGTGTGCCATGCTTTGGATATGCACTTGAATCGCATTAGAGACTTTACTGGTAGTCTCGAAAGAATTTTCTCGACGAGGTCATTTGGTATAGTATAGCTTCGTCACTGTGCCTTGCAGATTCTCATTCTTCAGCTCAGGTCCTTGGCTCTCTATAATCAATATATAAGAAAAGAATGGTTAAAGAGTTACATTCTAAACCTTGTAATTAGGAATGTAACATATTAAAATTTATAGCGAAATGAAAAGGTCATCCTAAACAAAGTTGTGTGCGCTAATTTGAGGTATTGGGAGGACAGATTGCACTTAGTTGAGAGTCCTTAACCGATGGTTACTGTAAGTCTGTAACATCCTGTTTTCGAGTATGTTAGCATTCTAATGTTAAAGGTGCTCTCTCTCTCTCTCTCTCTCTCTCTCTCTCTCTCTCTGTAACTGACTTGTAGTTTCTGCACAAGTGAGGCTTTCTCTGTTTCTTCTGCAGAAGTTGGGTTGTAAAATTTTTGAGTTTGTGGAAGTTCTTAAAATGTAAAATTTGTAATTGATAAGTGGCTACTAAGTGTCAAAGAAAGAAGCAATTGAAAACTAGATGTCAACAATCTAGCTAATTGTAGAACAAAGTGACTGCAAAATAAAATTGAAGATACATGCCTATAGACACCTCCCAGGCTCCCATGCTAGGTGTCATTCAAAGAAAAAACCAAAGGTTTCTATATAAATCATGCAATGTAACAAAAGTGTACTAAAGAAACTGAATTAATTCAAGAGCAAATACTCTGTTGTTTGCCGTGTCCCTTATCTCTACATAAACCAAAATACTAAATTATCTCTTTAACCAAATAATTAAAACCAGAAGAAGTGTGTCGGTATTTGCCACCAATTGTAAAAGTTGTTGGTTGTGCCCTGCATTGCATTGGGCTTGCATAAAACTGGTTGTATTGTAAGCGATTTAATGAAATCCTATTTTTTGTGTTATCATTTTTGTAAATATTTTGGCTTCTTCCTTATACTAGTACTTCTTAGGTGTCTTACCACATAAAATTCCAGACTTTGCCTCAAGGTTGAAATTAAATGGGAAGAATATATATATATAGAGAGAGAGATGCTACATCTACAACAATTTTACAATATTTTTACAACAAATCACAGGTGGTCAGTTGTTATTAGTTCAAATTTGAAACTAATATTAAGATTACTTTTTTGCCCCAACAATAACAACCAATAATAACCTGCCACTTAGGAAATGTTGTAGAAATATTGTAGAAATGTTGTAGACATAGCATTTCTCATATATATATATATATATATAAACATTTTTCTTTTTAATGTATTCGTTTGGAAATAGCCTATCTAGCTTTTTGCTGACAACTTTAAAGAAATTAAAAATAGTGAGAAAAAGCGAAAGAAAATTGAGGTTTTAAAAAACTGTATATAAAAAATTAAAAGCTGAACTGAATGCCAAATAGGCTTTTAGTCTATCATTGATGTTCTTAAAATTTAATACTATGCACACTATCAAAATCTTAAAAATTTTTACAAGAGAATCCAAATCAAAATCACGAAAAGTAAAAGGAAATGGAAGAAGAGTACCTTTCAACAACACCACTCAAATCAATTGCGGTATGTTTGGGATTCGCTTATTTTGCTGAAATTGAAAACTTTTTGCTAAAAGTACTTTAGATAAAGGTAAAAGTTAGCTAAAATAATACAGTGAGACTCATGAATAATACTAAAAAGTGCAGTAGGGCTTATGAATAGTAACAAAAATAAGCTAAATAGTAAATTAAGTTAGCTTTTTAATTTGAAACCAAACACACATGTAGTGATATCAGAAAATCACAAAACCCAGTTAAATCAAAAAATCACAAACCCAGTGAAACCCACAAAACCCAGAGTGAGACAGAGATGAAAAGGTATTTATATTTGAACTTCTTAATTTTCATTTCAGATTTGAGAGGACAAATTCTCTAGGAATAGTTGGTGCCGTGCGGGAGATGGAAATTTTGAGGGATCTTTTACCATGTATTGATTGATTCAATTTTGTTTCACACCTTTTAAAAAAATTATCATTTTTAGTCCTACATTTTGATTGTGATCAATTTGGTTAGTATTATTATTTTTAAATTAATTTAATTAATTTGTTCCTTATTGTTGACGAAAAATGTCTATATGCCAATAAACTTAAAAGTTGACATTTACCACCAAAAAAAAAAAAAAAAAAAACAATTTTAAAGTTGACATAGCTAATAAAATAATTAATAAATTAAAAAAAATGTCATGTCAACAGCTGAATTGAAATTTCAATTTTCAAAAGAGAAAGAGAAAAAAAAATGTGGGACTTTGTGTTTTCTTGCATCTTCGTACACTTTCTTAGCAATCAAACATAACCATCAATTTTTTTTTTTTTTTTTTGACTTCTTGGTAAGGGTTGGTTCTTTGTTGGTACATAATCTGGTCTTTAAATTTTAAAGCATTATTAACAAGGATGATACTAGTTTGGCACTTCATAGAGGGTGTGATTTGGTTCTACAAGATTCTGGCTTGTAGGATTAGTGGTGTTCATGGTGCGGTGTATTGCGGTTTTGGCCATTTTTAGCACCATACTTTGCAGTACAATTTAGCCAAAATCATAATTGCACCACATCTTATTTTTGCAATCACATGTGATGTATGGTTTAGAGTTTAGTTAAAACCATAAGCGCAACGCAGCTCATTTTTGCAGTCAAATGTGCGATGCGGTGTATAAGATGCGGTTTAAAGTAGGTTTATTTTTCAAAATTTGGGATTTTCTTGCCCTGCCCAAAACTGATTTTTCCCTTTGTTTTGGGTCTGTTTTAAACTATTGAGCTAGTTTTTCTATATTTTGGGTTGGTTTTCCTAATCAACACTTGCTAGAGTTATTATTATTACTAGTAAGTTACCCGTGCGATGCACGGATAATGTTGTAATATTTTATGTAAATTTGTTTTTAGAAAATATTATACATATATTATAACATATTTATTATAAAACTTTGTTAGTAATAAATTCATCATAAAATGAAACAATTATAAATTACATATATATATATATATATATGAGATTAAATTCTATAAGGATGAGGTTTAAAACCCATGTTTTGCACCATCCAATAAGTGATTGCAATGTCAACATTTTACTTAAAATTCAATACATTCTATCATACTTAATAACATCTTAATAAATTCCCAATTTGGTTAGATTTATATATGGGTATTAGAATTTTTTTTTTTTTTTTGAGGGTGTATATGGGTATTAGAATTGATTGAGTGTGATTGTGTTTATTCTTAAATATTTGATAAGATGATGTGACATGTTGGGATTGAAAGGGTAAAACATGAGTTTTATACTATGTCCTTATAGAATTTAATCTCTCTCTCTCTCTCTCTCTCTCTCTCTCTCTCTCTCTCTCTATATATATATATATATATATCTATTATAATTATTTTGATAAAGTAATGAGCAATAATAAAACAACTTTGGATTAATATTGTATGATAAAAGTTTATAAAAGCATATTAATTCATTCTATATTATTGATTTTTATTATGTGATGTAATAAAAAGCTTTATTATGATTTTTTTTTCTACAATGCTTTGTTATTACGGTATGGTGCGCTTGTTATCATCATTAGTTTCTCCATCTTCAATGTTTGAAGTTTAGTTTGTCCATATTTGTTCAATTTTTGAGCTTTTATCTCTTTTCCTTTTGTTGAATTATTTGTGTTAATCACTAATGAATTGGCACCAGGAGATTCTTGATTAGATCTTATAAAGTTTGGACTTTGTTGCTAAGATTTTTCGTAGGTATTTGCATTTATATTAAATTTCAATGATGTGACAGTTTTTTGTAAATGTTTTTTTTTTTTTGGTTAATTTTGGAATAGTGCAGCAAAAAGAATTATTATAGCATATTGGATTGTATATATATATTTTTTCTTCCATACCTTTTTGTCATTTGAATATATATATATATATATATAGTAGTTATAGTGAGATAAATATATTATAAATATTTGGAGAGTAGGCAGTTAATGTAAGTGTCTCCAACTTTGGGATAGAAAGATTTGTTTTTGTTTCACATTTTGCACACCAAAATGATCCTGCTTGTAGTTTGACATTCCTTTCACAAAGTACATACAAAATGTAATACCAACTCATTGTTGTATCAATGTTACTTATTGTTGCAATACTCTAACAGTTCACATCTTGCAATAAACTTTGAAATTAATATGTATTATTTTTTTAATTTAAATAATATGATGTATTATTATCATTATTATTATTATTATTTTTTTTTTGTAAATGATGAGTTTAATTTGAAATGATTAACAAACCTATTTCATAAGATCTCATTCAATGCATTTTATCTTTAGTATTGTCTTTATATTATTTAAAGATAAATCCTCTTATAAAAATTGTTTTGCATGTATTTTTGGTATTTCTTGTATAGGATCATGTTTTTTACCATTCCTATCATTGAATTTTTTTTTTAAAGAAAATATTAAGTTGATGGAATTTTGTGAGATAGTATATGTTATTTATTAGACTTTTTGTTATTATAAATTTTAGAAATATGCATTTGTCAATTATTTCAACAACCTCAGAGATCTCAAGATTTATATATACTTTTGTTGCACTGGTCGATGACAAAGAGTTTGTCTGCATAAATTGCATAGAACATTATTAATAGACAAAAGCATATTGAACTGAAATTGGAGAAAAATGGAGACATAATTTCATAAGAATGAAATTTTCTAAAAGTATCATCTATGCGTGAGTAGGGTTGGGGGAGTGGGGGGGGGGGGGGAAGAAGATAGTTTGTAAGAGGGTAAAATTTTTTTGCTCTGATTTACACGTGGGAAGGGTTAAACTTTGGTCATAATATGTGAAGTAATAACTGGGCTTGAGTTTTTCATAAGGTTTGGTCTACTTTTAAAAGTTAGTCCATTTTGTAGTGAAAAACTTTTGGTCTAATTGTCTAACAGTTCATATTTGATATAATAGTAAAAAGAAGTTACTATGATCTATTGGGTAACAGTAAAAAATACTTAATAAAAAGAGATAAAAAATGCTAAATTTTATATAATAGTAAAAATAAGGTACTATGATCTATTGGGTAATAGTAAAAAAAACTTAATGCAAAGAGGTAAAAAAAAGCTAAATGCAACATTAGAATACCACGTGGCAGGACCTTATGCACTCTCACATGAAGTCTCTGCTTTTATATATATATATATATATATTGATTTTTTTTTTTGGAAAACTAGAGTTATTAAACTATTAATAATATATTTAATATTAAAAAAATAAACATATTAATATATAGAGGATGCGGTTTTCTTATTATAAAACTGCAAACTGCACTGCATAATTTGGTGCGATGCATTGTTACTTGCGGTTCGGTGCGATTATGCTATTTTGCGAACGGTTTTGGTGCGAATTTTGCGGTTTGTGCGGTTTAGTGAACACTCCTTAGCACGATAATTGATTCATTTATTGCATCGTATCCAATGTAACCATGAGTCATATCACTCACACTACAAAATACAATTCGGATCTATCATTAAAGGGTCGGATTTAGTAGACATATTATAAATTAATCATGAACTATATAATTAATTGCTATTGGTTTTTCATTAAAAAATAATAATTGCTATTGGTTTATTAATGACTAATAAGATCCATATTATTAACGACTAATAATTGCTATTGGTTTATTAATGACTAATATTGGTTTTTCTATAGGAGTATGGATAAAATAATTGGGCTGTTTGGCTATGATGAAGTTAAATTCATATTATGAATATTTTATATTTTCTTTTTCTTTTTAACCGGCAATAAGTGGGATGAATTGAAGATTTGAACTCAAAACATCACTAAATTATAAATTTGTTTACTATGTTAGAAATATTTTTAACACTAGAAGTAGAAGGTGATAAATGTTGTGTGCTTGCAGGTCCATTATATCCTACTAGTGTGTAACCCATGCATATGCACGAGTACATTTAAAAACAATCATATATATATATATATATATAAAATTTAGAATCTAATTGGATCCACTCTTTGGTTGAAGTATGATAATGGGAGATACTATGCATCAAACATTTATGACCCAAAAAAGGAAAGGCAGGTTTGTGGGGTTGGATTAATGAAATTGATACTGAAGATGATGACTTGGCAAAGGGATGGGTATTTGTTCAGGCAATATCAATAATAATCCTATGTCAATTGACAATTTTTCTTGGTTTATTTTTTGAAATACTATTGTAGGGTTAGGATTTGTGGCCCAAGCCCAAAAACAATAAATTTGTAGAGCGTGGGTGATAGAGCCAGGTTAACTATGGGGCTAACAACGGTTGATCATAGCATACAAGTATAAACCAGCATAAAAGTACACGTAAAGACCAAGTAAGTTCAAGTCTGAAGAGACTTATGATAGATTGAATACATGTTACAATTCTTTTTGTTCCGTCCCCCCCCCCCCCCCAATTAGGAACCCTTCTTCTTTATATATCTTCCTCCACTACCATCCCCATCGTCCACTTGCTCTTCATCCAGCTCCCGACTTGAGTGCATGTCATGTCATGTATCTCCCTTAGCTTTTGTGAATGATGGTAGCTCGAGTTGTACTCTTCAGAGGTCTTCTCCACATAAATGCGGCTAGAAAAGTTGCTGCAATGCATTTAATACGGTAGTGGCAACTTTTCCTTTTAGATATTTCTCCGTTCCTCTTATCTCCAGACGTGTCTAGAGTTTATCCAAATTGCTGAAGTCACTAGTAAACTCTTTCAAACCGCCCAGATATTTACATGACCCCAAAATCCTTTCATCCGAGGATGATCGTCTCTTTGGAACATTGATGCTCTCTTCGGACGGAGTTTCTTCATCCCCATGTATCCTTCTTTCACACGAAATACCCCTCGACAATTTTAGCCTCCTCGGACATAGACTAATCTTCACCTTGGGCTTTAGGCCCACTACGTATGGCTGGGCTTTACCCCCCCCCCCCCCAATAGCCCCTCAAAATTTTAATTTTTCCTTTGCCTCCGAAGAGAAAAAATGAGATTTTGATTTGCTACAAAATAAAAATAAAAAATGCACAAATATCTTAATTCGCACGTGTAGTGGCATGGATTTGCACGCTTCATAATTGCTGCTACCGTTTCAAGGTTTCCAAAGCGCCATTAATTACTTCAGGCAGCGTTTTGTCTTTGCCATCTAACGGTGGACTACTAATCCAACGAACGCGATCCTTCCTCGAAATTTGGGCGAGATAACTCCTTCTCCCTCGCTTGTCTCCATATAAAGCCCTAGAGGAGGTTCTTCCTCCTTTACTTTACATATTTTCAGACTTTCCAGTGAACAGAGGCATTCAAATCGACTAGACTCCACGATCATCAAATCCAAAATTTACAAGCATCTCCACAAGCTCAGATATCATTTTCCGATCCGGTTCGTGTAAGTCTTCATATGTTCGTCTTTATTCCTCTCTTCGGACATTCTTTTTGTCCTTCGAGTAGTCGCCCCTTAGTCATCGCGTTCAGAGTTCCTCATATCTTGTTTGTTTAGGATGGGTAAGTATCAATATCTGGTGGACAGTCCCGCTCAGATGGCGAAGTTTAGGGCCACATACCGCATCCCTGAAGACGTGGGTTTGAGATACAACCCTCCAGAAAAAGTTCTAATAGATCGGAAAGAGGGTGAAGTGATAATCCCCATTATCGCCTTCCTGGAAGGAGGAATGACGATTCCTATGAGCCCTATCACCACTAGTTATCTTCGAAACCATAGGCTTAGCCCCGAGCAATGTGCGCCCAACATTTTTATGATTTTAGGGGCCATCGATGACCTGAACCGCCATCTGGGCTTGGGACTCACCTGGCTAGACGTGGTGCATATGTACGAGTGCCACAGTCAGAAAGGAGCGGGGTATTATTTGAAATCCCGATCCGACGCTGTTAGGCTCGTCTCTTGCCTTCCCAAGTCTAATAAGGGGATGAAAGACGATTATCTGATCGTCTCGGGTGCGTGGCACGACGGTTTTCACTGCCCAACCATGCCAAGAGAACCAGGTGGAGGCATCTTAGATTTAGGCTCGCTAACATTAGATTTAGGATTGACTTTCATTGCAACTTAGTCTTCTCGGTCTTATTGTTGCCAACTTTCTAATTGAGTTTTCCTGTGATGTTGACAGATAAAAGAAATGTTACTCCTCGGCTAAGCTTTACCAACATTGTCGCGCTTAACTATTTGTTGCTATCGGAGATTTTTGTAAGTGAAGACGGGCAACTCCGATCGGTCCCCCTTATTCTCGGTTAC
Organism: Quercus gilva; assembly: GCA_023621385.1. Lineage (NCBI taxonomy): Eukaryota > Viridiplantae > Streptophyta > Magnoliopsida > Fagales > Fagaceae > Quercus > Quercus gilva. The sequence continues at coordinate 2,276,413 of CM042476.1, forward strand.
AACTCTAAACCATCCAATTTGCAGCTGGTTGAGAACGCGATAAGGTAAGGAGACTATCGCCTCAACCGAATCGATGTTGGTCGGAAGGACTTTTTGGCCCCATTTGATCTCCCTCCAGTGCCACACCCAAACCCTCAGGGCGTACCACTACTCGTCCAACCGATTCAGCAAATCCCCTTTGAGTCGGTGGTTGTAAGCGAAAGGGTTGGCTCTTCGACCTCCTAACTAGAGGAGCAGATAGATAAATTTAAATTCGAGAGAGAAGCTCCAAGAGGGGTTCAAGTGATACCATCCTCCGATTCCGAAAATGATATTGATAGGCAGTCCAGTGTCTATCCTCCTATCCTGATAATTGCTCTTCCAAAAGACTCTTTGGAAGGAGAAGATATGTCAAACTTGAAGGCACTGATGAGGAATAGGGGCAAGAAGGCCGAGCCGAAAGGCACTGGGACTTCCCAACCAGTGGTGAGTTTGCCTCCACCACCACCTCAGGTTCCTGATCTCGGCTTAAAGCCAATACCGGACCTGAAGAAGAAGAGGCCCCTCAAGCTTGAGGAGAGGGAGGTGGTGGTGCCACCAAAGACAACCAAGCAACAGAAGGTGGTGAAGGACCACCAGAGCAAAAGGGCCTCATCCACTGAGAGCCGAGATGAGCCTCCTGTTGCTGATGTACGTCGAGGGCCACGTAAATTGTCTCCCAAGCTGGAGCTGGACGGCGCTCCTAATTCTTGGGAGACTTCCCTCAGAAACTACGATGGGGGAAGAGCAGGGCTAGTGGCTGAAGTTTTGGAGCAACCATTGCTCCTCCCCCTAGACATGGAGTCATACAGGTGTTTTAGCCAGTATGAACTTTTCATGTCCCTGAAGAGGGACCTGGCCATGGTAAGTGAGTTAATCCAGCTCTTCGGTTGGCGTGTTAATTTTTTGCTTGTTTTATGCCAACTTTTTTACTTTACTATGCAAATTACCCAACAAGTCTTCGTGGCCGAAGAGTGGAACAAAAAGGCCTACGTCGAAACCCAAGCAGAGGCCCACTCTCGGTTCGAGGTAAAGAAAACCTTGGGCAGCTTGAAAGAGGAGTTTTCTCAAATCTTTGAACAGCTCAAAAAGGTAACCATCGAAAGGAATAGCCTCAGTGCTGGCCTACAAAATGCTGAGAGCCAGGCCGAAGCCCAATGCAAGTTGCTAAATGAGACGAAGACCAATTTGGCCGCTGAGAAAGCACTTATGAAGGAACTTCGTGCCGAACTCCAAAAGGCTAAAGAGACTGCCAAGCTAGCTCAGAGGAATGCTTAATTGGCCAAGGAGGCGACCGAGGCTGAAAAGAAAGCAACATACCAACTGGGAGTGGAGGTGACCGAAAAAGGTCTTACTGAGCAGTTTGCCTCGGTCAACCGGGACTACTGCGATATAACATGGGGCAAGGCGCTGGATGCTGCTGAAGTGTCTGTTGACTCGAAACTGAGGCTGCCTAGGAGCATTTATTACGACCCAGACATCCGAGAGCTCCCAGAGTCTGATGCCCTTCCTCCAACACAACTCTCAGAGGCCTCGGAGCAACCTTTGGTCAGCCAAGCTCCTCCAACCACCCTTGAGCCTTCCAAGGATTCTGGTCAACCAAGTGATCAGAGCACCCTAACTGAGCCACCCAAGGATAAGGGCGAGGGCTTGGAAAAAGAGAAAACATCCTCAGAGCCCAAGGACTAGGCCCTAGAAGCTGCTGCTACTCGGACAAGCCAGGTTGCCGATCCTGTGGTTCCTCAAGCAAAAAATTAGATACTTAGATTTTTGTTTTTTTTTTTTTTTTTACTATTTTATTCTTCTTGTTTTCCTTCTATGTAAGGGATTATAAACTATCCTCTTTTGATCAATGAAACAGTTTCTCTTTTTATTTTTGGTATATTTGTTGCATACCATATGACTTACTTTTGCTACAAGTAACTTCACTTTGTAATTATGGTAATGTAGGTAAATATAATCACCAGATCTTGCTAATAATGCACATAACTAAGATTGGCATTGAAAAGAGTGGTTTGCATAAGAACTACTACTAAATGCTAAATACGACGAATGTTATAAAAGCTTCAAAGGTCTTTTCAAACATGCACAAAGAAGGCCAACATAAGTTAGAGTTAATTTAAATACATTCGAGAATGTCAGGCAAGACTCATTCCAGAGTTAAACCTCACTAATAATAACAACGTAATGGTGTTGACTAACCTATACTATCTGATCCAAGGATTGCAGGCATGTGAAGGAATGTTAACTAATCGAAATCATCTGGTCCGAAGACTGCAGGCATGATTGGATTTAAGTTTAAACACTTAGAGAACCGATAAGGAGTGTTAACTAACCCAAATCATCTGGTCCGAAAACTACAGACATGATTGGATTTAAGTTTAAACACTTAGAGAACCAATAAGGACTGTTAACTAACCCAAATCATCTGGTCCGAGGACTACAGGCATGATTGGATTTAAGTTTAAACACTTAGAGAACCAATAAGGAATGTTAACTAACTCAAATCATCTGGTCCGAGGACTATAGGCATGATTGGATTTAAGTTTAAACACTTAGAGAACCAATAAGGACGGTTAACTAACCCAAATCATCTGGTCCGAGGACTACAGGCATGATTGGATTTAAGTTTAAACACTTAGAGAACCAATAAAGAATGTTAACTAACCCAAATCATCTAGTCTGAGGACTACAGGCATGATTGGATTTAAGTTTAAACACTTAGAGAACCAATAAGGAGTGTTAACTAACCCAAATCATCTGATTCGAGGACTACAGGCATGATTGGATTTAAGTTTAAACACTTAGAGAACCAATAAGGAGTGTTAACTAACCCAAATCATCTGGTCCGAAGACTACAGACATGATTGGGTTTAAGTTTAAACACTTAGAGAACCAATAAGGAATGTTAACTAACCCAAATTATCTGGTCCGAGGACTACAGGCATGATTAGATTTAAATTTAAACACTTAGAGAACCGATAAGGAGTACAAATTGTCATAGCGATTAAAGAGAATATTCGATTAATAATAGTAACTTTTGAGGTTATTTACATTCCAAGGGCGCGGTATTACATGACTATCTAAGTCCTCCAGGAAATATGCCCCAATGCCAGCCCCTGAAGTGATACGATATGACCCTTCCCAATTGGGTCCTAGCTTCCCCAGGTTGGGTTTTTCGCAGTGCCCACAACTTTTCTAAGTACCAAATCACTAGGTTTTAGGGGCCTTAACTTTACGCTGGCATCATAGCCTTGCCTGAGCTTTTGTTGGTAATGCGCCAATCGAACCATTGCATTTTCTCTCCTTTCTTCAATCAAATTCAAACTCCTTTCTAGAAGTTCATCATTGCTGGTCGGACTGAATAAACTGGTTTTAAGAGTTGGGAATCCAGTTTCTAGAGAGATGACTGCTTCAGCCCCATAAGTCATCGAGAAAGGAGTTTTTCCAGTAGATCTGCGAGGCGTAGTCCTGTAAGCCCAAAGTACGTGTGGCAACTCTTCCACCCACTTGCCCTTCGCATCATCTAATCTCTTCTTCAATCCATTAACTATGACTTTGTTAATTGCTTTTGCTTGTCCGTTCCCCTAGGATAAGCAGGGGTGGAGTATCTGTTCGTGATTTCCAGTTCACTACAATAATTTCGAAATGCTTTACTGTCGAACTGTAGGCCATTATCCGAGATAAGAATATGAGGAACTCCGAAACGAGTAACGATATTCTTCCATACAAATCTCTGCACATCTACGTCTTGGATGTTGGCCAGAGGTTCAGCTTCAACCCATTTGGTGAAATAGTCTGTGCCGACCAGAAAGTACTTCCTATTTCTTGTTGCCTTTGGGAATGGACCCACTATATCTAAGCCCCATTGAGCAAACGGCCATGGACTAGATAGTGGGTTGAGGACTCCACCTGGTTGATGTATGTTTGGCGTAAATCGTTGACATTGATCGCACTTCTTAACATACTCATGGGCCTCTTTTTGCATATTCGGCCACCAATAACCTTGAGTAATGGCTCGGTGAGCTAAAGATCTACCTCCAGTGTGACTCCCACAAATTCCTTCATGCAACTCCTCTAGTAACAACTCAGCCGCTTCAGGATAAATACATAATAGGTACGGTTCTGAATAGAATCATTTATATAATTTCTGGTCTTCGAACAGCCAGAATCTGGGCGCCTTCCTTCAAATTTTGTTGGCTTCCCCCTTTTCTTCAGGCAGAGTGTCTTCTTTCAAGAATTTGACTATAGGGTCCATCCAGCAGAGCCCGGTTCTGATTTGGTGAACTTGGACTGCATCTCTTCTTGCCTTAGTAGGCCCATGCAAGTCTTCGACAAGGATAACTCTCGGCAAATTTTACACCGAAGAGGTAGCGAGTGTGGCCAAAGAATCAGCATGTGCATTCCCACTTCTGGGAATATGTAGCAAGTTGAAAAATTTGAATTCCGACTGCAGACGTTTAACTCGGCTCAAGTATCCCTGCATCCTTTCATCCTTCGCTTCAAACTCCCCTTGTACTTGACCCATAACTAACCTTGAGTCCGAGAACAACTCCACTACCTTTCCTCCCATTCTTTGCACCATAGACATTCCCATCAATAGGGTTTCGTACTCCGCCTCATTATTTGTTGCCAAGAAATCTAGCTTTAACGATTTTTCAATGATGATTCTCTCTGGAGATATCAATACTTACCCCACTCCAGAACCTTTCTGGTTCCCTGCGCCGTCCACATACACTTCCCAGCGGGTATGGCCTTGTTGAGAAATCATGCCAACCGATTTTCCATCCATGTCCTTCTCTATCGTTATTTCTTCTAAACTAGGTTCCGTGAACTCGGCCACCAAATCTGCAAGAATCTGCCCCTTGACTGAAGTGCGAGGCATGTACTTGATATCGAAAGCCCTCAGGATAGTGCCCCACTTGGCTATTCTCCCTGTGTAGTCGGCACTTCGAAGTACGGATTTAAGCAGGAGTTGTGTGAGCACGACGACCGTATGTGCTTGGAAGTAATGGGGCAATTTTTGTGTTCTGAGTACTACTGCCAAAATAGCTTTCTCTAGCGGCAAGTACCTAATCTTGGCCTCATGTAAAGATTTACTCACATTGTAAACTGGCCTTTACACACCTTGATCCACACATATCAGTACTAGACTTACAGCATAGGAAACCACAGCAATATAGGCAAACAGGACCTCATCTGGTTCAGGGCTAGACATAATCGGTGGCCGAGCCAAGTAGTCTTTAAGTTGTTGAAAAGTTGAGGCACATTCTTCAGTCCATTCAAACCCTTTCCACTTGTTGATCAGTGAGAAGAAAGGTTTACACCTATCCGCGGACCTAGAGATGAATCGGTTCAGGGTAGCCATTATCCTTGTCAACTTCTGAACCTCTTTCGGATTTCGAGGAGGCTGTAGATTTTGAATAACCTTTATTTGATCGGGGTTAACCTCAATTCCCTTGTGTGTCACCATGTAACCCAAAAATTTACCTGACCCTACACCAAATGAGTATTTAGAAGCGTTCAGACGCAACTTATGTCTTCTTAGGATTTCAAAAATGTTGTCAAGGTCCTTCACATGCTGAGAAATGACTTTGCTTTTTACCACCATGTTATCTATATAGACCTCAATACTTTTGCCTAACTGTGATTCAAACATCCTTGTCATCATTTGCTAGTAAGTAGAGCCTGCATTTTTCAGACCGAATGGCATCACTTTATAATGGTAATTACCAGTAGGGGTAACAAAAGTGGTCTTCTCCTGGTCATCTGGGGCTAATGGTATTTGATGGTAACCTTAGAAAGCATCTAAGAAACTCATCCGAGGATGGCCGATAGTAGCATCTACTAGCTGATCAATTTTCGGTATGGGAAAAGGATCCTTAGGACAAGCCTTATTTAAATCGGTGAAATCTACACAGACTTGCCATTTTTCGCTCTTCTTCTTTACCACCATAGTATTTGCCAACCACTCGGGATAAAAAACCTCTTTAATAGCTCCAGCCTGTTTGAGCTTCGTTACTTCTTCTTTGACTGCATCTGCATGTTCTTTAGATGGCCGCTGAGGAGGCTACTTCTTGGGGACAATCAGTGGGTTGACCCTCAAATGGTGGCAAATGAACTCTGAATCTACTCTTGGGGCTTCATAAGCACTCTAGGCAAATACGTCAATATTTCTCTTAAGGAAATCAATTAGCTCTTCTTTTTCTGGTTGAGACATCTGAGATCCGACTTGAAAGAACCTTTCAGGATTGTCCCCAATTAAAACTTTTACTAAATCCTCACATCTGACGCCTTCATCAAGATCTTCGACGGGTGATTCCCAACTTTTTAATTGCTATAAGTCTACCTCGGCCCCAGCCGAGGACTCGATTTCGGGCTTGTGCTGGATGGCAGCCACCAAGCATTGTCTGGCCGAGGACTAATCTCCACGGATTTCACAAACTCGCCCTTCGGATGGATATTTAACTTTTTGATGTAGAGTAGAGGAAACAACCCCTAGCATATGTAGCTAAGGTCTGGCTACAATTGCTGTATAAGGGGAATACACATCTACGACAATGAAGTCTACTTCCACTACTTCCGAGCCAGTCTACACAGGCAGCTGTATCTGGCCTTTCGGGGTGACAATTCTTCCCTCGAAGCTAACCAAGGGAGAACAGTATAGTGTCAAGTCATCAAGTTTGAGGTTCAGTCCCCTGTAGAGGTCAGGGTACATTATCTCCACCGCGCTGCCCTGGTCTACCATTACCCTCTTCACATCATATCCCCCAATTTTGAAGGTGACTACCAAAGCATCGTCATGAGGTTAGATGGTTCCAATCTTATCCTCGTCCGAGAAGCCTAAAACTGGCTCAACAACCGGTCTAGCGCTCCTCGGATCTCGACCAAATTCCCCTGCCGGTAACTGAGCTACTAACATAACCTTGGACGGTCAGGACCCTGTTCTTCCTGGTGCTGCGAAAATGACGTTAATAGTTCCTAATGAAGGTTTCGAAGAATCATTCCTCTCGGGCTCGGAATTCATCTGACCTCCTCGGCCACTAGAGTGATGCAAGAGGTGCCTCAACCTACCTTTACGGACCAGTTGGTCCAAATGATCCCACAGATTTCTGCAGTCTTCAGTGGTATGCCTATGGTCATGGTGATACTAGCAATAGAGATTGTGGTTGCGCCTCTCAGGATTTCCTACCATCTTACTAGGCCACCTAAAGAATGGTTCATTCTTGATCTTTTCCAAAACTTGGTGGACTGGCTCCTTGAACACTGTATTAACTGCTTGAGCATTTGTTGATCCTAACTTCCCTACGAAATCTCTCCGTGGCTTATTGTTGTTGTAACGATACGACCTGAAATCTTTCCTCTCCTGGGGGATAACCTTGTCCTTACCCTTCCTTTGTTGCTGATCTTCTTCAACCCTTTTATATTTTTTAATACGGTCCATGAGCTAACGCATGTTAGTAACAAGTTTACCAGACAAGGACGTCCTTAAACCGTGGTCAGTAGGGAGGCTAAGCTTGAACGTGTCAAGGGCCATTGCATCAAAGTATGCGAAGAAATATGTTTTCTTTTTGCATGACGCAACTCCCTTCTTAACCTCTCAATTTTCATTTGCATGTTGTTCTTCTCTGCATAAGACATGTGACTTCCTCCATGCGGTTGACTTCGCTCAGGATGCGTAGTATGCACGCTGCCTTCATGATCTTGTCTCTGCTCCAAATTGAGAAAAGGGTCAATGTGCTGGGACGCCCCAGATTCTGCTGGTTGTTGCCCTGGTTCAGCCATTATCAACTACTCTTACTTCCACGTATACTCAAGCTCTTCCCACAGACGGCGCCAATTGTAGGGTTAGGATTTGTGGCCCAAGTCCAAAAACAATAAATTTGTAGAGCATGGGTGATAGAGCTAGGTTAACTATGGGGCTAACAACGGTTGATCATAGCATACAAGTATAAACCAACATAAAAGTACACGTAAAGACCAAGTAAGTTCAAGTCCGAAGAGACTTATGATAGATTGGATACAGGTTACAATTCTTTTTGTTCCATCCCCCCCTATTAGGAACCCTTCTTCTTTATATATCTTCCTCCACTACCATCCCCATCGTCCACTTATTCTTTATCTAGCTCCCTACTTGAGTGCATGTCATGTCATGTATCTCCCTTAACTTTTGTGAATGATGGTTGCTCAAGTTATACTGTTCAGAGGTCTTCTCCACATAAATGCGGCCAGAAAAGTTGCTGCAGTGCATTTAATACGGTGGTGGCAGCTTTTCCTTTTAGATATTTTTCGTTCCTCTTATCTCCAGGTGTGTCTAGAGTTTATCCAAATTGCTGAAGTCACTAGTAAACTCCTTCAAACCCCCCAGATATTTACATGACCCCAAAATCCTTTCATCCGAGGATGATCGTCTCTTCGAAACATTGATGCTCTCTTCGGACGGAGTTTCTTCATCCCCATGTATCCTTCTTTCACACGAAATACCCCTCGACAATTTTAGCCTCCTCGGACATAGACTAATCTTCACCTTGGGCTTTAGGCCCACTACGTATGGCTGGGCTTCCCCCCCCCCCCCCCCCTACACTTATTAAAAGAAATATTTTATAATTGGCGAACTAATTGAGAGTTGAGATCCAAATGTTGAAAAAAGGTTAGCTTTGACATGTGGTTATAATATAAGGGAAATGTTAATGAATGACCAAAGGGCATTTGTTAATGAACAATTTTAAGAAAATTTTTATGAGAAAAGAAAAAAAAAAAACAATTAATGTTTTGACAGCTTTTTCTATTTCCCATAAAAGTTGTGTCAAAATTTTTTTGTAATAGTTTGTTAACAATTGCCTCTGAGCATTCGTTTCACCCATAATATAATCAAAGTTCTCAAAATATAATATATACACACACACACACACACACACACACTAATACTGCTACTACATGCAAACTCATGTGATGCACTAGAGTTAATAATACACATATTATAGATATTTTGCAAGATAGCATTTATTAAAAAAACATTCATAATAAAATAAAATAAAATACAATGGGAAGAAGTATTTAACTTCGATTCTTTTCCATGGTTTAGAAGTGTTGTCCAACCTAGAACGTTATTGGATTGCTAGGAGCTAGAGATATAAACTATTAATACTAGACATATGTGCTTATGTTGTCAACAACTCAGTGCAGATTCGTAATTACAAAAACCTAGCTACAAAATAATTCACAATTCTTAAATTAATAAAACAAAACTCCCAAAAGTTATATATATATATATATATATAGTTATATACACACACTCAAAACTAATATCTTTTGAATCCATACATATTGTATAACCAAGTCTTAATTTTCCCATCAACCGGTCATCATTCAATTATCACACACAAACACAACAACCTTCACAAGTGTGGTGCATTAAAAAATTTTAAATTATTTTTATGAGTTATTCTTTTTTATTAATATTGAACTTGCTGGAGGAAACCATAGAACTTGAAGATGATCCAATACTTTGGAAAATGATTTCTATATTCACATGTTGAACTAAGTTATAGAGATTCTGTCATATATATACTAAACAGAGTAAGAGGAAAAGATACAAACTAACCAACTTACAAGAAGCCAATTAAAACAAACACCTGTCACCTACACTAATGCTAATATAATCATACGCAGAACGACATGTAGCTTATCATTTTATTCATATACAATTAGACATATAAAACGACTGTCGTTCTTCACTATAATGTGCATCTTCAGTGCTTCTATTCTTGACTGTAGCTTTTTTTCAACATTTGATATTTCAATAATAAGAAGAGCAGGTTTTGAAACCGTCATGAAAAAAATTATAATAGAATATCATTTTTACAATCAAATTTGAAAGACACCCTTATCAAAAAAAAAAAAAAAAAAAAAAAAAAAAAAAAAAAAGATAGTGAAAGACATATATAGCTTAAACAAGAGAGTCAATACCATACTGAAAGCCATTTTAGTTTGGTCAAGAAAATGAAATATTTCGGTACCAGTTAACATCAGTGTACCATTTCGGGATTACTGCTAATATATATATATATATATATCTTCATAATTCAAAACCTATAAAATTTGTTACAAATATTTAAAATGATAATTTACATGTATGCTTTAATATGTGAACCTTCTGATTAAAGTATCAGCTCATTAATAATAAATAAAAGAAAATACTTGATAATTCTTAAAAGAAAATACTTAGCATTTCCCTTATATTTAGAGCATTCTCATCAATACTTTCAAATGCTATAAATGCTAAATTTTATCATCAAAAGATCAAAAAGCATACTCCATCAAAGCTCATAAATCCTATTCATTTTGCAATCCAGCTATAGTGGGCTGTTCTAGCAGCCCACTGTAGCAAGATTGTAAAAAAAAATTAAAAAAAAATAAATTAATTGTTTAATAAAGAGAGAGACAGAGGAGAGAGAAGAAAAATAAAAAATAGTAAAGAAAGAATATTTACATGAAGAAAAAAAAGAAAAGAAAGAAAGATAGTGAAAGACACATATAGCTTAAACAAGAGAGTCAATACCATACCGAAAGCCATTTTAGTTTGGTTAAGAAAATGAAATATTTTGATACCAGTTAACATCGGTGTACCATTTCGAGATTACTGCTAATATATATATATATATATATCTTCATGATTGATGCTTTTCAATGCTTTAGATTCTATCCACAATTTGTTCGGTTTTCATGGATAATCTATTGTTTCAAGTTTAGGTTATTCCTGATACTCAAATTTGGAGTTTGAACTTTTGGATTTATAAGTTTACTATAAATGATTGCATCATTATGGTGTCCTTCATTGCTTTGAGAAGCAAGTTTTGACTTGAACGAATAAGACGAACTAAAGTATATATGAATGAAATAAGATGCATGTGGTTGTGTTGTCAGTTGCCATTACTCGTATTCTATACCATATATAAACTCTACAAATGGTTATGGTGAGCATTCTATACCATATATACCATATATAAACTCTACAAATGGTTATAACAAATGGTCTTGGTTGATGAAAGTGAAAATCATTGCAGACAAAAATCGAAACTGCTATCTTTATTTTCAACTCATATGTGCTCAATTAGGATTGATATATATTGGTTATGGTGAGCAAAGAAAACAAAACATATATATATATATATATATATATTTTGCACACATGCATGCAATGAATATACGAACAGGATGGCTTCAGTTGGTTTGCCAAATAATGTCTTCCAACTCTTTTTCACATTGCTTCATAGAATTAACGTCTCATGCTGATGATGTTTGATGATGTGTAAGGCTATAAGATGTTGAAACATAAGAAACTCTAGGATCTTTTGTTTTTGGTTTTGCATAGAAAGAGCATGAAATTACAAAAGGCAAAACCCACCCACACTCCAAAAGGAGAAAAAAAGGGCACCTAGATTTGGGCAAAAGTGACTTTTATTTATCAAAATCATTGGCTGAAACTATTTCACTTAAAATTGTTCATATGCAAGTTTAAAGAAAAGAGATGGGACTCTAGAAGGAGAATGCTTGGGTGAAGATTGTTAGGTGAATGATCTCCAAAATCATATAAGCATAGAATATATTTATGTAATGATGTTTATTTGTATGTAATAATTTATAATAGAAAATAACGTTAATTTATATGTAAAATGAAGTAGTATAGATTTGTTGGTGCAAAAATGAATGTAGATTTTGCATAAAATTCTCTCATTGCCTTGATTTTTTTTTTTTTATAAAAAAAAAATTACCACCTTTATTTTTATGTTGTATTCTCTTTTTTCTTTTAGTTTATTTTTGCTAGGCTAATAAGGCTCTTATTGATATTTGATTTCCATTAAACTCATATTCCATATTAATTAGAATTTAGAGGTGCATGTTTACGAAGAATAAAAAGATAGATGGGATTCAAGAATGATATTTATGTTAAAATTTGAAAATCTTTTTTTTTTTTATGATGGCATAATAGTGTTTTAGGTCTAACTATAGTAGATAGCACGCTTGATCCTAAGAAGTCACAATTATTATTTTTTTGACCTTAACAGTATCAAATTGGTCTCTTCAATTTTTGGGAAATTATTCTAAAAGCCTTTCTAAGCATTTAGATTTATTTATATTAATTTATTTTTAATGTAGTCACACATTTGTTTTATATTTATTATTATAGAAAGGCGAAAACCACATTTTTGTCTCTACATTTTCACACGATTCTCACTTTGGTCCCTATCTTTTATTTTCACCACTTTTAGTCTCTAAAATCAAAAACTGTTCAATTTTAGTCATTTCCGTCAGTGCCCTAATGGCAAAGTCCTACGTGGCAGACGAAACTATTAAAATAATAATAATAAAATTTATTTTGGCATTAAAAAAAAAATGCCACGTCAGCCTCTAAATTAAAAAAAAATTAATTTATTAATTTTAACTAAATAAAAAAATTAAAAACTGAAATAAAAACTAAAATTTACATGAATTGAGATCTAGGTGTGTCTTGAACAAGAACAACAAGAACACAAACCCAAATCTAAGAACACAAAATTAAAATCCAAAAATCCTAGATAACTCAAAAAATAAGATCACAAAATTAAACATAAGATCCACATCAGAATAAACATGAACAAGGAATTAAATAAGAACAAGATCAATATTCCAAACTCAAAACAATCTTTCCCGAACTATTAACAGGGATCTAAGCACATAGAAACAACGCATGAACCTCCAAACAACACATCCACCCATGACTGGCCTCACCTTCATCCATGACCAGCCTCACTTCCACCATGGTCAACTCTACACACCGATTCTTAGGTTTGAACTTCTTGGGTTTTTTTTTTCATTATTTTCCACCTCCACCGACTTTACCTCCATCGTCTCTACCTCCACCTTCAACAGCTCACTCATTGGCTTTACTTTTTTGCTGCGTGGGGTTACTGATTTTATATTTTTAGTGCTACGTGGGCTTATGGCTTACCAATCTCAATTTTAAGGCTGGGTTTGTGGATTTGTTGGGTGGCTGGGACATGGTGGTGGCTAGGATTGTGGGTTGCAATGGGTGGTTGGCTGGCTGTTTTTTCTTTTTTCCCTCTCCAACACGTGGATTTGTGCGATTGGTGGAGTGGAGGTGGGTGGTTTTTTTCCGATCTGCTAGTGGTGTGGGTGGTCAGTGGAGTGGTGGTGGGTTGGGTTTTGCCAATTTGTTGGTGGTTGCTTGGGTTTGCTGGGATGTGAGATTTGAAGGCTCAAATTTAATTTTGCTGGGTTTGAATTTAATTTTTTGGGTTTTAAATTTGCTAGGTTTGCGTTCTTGTTCAAATATATAATGTGTTCATGTTTAATTTATCAATTTTATCTGGGTTTGTCAAGAATGTTGGCATGAATTCTAATTCTGGGTTTCGAATCTAAGGTTCAAATTTTTTGGGTTTTAAATTATGTTTTCGTGTATAATTTCTTGTTCATGTTTAATTTGATGTGGATTTATAGTTTAATTTTCTATTTTTATTTTCTGGGTTTGTGATTTTTGGATTTTAATTTTGTGTTCTTAGATCTAGGTTTGTGTTCTTGTTCAAGACACACTTAGATCTCAATTCATGTGATTTTTGGTTTTTATTTCTGTTTTTAATTTTTTTTATTTAGTTAAAATTAATAATTTTTTTTTTAATTTAGATACTAACGTGGCATTTTTTAATGTCAAAATAAATTTTAGTATTATTTTAATAGTTTCGTCTGCCATGTAGGACTTTGCCATCAGGGCACTGACGAAAATGACTAAAATGGAATGGTTTTTGATTTTAGGGACTAAAAGCAGTGAAAATAAAAGATAAAAACCAAAGTGGGAATCGCGTGAAATTGTAATGACAAAAATGTGGTTTTCACCTTATAAATATAAGTGATTTTAAATTTCACTATCTCGTGCATCGCACGGGTTAACAACTAGTTTATATAAAAAGACGTAATTTACGCCTTACAGCTAGGAATATCAATCTAATTTTTATACCTGGTTTTATGCCTAACTTTTGAGGAAATATACTGTGTTTTGGGTGGGGTCTATGCTTCCTCCCTCTCACAAGCTGGTGGGACCCATCAATTGTGGATACCACCGGCTATGAGAGAGGAGAAACATACACCCGAAATAGAGTGTATTTTCTCCTAACTTTGGGATGGCTTTGAACATTTCCGGAATTGCAAGAACACAACAACCTGGATTTTGTGGTTGAGGTTGTATGTTTCTAAATCTCTATGAGTATTTGTTATCTATGTGGTTGATTTTAACAAAAGTAAGTTTATTTTTTTTGGTAAGTAACAAAATTAAGTTTATTGATTAGTTTTTTGTTTGCGGATAAAAGGGAATATCTCACTAATAGGTTAAATGTTAACTAATTTCTTTTTCACTAGTGTTAAGAGCAGAAAATTGTGAATTTTAAACTGGTAGGGCTCTATATTCATCAAGTGTAGCAATGCCAAACTGTCAAGCATTTACCAGTTTTCTCCCTTATTCACTACTACTTTTTGCTGCATCATATTGGTAATATGGTTCTAGGAAGAATCTGAAACTGGACATTAAAACATGGTTTTGTGTCTACTCTAAGTAAACTTTGACATCTCAGCTTTAAATTTAAAACCTTTTTTTTTTAAGTTTTTTCTTCACTTTGGTTTCTCTACAGTTGATCTAAGAAGGGTTAAGGAGGAAAAAAACACAGCTCAAACTTTCATTTTGAAAACACCGCATTACAAAATATACATCGTTTGATAATGATTTTCAATGCAGCAAGCACCATGGCTGTGGAATGTTTAAAAGTTCAAATTTGCAATGACAATGCCATAACATTATAGGTCACAAAATCAACTCAAGGTGTCTAATAATGAAATTCAACAGAGCTGACAGGCTTACGCCCCACTGATCCTTCCTCCATGGTTTTTCTGTAAGTCATTAATTTTCCTTTCCAAACCGATTATCTTGTCCGCAAGTAGCTTCTTCCCTTTCTCACACTCCTCTAACTGCTCTTTGTACTTTAACATTTCAGAGTTAGTTGAATCAATCTTTTGAAAATAATTGGTTTTGTAATTTTCTTCTCTCATCCAGCTCATGGCTCTTTTTCTGAAGCTCCGGTTGGAGTTTACTAGCATTATGTTCAAAACATTCCAATTTGGCCATAAGTAATTCCTTCTGTTTTTTTATTCTCTCTCAATAGCTGTAGATTATCTGAAATTTCCAAGGCAAGCCAATCAATCCTTTTGACTAAATTTTCTCTACTACTTTTTGTTTCTTCTAAGCTCATCTTCGAGCTCATCAACTTTTTCCACGAGGCATTGACATAACCATGTATCTCTCCAACAGGATGCAGATTTGGACCAGCTAATGTGGCAGATTTTACATTGGAGGGAAAATTTGATGCAATGGGGACACTAGAAGTAGGAGAGTCAGAGCTTGAGGCTTGAACTAAGTAGGATACTTTCTTATCCTCCATGCTCCTGCTAAAACGGATGTTTTTCACTACAGAAGTATCTGAAAGTTTGTTTCCAAATTCTACATTACCAAGCAATAGACAAAAGTTAAGAAGCAATGAAAGCATTTGATATAATTTGTACGCAACATCTATTTTGATACCATGATATACCACTGGTCTGGAACACCTCATATCAAATGATAAACTGCCACTTGTCCAAAAAATGAAGCAGTTATGTAGACTGAATTTAATCATTTTACTATTATTTTAAAATAGGCAATTATGAATCCAAGCTGAACCGACCAAATTAGTCTAAGCTGAGTTTAATCACAAATTAACAAAATTAGTAGATTCAACCAAATCAGGAACTTGTGAAGTGACAGCCTAGTACATAATCCACTTTTAAACCAGATTGTAAGTGCTAGAAGATCATCAAAAACTTCACCAAACTTATTGCAACTACTTATGATTTACAATTATAGAAATTAAAAAAAAAAAAAAAGTTTTAGACCTCTATTCATTCTAAATGCTCTAATACCAAGTGAAAATCCTGGTTTAGACCCCTATGTTAATTATTCAGAGGAATTATTAATTTGCCTCAATTAAGTAATCCACAAGATTATTATATTTTCACCACAGTTAATCAATCACCAAATGATAATGAAACTGAACATAAAAGAAAAGGCAATAGAGACTTACCAGGTGAAGTTATTGAATCCCTTCCTTCTTCTACCTCACTGCTCTTACGTACATGATTTATAATCAACTCATTAATTTTCAATTTTAAACCAATTATTTTGTCCACAACCAGGTTCTTCTCTTTCCCATACTCCTTCAACTGCTGTTTGTTCTTCGATATTTCAGTGTTATCCCAATCAATTGTTGCCGTAATCGGGCTCCTAATTTTCTTCCTTCCTCAACCTCATGAATCTTTTTCTCAAGAACCTCTCGGAGTCCATGAGCTTTAATTTTGGAATGTTCTGATGCAACTGTAAGTAATTTCTTATCTTATTTATTATCTTCTAATAGCTTGTAAGCATCTGAAATATTGAGTTAAGCCTTTCACAATAATACAGCATTGGAATTTGGCTACAAATTCAAATGCAGAGGCCATGCAAATGTAACATAAAATGATTAATTAGGTCTCAATGAACGACAGATAACTTTAAACAGGCAAGTAGATCAAATAAAATTCCATAATACTTCTCTCCACAGGAGATATTCCAGAGAAAATCCAAAGCCAAACAAAAATATCTTGGAAACAAGAAATATGTGGTCAACATTGGAGCATCCTAACTATGACCTAGGGAAGTAGGCTAGTTCAATCTTCTTCCTCAATGACCTTGGTACCCAATCCCTTTAAGCCCTCTGGAGGGATCTTTGTAACAGTGACTAGTGAGAAAAACTCCTCCTAGCATCTTCTTCATCATTTCTCTTATGCGCAATATAGACATAAACTCTCCTTGGCCCACTCCGAATCCCATGACTCCAGACATGCTTGTTAAGCTTAACATCCACCCTGACAATAGTTCCCATAGCCTTTTGGGCAAACTTCATGATTTCCTTTATGACCTTTGGAGCCCTCTTCCTGAAAGTGCTGCACATGGGATTGGAAAATGGAACGGTTACTTAGCAGGTCCGAACAACAAAGCATTAGCTAACTGGGATACATCAAAAAATCAAGAACAAATATAGCCTTGTAGAGTGCATATTTTATAAGATTAGTAATAAGGAGAGAGAGCAGTAAGTAGATGGTAAAAACATAAACAATTTTAAGAAACATATAAGCCTTGTAGAGTAGCATCTTTTATAAGATTAGAGTTTCTCGGTGGAACCTATAGAAGATCTTAACTTTTAGCCACACAGGGCAGCTGGCTATCTACATGTGCACTAAAATGACATCCAACTCTTGGGAATGTGTATACTTGAGAGAAAAGTTAGGATTTCAACAACTGTAAAGTCATACTAAAGCATTGAATATATTGCTTACCATTATAACCCCAAATAAATAGAGAAACCATACATGACTCCAAGAAGTCCTCTGTTAAACACATAGAAGTATATACTAGTTCCATTCCTCACCCAATACTTATAAAATTATATATCCATGCATATAGATAAAAGCTAGAGATTGAACTGACAGGAGGCTCTAGCCTCTCCAAAGAGTTCAGGAGACATGAATGAATACTAGAAGAAAACAAGGGCAGGAAATAATGTCATTAAAAGTAGGGAATTTTCGCAACATGATCCCAGTTCATTAAAACTCCTCAAAGCAAAAGCCAATGACCTAGGAAGTACAAACACTTCACTTAGTGTGCTGTACTTGTATCGTACCTGTGTCATACCGGTGTTATATAGTGAAATAGAGGCTTCCACTTGACAACACAAGAGAAATGTATAATTTAAAATCCCTTATAATGGTAAACGCATTAATTCATTTGAGGGATAAATAGCTATTAAAAGGGATAGCACCAAATCCTAAGCAAAAATCACATATACTTTTCTATATACTAGGAATGTTATCAATTTATCTTATCATATCTCAAATCAAATTCTTAACAAGCCAAAAAAAAGAAATTAGGATCCTCTCCATTTTAAGCGAAATGTACTATTGAGTCATAATTTAAACGTGGCACTAGATACACACCTTTAAATTTGTAATATTTAATAAAACCACGAAATAGAATCACCTCAAACGGAGAGAATCCTAAAACGAAAAGAACATAGCATTCATAATGTCTCAAATGAAGTGAATCAATTTTACTAAAATACATGTGGAAAGATTTCAGCTTTCAGTGTTTCATTTTGTTGTGTTGTGCTCTATGTATGTTGTTTTTAACAACCAATGGACACTAGAATTCTAAATTGATATTATATTATTTCAGGATACTAGATCAGATGCAACTTTGACAGCTAAAATATCATTCTGTTCTAAAGTTAAAAAGTATCACATACTATTCACACATATATTTTACCTGATTAAGCCCATCATTGCAGTCAAGTGAATAAAGACTTTCCACATATGTAGTTGCCTCCATTTTTCTCTTGGAATCATATCGTGTTTTTCTATAGGCCTTTTTTTTCAAATTGATGACTATCAATTTGAAAATGTATTCTGAATTCTTTCCAACTTGCTTCTCCCGCAATAAAAATTTTTCACCATTCTTTGACACGCTTATAGGCCTCGGACAAGTGCCCCTATATGGAATGGTTGCCAATCTAGTCCAAGACTCCTTCATCACCCATAGCTGAATACATAAATCATTGCGTGATTCACCTGTGCACACAGATAGACACAGGTGTTCTCCAAAAGTCCCTAACTCCCATGTTCCGGATGTATCGTAATAAGAAACAGATTCTGGCCATGGCAGCTTATGAAATATCTCATCCGCTAAATCAAAATAAATGATTGACCAACTAGCATTCCAATAAATTGCCCCATTGCAGTATATAGTCTTTTCGATGAATTGCATGCTGCTGTGGATTAAAAAACTATTGTCCTCATCCATCAGAATTGTCTTCCAAGTAAAGGTCTTGAGTGAAAAGATCTCGATCTTCAACATATGAATATCTGAAGTGTGGTAGGGCCTTAATATCTTGTAATCATCAGTGGAATAATCATAGCCAAAGCCAAAACCGTGAAACCAACTAGAATATGAATCAGGTGTTGATGTTGATGTTGGATTTGGTATGTTTTTGTAACTTTTGGTAGATGGGTTCCAAACCAAATATTGGGCTGTCCATTTGTCCACATTAAATAATTCAATACATACCAAGCTATTGCAAGAAGCCAAGTTTGTCTCAACATGTTCTTCACCCCACAATGGAAAACCAGGAAAATCAACATCAACAGGTTGACCATGAATAGCACGGCTTTGATTCCTTTGAAACAGTGCTTCACAACCTGATGATAGAACACAATTGTCAGTCAAAACAAGGACATTCATGCGGTTGGGGTTTTGAGATGCTCTCTGAAAGTGGGATTTAGCAAATCGGTGACTACTGATCAAAGTATGCCATGCTTTGGATACGCACTTGAATTGCATTAGAGACTTCACTGGTAGTCTTGAAAGAATTTCCTCAACGAGTTCATTTGGTATAGTAAAGCTTCGCCGCCGCCGTCCCTTGGAAATTCTCATAGTTCAGTTCAGGTCCTTGGCTCTCTATAATCGATATATGAGAAATAATGGTTAAAGAGTTAGATATTAAACCCTTTAATTAGGAATGTAACATATTAAAATTTATAGTTTCAAAAGTACTATAACGTGTTTTATATGTATTGTTATTTCTAGATAGAAAATGGTGAATTGCAAAGGAACTGAATGAGCAGAGTCATTTTACTTCTTTGTATAATTTATTTTTTGTCAGTCGTTCGGCTACTTTTGTCCATTATGTGTACATGTAGTGGTATGTGAGATCATGTGGGGGTAGTATACGTGCTTAGGAATTTCAATTGTGGATCAAAATGAGATGGTGTAAGGGTTGGAAAGTAGGCGTGGAAACCAATGGCAGGATATTAAAAAAAAAAAAAAAAACTGTGACATAAAAATAAGTTGTGAATGATTCTTTGCTTTTTAACAACGAAAACCGCTGGAAACGAAGCTAGCAACAGAACGAAGTTTTCAGAATCAGAGACAGAGAAAGAAAAGAAAAGAGAAGAGAAGAATCATACCGAGGGAAACGTGGAGGTCGGCGTGTGAGTGATGGAGGAGTGCGGAGGCTGGCGTGTGAGTGTGAGTGTGAATGTGAATGTGGGGTAGGTAGGGTTTCTTTTTTTCAATTAGTTTATATGTTTAACTTAATTAGTTTAAGTTTAATTAGTTAAATGTTAGTAGGTTAATCTAATGGGTTAATGGGTTATAATTTTTAAATAGCCGGAGGCCCATTGTTTATAAAATAAAAACAAATAAATAAATAAAAGGCTCAATGTTTGCATTGCAAGGCCCGAGACGTGTTTGTGATTGGGAGTGTGTGTTTGTGTTTTTTGTTTGAACTTTCATTTTGTTGCTGGTTTTTTTTTTTTTTTTTTTTTTTAATGGGAAATACATGAATTTTATTAAGAAGAAGATAATAACATAGCATCATGAATCACAAGCAACTCACCTTGTACCATGGAAAAGCAAGCGGAACCCAATGATTGTCTCTGGCGTCCTTAAATTGAGTGGGCCTAAAGTGGGCATCTTGATACTCTATTGGCAGAAAGCGAACATTTGCCAATATTTCATGTGAGGATTGGCGAGTGGCACCTACTCTTGTTTTGTTTTGGCTAAACCAGATACCCCATGCTGTAGTAACAGTGAGTTCAAGAAGCTCAATACCTATGTGTTGTGTGAAGATCAAGTGCCAAAGAAATTCCATGAAGTACCTGTAGCTGATGCCCTCTTTATCAAAAGGTATGGCAGAGAGTCTCCAAGTGTCTTTTGCCACGGTGTAGTCCTAGAAAAGGCGTCTTGTTGTCTCTGAAGCAAGACCACACGCTTCATAGGTGGGATTATCAAAGACATGTCAGAGGCAGAGATTGGCTTTTATAGGGAGGATATTTCGGCAAGCTCTCCAAGTAAACATCTTGATTTTGTTTTAGATGTGTAGGTTCCAAATCTTTCACTAGAAACTACTATGGTTTGCACCATGAGAAGTCTTTGTAGTATGAGTGCTTTGGGTCATGGACAGTGCCACCTTATATGCGCTATTAACTGTGAAGCTTCCCTTAGGTGTGTAGGCCCAAACCAGTTGGTCCCTTGATTTGTGCCGGATTAGAGGAATGCCAAGGATGGAGTTGACCTCAACTGGTAGGAAGACTTGGTTGATCAAAGTAACATCCCATTCCCCGGATTCTAAATCTATAGGGAGCTAATCTTTGTGTTTGCTGGGAGTAAGCCTGGTGATGATAGCACTCAGAATGTCAAAGGTCGTGGGAGCCAATGATCCAATGGAGTTACCGTCTCCTACCTATCAATGGAGGATTCAGAAAGTTAGTTATGTCTTTAGAAAATGTCAAAAATACCCCTATTCAAATTTTTATTCTTTTAAGGAGATTATTATGATAACCAAAATTTATCATATAATTACAATTGATATTACTCAAATAATTAATAGTACTCTCAACCCAAACTTGTATTTTTCCATTCTTAAGTAAGTACACCAAATTGGACCGAAATGATGTAAAATAGACCAAATGAACTGAATAGACTACAATGGACCTCTCATTTAGTACAACAAAATTTGTACCTATCTGGATGATTTATAAATCATTAGACATTCATTCTTGGTTGCCAAACTCCTTTGAATCTCGACATGGTAGGGGAATTTTTTTTTTTTTTTTTTATATAAAAGAATTTTGCTATTACTTTAATGTAGTATATCTATATAATATCTAAAAGCAGAAGTGTAGCATTGATTGCAACTACACTCTTGTTAACCCACATTAGCGTAAAACTTTGGTTAACTTTAGTTTATTATGGTCCACTTTGGTCAGTTTAGTCTATTTGGTGTATTTCGTCAATTTTAGTTCACTTTCGTCCACTTCAGTGATGCTTGGTGAGGAGAGGTTTGGGTAGAAAATGGAGTTACTTGCTTTATTGACAATTACGTCATCTTTTCAGCGTAATGATGATAAAATTATATTTTTCTTTATATTAATAAAGTCTTGTATTTTTTTTCCTAATATAAGTGATGGATTTACTTATATATGTTTCAATTTTTGGTCATCAAGACATATAGAGATTTATGTATATTAACTATACCTTGTTAAAAAATAATCTCATCATTTTAAGAAGGGTTTGACACTAACACTAATAAGACTCGTCTATTATTTTTAACTTTCACTCAAAAAGAAAAAAATTGTCAAATTTTTATGCGCATCGTGCAGGTCTATGACTTGTTGCTTTTAACTTTTAAGAGTAAGTCCATTGTTGCCATAAAGGGAGCATCATATCATATAAATTACTTAATCCCAACCTGAAACGCATGGACATGGCAGTTTGCCTACCGTGCCTCTATTGGACATGTACATGTATTGGATACAGGGTATACCCGAGACACAGTTGCATACGTGTCCCAACTATTTTTTTATTATAAATTATCAGACAATGGCCACGACACAAGGTATGCCAAAAAAAGAAAGAAAAAAAGGAGGGAAAAAAAAATCTATAACTTTACATTTCCATTCTCCATTTTTAGTCTTCCTCATGCTTCTTCAATTTCTCCAATGTTATGTCTCTTCATCTTTCTTAACTCTCTCTCATTATTTGTTTTAAAAAACTTATCTCTCTCTCTCCTTTTTTTAATTTTTTTTTTTTTTTTTATAGAGTTGTGTTGCTATCTTTCTCTTCTAAGTTCTAAATTTTAAGTAGCCAACTGTTAGCCACTTCCCCTCTTCTCTCACTCACACGTCTCTTAATTTTTCTTTTTCTTTTTTTACACTTCTCTTCTCGCTCAGTCAAGTATGTTTGAGTGCATGAGTGCATTTAGGCAAAATGCTTTTTTTTTTTTTTAAAGAGAGTTTCAACCTATGACATTCACTTCTGATGATAGATTGAATCCTAGATCTCTTATTTAACCATTAGAGACTTTACCAGTTAAGCTAATTAGAACCCACATTTAGGTAATATGCTTGTAAATGGGTTTTGGATGCACAGGTTCTAAGTTCAAATTTCAAAGGAATTGTGAAAATGCCTGAATGAGCAATTTGGTAAAATTGTATTAGGATGTAAAATTGTTTGCATTCCCAAATGTGGAATATGTTTTGTGCATTTTTGTAAACAATATTGAGAGCATTTTTGCATTTTATAATATCAGCATACACAAGGCAAACTAAATAATTGACTTCGTACAAAACGACAACACATGCAATAATTAAAGACTACAACAAATGACTTGTAGTATAATTCCAACACTAGTAAAGAAATTGGTAAGCGACATGTTATATGAACTCAATCTACTGCACGACTTGTCGTTTAATTGTCCTTCAGTGCCTATATAGGCTAGCTTAGCCGAGAAAGATACTGTCTTGGTACATAATTAGATCTCTAATTATGATTAGTGTACTATATTAAAAAATTATGTCAAAGGGGTGAGCTCATGTAACTCTAACATTTTCATTTCATAATTTTCATCTTCTATAATGCGGCCTCCAAAATACTAGATCAATAAAAACCTAATCTAATTGAAACCTTCAATTGTTTGAAAAAAAATAAGTTGTCAATGTACTAAATCATCAATGATTAAATTTTCCTACTAGCTTGAGACCATAATTTTTATAAACCAATATCCTACATGTAGTTCAAAAATCATTACATAATATTTAATTTAATTAAACATAATTTTTACTTAAACCGTGCATCACATGGTCATAATACAGGCTTTCTATATTCTTCACAATCTTAATTTCTTGTTAATGAGATGTTATATATTATCTGATCTATAAGCTCATTTTTGTGTATAATTTGAATGTATAAAAAACCTGAAACTTAAAACATTTTATAAATGAACTAATTCTTAATCTTTAAAAATCTTGCTATTTTACAAGTATGTAGAGTATTTAATCCAAGGGTGAATTAGTGAGAAAATGCAGATAATAAAATTTTATTAAATAATGTAATATTAACAATGAATCATTCAAATCTTGTCTTATATATTAAGTTGTAAAAACAAAAACAAAAAACCAAAAACAAAGACAAAGAATTACAAAAGTGTTACTTAATCAATGCTTAAGTTTCAGTCCTGGCTTCTTCTTATTGGAAAATTAGTGTGGTGCCATTTTTTAGTCTTCGATATACTCATTTTCTTGAGAAGAAGATAGTCTTGGTCAACGTTATGATTCAAAAATGTCGGTGTGTAGTACTTTTAGTAGAGAAAAACGACGTTATGATAGCGAAGACCTGTGCTTCATGATGTTGCACCTAGTCTTTTCTCTTTTGTGTGTGTGTTTCCTGGTAAGTTTGAAATACTCAATGGGAATGCAGGGACAAATATTATCACCTACAGCTAGCATATAGACTCAACCATAGAAGAGAGTCAGTAAACAGTTTGTACAATGAAAAAAATATATAAGAACAAAAAAAAAGTCTATAAAAAACCTTTTATTTTATTTTATTTTTTAAAATTTCGATACTTGTACAATGAAGGATTGGCAAGTATTTACTGAGTTTACTCTTTATTTTTTTCTCTTTTAAGTCCTAACTCAATTCTTACATTTCCAAAACTTTTATAGATCCTTCTCTCATCAATATGACAATATTACATTTAATTGAGCACAAACGAGTAGAGAAATTACTTATATCATTCTTATATTTAAAAATCAATAAATATAATAATATACATGTGAGAAATTTTGTTTAATTAAAACCAAATCTTCTCACTTTTTGCTAATATTTTTTTTCAATTAATAATACAGTTAATTTACTAGTCTTTCTTTCTTTCTTTTTTACTATTATAAAAAAATGATAGTTATAACAAGAAGGAAGGGTGATTCAAACCAAAGTTTTCATAAAAAAAAAGAGCAGACAATACTACTGGATTACAAGACTCTTAGTATAGTTAATCTTAAGTAATATTTTACCATTTTTAATTTTAAAAATTTTCTTCTTGTATAAGAAATTGTAACAGGTGCTATCAATAAACTTCAATAAGCAATAAATGCATTTAGAAAATAATTAATCTACTCGTTTTACATGACTTCATCTTTTAATCAAAGTGTATTAGTCTATTTCTAAAAGCTCTTTTACAACTAGTAATTTTGACAATAAATCTATACCATAAAAAAATTCAGCTAAATGTTTTTTTTATCACTAGTAACAAATTTCTCAAGATATCCTATTTTTAGATTCAACTAATTCTTCTATTCTCTGTTTTTTTTGTATCCACATTTTTATTTTTATAATATATCTTTATAGATTAAATATATTTAGAAATAAAATAACCACGATCTACTATAAAAATTCTAATCAAACTAGAATAAAATAATATGTAAAGTGTAATATAATAAAACCTAATTTATCAAACGCACTAATTACATTTATTTTTTCTAATATTTTGATTAATTGTGTATTTTTTAATGATTAAAAAATGGTTTATTTTTAAATTTATCTATGCGTAAGTCAATAATTTTGAAGGGGAAATAAAAAAAAAAAAAGTAATGTGCTAATTAAAATCAACCATCAATTTTTTTGAGTTCTAATTAGCTCAATTGATAAAATCTCTGATGGTTAAATAAAAGATCTGAAATTTAACTCCTGCCTACCAAAAACCGATTAATGTCTTAGTATGATAGTAAAAAGCTATTATAGCAGCAGTTTCACATGATTGTCACTAGTGTATGTTTGGCATTGATTATTTTTGCCGGCTTATTTGCTATTATTCATAGATTTCAATGTACTATTTTAGCTCACTTTTACTTTTATCTACAGTTTTTAGCAAAAAGTTTTCAGTTTTAGCTAAATAAGCTGTTTCCAAACAAACACTAAATTGAATTGGCGTGTTCGTTGCATCACTGATAATAACAACCCCCATAATACTATAAACAAACGGTTTAGCTCTAGACTTAGTAGTTTAGTCTATTGGTGCAAAACAAAGTCCAGACTGTTTGGCAAAGACAAAACCAGGTTTTTCTTTTAGCTAAGATTAATAATCAGATTCATGGTTGACATCACTGTTCAGTTCTTATGTTTGCTTTAGGATTGTTTTTCCATTGGAGCATAGAGAATTATTAGAAGTTTCGTGTGCAATAACAGTAACACAACAAAGTGATATTTTTTATATTAAAAATAAAATAAATAAAAAAGAAAAAAAGAAAAGTAACATGACATATAGGTCCATAAGGCATCTTTATTATCTAATCAATCAATTAGTTTTTTTTTTTTTTTTAAGAGAATTTCAACCTATGACATCTACTCTTAATGATAGCTTTTCATCATTAGATCAAGACACCTATCAGTTTTTTGTGTAGGCAGGGATTGAACCTCATATCATTCTTATTCAACTATCAGAGATTTTACCAATTGAGCTAAATAGATTAAGTGAATAGGTGTGAATAAGAAACCATTGGTTTATTTATGGTATTAATCCATAATTAATCTTTAGGACACATAATGATCATAGAGGTGCACAGTCAATTGAAGTTTCAATATAAATTAATTTACCGAGTACGAACACTACACTTTTCCGAATCTTTAATTGTTAAGGGGACAATCAGTAGTGTGGCATGTGAGAATTCAGGAAAAACTATAACATTCCATGTGGATCATGGGTCATCGTCTAGGCGTCTATTACACGGTTTGATTAATAAAGATTATCAGACCGACCACACATCTTGCTGTAGATGAAACTGTAGCAGGATGTAAAATTTTTCCATTCCCAAATGTGAAATGTGGAATATGTATTGTGCATTTTTGTAAACAATGAGAGCTATTTTGCATTTTTAGCTCCCTGGATGGATGGGAATGCTTGATTAGATAGTGATCAATAAAAATAAAAAGATTTTTCAAGGTGAGATTCAAACATGGGTTCATCCCAAAAATAGAAAAAGAAAAAGAAAAAAAAAAAAGATTCACTCTTGGGTTTCAACTTCAACCCATCATTCAAAAAGCGACCAGCAAAAATAATTTCCCTTGAACACAACCATGGTACAATCAGCTAGCCCGCTCAATATTTAATGTCTCTCTCTCTTCTTTGCCAGTCAGTTTCTTTTCTCTCTTCTTTTTATCGTGTAAATAGTGATTTAGTTAGTTTTTAAAGATCATGTGCTTCTCATATTCCGTTAGTGTTTTAATGTGAAACTAACTAGAGTAATGATTTGGCAAGTGTATATAGATTAGGGAGTAAATTGACCAATTAAAAAGTTTAGGAAGTGTCTTGGCTACTAGTTCAAAGTTTAGGGGGTGTATGGATATTTTTCCTAAATTATTTCACATAAAATTGCAAAGTATGATGAAAAGGCACAATCAAAAGGCAAAAGCACATTTACTAAATTACAAATATAATGGTTGTTAGGTTTTTGGAAAATCTTTGCAAAACTTACCTAACTGATGAAATAAAAAGGCAGAATCAAAAGTTACCTTTGGAAAATCTTGGCATACTTGACTTGCGGTCTTGCACTATCAACTTTAGACTTTGCAGATTCTTTTAAGTAACTATACTTTGAAATCTCCTCTTCCAAGTGGAGATTCGAGATTAATTACTTGATCAAAAAGCAAAAGCACATTCACTAAATTACAAACATAATGGTTGCTAGGTTTTTGGAAAATCTTTGCAAAAACTTACCCAGCCAATAAAATAAAAAGACAAAATCAAAAGATGCTTTTGGAAAATCTTGGCAAACTTTTTTTGAGAAGGAAAAATCTTGGCAAACTTGACTTGCGGTCCTGAATTGTCAACTTTAGACTCTGCAATATCTCAAAAAAAAAAAAAAAAAATTGCTTGGTTAGATTCACACATGGGTTCATCCCACCCCCCACCCCCCCCCCCCCCCCCAAAAAAAAAAAAAAAACATTCACACATAAGTTTTCTTATTTTTTGAACATCACGTAGTTTTGAGTCATTATTCTATGAAAATAAAATTCACCTCTTATATAGAATTTTTTGTTATTTTCAATAAAAATATTCAGAATTCAAATCCCTTATTTCACTTTGTAACTAAAAAAAAAATCCTTATAGTGCAATTAATTAAGGATTCAATCAAATTCTTTATACTAAGCATGCTTAAAGTCTAAGCCATTAGTTTTTTTTTTTTTTTTTTTAAAGGGGAAAAAAAATAAATGTGTTTAGCATTAGTTTTTTTTTGGGAAGAAGTAACGGGGTTATGTTTTCAAAAAATTGGACCTCTTAGAAAAGTTAATGCATTTTTTTTCCAAAACCTAAACTAAGTGATAATTGCTTTATAATTGGAAAGTCCTAAATGGTCTATCTAGCTCACGCTAAGTATTTTAAGATTGTCAGTTTTCATAAGACATTTTCTCTTCTCGCAGTGTGTGTTAAAATACTTAGTATTAGAAAAAAAAAAAAAAGGCTCACATTAAGTAAACTCAAATATGAAAATCTATTCTTATTTTTAAAAAAAAATCAAAATGATAATTGCTTTATAATTGAAGCATCATTTTTTTTTCCTGCTACGTAGAAATTTCTTCATAAGAAGAATAGGATGGATTGGATTCTTTCTTTATAGGAATAGGATGGATTGGATTATTGGAATGTCATTGACAATGAATATGTGGTCATGTGGAATATCATTGACAATAAAAAATAATAATTTTTAGGTTACTGTTCACTTTCCCAAACATTGTACATTTGTCTTAATGTACTGTTCATGTCCCATAAACAATACAAGAGGCGTTAGTTAAAAAAAAAAAAAAGGCAAAAATGCAGACACGTGAGTTTTCATCTATATCCAAACGGATACTCAATGTATGGTTAGATAGAGGCCATGTCTAGCGTTTTTTGTGGGTCTTATAAACTGTTTACGAGACCTGCAAATATTTTTTTAAAAAAAAATTAAAATTGGCTTCACATAACTATTCACACATTTAAAAAATTATTTTATTACAATATTATAAAATTTTAATAATAAAAAGTATCCAAATAAACCTTAAGAATCTTGTAATTGAGTGGTATTATCTGTTCATCTTTATGAGAGCTTTGGTTCGAATAATCTTCTTCTTTTTTCTTTTTTTTTTTTGGGTGCATCTATCAAAATTTAACAATAAAAAAGATGTTGAGTGTGTGGCACACGTGGGTTCCAGCCCATACTAGATGAAATAGCTTCATTAAAGAACTTGTCTCAAGTCTTCAAGACAACCATCTGCAACCATGTCTCTTAATCAGACTTAAGCGTGTGGTGAAGGGTCTGGATACGTGTATTTGGGCTCAGCCGAGTACAGACGCTGCACTTCCAAATCCTCAATTGTTAAAAGCTTAAAATACACCAAATGAACACACCTTTGGTTTAATATAAAGGGGGCAAAACTATAGCATTCCACGTGGGTCATGGGTACACGGTCTGATTAAT
The DNA here is from genome assembly GCA_023621385.1 of Quercus gilva. Lineage (NCBI taxonomy): Eukaryota > Viridiplantae > Streptophyta > Magnoliopsida > Fagales > Fagaceae > Quercus > Quercus gilva. The sequence continues at coordinate 2,305,894 of CM042476.1, forward strand.
TAAAGATGATCAGACCAACTATAATGCCCAAAATTCTCGCACCAAATTTCTTCTCTCTCGCTCTCTTTATAAATTTGCCACTTCTTGAGATTCTATGCACAACCAAATTAGCCTTCCCTCACAATACACACTTGTACCAACTGCCTCTTCAACCATATTGCAGATGGGGCTTTCACAGTGGAGTTCATCTCCACCGTCCTCTTCTTTTTTCATGCATGCTTTTATCCTTCTCTGGTGGTGTGGCTTGTTAGTCACCTCTGTTGTTGGCGGGAGTAATGAGACGGACCGGTTGGCGTTGCTTGAGTTCAAAGCCAAGATCACTGCTGATCCTCTCCAGGTTTTGAGCTCTTGGAATGATAGCATCCACTTTTGTCAATGGCGAGGGGTTACTTGTGGCCGTCGACATCAGAGGGTCATTTTGTTGGACCTGCGAATTTCGAAACTGGTAGGCTCCATATCACCACATGTTGGAAATTTAAGTTTTTTGAAAAATCTAATAATCTCAAACAACAGCTTTCATAATGAAATTCCTTCAGAAATTGACCGTTTACGTAGGTTGCAAGTCCTACATTTGTACAATAACACACTTAGCGGCAAAATTCCAAGAAATTTATCCCATTGCACCAACCTCAAATACCTTAATTTCGGTCACAACCTTTTGGATGGGGAAATCCCTGCTACTCTTGGCACTTTGTCAAAACTCTATTTCCTTAATTTTGAAGTAAATAATTTTACAGGAAGTATCCCACCTTTAGTCGGTAACTTCTCTTCTCTAGAAAAGTTTGGTGCATGTTGTAATAACTTGGGTGGGAGTATCCCTCATTCTTTTGGCCAATTGACGAAACTTACATTTTTTGTTGTCAGTGTAAATAGGTTGTCTGGAAGAATTCCTCCCTCAATCTTCAATCTTTCTTTGTTAAAAGAATTTTATGTAGGATACAACCAAATCCAAGGGCATCTTCCATCGGAAATAGGTATCACTTTACCTAATATTGAAAATTTTGTCATTGGCTTCAACCAATTTACTGGACCTATCCCTTCAATATCTAATGCCTCAAATCTAAAGCAACTTGACCTTGCCGAAAATAATCTAAGAGGAAGAGTTCCTTCTTTGGAGAAGTTATATAGAGTTTCAAAATTTAACATATTTTATAACGAGCTTGGAAATGGAGGGGCAAATGACTTGAGTTTTCTCTGTTCTTTGACAAATTCTACATATCTAACTTGGTTAGACATACGCTACAATAACTTTGGGGGAGAGTTGCCCAAGTGCATTGCCAATTTCTCAACTACTCTCACCAGATTGGGTCTAGGTGGTAATAATAAAATATCTGGAAACATTCCTACTGGAATAGGAAATTTGACCAATTTGGAGTTCCTTATTATGAGTCATAATAAATTATCAGGTCATATTCCTTTTGAAATTGGAAAGCTACAAAAGTTACAATATTTGTATTTATCGGAAAACAATTTCTTTGGGAACATTCCATCTTCTCTTGGAAATTTAACTCTTTTGATAAAGTTGTTTTTAAACAATAATAATCTTCAAGGAAGTATCCCCTTAAGCCTAGGCAACTGTCAAAAAGTGAATGTATTGGATCTTGCCTATAACAATCTTAGCGGTACCATGTCATCTCTAGTCAGTGGTCTCTCATTCTCACCATTTGATATAGACTTGTCAGGCAACAAATTTACTGGTGTCCTTCCCATGGAAATAGCAAATTTAAAAAATCTAGAAAACTTTGATATTTCTGAAAACATGTTGTTCGGTGAAATTCCTGCGAGTATTGGTAGTTGTGTAAAACTTGAAATTCTTGCAATGAGAAGCAACTTCTTTCAAGGGGTCATTCCTTCATCTTTGGAATCATTAAGGGGTCTTCAAGTTTTAGATCTTTCTAAAAACAATTTCTCTGGAAATATTCCAAAATTTTTGGACAGCTTTATCTTCTTGCAGTTATTGAATTTGTCTTCTAACGATTTTGACGGTGAGGTACCAACAAATGGGGTTTTCAAGAACACAAGTGCAACTGTGATTAAGGGGAACGGTAAGCTTTGTGGAGGCATGCCTAAGTTTCATCTTCCTGTATGTAAATACAATAAATCCAAGAAGAGAAAGTTGACTCCTTCCTTGAAGCTAATAATCTCTATATTATCTGGCCTTCTTGGAGTAACTTTGGTAATGTTATTTTTACTTCTCCGCACTTTAAAAAGAAAAAGAAGAGAAAGTATTTTAAGTAATTCAGGAAATTTACTTTTGAATGTATCTTACCGTAGTCTCCTAAAAGCTACAGATGCATTCTCCACCACTAATTTAATTGGTGTGGGTAGTTTTGGATCTGTGTATAGAGGAATTCTTGGTCAAGATGGTCGTAAAGTTGCTGTTAAGGTACTCAACCTTTCGCACCACGGAGCTTCCAAAAGTTTTATTGCTGAATGTGAGGCTTTGCGAAATATCAGACATCGGAATCTAGTGAAGGTACTCACAGCATGTTCAGGTGTTGACTATCAAGGTCATGATTTCAAAGCATTGGTATACGAGTTCATGACTAACGGCAACCTAGATGGGTGGTTGCATCTAGTTTCAAGAAGAAATGAGGTTCCTAAGGAAAAAATGAATTTGAACCTTCTTCAACGATTGAATATTGCTATTGATGTTGCACATGCATTGAAATATCTTCATCATCATTGCCATACACCAATTGTTCATTGTGACCTCAAGCCTAGCAATGTTCTTCTCGATGACGAAATGATTGGACATGTTGGTGACTTTGGCTTGGCAAGGTTCCTTCGGGAGGCTACCCAAGAGTGTGTCACTAATCAATCAAGCTCTATTGGATTAAGAGGAACAATTGGTTATGCTCCTCCAGGTGAATATCTTTTCCATTTTTGAACATTAAATTCTTTTCTTTTCATAATATATCTTAATGTACTTCCAAGAATGAAATTAACTCAATGAAGCCTTTTAGAAGATGGAGCATGTCCTGAAAGAAATTTCCACTTGTCATTATTTTTTCCTTTTATATGCCACTAAAGAGCTCTTTCAAACTTGTATTACTATATTTTTTTTTTTAATATGAAACTAGATCAATCATATTGTAAATGTTATATGCAATTGCAGAATATGGTTTGGGAAACGAGGTGTCAATTTATGGTGATGTCTATAGCTATGGCATATTATTATTGGAGATGTTCACAGGAAAAAGGCCAACTGATAACATTTTCAAAGACAACTTGAACCTTCATGATTTCGTTACAAGAGCTTTGCCTGAACAAGTGAGTAACATTGTGGATCCTATTATTCTTTGGGAAAGTGAAGATATGGAAACAAGGAGAAATGATACTCACATTCAAAATCGAATAGAATGTCCCAAAATTATGGAGTGCTTGATTTTGATATTCGGAATAGGAGTTTCTTGTTCTATGGATTCTCCAAGAGAAAGGATGAACATTGGTGATGTTGTAGCGCAATTGCACTTGATTAGAGAAAAGCTTCTCAGAACAAGAATACATCGAGAAAGACGTCAACTTACAGGTAAATTATTCATGACACAGTACTTGTTGCTCTAACACCCACTCCAAACCTTTATGGGGGAAGGGGGATCATATATCCTACAAAATGCCATGTGCTTGTCACATTCTTTTATTCTAGCGAAATTGATAATATTGATGCCATGGGAAATTTGATTACAAAATGGTACTATTCATCCAATTTGATTAAAAATGTTTATTGAAAAACACAAAAATCAAAATGAAGTTTAAGCTATTTTTGATTTGGTGATACCTACTGGTGTGGTTGAGATTATTGGCACATGTTTACACTGTACTTTTTATAGTCTGCCTTTGATGACTTTGACATAGACATAGGCTTAAATTACTCCAAGTATTTGGTAAAACTAAATTACTGGGAACGATTTAGTTGTTTATAATCTTAACTATCTCACAGGTACCTGGATAGCCATTTCCATAGAACATTTAATTAATTTGGGATTCAACAACTTAACCTTCTGGCATTATTATGAATTTTCTTAGTAGCAAGACTGAAACTAAAAATAGTTTTTCAATTCCTTACTCTTGAAGGGAAAATTTCATTCACCGCATAGCATCAATCTATTTTGAAAACCAAAGCATGTTCTTCCTATACATAGAAATGATTTCCCTTAATTCAATGATTTAGAAAGGTAATTTTCTTCCTTGAATGTAGGTACAGAGGGCCAATGATCCTATTGGAAGTTGCCATAATGACTTGATGAGGTTTTGATTTTGTATAATGTGGAGCAAATTAATTAGGCTTGTAGCATCTCCTTATGTTTCTTTTAGCAATTGCGTATTAGTTTCTCTTGTATTTCTCATAGTTTTCTTGTTTAACTATCTCTGTATTTGTAATGTACTATTGATTACTTGGTTATGGCCTAGGTCTCATGTAGAAAATGAATTCCAATATGCTTTAACAAAGTTGTGACACGAAGTGACGGAGACACATATGAAGATGAGGAAAAGAGAAGAAAAAAATTAAAAACCATAAGTTTAGGATATTTCTTTTAAACAGTATTATCTAATATATTTCAATTTTTTTTTTTTAGATTTGAAAACTGAAAAGACTTTGAACAGGGGCAAACAGAATGACAATATTGAAAATTAAAAATGAATGAAAGTTGAACTTTATTGAAAAATAAATAAAATGAAACTGCGGGAAAAAAAATATTAAAAACATGCTAAATTTAGAGAGTGAAATTTATAATTTAGTCTGTACTTGAATTTGTTAAAAAAAAAAAAAACTTTGAACCTTTTTACTGTACTGTTTCTCTTGTTGCACTTACTTTCCAAATATATAGTGATAGCCTGATGGGTATATGGTATAGCTGAAAGTTCTAGACAAGATGGGACTTTCTCTCTCAATCCCTCCTTTTTTTTGTTGGCATCTTAAATTGTAGTTCTATAAATATTTTAGTTGTTAAGTTCTTTTCTAAGCTAAATGTAGGGCTTGATGTCCTTGGTGGCATTTGAGAAGAACAGATTGTGATGGATACTTCATTCTTCCTGATTGTGAATCATTTGATGATCCTCTGGGTTGTGGTGCAAACTGCAAAGGATGTTGAGGATCAAACATTTAAGGAAAGTCCACCAACCCAGTCTATTGAGGAAGACCAAATCGTTAACGGAAATGCACCAACCCAATCAACAAAGTTATATCCTGTGTCATCAGCAAAATCAAATAAAAGAGGAAGGTAATGAATGTGATCTTGAATATAGATTGTATAAGTGTTGGGATTCTGTTCCCCAAAGTTGTATATATAAATTAATTAACAAAGCTCTATACTAGATTTTTGCACTGCAAAAAAGAAAATAATAGAGAGACTGTGGATGTAGGCTTTCATGGCCGAACCGTTAAAATTGTTGTCTTCTTTCTTTTGTTTGCTTTCATTTTCACAAAGCAATGTTACATCTTGGAGGCCTAACTAGCACCAACAGCTAGCCAACAAGGCTTCTATTTTGATAATGGTTAGTTCCTTTGTCATTACAAATTATTAGCAGTAAATCATATGTTTGTCACCCACGATTTGATGATTACGTAGAAGAAAAAGCAATACATTCTTCAAGATCATACCATTAAGGTTATTAAGAATTACCCAATAGTTGCTTACAGATCTTGGAATGAGAGCCTTTTTATGCTTAGCGAGATTTTTTTTTTTTTGGCTTTCCAAATATTATCTTTTGAAGTTTACTTGAAATAAATAGAGAGAGTCCATTTCGTAATTAATTAAATTTTATTTTATGAATTTAACAGTATACACATTATAAAGTTGTTTTAAAATTTGAATAATGCAACACTAGATGTATATTTAAATTTCTAATATTTAATCTTAACAGAGAAATTGGTCAATTTCCAATTCAAGAAAAAAAAAAACAAAAACCAGTGAATGGTTAGCAATGAAAAGAATGTCCCCTAGCCATGATTTTTAAAGAACACTTCGGTCTAGTTTAGAACCCAAAAGAAATACCATTACTACTAAATTATCGCTTGAAACCCAAGCTTGACCCACCAATTTCATTCATTTTAAATTATGGAATTTCAGACCCAAACAACACTTGGGTATAATTTTGACCCCCCCCCCCCCCCCAAAATAAATAAATAAATAAATAAATTGGGGTATGGTTATATAACTTTGGACCTACCAGTATCCTTGGACCCATTTATGACATTTTGGATTTTGGATTTGGGAAACATTGGTTTCTTGTGGTATAAAGCCATGGGCATATTTATATTTTATTTGGCCTATTTCAACACTTGGGTCTAGAGAGGCTTTATTTCAGAATTAATTTATATTTTATTTTATGAATTTAACGGTATACAAAATATAACGTTATTTTAAATTTGAAATAGTGCATCACTATATAGATATTTAAATTAATAATATTTTTTAGTTAATCTTCATGAAGAAATCAATTAATTTCCAATTCAAGAAAAACCAAAGGGATGATCAGAAGTGAGAAGATTGTATATTAGTAAAGCATCTTTTCATGTCTTGAATCTCTTGATGTTAAAACCATCAATGTCTCCTTACTTGATTGGCCTCTTTTCGTACAAATTGGAAACCCTAACTTGTCACATACATCCCCTCTTTGGGCCTTGGTTGAGGATGATGATGGTTCGGTTTCCCTTTATTGTTCCTAATAAATTATTATCCTTATTTACAATATATATAAATTATGATCTTTGGAGTTCTTAAAAGAGACATTCTAATACATTTATCTTTGCTTTTTATGTTAAAAGTTAAAACCAGATCCTATGTCTAGCACAGTGGCAGAGCCACTTGAGGACCGAGGGAGGCCTTGGCCACCCCAAAATTTTTGAAAAAATTGATATTTTTTTTTTGGGAAATACCCAAAATAATTTGAAATTTTTTAAATAACTTTATAATTTTGGCCCCATATCTGATAATATACATATTTAAGAAAGTCTAAAAATGCCAACACTAGTAAAGAGGTTGTTGTATGAACTCAACCTACTTCACTGACTTGTCGCTTGACTGTCCTCTCTAGTCTTCACAGTTTCATAATTTTGCCATTTAACAGTGCGTCCAAAAATCAATGACTTCAATCGGGTCAACAAAATTAACATTTCTATGAATTTTGTCGAAATGTTGGAGACTCCACTGTGCCTACCTGATGAGAGAAATTTCATATCTTCTCAGATTTCCGTACTAAGTAGTGTGTTGTGGGCTTTTCGTTGTGTCATTTTTATACTTAATATTTGTTAAGCATATCACCAAGTTTACGGGTGATTTTGACTAGGCCTTTTGAAAAGTTGTGATTTCAATAATTGCTTAATGAAAATATACAGGGTGTTTGGTATTGTATTTTAAACAATATATTTCAATATTTAAATAACATTACATATATTTTCACACATTAATACATTTTCACTCACACGTATTTTTAAAAAATACAAATAATATTACTAGAACAACATTACCAAACGGGCCCTACTTTTTGAAAAAGTTTTGTTTCAATAATCAAATTGTTTGGCTAGCAACTATTAAAATTGTTGTTTGAGATATAAATTACCAAAAATGAGAAAATTTATATAAGTAAGGTTAAATTTGTAATTTGACATTATGCAACTTACATATATTTAACAATTAAGTTTAATTACAATTATATTATTATTTATTTTAATTTCATATTTATCTTATATAATATTTTATCATTTGGGTATTGTATTATTATTTGGATATTTATAAGGGTAAAATGCCAAAAAAAACCCCCTAAACTTTGAAGCAATGACCAAAACACCCCATAAACTTTTATTTTGGCCAATTTGCTCTTTGAACCATTCAAGCCTGCCAAATAAAGCCATTTGTTAATCTATCTGTCAAGTGACTAACGGAACTCACGTGCACTTCATTTATATATATGAAAAAAAAAAAAAAAAAAAAAAAAAAAAAAAAAAAAAAAACCTATCCAAATTCCAAACCGATTGAGAGATCCTAACAATGGCGACACGTTTGAAGAGGAATAGGAAGAAGCATGGACACACCACATCATCTTCAACGCTGAGTTAACCTACCTTGGCAAAATAACCATCGTCTTAACAACTAGCTTCATTTAAGTCAAAAGATAGGCACATTTGTGAAGACACTATATAGATGTGTTTTCAACATGTTCATCATTTCTGTCACCCTTTTCTTCATCATAAGCTTCTAATCCTTCTATCACGGCTACTTTAAAATTCTTTATATCACTTCCCTGAATTGAGTTTCTTTTTCAATTGTTCTATTCTTGAAAGAAAAGAGAGTTTCAAAAACTTGTTTGAGGCCATAAATAGTGAGCACTAGACATGGCTTTATCGGCAAGCACAAGAAGCATCCAGGAGGTTGTGGAATCGCCGGAGGTATGCACCACCATCGGATCATGTTCCACAAGTACCATCCTGGGTTTTCAGCAAAGTCTCAAAGCCCAAACCGAAGCTTCATTATGCAACTTCTCTCTCTAAACCCACAGATCAGCCTCTCTCTCAAACTCACAGGTCAGTCACCATGGCTGACTCAAGACCGCTACCACCACTGCCGGCTGTGGCTACTAAGACCAAGCCATCTCTCTTCTCTAGCTTCTCTATAGCAATTTCTTTCTATTGCAATTTTCTCTCTCTAGCCAATCTGTAGCCTCCATAGCCAAAAACTCTCAAGCTCTAGCCTCTCAGATGTCAGAACTAATCACAAATCTAATCTCCACATCTCAAACTCTCTCTCCCTCTCTTAAAATTAATCCATAGATTTCTCCAATCTGGGTTTCTCTCTCAGGCTCACATACTCTCTTTCCTCTTATCCATAGGTGGCTACAGATTTACAGACGATGATAGGTGGCAGATAATATAAACGGCGGCAGAACCATAAACTCAGGCGATGCACTCTCTATTAGAATGTGATGGATTTTTATTTTCTTTGATTTAAATGAAACGAACGTCTGTGTTGTGTTCCGTTAGTCACTTAACAGAGAGATTAACGGATGGCTTTATTTGGCAGGCTTGTATAGTTCAAGGAGCAAATTGGCCAAAATAAAAGTTTAGGGGGTGTTTTGGTCACTGCTTCAAAGTTTAGGGGGTCTTTTGACATTTTTTCCAAGTTTATTTTACCATTAAAGTTTTATTTTGTTAAGAATTTTGTAGTTTAACTAGTTGACACTTTCTAATGTGTCCATGACATCTAAGATTCAAATCTCCACTACTTCAAAGTAACTATCAAATTCAAAAAGTAAATAAATAATGTGGAACTGAATACAATTTTACATTTGTAATATTGAATTTGAATCATGAGATTTATAACATCCCATAAATTGGTATAGAGTTTTCTCTACCACTTTTTTCCCCTAAATTTCCCGCGGAAACAATGGAACTAGGCTTCAACAAAACAACTATATTCAGTGACATTTAAGAAGAATACTATAAGAGTGTGTGGATTTACTTAATTTCGTTAGCTCTTTTTTCTTTTTTCTTTTTCTTTTTTCAATTCACATATCAGAATGACACTCACATAATGGACTTTAATATATTTGGGACATGACCTTAAATTATTAAAGTGGGTAATATTTTAGATCTCTTGGACTTTAATTAAATAAAATATTCATTATTTCACTTAAATTCATGTATGTTTAATATTATATGAAAAATAAATACTTAACCATACATACAAAGATAAATAAAAAAATATTTAATAATTAATTAATGTACGTATCTTCGCCATACCTATGTCCTAATTTTTCAAAAATTGCCCGTATTGTGGTTCCATATCCGTACCCGTATTGTGCCCGTATCTGTGCAGGTTCTTCCTAGATCCCAATAGACAAAATTTCGAAGCACAAGCAATATTGGCAAGGAGAACTGATGGCAAAGGGAACCTTTAATAGAGAAAACTTCCATACTTTCTGGCAGATTGAAACTAAAGTGTTTGGAAAAAGTACAAAGTCGATCTCTTTTTACTCTTGCAAGGTCTCAGGAATCAAATAGAGCATAGTTGGGACTCATGTGACAATATCCTTCTGTTTTTACCTTCCCATATATTATTCCCCCTTCAATAGATATTCTTGATTTTGCTTTCCACCCATTTCAAAAAATTTCTAGCTATAGATTTGTGTCCACCTCATCTTTATACTAAAGAGATCCAGGCTATGCCAAGGTGCGCAAAAAACAAATCATCATGATTGTGAGGAGGGAAACAGACTCTCCTCGGACCTAGGGCCCAAAGAGTCATTGGCCCATGGGAAAGTATTTGGGCCTGGCCTTTGTGCTGAGGGGAATGCTCAAGGAGTAATAATTTGTGAAGGAGGTGAAAGTTGGATCACTATAAGTGTTTTACCGCGGATATCCCATTACCGAGGGAAGGGAAATTCTTAACTTATCTGAGCCTTGAAGCACGGATAATTGGTGTGTGACCTCTAGAAGATACTAATAACCACGGGAAACTCCTTAAAGGTGCAAGAAGGAGGAAGATCTATGTCTCCGCATTAATGAAGGGGTTCTTACCTAACTTCTGCCGCATTAATGGCGCATAAGACGGCCTGAACAGTACATGTTACCCTCAGGACGTCAGAACCTGAATATAAGAAGGTGAAGAAATTGATAAATTAAGGGAAAATATCCATACTACTCCGGATGGAAGTAGAACAGCTGGAAGGGTAAGAACAGGGATTAAAGCTATAAAAGGGAAGGAGACCAAAAGAGAAGGGGATCCAGAAAAAAAGGAGGAATAGTCCTATCTGAGAAAGAGAAAAAAAGAAGAGTGAAAAGAGCATTTACCACCAAAAAATGTTTATATGCCAATAAACTTAAAAGTTGACATTTACCACCAAAAAAAATAAATAAATAAATAAAATAAAGTTGACATAGCTAATAAAATAATTAATAAATTTTAAAAAATTTCATGTTAGCAGCTAAATTGAAATTTCAATTTTAAAAAGAGAAAGAGAAAAAAAATGTGGGACTTTGTTTTTCTTGCATCTTCGTACACTTTCTTAACAATCAAACATAACCATCAAATTCTTTTTATTTTTATTTTTTTGACTTCTCGGTAAGGGTTGGTTCTTTGTTGGTACACAATCTGGTCTTTAAATTTTAAAGTATTATTAAAATGACAAGGATGATACTAGTTTGGCACTTCATAGAGGGTGTGATTTGGTTCTACAGGATTCTAGCTTGCAAGATTAGTGGTGTTCATGGTGCGGTGTATTGTGGTTTTGGCCATTTTTAGCACCGTACTTTGCGATACAGTTTAGCCAAAACTATAACTGCACCACATCTTATTTTTGCAATCACATGTGATGTATGGTTTAGAGTTTAGTTAAAACCATAACCACAACGCAGCTCATTTTTGTAGTCACATGTGCGGTGCAGTGTATAAGATGCGATTTAAAGTAGGTATATTTTTCAAATTTTGGGATTTTCCTGCCTAGCCCAAAACTGATTTTTCCCTTTGTTCAGTTTTGGGCTTGTTTTAAACTATTGAGCTAGTTTTTCTATATTTTGGGTTGGTTTTCCTAATCAAAACTTGTTAGAGTTATTATTATTATTATTATTTTTTGGAAAACTAGGGTTATTAAACTATTAATTAATAATATTTTTAATATCAAAAAAATAAACATTTTAATATATAGAGAATGTGGTGCGATGCGGTTCTCTTATTATAAAATTGCAAACTGCACTGCATTATTTGGTGTGATGCACTGTTACTTGCGGTTCAGTGCGGTTATGCTATTTTGAGAACGATTTTGGTGTAGATTTTGCAGTTTGTGCGGTTTAGTAAACACCCCTAGGCACGATAATTGATTCATTTATTGCATCGTATCCAATTTAACCATGAGTCATATCACTCACATTACAAAATACAATTCGGATCTATCAATGAAGGGTCAGATTTAGCAGACATATTATAAATTAATCATGAACTAAATAATTAATTGCTATTGGTTTTTCATTAAAAAATAATAATTGCTATAGGTTTATCGATGACTAATAAGATCCATTAAAAATAAAAATCTGATTTTTCTATTGGAGTATGGATAAAATAATTGGGCCGTTTGGCTATGATAAAGTTAAATTCATATTATGAATATTTTATATTTTCTTTTTCTTTTTAATCAGCAATAAGTAGGGATGAATTGAAGATTTGAACTCAAAACAACATCACTAAATTATAAATTTGTTTACTATGTTAGAAATATTTTTAACTATAAAATTCTTTACTGTATTAGAAATATTTTTAACACTAGAAGTAGAAGGTGATAAATGTTGTGTGCTTGCAGGTCCATTATATCGCACTAGTGTGTAACCCCATGCATATGCACGAGTACATTTAAAAACAATTATATATATATATATATATATAATTTAGAATCTAATTGGATCCACTCTTCGGCTGAAGTATTATAATGGGAGATACTATGCATCAAAGACATTTATGACCCGAAAAAGGAAAGGCAGGTTCGTGGGGTTGGATTAATGAAACTGATAATGAAGATGATGACTTGGCAAAGGTGTATTTGTTCAGGCAATATCAATAATAATCCTATGTCAATTGACAATTTTTCTTGGTTTATTTTTTAAAATACTTATTAAAAGAAATATTTTATAATTGGCGAACTAGTTGAGAGTTGAGATCCAAATGTTGAAAAAAGGTTGGCTTTGACATGTGGTAATAATATAAGGGAAATGTTAATGAATGACCTAAGGGCATTTGTTAATGAACAATTTTAAGAAAATTTGTATGAGAAAAAAAAAAAGCAATTAATATTTTGACAGCTTTTTCTATTTCCTATAAAAATAGTATCGAAACTTTTTTATAATGGTTTGTTAACAATTGCCTCTGAGCATTTGTTAGACCCATAATATAATAAGAGTTCTCAAAATATTATATATATATATATATATATAAACACACACACACACATACTAATACTACTACTACTACTACTACATGCGAACTCATGTGACGCACTAGAGTTAACAATACACATATTGTAGATATTTTGCAAGATAGCATTTATTGAAAAAACATTCATAATAAAATAAAATAAAATACAATGGGAAGAAGTATTTAACTTCTATTCTTTTCCATGGTTTAGAAGTGTTGTCCAACCTAAAACGTTATTAGGTTGCTAGGAGCTAGAGATATAAATTGTTAATACTAGACATATGTGCTTATGTTGTCAACAACTCAGTATAGGTTCATAATTACAAAAACCTAGCTACAAAATAATTCACAATTCTTAAATTAATAAAACAAAACTCCTAGTAGTTATATACACACACTCAAAACTAATATCTTTTGAATACATACATATTGTACAACCAAGTCTTAATTTTCCCATCAACTGTTCATCATTCAATTATCACTCACAAACACAACAACCTTCACAAGTGCAGTGCATTAAAAAATTTTAAATTATTTTTATGAGTTATTCTTTTTTATTAATATTAAACTTGCTTGAGGAAACCATAGAACTTGAAGATGATCCAGTACTTTGGAATTGAATGATGAACTAAGTTATAGAGATTCTGTCATATATATACTGAATAGAGTAAGAGGAAAAGATACAAACTAACCAACTTACAAGAAACCAATTAAAATAAACACGTCACCTACACTAATGCTAATATAATCATAAGCAGAATGACCTGTAGCTTATCATTTTATTCATATACAAGTAGAACATAAAGTCGTTCTTCACTATAATGTGCATCTTCAGTGCTTCTATTCTTGTCTGTAGCTTTTTTTCAACCTTTGATATTTCAATAATAAGAAGAGCAGGTTTTGAAACCATCATTAAAAAAATTATAATAGAATATCATTTTTATAGTCAAATTTGAAAGACACCCTTATAAAAAGAAAAAAAGAAAAAGGAGATAGTGAAAGGCATATATAGCTTAAACAAGGAAGTCAATACCATATCAGAAGCCATTTTAGTTTGATCAAGAAAATAAAATATTTCGGTACTAATTAATACCAGTATACCATTTCAAAATTACTGCTAATATATATATATATATATATCTTCATAATTCAAAACCTATAAAATTTGTTACAAATATTTAAAATGATAATTTACATGCATGCTTTAATATGTGAACCTTTTGATTAAAGTGTCAGCTCATTAATAATAAATAAAAGAAAATACTTAGATAATTCTTAAAAGAAAATGCTTAGAATTTCCCTTATATTAATAATAGTAATACAAGTTTGTACCTGTAAATAGCAGATCATTTGTAAATACAAGTTTGAATTGTCAAATGCCTTTGAAACTTGTATCCTTTTAATATTAAAAAAAGAACAAGGTTTCTCTCCAAACTAGTTTGGAGAGAAACCCTACAAACTTACCATATATCTTTATATTGAGTGTGAATTTTGAAAATCTAACCGTTAGATTGCATGTTCTTATTACATCCTTAATGCTTACAAAATTTCAAGAAAATCAAAGATCAATTGCTATATCATCAAATAAATGTTATAATATTAAGTTTTTGTAATCTAAAGTTGTATATAAAAAATAAGTCAATTGATCAAATAGTAAATAACATCCGATTTGAACGAAATTTGATATGCATGTTAAGGACATAAAAAACATGAAATTCAACGGTTAGATTTTCAAAATTCACACTTAATATAAAAATATATGGTGAGTTTGTAAGGTTTCTCTCCAAACTAGTTTGGAGAGAAACTTTGTTTTTAAAAAAATATATAAAAATCTATTTGAAATTTAAAGTTGTCCAAGTTCACATGGGTAGTGTCAGGGCACACTTCCACACTTAACAAAAGGTAAAGTTTCTTATTTGATAAAAACAAAAAGCAAAGAAAGTTATAACAAACATCAGGCAGTAAAGAAAAAAAAACAGAAGTGGAGCAAGTTTGGACGAAAGATGAAGAAGAAGAAAACCAAAGACAAAGAGGAGATGGAGAATGATCGGCGAAGTGGCATCGCTACCAGAAAAGTGGAAGCGACCGCAAGGTAAGGGTATCTTTTTTCTTTTTCTTTTTTGGAAAAAATGATTCTATTAAAGGGATCTGGTATGATACTTAGAGATTGATGAGATTAGGACCTTTCTCAGATTCAAGCAGAAAAGACCTTAGAAAAATGCACTTCTTGTGTACTAGTTATTGTGCCCATGATAAATGTCAGCATGCTAGGTAGTCACGCATCATAAAATCCTTAATGATGACTTCTAACATGAAACGGTAAGAATTCTAGAGATCCAACTTTAATTCCTACGGACAGGGTTAATTGATTGAAAGAGCTTAACATTGAAGATGCTAAATAAAGAAATACAATATTGTATTATATATATTCATAATAGGCCAAAAAAAACGTGATGGATATATAAATTCTCTTAAGATTTTTGTCCTCCATGCTTAGAAATTATGAGGGTGTATGGTAAAGTAGTTTGAGGAAGATTGTTTGTAATTTTTTAAAATAAGCGTGAGTAAAAAGTTGCGTAAAAATATTCATAACCTTATTTTTTTTTTTTTTTGGTTGAAAGGAAATTGCATAAAACATGAGTTTGAGATTGGGGTAATAGGCTATATTTTTATTCACAAAGACAAACGAGAGTGAATAATATCAGCATTTTAAGTTCACGTATGAAAAAATATATATAAAATAATTTCAAGTGCAAACTCTTTCACCAAAGAAGAAAGCCGATATTTTGTGAAAAATGGTATGCTATTATTTATAATCCCATCAGCAATTAAAAATAAAAATAAAAAAGAGTCATGGGCCGCACTCAAAGTCCATCAATAGAAGTTTTGGACTAGGCTTTTGCAAGCCCTTCCTGAATCAACTCTAAGTGGCCTTTGCGAATTCGCATAACCTAGCTTCTGCTCTTGCTTATCATGAAATCATCATCCCCATCCCCAATTCAGCCATGGGCCTTTCTTAACCCTTAAAAAAGTCATAGGCCTCACTGAAGCCCACCAAGATAAGTTTTAGACTAAGCTTTTACCCTTCCTGAATCAACTCCAAATGGGCCTTGAAATTTCGGACAACCTAGCTAGCACGTATCAACAAGAACAGTATATACTTTCTGTGTGAACTCAGAAAAGGTTTAAAAAGAAAGATAGAAGTGAAAAACTACAGTAGTCAGTAGTGCATGTGTATATGACAACTGACAAAGGTGAAAGGTTGCTTTAATAACGGCGAAGAGTGGAAAGGAAAACACTTGTGGTCCACACGGTGCTCTTTCGGTGCTGGGTCCAATGGGTGTTTTCTCTGCCTTGAATAATTGATGCAAGTTGGGGAACTATGCTTGTTTTCTTCGCATCCTTGTACCTTACATCTACGCGTTTTACTTTCATCGAAGCACTCAAAAAGCATGGTCTTTTGTCTTTTATTCCACCTGAATAGTCCATTCCCACCCACTGTCACAGATTGTTCTGGTTTTACTCTTACCCTCCAGTTCTCTGTTCTCACAAAGACACAATTAGCATTCATTCAATTCTCTCTAATTCAAGAAATGGCGGAAGGAGCTTTGTCCGGTGTTGCTAAGGGAATCATCGAGATAGCGGGCAACCTAGCACGCCCAGAGGTGGCGCTCATCTGGGGTGTCAAAGACGAGATCAACAAACTCAAGGGGACAGTTTCCACAATCAGTGCTGTGCTTTTGGATGCAGAGGCGAAGAAACACAACAGTGAAGCGATCAAAGTGTGGCTGCAAAGGCTTAAGGACGCCATGTTTGATGCGGATGACTTGCTGGATGAAATCTCCACTGAGGCCTTGCGACGGGAAGTGATGACCCGGGACAAGAAGGCCAAAGAGGTACGCATCTTCTTTTCCAAATCTAACCGGCTTGCATATGGTGTTAGAATGGGTCATAAGGTTAAGAAGATGAGGGAGAGGCTAGTTGCTATAGCTGCGGACAGGCAGTTTCACTTGGATGAACGTAGTGAGGAGGTACAAGTCAGGCATAAGGCAAGAACGGAGACTTATTCTCTTTCCCATGCTGAAGCAGTTATAGGGAGGGAGGATGATAAGGAGGCTATTATTGGATCTCTGTTGGATCCCACTGCTAAAGAGAATGTTACGGTCCTTGCGATAGTTGGTATCGGAGGACTAGGAAAGACCACATTAGCTGGACTTATCTTCCGTGATGAAGAACAAATCAAGAAACATTTTCAGCTAAAAGTGTGGGTGTGTGTCTCTGATAATTTTGATGTGAAGATAATTGTTGAGAAAATCTTGGAGGGTGTAACAAAAAATAAACCAGAAAACCTTCAAATGGACACGCTAGTCACTTATCTCCAAAAAGAAATTAATGGAAAAAGATACTTGATTGTGTTGGATGATGTGTGGAACGAGGATCATGAAAAATGGAGTCAATTGCAAAAAATTTTAATGGGTGGTGCAATAGGCAGTAGAATCTTAGTAACCACACGTAGTAAACTCGTGGCAAATATTACAAAACCTATGCAACTGCGTGAGTTAAAGGGTTTAGATAAACAACATGCTTGGTCTTTATTTAAGAAGATGGCGTTTGAAGAGGGGAAAGAGCCGAAGAATGAAAGCTTTGTAAAAATTGCGAATGAAATTTTAAAAAAATGTGTAGGGGTTCCACTTGCAATAAGAACAATAGGAGGTTTGTTGTATTTTAAAAAATCCGAACCTGAGTGGTTATCATTTGAAAAAAACAAACTTTCGAAAATATGTCAAAACGAAAGTGACATTTTACCAACATTAATGTTAAGTTACGATCATCTTGCCTCACACTTGAAGCAATGCTTTGCTTATTGCAGTCTATTTCCAAAGGATTACGAGATTGACAAATCAAGTTTGATAAATATGTGGATGGCGCAAGGTTTCATCTTGTATGAAGAAGATCAATGTCCAGAAGATGTTGGTGATGAGTATTTTATGGATTTGCTTGGGAGATCATTCTTTCATGAAGTCGAAAAAGATGAACTTGGCAATATTTCAAAATTCAAGATACATGATTTGATGCATGATTTAGCAATACAAGTAATAGGATCAGATTGCACCACCATTAATTCAAAAGTGAAAGTCATTGGAGAGAAAACTCGTCATGTGTCATTTGACGATGAATTGTGCTCAACATCGAAAATTCCGATCTCATTATGTAAAGCAAGGAGGATAAGAACATTTCTTTTGCCATGTCAACTAGGGTATAATACCAAAAGATCAAATGATTCAACTTATAGTGAAATTATTGCAAGTTTTAAGTTCATACGCATGCTAGATTTGCATAACATGGGGATTAAAACAATTCCAAGTTCTATCAAAAAGTTGAAGCATCTAAGATATCTTGATCTTTCTAAGAACGAAGACATTGAGATGCTTCCTAATTCTATTGTCAAGTTGTACAATTTGCAAACACTTAAACTCTATTGGTGTTCTAAACTTAAAGAATTGCCAAGAGATATTAACAAATTAATTAACCTCAGGTTTCTTGGGATTGATGGGTGTTCCGGTTTGACTCATATGCCAAATGGACTGGGCCAATTGACTAATCTACAAACATTGTCAAGATTTGTGATGAGTAAGGGTAGGATCGATTCAGTGCCTAGGAGTTACGGTGGATTGAAGGAACTTAACAAGCTAAATGAGCTAAGAGGAAGTCTCTCAATTGAAAATCTCAATCATGTAAAAGATGCCGCATTAGAGTATAAGGATGCAAATTTGAAAGAGAAACAATGTCTTGATAGTTTGGACTTAAATTGGGTAGAAGAAGACTTTGATGAGATGGCTGCTGGTTATAATGACATGTTAGTGGAAGACTTGCAACCACATATAAATCTCAAAGTACTGAGGTTAGTGCGGTACCGGGGAGTGATATTTCCACATTGGCCTGCGTCCCTCACAAATCTTGTCCAATTTAAATTAGAGTATTGTATAAAATGCCAATATCTTCCACCGTTGGACCAATTTCGTTCTCTCAAAATTATCTTTTTGTACGGATTGGATTCTTTAGAGCACATATCAGATTCAGAGAGAGATAACAGTGATTCTTTATTCTACCCATCTTTGGAGAAACTCGAGATTCGGGAATGCCCTAATTTAAAGGGATGGTGGCGGGGAAGGAGGGATTCTCTTCCTTCATTTCCTTGTCTTTCTGATTTAGATATTGCGGATTGCCCTCAGCTGACTTCCTTTCCTTTGTTTCCATATCTCGAAAGATTGACTCTAGAGAAGTGTAGCTTGAAGCAGTCATTGGAGAGGATGATGATAAACAACAAGACTTCTTCAGGGAATCTACCATCAATCGCTTCTTCTTCTTCTTCTCCTTCTACAATTGTTGCCCCTCTCTCCAAATTAAGTTACATGCGGATACAGGAAACGGAAGAAGCTTTGCCAGAGGAGTGCCTACCAAATCTCATTTCTCTCCGTACTCTAATTCTATACAACTGTCCTCTTCCTCAAGGCATTCGATATCTTACGGCACTTCAACATCTGACTGTTGTGAACTCTGAGGTGGTTGATTTATCCAATGATTGCGATGAGATGGAATGGCAAGGACTTAAGACCCTTCTCTTTTTGAGGTTCTTTCGTCTTCCGAAGTCGGTCTCTCTCCCAATGGGACTTCAATATGTCAGCTCTCTACAAGATCTCGATATTTGGGAATTAAGTTTGATAGCTATACCGGAGTGGATCTGCAAACTTATATCTCTTCAATCTCTTTCAATTCGGTATTGCCCTAATTTGGAATCATTGCCAGAAGGAATCGGTGCCCTTACCTCTTTGCAAACACTACATATTCGGAATTGCCCTAAATTGGAATCATTGCCAGAAGGAATCGGTGCCCTTACCTCTTTGCAAACACTACGTATTCGGAATTGCCCTAAATTGGAATCACTGCCAGAAGGAATCGGTGCCCTTACCTCTTTGCAAACACTAGACATTGACCAATGTCCCATCTTACTGAAAAGATGCAAGAAGCAAATCGGGGAAGATTGGCATAAAATTTCTCACATTCCCAAATTGTATCTGTATTCGCAAGAAAGAGTCAGGTATATAAAAGTCACCATTTTACTCTTTTATATACCAAAAGCCCAATTCTTCTTCTTCATTGTTCTCTCACAACGTCTGTATTTCTTGGTGATTCGATTTCAGTATACTAGAACCAAATGAAGAAGCAATGGAACCTGCTCGTCAGAATTGGGAGTTAATTAAAGCTTTTGGGTGCTGCAATTGTTCAACTCAGCAACTCACTCACTGGTACTATCTCCTTTCTTTTGTTTATCTGCTAATAATTTTCTCATAGATTAATTTCTTAGATTTTATTAAATTCCATCTTTGGATTTTCAACCGGGTTGATGTGGTGATGTATTTGATTTCCCATTGTGTAACAGAGTCAAAATTGGCAAAAGGTAATATTACTAGGAGAATTGAATCAGATAACCATGCCGTAGGAATCAGCTCATTATACAGGTATACTGTTGCTTCAGTTCCATTTTATATAAACCTTCCAATTTGCTGTTCTACAGATTATCTCATGTATCACAATTTATTATCTAAGTTAAACCACCATCGGATCATGCTTTATAATAAAATATAATTTTCAAGCATCGTGGTTTTATTTTGAAAAATTGCTTGATATTTAGAAGGAAAATGTTACTATATGTTACCAAAGCAACGAACTATCTAAATTTTCTCACTTTGTTGATTTTAATATTGTTAGTTGGTTTGAGCTATAAAAAAAGGAAAAGAAAAGAAAAGAAATCTTCCACTGACCTGTTTTATAACACCAAATATACTTTATAGAGATCAAGCACCTATTAATTATTGTTGTTGTGATTACAGAAATATTCCAATCAAGATGATTCCCTTTTTTTTAAAGCTATTTTTCCTACGGATAGTAGAAGTCAAAGAGAAGGAACTCAAAGCCGCTGGCGCTGAACCCTTGCCTGACAGCCGCTGCAGTCTCCGCATCCATGGCTGGGAGATCAAAACTCGCAAGCTCTCCATTCTCACCTCCTCCAACCTCCAGCTGTCAGTCTCTCTCTCTCTCTCTCTTTTCTTTTCTTTTCTTTTTTCATTTTTTTTTATTTTTTATTTTTTAAATTACTAAACTCAGAGCATAAACTGAACCATTTCATATAATGATTTTGTTGTTGTTATGTTAATTTTAGCTTGTGCAAATTGAATTTTGCTTTCTCTCTCACCATATCACTAGCTATATATAGTCGAAAAGTGGTGATCAGTCAGGTTTTCTTGAATGTGATGAAAATGTTAGGAGAAGTTTTTGAGTAGTTATGTGGAAACTGAAAATTGGTAAAGTCTCTTGACATTGTCATTATACTAGGAACCTAGGATCATATGCCGCCTTCACCGGGATCAAAAATTGACATAAAAAAAAATGTACATTGACATGTATGGACTTTGTATACAACATTCTTTTTTCCAATTTGGATTTTATTTGGTAGAGGTTGAGTGTTTGAGTCGAGGAATCAGCCTCTCCAAAACAAATTGGGAATAAGGCTTATTTGGTGGTAGTTATGGAAAATTGGAGATCTTCATGTTGCCAGAAGAAGTTTGATGATATATGTTAGGGGTCTATGAGTATATGTTTCATCAGCAACATTCGTGGTCTAGCTCTGTGTTTTTCTTCAGTTAAGTTTAGTTGGGTTCGAAGAGCAGGCAATTCGACAGCTCACAAAGTTGCCAGATTTGCTCTATCTACCTGTCAGTCCTTCTTTTTCCATAATGGTAATCTTCCGCCAGTTATCGTGTCTGTTTGTAAAGCGGATAACTCAGCTTGTATTTCCTTTTCTTAATTAAAGTTATTGCAGATTATCAAAAAAATTAAAAAAAAAAAAGAAAAAAGAAGTCATGATGGTTATGTTATGTGCTTGCAGGTGGGAAGAAAAGCTTCAGACTTCTCACTTGCCAGAGATGGTTTTCGGGGAGGGTTGTTTAATTCTTAAACATGTGGATAGTGGCACCAAAATTCATTTCAATGCATTCGATGCTCTAACTGGCTGGAAGCAGGAGGCCTTATGTCCAATCAAGGTCCCTGCGGCAGCAAGTGGAAATTCAGAAGGTAAGCTAGGCGTCTGTATATAATTTCTTTGTTGTGGGCAACTGGGTCTATAAATTTCTTGAAGTATAAGTCTTGAAGGATTACTACTTTTGTGAACTGTAATATCACCTACTTTATTAGTTTACATGTGGAACTGTTTTTTTGAACCTGATGCATCATTTTAATGCGGGTGCTGCAGGCAATAGAGTGTAAGGCAGCAAATTTGAAAGAGAAACAATGCCTTGATAGCTTGTACTTAAATTGGATAGGAGAAGACATTGATGAGGCGAGTGTTAGTTACGATGAGATGTCACTGGAAGTCTTGCAACCATATATAAATCTCAAAGCACTGCGTTTAAAGTGCTACGGGGAGTGAGATTTCCACTTTGGCTTATGTTGCTCACAAATCTTGTCCAATTTAAATTATATTTATGTAAAAATTGCCAATATCTACCATCAATCGCTGCTTCTTCTTCTTCTTCTCTGTCTTCTTCATCTTTTACAATTGTTGCCCCTCTCTCCAAATTAAATTACATGTGTATACAGAAATGGAAGAAGCTTTGCCAAAGGAGTGCCTTTGAAATCTCATTTCTCTCTGTACTCTATATCTAATCAAATGTCCTCTTCCTCAAGGCATGCGATATCTTACTGCACTTCAAGATCTGAGAGTTTGCAACTCGGAGGTGGCTGATTTATCCAATGATTGGGATGAGATGGAATGGCAAGGACTTAGAACCCTTCTCTCTTTGCAACTCTCTAGTCTTCCAAAGTTGGTCTCTTCCGATGGGGCTTCAATATGTCAGCTCTCTACAAAATCTTAAAATTAGCTTTTCTCCTAGTTTGAAGAGCCAGGTATATACCCAACCCTCCAATAAAAAAATCCAAAACCCATATTCTTTTTCTCCTCTGTTCTGTCTCAACATTTTACTGTATTTCTTGGTGATTCAATTTCAGATGCATAACCAAATGAAGAAGCAAAGAAACTTGCACCTTTGAGACTTAATTAAAGCTTTTGGATGCTGCAATTGTTCAACCACTCACTCACTGGTACTATCTCCTTTCTTTTGTTTTCCTTTTCCCCCTTTATCTGCTCATAAAAAATTATGTAAACTTTCTTTCATCTAATTTCTTACATTTCAATAAATTTCATCCTTTTTTTAAAGCTATTTTTCTACCGATAGTAACAGTATAACCTGATGCATCATTTTAATGTGGATGCTGCAGGCTTTTATCGTTTATGTTTTTATGCATCATTTCTACGACAATATGTGGCTTTCTCAAGTTATTCATCAATGGAGGTAACTTATATACAATATCCTAACCTCCCTCTCCAGTGTCCCTTATCCTTGTTTTTTTTGTTTCTTCTTTCACATCTCTAACATGTGAGTGTAACTAATGATTGTCTGTCATTTGATCCTGTCCATTTACATACTAACATCAATTCTTATTTTACTATATTTCACATGCATCAGCAAGACAAGAAGTGGAGAGTAAATATAGGGCCCTATGGTTAAGTGATGTAGTGCTTTTAATCTCAAGGTAAGCCTACTTATCTAAAATCGTAATGGTTTAATTACTGCTTTTGTATATTTTAGTATGTTAGATTGCAACTTTTACTTCTCTTGTCTGAATTTGTTTCTAGGTATAATTTTTGTATGTCTCTTTTTCTTTCCCCTCTAATTATCCAAAGACGCTTCCCTGGGTAATGCGGGAGCTGTTTCATCAGTTTGTATAGCAAAATACCTATGCATGCATCGTAGTCCTTGTTTGAAGACATTTCTGCTTTATCTATTGAATGGGAATGGGAGAGGAAGAGGAGGATTTCAATTCCTGTGATCCTAAATAATATAAAACATATGATTGGAAACTTTTTGTATATCTTTTCTCACATATTTGAAAAATACAAGAGGATGTAGGTCAGGAGTGCACTAAGCTGCTCACATCCCAGAGATTGGAATTTCTTTTGCAAGGATATAGCTCGTGTGTCTACAGGTTTCTCAGTAAAGATGTAAGTATTAATTTTAACAAAATAACAAGGTCCAAAACTCCAAATATATAGGTAATATACTACAGAACCAAATTTATCAAATACTAATCTAGTTCTCTCTTTAACTTTTCCCTTTGGTTCAGGTTGATGAGTTTATCATTTATTGGATTTTATATGCAAAAGCCTAAGGAGAAATGAATACTAATGCAGGTAAGAGTTTAAGCGTGCATTTTTTTTTTTTTTCCAAACTATAGTGTGCATTTTTTTTTTTTTTTTTCCCAAACTAGCCTAAAATTCGTTTACTGAAAGTAGGAGAAAATAATGGTAACTATCTCGTTCCTTAACTAATTAAATCTTTCGCTGTAGGTTTGGCTTCAATTTTTTTATTTTTTTTCCCCCCTGCAACATGATAGGCAACAACAACAATAAAGCATTAGTCCCAAATATTGAGGTCAGCTATGGATCCTCATTTCCTCTCAAAAGTTTTTCCTTTTTTGCAATGTGGTAGAAAACTTATTATTCACTTTTTTATTTCTCAAACTTTGGTCGGATAGGTTATCATGGATGAAAGCTATAGCTTGGTGTTACCACTCAAAGTATTCCCTGCTTTTCATGGTGAATGATTCTAGGACTTCTCAACAAGGGTTGCTTGGGGAGTTCCATTACTTAATAAAGACGACATTCCTTTCATCTCTGGATTAATTTCTTAAGGTTGCTTAGTGTACCATGGAATTATATTAGAAATGTGGCTCCTGTGAAATATCACATGAATCTAGAGCCTTGTTGGAATTTTTTGTTTATTGCTCTGTCTGATAGGTTCAGGCTTGCTGGTGTATTTGTATTTCTTCTGCTGGTTCAGATTTGCTGCTGTATTTGTGTTGCTGTTTTTCAGTTTGGTTTCAATGAAATTTCTGCTTGATTATCCAAAAATAAAATAAAATAAATTCTAGCACTTTTCTATTCTAAAGAACAGGAGTTCCTAACTTGTCTCATGGCTTTTAAATTGAATACTGGACAACAACAGCTATCAGACATAAGAGAACAAATGGTTTTATTTCCAACGATTTGAGTTCCAAAACAAAATTAGAAGATCTTTACGTAAATTGGGCCCTTTTTCTTTTGAATCAATGTTTTGGCGTTTCTTTTGGGGAATGGTCTTGCTAACATCCAAGATGCTAAGCATGAATCTAGACTATACGTGTATGTGAATGCCACATGGTCCTGCATTAAGTATTAGCATTGCAGGAGATATGAAAAGATTGACACTTGGAAAGCCTTTCAATGACGCCTTGATATACACATTGGGTACAACTTCAATTCAAAATCTTAGGCCATATTGCTTGGGGATTAACTCAAAAAAAATCTCTCAAACTCAACACTCATGGTTCAGGTTCAAGCCTTTACCGCATCTGACCAATGGGCCTCTATATCTTTCAGGACAATCTTGCCAATTGAACATACTAGCAATAACACTCTGTTACCAACTATAAGAAAATATTTTCGATATCACGTGAAACTGATGAATCACAAGAGAGGAAAATAATTAACAAAGGGATTGAATCCTATTCCTCTCTTTTCCACCATTCCTAGTTCAAAAATCGAGAGCTTTCTATGATCATATTATTGCCCTATTCTCCTCAAATTCTCAGCTACTTCCCTCTCATATGTTAAACAAAACAAGACCCATCATCTTGCTAACAACTCAAATCAGTAAATTTGATACGTTGATGTAATGCTGGGCAAGTCTTTTTGGCAAATTAAGGAAATTCCCCTGTTGTCTAGCCTAATAGATGAATAATTTTACTTTATTTTTGCGTGATTTACATATAGGACAGGATGCTTAAATAATCAAATGCATACTTTTTTCACAAAACGTGAATAATGTAACATATGGATAAAAATCGAATAAAAACATTTTGTATCACTTTTTATGTTCCATTTTTCTTTTTTTTCTTTTTTCACCAATCATGATATACCATGTGTTTTGATATTTTTTTTTCAGGGGTGGAACTACCCTTGGACTAGGGAGGCAATGGCCTCACCTAAAATTTTTTTTTTTTTAAATTATTATATATATATGAGTATTAATTTTAGCAATTTTGTTCTATAAAATTACATTTTATTTCCCTTTAACAATATCATTGATTCTTTTAAGAATAATGCTATACTCACAATTTTTATTGGTTCATATATGGGCACACCATTTACATCATTTTTTTACTTACTAGTAACCACTTATTATATAAGTAGTTTATAAAAAAAACTTACAACTCTAGTATTTTCCTAATTTTAGTGACCATAAAAAAATTTATAGATCTAAAATCTAAAACAAAATATATAAGCCAAAAAAAAAAAAAAATCTGAACAACAAAAATTACCAGTAAAACTAAAAACAAAATTAAGCTTAATTAACTAATTTTATCCAAAATAAATAACCCCGTCCTTTAAAAAAATTCTAAACAAAAATAATTTTGTTCTTAACTACCAAAAAAAAAAAAAAAAAAAATCTCAACAATTAAATAACAGAATTAGAGGTTGAAATCACTGTATACAGCCAACAATAAAATCGCCCCCCTTAACTCAAAGTTCTGGCTCTGTCCCTATTTTTTTCCATTTTAAATTTTGACTATTTTATATGAAAAGTAAAACAAATAAATGGCTAGTTGCGATTGGTGGAACTCAAAAGGTGATAAAGAGGATTTGTATTCCTTAAAACAAACATATAACTTAGCAAGAAGCTTTTAATTGACTTATTTTAAGATTGTTGATGAGTTTAGTTTCATTGGATTAACGTATTTTGCTTGAAAATAAAGTAAATAAATTGGAAAATAAAATTAGTACAGCACAATGACTGCTCTCATTGTCCATACTTCGTTGACAACAATATATATTTTTTTAATCCTTAATTAACAATGTACTCTTATACTTCATTGGCAAACAATAACTATCAATAAGGATGTATTTTTTTTTGTAATTTAATTAGTTGGCAATTCCTAATATTTCTGATTGATACATTTAGGATTTAAATTCTCATTCTCTCCAAAATATAAAATTATCAACCAAAAAAAAAAAAAAAACAATGGTAGTTGGGTTATTAGCGTATTGGCAAGTCAAGTTGTTATTATTATTATTTTTTTTTTGATAAAAACAAGTTGTTAATTTTATTTGTGATATAATATCTATGAAATTAATTTTTCACCATTAAAAATTTATAATAAATTAGATATGTATAAACTGTTATAAGATTTTTGTCTTCCATTTCTGTCGTTTGAAATTATATATATATTCCCAAAGACAAAACACAATGAATGACCATATATATGTAAGCAAGCCAAATTTAGTGCACATATTCATCTTATTTAATTTGATAAACAAAGGTATTATTAGTAAACAAAGGTATTATTAGTAAACAAAATGATATGCAAAACTGTGTTAAAATGTGAAAACTTAAAACTTCCTTGAGTCAGTTATCTTGGTTCTACAAAAACAAGAAGTACGAAAAATTCAGGTGCAAACTCTTTTCCCATAGAAGAAAGTGGAAAAGGCTTTCATGAATCAACACATAGGCCCATCCCCAATTCAGCCATGGGCCTTACTTAACCCTTAAAAAAGTCATAGGCCTCACTGAAGCCCATCAAGATAAGTTTTAGACTAAGCTTTTACCTTCCTGAATCAACTCCAATTAGTGGGCCTTGAAATTTCGGACAACCTAGCTAGTATGTATCAACAAGAACAGTATATAATTTCTGCGTATACCCAGAAATGGTTAAAAACTACAGTAGTCAGTAGTGCATATCATTGTACCCCACACGGTTTAATAATGGCGAAGAGTGGAAAGGACGTTCATACGGTTGGGGTTTTGAGATGCTCTCTGAAAGTGGGATTTAGCAAATTGGTGACTACTAATCAAAATGTGCCACGCTTTGGATACGCATTTGAATCGCATTAGAGATTTCACTGGTAGTCTTGAAAGAATTTCCTCAACGAGGTCATTTGGTATAGTAAAGCTTCGCCGCCGCCGTGCCTTGCAAATTCTCATACTTCAGTTCAGGTCCTTGACTCTCTATAATCAATATATAAGAAAGAATGGTTAAAGAGTTAGATATTAAACCCTGTAAGATTTATAGTTTCAAAAGTACTATAACGTGTTTTATATGTATTGCTATTTCTAGATAGAAAAAGTTGAATTGCAAAGGAACTGAATGAGCAGAGTCATTTCACTTCTTTGTATAATTTATTTTTTATCAGTCGTTAGGCTACTTATCTCCAAAAATGGATTAACTAATGATCGACTGTTTCATTGCTACATTTGCACATATCACACTAATATAAACTGTGCGTGCCCGAAAGTGAAGCCTGTTGGGCTGGGCCTCTCTCGGACTCACAACTTACTCGTATAATGGGTTTGAATTTCCTACACTGGGTCGTTCTTTACACTGAGACTCAATGAGATCACTTTTCTCTTCTCAAGGATCTGAATCACCTTGTTCTCGCTCTGCTCCCTATCTATCTCCCCTCTTTTACAGTAAATTTTCCAACCCCAATCTTCCCCAAACTTCTCATATTTATAGTCAAAAATCAGTGGAGAGGTCATGATTACTTTCCAGTTTAGTGCAACAAGCAGTCCAGTATTATCGACCATAAGTGGGTGGTTAGGTGGGAGTCGAAAGTGGTGAGAATGGCGTTGGAACTTGTTTCCCACTTCCGTAACTATTCTTGGCAACGACGCCCCCTGAGGCACGGCCGAGCATGCAAAGGACGGAGTGTTTTGAACGTCGCTCCTTCATTGTTGCTCGGGACAGTATTGCCGAGAAGTGATGAAGTGGCAAGGTATGGGCTTGCAGCCCGCGTGGCTTCAGGATGGGTCGCTAAGTAGAGAAAGATTTGCTTTATGGGTCATATGCCCAGGCCAGGGTCCAAGGCCAAAATGGGCACAGGTTCGGGGGCCGTACATAAACTGATACATGCTTAAAAAAAAAAAAAAAAAAAAAAAAAAAAAGCTTTCAAACCATTATAGATGAGGTAACTACAATCTTTGATTCCATTCAACTGAATGACAACCCAAAATTCACTTCATAGAGTTATATGTCATCTTATTTCAACTAAAAGGTATGATGAATCTTATCTGCTAAAAAAGATTTTCAATAGAACATCCAATTCTTTATTTATAGTACAATAACAGCATTTGTCCAGTAGTTTATGGTAAAATAGTATAGGGTCCAACCAAAACAAATATAAAAATTTAACAACGAAGACCGCTGGAAACGAAGCTAGCAATAGAACGCAGTTGATATATATATATCAGAATCAGAGACAGAGAAAGAAAAGAGAAGAATCATACCGAGAGAAACGATGAGGCCGGAGTGTCAATGTGAATGTGGGGTATGTAGGGTTTCTTTTTTTCAATTAGTTTATATGTTTAACTTAATTAGTTTAATGTTAGTTGGTTAATCTAATGGGTTAATGGGTTATAATTTTTAAATAGCCGGAGGCCCAATGTTTATTGTAGGGACTCAGCTTGTAATGGACCCTGAACAATAAAATTTGTAGAGTGTGGGTAGAAGGGCTAGGCACCAGCAAAGTAAGCAATGGGTGACATGAAATTCATAGGAATAATAGGAAAGGAATTTGACTAAGTGTTTTTGAGGATAATCACTGTGACCTTGGTTAAATATTTGTAAGGATTTTTATAATGATTTCGGCTAAGTGTTTTTGAGGCATGATCATCCTCGGCTCAGTCCGAGGATCTCTTTTCTTAGAACTCACCAACACCAGGGTTGTTCTCGGGCGCCCTAAAAGATCCTCCTCTTTCTTCCCTTTTTTCCTTGGCGGTTCTATCTGTTATATATTCTCGTTTAGTTAATCCTCTGCCGTCCACTTGTCGGTTATCCGAACTCTGTGTCTAAGGGTTTGTCCCATCATCTGCTTTTGCAGGCTTTCTGTTAGTTCCCAGCCGCCTTTGCAGGCTCTCTGTTAGTTGAAATGACCAAGGTATCTGGGTTTGCTGGTCACTTCACCGTTAAAGCGGCCAGAGTGTTGGCGGCATACGTTTAATGGGTGAGTGACAACTTCCCACCATAAATGTCGGTTTGCCAAGGACGTGAGTATCCTCGGCGAGGTCCTCTGATGATTTGGGCTTCGTATGCTTATCCTCAGGCTCTGCTTCTTCTCGGCGCGGACCTTGGGCCCGATATGGAATGGGCCGGGGTTGTTAAATATTTAAGGCCCAACATTTATAAAATAAAAAAATAAATAAAAGGCTCAATGTTTGCATTGTAGGGCCCAAGACATGTTTGTGATTGTGATTGAGTGTTTGTGTTTGTGTTTTTTGTTTGAACTTTCATTTTGTTGCTGGTTTTTTTTCTTTTTTTTAATGGGAAATACATGAATTTTATTAAGAAGAAGATAAGAACATAGCATCATGAATCACAAGCGACTCAATTAAAGGTGGACATTCCTCCATCTATGTTACATAAGAATTAACATCTTTAACGTAGGCAGCCAAAGTGTGTGCTAGTATTAGGGGTGTGTAGTCAACCTACCAACCCACCAAAACTAACCTGAACCAACCCAACTTGTAGGTTGGGTCAGTTTTTAGAATTGAGTGGGTTGGGTTGAGTTATGAAATTTATTTTTAATAGTGGGTCAGGTTGGGTTTGGGTCATAACAACCACAACTCGCCTTACCTAACTCAACCCACTCATATATCTAAAATTTAAATTATATATATTTAATATATATTTAAAACTATATTATATAATTAATAATTTTTTATTTAATTTTTTCCCCAATTCAGCTCTTCCAATATAAAACCCAATTACCTCTAACCTTAATAATCTTATTTCTCTCTCTACTGCCTCCTACTCCCACTCCCACTCTCCCACTCCACTCTTATTTGTTTATAACTAAGTTGGGATATTAGTTCATGTATATTTTGTTTATAAACTCAATTGGATATATTTTGTTTATAACTGAGTTGGAATACTTGTTTATTTATATTTTGTTTATCAACTTAGGTGGCAAGTGAGATTTTTTTTTTTGCTCAATTTAATAATAATAGTAATAAAAAAAATTATACAACCCATGGGTTCAACCCAACCCAACCCGATCCATGTGGGTTGGGCTAGGTTGGGTTGAACCCCTGTGATGGGTTGGGTTAAGTTGGATTTTGTTTAGCCAACCATTGTGGGTTGGGTCGAAAAATCCCCTCAACTCGACCCATGCACACCCCTAGCTGGTATATTTCACTATATTGGCTTGTCTCCTCACATGCGAACATTCAAAAGA
The DNA here is from genome assembly GCA_023621385.1 of Quercus gilva. NCBI lineage: Eukaryota > Viridiplantae > Streptophyta > Magnoliopsida > Fagales > Fagaceae > Quercus > Quercus gilva. The sequence goes on from CM042476.1 coordinate 2,337,181, forward strand.
GAAAAAATCTTGTAGTCGAAAGCGAATCCCATTGGCAAGATTAGCAATAGAAGTCTGGGCAGCCATAGGGCCTTCAAGAGCATGGAAGACAATGCTTGAGTCAGTTTTGAAAATACCATCTTTGAATCCTACGTCGCATGCAAAGAGAGTTGCTTTTTCCATTGCCTTTGCTTCAACTTCCAAAGGGCCTAGTGGAAGAGGAAGGCGTTTACTCAAGGCTGCCAACATCAACGCCAATCATGCCTAGCTTGGAGAAGATAGCAGCATCCATGAGCAAAAAACGAACCTTTGCCAATATTTCATGTGAGGATTGGCGAGTGGCACCTAGTCTTGTTTCGTTTCGGCTAAGCCAGATACCCCATGCTGTAGTAACAGTGAGTTCAAGAAGCTTAGTACCCATGTGTTGTGTGAAGATCAAGTGCCAATAAATTCCATAAAGCCTTTGTAGCTGATACCCTCTTTATTGAAAGGCATGGCAAAGAGTCTCCAAGTGTCTTTTTCCACGGTGTAGTCCCAGAAAAGGTGTCTTGTTGTCTCTGAAGCAAGACCACATGCTTCACAAGTGGGACTATCAAGGATATGTCAGTGGCAGAGGTTGGCTTTTATAGGGAGGATATTTCGACAAGCTCTCCAAGTAAACATCTTGATTTTGTTTAGGATGGGTAGGTTCCAAATCTTTCACCAGAAACTACTATGGTTTGCACCATCTCTGTAGTATGAGTGCTTTGGGTCATGGATAGCGCCACCTTATATGCGCTATTAACTATGAAGCTCCCCTTAGGTGTGTAGGCCCAAACCAGTCGGTTTGTGCCAACTTAGAGGAGTGCCAAGGATGGAGTCGACATCAACTGGTAGGAAGACTTGGTTGATCAGAATAACATCCCATTCATCGAATTCTAAATCTATGAAGGAGCTAACCTTTGTGTCTGCTAGGAGTAAGCCTAGTGATGATAGCACTCAGAATGTCGAAAGTCGTGGGAGCCAACGATCTGCCCAAATGCCAATGGAGTTACCATCCCCTACTTGCCAATGGAGGATTCCGAAAGTTAGTTATGCCTTCAAAAAATGTCAAAAATACCCCTATTCAAATTCTTATTCTTTTAAGGAGATTATTATGATAACCAAAACTTATCATATAATTACAATTGATATTACCCAAATAATTAATAGTACTCTCAAACCAAAATTGTATTTTTCCATTCTTAAGTAGGTACACCAAATTGGACCGAAATGATGTAAAATAGACCAAATGAACTGAATAGATTACAATGGACCTCTTTTAGTCCAAGGAAATTTGTACATATTTGGATGATTTATAAATCATCAGGCATTCATTCTTGGTTGCCAAGTCCTTTGAATCTCGACATGGTAGTGGAATTTTATTTTTATTTTATATAAAAGAATTTTGCTATTACTTTAATGTAGCATATCAATACAATATCTAAAAACTGAAGTGTAGCATTGATTGCAACTATACTCTTGTTGACCCATATTAGCGTAGCATTTTGGTTAACTTTAGTTTATTATGGTCCACTTTGGTCAGTTTAGTCCATTTGGTGTATTTGGTCCATTTTAGTTCACTTTCATCCACTTCGGTGATGCTTGAGGAGGAGAGGTTTGGGTAGAAAGCGGAGTTACTTGCTTCATTGACAATTATGTCATCTTTTCAATTTAATGTTGATAAAAGTTCTTGATAAAATTATATTTTTCAATAATTTCAAAAATAAATATAAAGGACCCTAATACTACCTCATCTTTCATGATTTTCCCACATAAATTACACTTTACCATGGTGGATATGCAAAACATTTCTTTTTCCTAGAATAATAGATTAGAAATAAAAATGATAATAGTACTATTCATCCATTTTATTATTATAGTTAGATTAAATTCATTATTTTTTTAACAATTTAAACTTTTAAAACAAGTGATAATTTATCATCTATACTATATATAAGAGAATTCCCCTCTTTCAAATGAACTTTTTTATGGTTTAAAAATACTCTCATTAATAAAGAATAACTTATTTAAAAATAGGGGCATAAATGTCAAATAAAAAATTTCATTTTGAATTAAAAAAGAGAACTCCAAAAATTTAGGATTTTTTTCTCTTTACGTTCAAAAAAAAAAAAAAAATTACACTTATTGTCTATCTCTAAAGTTTATTTTTTTATTTGTTTCAAAATAAAAATATATATTTCTAAATTATAATAAATGCAAATTATTAACCTTTACTTAAAAAAATAAAAAGAGTCTCTGAGCATGCACGTGAACGTATGCATAAAGGCTAGTTATAGCATAACAGGTTGGATCCCACTTATTAAGGAGTGTGAGCTCACGTGTAAGTAGAACTATTAGAATAATGATTAAATGATTAAATTCACTCTTTAAAAGGATAAGGATTGGTTGATGATCATATCATCAAAGAAGTCCACAATTCTTCCCTGAATGTGAAATGTTGAAATTGGTCCATTAAAGATTATCATTTTAGTTAATAAATATAATTTGGTTTAAGTAGGATGTTGTATGTTAAATCATCGCTACTGTGGAAAACTAATGGCTGTATTTATTTGTGCCACTGAATCTGTCCTTTTTACCATCAGACACTTCTAGTGGATTGAAGAGGCTAAGGGAATTGAAGCTGGAAAATCTAAGAGGCACTGGAGAAGGGAAGAGGAAGACATTTGAGAGGATCTATTACTATGATACATATAATGACCTTGGTGACCTAGATAAAAGCAGTGAATTGGCATGACCTGTCCTTGGAGGCAAAGACCACCCATACCCAAGATGCTATAGAACAGGACGTCCACGCTGTAAAAAGGGTAACCAAAATTCCAAACTATTGGGAAAGGATTTGGATTAGGTCTAGTGCTTTTAATGCAATAGATCCGATCGAATGGTAACACGTGTCAAAAAATAGACACATGTTACAATCCCAACGAGTCTAATGTCTCTGGACATTGGACTCAAACCTCTCCCATTGGGAAAAGGGTTAAAGATTGGATTCAGTGCTCTAGTGCGCTAAACTCAAGCCAGTTCCTTAAAAAAGGGGTTAAATTACATATTTAGCCCTCAACTTTTGACATTTGATTCAAAAAACCTTATTATACTTTAAAATGTTACACTTTTGTTCTTAGATTTTCAAAATTGCTTCAAAATGGTTTTTATATGGATGGAAAAAGCTAACATAAGAAACGAAATTCATGCCATGTCATAGGCCTCATATCATCAAAGTGATATTAGTTTCATGAATTCTATTTGCTTTAATAATATTTTTTATCAATTAGATAACGATAAGACCTTTTGAACCATTTTAAAATATGAAGATGATTTTAGAATATATGTCAAAAGTTGAGGACAAAATATAGAATTTAACCAGGAAAAAAAAGACCTGGTTTTCTTTGAGTATTTAAGTACTTGATCTCAAATATGTTACTTATAAATGTGACATTGTCCTTGTATACAGTCTGAAAATTCTAGTTTTGACTTTATATGCCAGCAAAATACATTAATAGAATGCCACATGTTTTTTAAGAGTAAGATGTACAAGACATATTATTGTGTCTAGTTGAAATTTGAAAAAGAATTGGAATGTGATATGTTGTAGAATGTAGCTTTAAACAGAGTAGTTCTTGAATAAAATCTATAATGATTAATGGTTATGACTCTTCATTATTTTGGCAATGTAGACCCTTTGGCAGAAAAAAGAAGCAGCAGTGTATATGTGCCTAGGGACGAGGCATTCTCAGAGGTGAAGCAGTTGACATTTTCAGCAAAGACCCTAAAATTTGTGATGCATGCACTGCTGCCTCAGCTTGAGATATCACTTCTTGACCCCCACTTGGGATTTCCACACTTTCACTGCCATAGACTCACTATTTTGTGAAGGACTCACATTGCCTAAGCCTACAAATGCCGGCTTCTTTCAGTCAATACTACCAAGGCTGGTGAAGGCTGTAACTGATACTCAAGAGAATCTTTTGCTCTTTGAGACCTCTGCATTCATTGATAGTATGCATCTCATTCTCTTTGTATGACTTTCACTCTCTCTATCTTTGTCTCTGTCTGGCTCTCATTTGTATACATGAATCTTCTTTTGCAAGAGATAAATTTGCTTGGTTCAGGGATGAAGAATTTTCTAGGCGAATTCTAGCTGGACTTATACAAAGAGGAATTTAAATAATAAAAAAAATTTATTTCCCAATGTCCATCTACGTGTATACACTTAGTGAAGGTACTTCACTACATAGGCAGTTCATGCTAAATACTAGTTTCATCTTCACGATTTGAATTTTTGTTAGAGAGAGAGAAAGAAAAAGTCATAATTAATATGGGGTGGCCTAATGGCCTATGCCCACAACAGGAAATCCTAGACAGCCACATCTTTGTTATTTGAATTATAGTCCTACAATGAACCCAATGTGAGATATATGCAGTAGATAACACTAGGCTAACCTTAGGGTTGTAGTACTTGTGTGACTATGATTAGTTTGCTTGCAGTAAAAGTACATAGGTACATTACATAGACCTCAAATGAGTTTAGGTCTCTTGAGCCATAATATTTTTAACATTCAAAACAAAAGAAATATGTTTGAGTTGCAAATTCACTATATATCAAATGGATAAATATCTGAGTTATTCAGTGGAAAAATTTATTTATAATCCTAAATGGCATTAAAATTTGTGAGTTATGTCATGCAGGATTGGCCCATGAAGAGTAAGCTTGATCCTAAGATCTATGGACTGCCTGAAACTTTGATTACAATGGAACTAGTGGAATGAGAGATCAAAGGCATTATGACTGTTAATGAGGTTACATATTTACACATAATTAGATGTCAATCTCCCTATGTTCCTTTCCTTTTGATGCTAGGACTCCACTCAAAGTGTGCCAGTTACAATTGCTACTTGTCTGAATAGTTATTTTCAACATTTGCATCTCATTTAAACATATTTAATCTTAATATGCTTTCTATCAAATGCTAAGTGTGCAGATAGGTATGCATGTAATAAAATCTAAAAGATAAAATTTTTATTACAAGGGAAATCTTGAGAAGCAAAAAGTGCTCCCATCAATGCATATCATGTTTTACCTGAAATTTCCAATGATTATCTAACTGTATCATCTTGCACTTACGTCTCTTCATAGGCAATCGACTTGAATGGTTGATGAATGAGTCCTCTAATTTCCATGGTTGCAGTCCTTGAAAAGTAAGAGGCTATTTATGTTGGATTATCATGATCTGTTACTACCTTATGTGAACAAAGTAAGAGAGGTAGAAGGGACTACATTGTATGGTTCAAGGGCATTGTTCTTCCTTACTAAGGATGGCACACTAAGGCCTGTTGCCGTTGAACTCACCCGGCCTCCAACTGGTGACAAACCCCAATGGAAGCAGGTTTTTACCTCAACGTGGGATCACAGGTTGCTGGCTGTGGACGCTGGCTAAAGCTTATGTTTGTGCTCATGACGTTGGTTATCACCAGCTTGTCATTCACTGTTGAGCACTATGCAAACATGATCTCAAATCACGATAAATTGGCATTGCAATCAACTTCTTCTGTGACTGATTTTGGACAACCTTGAAACTATGGTTAAAGAATTCCCCTTGATATCATGCTAGTTGTCTACTTGGGCTCAGACAAATCACAATTGTTATCATTGATTTTTGGAATTCTTTCTTTGTACTTTTGTAGGCTGAGGACTCACTGCTGTACAGAGCCATACATTATTGTAGCTAACCGACAATTAAGTGCAATGCATCCAATTTACAGACTTTTACATCCTCATTTCAGATACACAATGGAAATCAATGCTCTTGCCTAAGAGAGCCTCATTAATGCAGGTGGGATAATTGAAAGCACATTCTCACCGGCTAAATACTCCATTGAACTCAGTTTTGCTGCTTACAACCAGCTCTGGCAGTTTAACATGGAAGCTTTGCCAGGAGATTTGATTAGAAGGTATTGCAGATGATCAAAATAATATAAGATTGTTCTAGTTTTATTCATGGTTCCTATAAGGCATAATCAGATGAAAAGTTATCTGTGGTTATACTTAGGCTGCGACTTTTTCACTCAGCAGTTTCTCAACTTCTTGATACTTAATGAACTGTCAAGCTTGCAAATTACTTTGCATAACACCCTCAATAAAATTTCAAAACAGTATTGTTGATCAACTTTCAGGGGAATGGTGCCCCTGACTAGAATGGTGAAAAAGAATACATGTGACCGATAATGACTAGACTGTTGAAGTTCCATGGTTGATCCCAAAATTTGGGGATTAAAGCTTGGTTTTGCTATTTTTTTAGGGGAATGGCAGTTGAGGATCCAACAGCTGAGCATGGCCTGAGGTTAACCATCGAAGACCACCCTTTTTGCCAATGATGGTCTAATCCTTTGGGATGCCATTAAGCAATGGGTAAGTGATTATGTGAACCACTACTACCCTGAACCATCTCTTGTCCAGTCTAATGGGGAGCTTCAAGCTTGCTGGACAGAAGTTAGAACAAAAGGCCATGCAGACAAGAAGGATGAGCCATGGTGGCCATGTTGTGGGTCTAGCCCACGTAACAGCCCATGTAATGAGCTTGTTGAACAGAATAGAATTCTATTTCTATGAGAAGTCTTTTATATAAGTTGATTTAGAAATCCATATGTTCCTAGGAGAGTAAGGCGGTAGATTTTATATAAATAAGGTTTATTAGGTTTTGTGTGTTGCAGATTATAGTGAAGAAAAAAGAGAAAGGTGCCGCACAAGTGATTTTGGAGAGCAGCCAAGTGGGTGCCGCATATTGAAGAATAGAGAAAAAGGATTGCCGCCTTTGAGAAAGATAATTTGTGTGTGTAAGAGCAAAGAAAAATAAGAGAGATTTTCTTTTGGTCGTGAGGCATACACAAAAATTATTGTAATTGATATAATAATAGTGAAATTATTCGGAGTTTGTCCCATGGTTTTTCCTTTCAAAGAAAAAGGGTTTTCCACGTAAATATTTGTGTTCTTGTGTGTGATTGCTATTTTGAATTGATAATTTTTTTGATAATATTATTTGGGACCCAACAAGTGGTATCAGAGTTAAGGTTAGAGTGGAAGCGATGGCCGGAGAAGAAGGCAAGGGTTCAAGAATTGATAAATTTGATGGAACAAACTTCGCGTATTGGAGGATGCAAATTGAAGATTATCTCTATGGGAAGAAATTGCACCTGCCTCTTTTGGGGACGAAACCTGAAACTATAAAGGATGAAGACTGGAACCTTCTTGATAGACAAGTATTGGGAGTTATTCGATTAACTCTGTCAAGATCAGTTGCCCACAATGTTGTGAAAGAAAAGACCACAGTGGATTTGATGAAGACTTTGTCTAGCATGTATGAAAAGCTGTCGGCTAACAACAAGGTGTGTCTGATGAAGAAGTTATTTAATCTGAAGAAGGCAGAAGACACTCATGTAGTGCAGCATCTGAATGAGTTCAATACAATCACAAATCAATTATCCATGGTGGAAATTTAATTTGATGATGAGGTTCATGCATTGATTCTGTTGGCTTATTTACCAAACAGTTGAGAAGCCATGAGAATGGCGGTAAGTAATTCTGCAGGGAAAAGCAAACTCAAATATGAAGATATTCGAGATTTGATTTTAAGTGAAAAGGTTCGCAGGAGAGATGCAAATATAGAAAATGCACAAGATCAAGCTTTTGTCATGGAGAACAAGAGTAGAGGTAGAAGCAGAGGACCTAATGATCGGAAATTCAATGGTAGGTCACAATGAAGAGATAGATCTCAGTTCAAGGAAACTAAAGAATGCTTTTATTGTGGGAAAAAGGGTCACTTAAGAAGAGATTGTTGGCATTGAAATAAGGAACAAAATAATGGAAAATATGAAAAGAATGATAGTGAGAAAAATACTATAGCTGCTGTGATTGGTGAGGATGTTGTGGTGCTCTCTATTGAAGAGCAAAAGTGTGAGTATGTTGCTAATAATGATGTTGAGTGGGTTATTGATTTTGCAGCCCCCCACCATATTATCCCTACGAAGGGGTTGTTTACTACGTGCAAAACATGAGACTTTGGTACAGTGAAGATGGGTAATTCTAGTTACTCAAAAATTGTGGGAATTGGTGATGTGTGCATTAAAACCAATGTTGGTAGCACTATGATGTTGAAGGATGTGCCACATGTTCCAGATTTAAAGATGAATGTTTTCTACATTGGCTATGGATCGAGTGGGTTATTGTAACTACCTTGGTAATGGAAGATAGAAACTTACTAAGGGGCCATTGATTGTTGCAAGAGGATTTGTATAGGACTCATGTGAAGACCTATAAGAAGAAGTCCAATGAGATTAAAAATTTTGAGAAAACTCCAAAGATGAATGTTGGGATTAATAGTGTTGAAACCAAGAGAGTGAAATTCTCATTGCTTAATAGAGCTTCAAAAGAGGAAGTGGTAGGTGATAAAGAATATGAAGATGCTAAGGCTACATGGGATGATGATAAAGTGAAAGATCCTAGAGGTCTTGAGTAGGGGGAGCAATATCCTCCACTAGAGATTGTTGAACCTTATGAGAAGAGGACTACTAGAGAACATCGAATTGTTAGCTTCAAGAATAATTGGGCTTCTGATGAGGGGGAGCCAAGGGATTGGATTAAAGAAATCCAAGATGAGATTAATTTTTTGAGAATGAAAGGGATTGACGTTGATGAGGTGTTCTCAGTATTGGTGAAGATAATGAAGAAGGTCAAGCTTGGAGTTGGCTTGACCGACACAGAATTAGATTGAAGAAATAGATTGAAAATCTCCTCCCATCGGTGGGCTGGAGAGGGAGATTGTTTTGGGTCCAGCCCACGTAACAGCCCATGTAATGAACTTGTTGAACAGAATAGAATTCTATTTCTATGAGAAGTCTTTTATATAAGTTGATTTAGGAATCCATATGTTCCTAGGAGAGTGAGGCGCAGATTTTATATAAATAAGGTTTATTAGGTTTTGTGAGTTGCAGATTATAGTGAAGAAAAAAGAGAAAGGTGCCGCACAAGTGATTTCAAAGAGTAGCCAAGTGGGAGCCACATATTGAAGAATAGAGAAAAAGGATTGTCGCCTTTGAGAAAGATAATTTGTGTGTGTAAGAGCAAAGAAAAATAAGAGAGATTTTTTTCTTTAGTCGTGAGACATACACAAGAATTATTGTAATTGATTTGATAGTAGTGAAATTATTCAGAGTTTGTCCCATGGTTTTTCCCTTCAAAGAGAAAGGGTTTTCCATGTAAATATATGTGTTCTTGTGTGTGATTCCTATTTTGAATTGATAGTTTTTTTGATAATATTATTTGGGACCCAAAGGGCCAATCCTTGTAACACTAGAAAATCTAATTCATATATTAACAACCATAATCTGGGTAACTGCTGGACACCATGCAACTATGAACTTTGGGCAGTATATGTTTGCTGGTTACTTCCCTAACCGGCCTACTATAGCTCAAACCAACATGCCAGCTAAGAATCCATCTGATGAAGAATTCAAGAACTTTTTGAAAAAACCAGAAGTTGAACTGTTGAAATGCTTCCCTTCAAAGATTCAAGCAACCAAGGTGATGTTTGTTTTGGATGTTCTATCAAATCACTCACCAGATGAAGAGTATCTTGGTGAAAATATGGATCCATCTTGGGAAGAAAATCCTGTCATAAAAGCTGCATTTGAACAGTTTAGTGGCAAACTGAAGGAGCTTGAAGGAATCATTGATGAGAGGAACACCAATTTGAAGCTGAAGAATAGAGTTGGAGCTGGAGTTGTACCATATGAGCTCTTGAAGCCATTCTCAAAGCCAGGGGTCACTGGTAGGGGAGTTCCTAATAGCATATCCATCTAATGCGATGGTAGTAGCATTAGTTTTTGTGTAAATAAAATTGGGTACATTTACTGAGGAATTTCACAACTCTTCCATCCCATGTGATTTTCTTGGTCTTGGATAAGATGGTTAAAACTTAAAATGCTATTTGTTCAATTCCAATTAGATCTAATTTAACTTTTGGTCACCACAATAATTGTAGTCAAAACCATAAGTTCTACTGGGAAAAGTCCCCCCATGTCTTAAAAGATACTACACCTGCAAAATTTTTGCAAGAAATGAACATGAATGAAATTTGAGTAGTATGCTTTGAAGCGAAATCCATAGACCTCACATCTAGTACAAGGAAATTTGTACCTATCTGGATGATAAATCATTTGGCATTCATTCTTGGTTGGTAGGCTCTTCAAATCTCCACATTGCAGACGATTTTTATTTTTTTTTAAATGAAACTTTGCCATTATTTTCATGTGGCACATTGCTTTAAAAAGTAAGTCTATTGTTGCCATAAAGGGAGCATCATATCCAATAAGTGGACCAAAATAGAGCAAACAGACCGAAGTAGACTAAAATGGACCAAAATGCTAGATGATGTGGCTCAACAAGAGCATCGCAGTAATAAATGCTACGCTTCAGCTTTTAGATATAACTAGTCGCTAACCCGTGCAATGCACGGGATATTTGAACAAAAGTTATACACATTCACTTTTATTGGTGAAACCAGTCAAATTTGATAATTCTAATTCAAAACAATCGTTGAAAATATGTATAAATAGATTAGTCAAATAAACAACATTCATCTAAAAGCCACAATGATATGGTTCGAGCATGTTCCAATAAAAACTCATTTCAAATAATTACAACATATCAATTTATGGAATGAAACCTCGTCCCTAAGAAATAATGAGCTATCCACATCAAACATTGTAATACTTTCTCTTTTTTAAATTATCTAGATAAAAATAAATAAATAAATAAATAAAAAGCAAACTCCATACTACCTAGAGATTATTACCAATTATCACAATAAAAAATGATATGACTGAAAATAATGGTGGATAAATACTAACAAAATTATATAAATCACAACAATGAGCTATTAAACATTTATAGGATTTGAATACCACATAATTTAAAAAGAGGTTGAATTTAAGAGTAAAGTAATGATCCTAGACCAATTAATATTTTATTAAGCCACTCTACCACTCTCTATGTCCTCAAATTACAAACAAAGTCCATTAAACACGCTCCATTCAAATTCACTAATTCCAAAGAATTTCCAAGTATTATTTTTTATACTACAAGCAACATGTAATGTCTTATCTACTTTTGACTTCCATCAAGTGTAACAATTTGTATTTTGATACTTACTAAACAAATGCAAGAGAATCAAATTTTACAAAAATATTTCTTCTTGATAAATCTTTTGATAATTATTCCTTTTAAAAATCTGAAATATGCGAAAAACTAATCAATTTATACAATGCAAACTATTTGGCTCTCTTAATTGATAGACAATATGCCTTGAATTTAACTTGTGTAAAGATTCTAGTTCCACACGACATGTGTTTATTTAACGCATAAATTATAGACAACTTTTAGCCTATGAACACAACATCACCTATTCTCATCCAAAATATGTATGTCTGTAGTCTTGGCATAAATTACAAACAACTTTTAACCTTTGAACACAACATCATCTACTGTTAGTTGGTATGAGAGAAGTCTTTTTCTTCAAGAATACAATCGACAAAAAAAAATTTCCCACACAAAGCATAAGTCTTGAAATAATCAATTATATGTTGAAGAAAATGCAGTCACTCATTTTTCTTGTTCAATCGCAACTCTCGCCTCCAAGAAATAGATGTTGGACCAAATGATTTAGATGAATGTCATATTTCCATTTTCCTTGTCCTTTTTTTTTTCTCTTGTCAACTATCATTTGGCCAACCCTCACAATTTGAGTTACTTCCCTAGTCACCTCTTTCCCTTTTTATCATAGTTTAAATTAAGATTATATTATATTTACAATGGGAAAAAAATTAAAGATTATATAATATTTACAAAGGGAAAAAAATCATATAATGAGTCAATGTGCTTTAGGCTTTAGCTCAAATGACACTTCCTCTTCTGGCAAAAGCAAGGTGATGCAAATGCAAATTAAATAAAGAACTTGAAAAATATTGATTCTTTTTTTGAAGAGAAAAATTTTCAATTATGTTGCTCCCTTTGCATCTCAGATGATTACTCCAGGACTTCCTTAAAGAACACTGCACATTAAAGTTTGCTTTTACAACATTGAATTTATAAGTTTTCCAACTCAAATTGAACTCAATTTTTAAATGTATGATACTATTGATATATTAGAAATTAGACATTACATGATTTTTTTTCTCTTGTGAAGTGTGAAATTGCCTAGAAAATATTTAAACCATTTAATCATCTGCTTCAATTAAATTTAGAGAGTTAGAAAAAATAAATAAATAAAAGGAAACATTTTTAGAAGATTTTTTGCTTCAGCTTTTCTCTGAGTCAATAACTTATTGCCTTATATCACAAAACAACAAAGGCAAAATTTTAATAAATAAAGTAAGAATAGCTACAAACATTGAGAGAAAATATGAGTTTCAATTTTAACATATATTTTTCAAGAATGTAGTTTTATTGTTTTAGACAATGCTAATGAGCTAAATCATATAATAACGGGCATAATGCATAACCTTATCATTGTCAATCTTATAATAAAATTAATAAAAATTTTAATTAAGATGGATAAGAGGAAGCTTGACTAAGTTTTGCCTGAAAGCTCTCTAGCTTCAAATTTTACATGTCAATTCAGGAAGAGAAATTAATGAGTTGATAGAAAAACAAAGAATCAAGTCAACCCATCAATTGACTTCAAGGGGGGAAAAAAAAATAAAAGGCTGAAGAATTGGAGCTTAATAAAATATAATGAGAAAGGATGCTCGTAAAACTATTAAAGAATTATCTTTTGAAACACAACTCCTACAAAATAATATTAAAATTTTACGTTTAGTAATATCGGAATTGATGCATTGTTTAAAAGAATAATATATATATATATATATATATAAGCATGGAGATGAAAGCTTTGAACTACATACTATATTAAACCTTTCTTTTTTATTTATTGAAAATGATAGATTTTTATTATGTAAATAACAATGTACAATGGTTCAAACAAATGTGCTAAGAAAGGAGGGCAACCCATCCAAACACCCTCCACTTTGTCAACCATATTTGCGCTTGACCTAATGATGTATACAAAAGCAAAAGTTCTAAACTGAGAATTGAACAACCAAACCAAGGTAAGTGAGATTCGGGAGATTGCTATCGAAAGACTGGACTACTCTTTGATTATCACCTTTATAATAATGGTCCTTAGCCCAGTCCAGATTGTCAATTGAGCTACTTCCCTCATCACCCACCCAGCTGCCATCACTATTCTATTTTACCTAGAAGAGCTTTGTTCATGGGAAATAAAACACACCAAAGTGATTCTTGGCCACGGTTCCTATTATACTTCATTTTTACCACATTAGTGACACATCAGAATGACATATTTGATGGTTCCAATATTCTGGTAGGTCCTTAAAGTACTTAGGGGTTATTTCATTGATGGTTGTAGGTCAACACTCTTCCCCTACATATGCAAGGATGCAATTTTTTTTTTTTTAAATCAATCTAGAGGTAGATGTTCATATCTATATAGATATAACAACCACACACTCTTCCCCTACATATGCAAGGATGCAATTTAAAAAAAAAGAAAAAATTCAATCTAGAGGTAGATGTTCATATCTATATAGATATAACAACCATCATTAATTAACCAAATCAACTAACATGTGTAACCCAATTCACGAAGGCCCCTTGCTCATGAAAAAGGTAGGGTTGAATACCTAATCTTCTTGCAATAATTGTTTCTTTGGTGTATTAGTGATTCAATTGGAACAATTTTGACTTTCCATGCTTAATTTATTTCAATATGGGAACATTGTATTTTGGGAAAAAGAAAAAGAAGGAAACAAAAAATAGAGGAAATCTTACTACACAAATGGTGGTAAGCTTTTCACACCATGCAAATCTCTTAGAGGCCTTTGGTCAAAGACCTAACAGATATAGCCATTTGATTTTCTACACAATCTTTTTGCACAAACGGGGTAAGTTTTTAACACCTGCAATCCATGAACTATGGCATAACAGTTAAATTGAAAAGGTTAAATGATAATGTTAAAAAAAAAAAAAAAATGATGTTTGGAGCTTTATACAGCAAATTGAACATTAAGTTGTAAGTCTTCTCCAACATGCCACTCCAAAATCCCAACTACTGTCTTTAAGCTTCTCTTGTCCTACGTTATGTGCTGTCCTTCCTAATCAATTCCACCCACTACTCTACGTGAACTTGAGTTCAATAGATTTCTAAATATAATATACTGATTGAAAGTGGAACTATACCATGTTTGTGCTGCAATTATGGGAGATGGACACAAACCGACTCTCTTTTTTTTTTTGATAGGTAATCAGAGAAATTATATAAATGAGAAAATAGAGTACAAGTAGTTCATGATGATGAACAACAAGATAGAAAAATCAAACAGCAAAAACAAAAGATAAGGAAATCAGACAGCTAAATTAAGGGAAAACATAAACTCTGAAATAGACAAAGAGTCAGTAAAGCCCCAACAACGAGCCCATTCAAAAAGACTACGCTGGCATAAGACCTTTAACTCATCCAACGTCTTTTCCATGTTCTCAAAAGAGCGACGATTACGTTCCAACCAAACAATCCACATTAAGCACCCTGGAATCAAATTCCAAATATTTGAATTGTGCTTCCCAAGCCATTGATGCCAGCAAGATAACAAACTTGCCGTCGATCTTGGCATAACCCAATGAATACCAAAAGCCTGAAGCATGAAGGACCATAAGGTATGAGTAATAGGACAATGAATCAGAAGATGGTCTACCGACTCCCCATCACCACAACACATACAACACCGATTTACCAAAGGACGATCCCTAAGCATGAGATTATCCAAAGTGAGAATCCGATTGTGCGCAGCTGTCCACAAGAAGAAGGCCACTCGCTTAGGAATCTTTGGTTTCCACACACCCTTCCAAGGAAACAAAAGATTAGGATTGCCCTGAATTACTTGGTAATAAGATCGGGTATCAAACTTACCATCCCCTTTGAGCTGCCAACGAAGCGTATCCCTCCTATCCCCCCGAGGAATACGAGGATGGATAAGCCGAAGAAGAGAGTAAGATGCAGCTAACTCCCAATCTTCAAAAGCTCTAAAAAACCTAACATCCCACACTCTAAAAGAACCTCCATCTGGAGTCCACAAAACCTCAGAGATACAGGCATCCTTTGCAACTGAACAGACATAGAGCTCAGGATAAAGGTCTTTTAGGGTATTATCCCCAATCCACCTATCAAGCCAAAAGCGGATACGGGTGCCTTCACCCACTACAAAAGACAAATGCTTAGAAAAACTCTCCCACCCTTCCTGAATGCTTCTCCAAAGACCACAACCATGAGACCGACTCTCTAAATTACTTCATAAGTAACTGTCATCTAAAACTCTCTGTCATAACATTGAATTTTCTATGGTTCTACACTTTCAATCCGATTTATTTAGTAACAGAAACTTATGGGCAAACATCAGGACAAGGAAGGACACTGGAAGGGCACAATTAATACTAAATAGAGAGATAGAGAAAACAGAGAGTCCAAGTTGAATTTGAGGTAAAGAAAGAGGGGAAAAAAATAGAAAATAGAAAATAGAAAAAGAAAAAAATATATATATGATGACGATGCTAATGTGGCTCAACAGGAATGTAACAACAATAAATACTCTACTTCAGCTTATATATATATATATATATATATTTTTTTTTTTTTTTATAAATGGAATTCAATTTTAGGTCTTTTATTGGACAGGTTGGGTTGAGTTTATTGGAAATTTGGAGCCCATATTAAAATAAATGAATAAATATTTTTTTTAAACCCTCACTGTTTAAGGAGCGGGACTTATATGAGATATTTACCGACACTCCCTCAAATAAATCTATCAATCATCATCACTCACATTTTAAAACCCCACTAACTAAAAGAATGGTTCTTCTCAAAAACTAAAAGAATGGAATTATTTTATATTTAAATCTTGTGTGGATCCAAGTCATATTTTGATCTTCTCCCACCAATGTTGAGGCATGAACATTCTCTCACAAGCATACAATTATAATGAGTAATACGTGTTCCAAACTCTTTCTTCCAAGAGGTTTTGAATGAGAAAAGAATAGTTACTGTAACTAACAATAATTTGGGTTCAGGATAGTTTTATACTTATATATATATAAAGTCTATTAGGGTCGTATGCTGAATTCTACTTATCTTTATCTTTATTTTTAAGAGATTAATACTTAATATTAATAGGCTTACGTCTAGTTTGTATAGCTTATCTAGAAAACTCTGAAAACCAACTATTAGGTAGAACTGTAGAAGTATGCACACAATCTTAGCACAACTTAAAAACGCTTGCACAGTGACAAGAGTTTCACGAATTTGATAAAAGAAATTCACAAATTCTGTAAATTGAAACCATGAATATCAAACCATGTCTAAACCAAAGACCATGATAAACACATTTATGCAGAAAAATTACTTCAAAGAATTCAAACACCAGGAAAACAATTTTCTTTGATTCTAAAACCCAATCAATATGTTATACAATCATGATATTGAAGTAGGCTTTGATACCAATTGTTGGTTTTGCATCTCATACAAAACAAACAATGGAAGCAAACACCACAGCACTACACTAATAAATCAGAGTCACACTAAGTCATTGGAATCACACAGCATAAGACCCAACAATCAAAAATTCAACACACTAAGAAAAATGATTTATAAAGTAATTAAATTCAACATAACAATCATCCACACCTCAGCACGAAAGAGGCAGTAAAAAGGGAAAATAAAAAACATCATACAAAAGAATAGAGCACAAAAGAAACTTGGATTTAGAGATACCTTAACTGAATCGTATAGCTGTTGTCAGTATTTATATATTGTAAGGAGAGGAAGACAGGAAGGAAGGAAAACATAGAGGCTTCTGTTAAAAGGGAGAGAGGCTGGCAATGATTAAATGTGAAACTGTAGGAAACCGTAGAACAGAGAAGGTGGGGAAGGGGAAAGAACTAAAACGTGGGAGACAGGAAATTAAAACCGTGTGCAACAAAAGGAAAGGAAAAACAAAAAGTTGAAACCGTGAAAGCAAAGGGTTTCAGTTGAAAGGGCTTTGGTTATGGGCTTTATGGGATATTAAATTTGTAAGAAGTGGGCTTTATGGTGAAGATAGAGATGAAAATTATTTTATAATTATCTGTATTTAAAATTGATAAAAACTATTTTAAAATTGTAGGACAAATTTAGAAAATATGATAGAAATGACATGGCTGCTGATGTAGCTCAATGTGAGAGCAGCAACATTAAATGCTACGCTTCAACTTTTAGTAATATATAGACTAGTCGCTAACCCATGCAATGCACAGGAAAATTTAGAAAAATGCTCAAGAAATTATTATTATTTTTTTAATTCATCTTCCGCTAGATTGATGAAAGCTATAAGATTAATTCCTAATATTCATGTACTTGAACAGCAAGTTTAAATGGTTAAGTGTTGCAAGTTTGATGAATCCATAATCATAACCTTTAAAAATACTCTATTCCAGACTACAAAAGTAAATTTATGAATCTTTACTCCTCCCTCGGCAAGCACAATTATTTTTCAATCAAATCTCATTATTGGTACATTTTGTAGTTGGAAAAGAGATATGCAGGTCTAATCTTTAGTTCCTATTGCAAAGTTACATGCTACTTATAATTTGTTTCTAAATATTTGGTGATTGATCTATTTAATGATGCATGTTATATAAACTAATTCATTAAAAAATGTCAAATGTTTCTTGAAAATTTAATTAGTTGAAAACACAATTGGTGCTATTTAACAAATTTCCATTTTGAATTCATTAAATTTTATTAAAATGCAAAACCCCATTTAAGACTAACAGGAATTTGCTAAACTATCTAGCCATGCAACAATAAAAGTTGATTGTGTATATATTGTAAGTGGGAATGTGGATATGCATACGCAAAAACACACAAAATTAAAATACAAATCTTGTGTTCCTACTTCTCTATAAAATCTAAATGGGAATAAAAACCAACATCAAAGTTGAATAAAAATTGTATCTGAAAGCGTAATATAAAAGACGTTTCTTCTTAACTTATATCCCAAAATTTTAAGGAACATCCAAATAGTTTAGTAGCTAAACATAACTTTTAGTAATTATAGCATTCAGCAAGAGCTTTCAATATCTGGCCTACTATACAATTTTCTTTTTCAATAAGTAGCCTAATTTACATACATGACAGCTTAGCAACTGAGAGAAGACTTCCACTGAAACTTCTATGGCACCATCAAACCCCAAACTTGTCAACATGCGCTAATAGCCTTTAAGACATTTGTGACACTTGCTCTCAACCAAAATGTTTCCTCTTTCCTTTAGATTCAATTTTCCCACCATGTTCTATAATAAGTTACATATAGGGTCTGTTTGAATATAGTTTATTGTTGTTGAAACTAAAAGTTGCTAAAAACACTGTAGCAAAATAATTTTTAAATGTGTGAATAGTACCGTGGGACCCATTTTTAATATTTTTTAGTACGTGAACAGTGCTGTGAACAGTGATAAACAGTGCGTGAACAGTGATTTTTGTCCCCTGCACAATGAACGCATGTGATGTTACTGTTCACGCGCAGGGGAAAAAAAATTATGAAAACGCAGTTCACAAAACGTGCCACGGGCAAACAATCATCATAGAACTCCTAATCATAACTTGAGGCAAGTATTCAAGAACTCCATAGAACTCCAGTTTATGGTTTTCTTCCATGCTATCTATGTGTGGGAGTGCACCATCAGGTACACAATTCAATGTAAACATTTGTCTCTAGTCTAGAAAAAAAAAAGGTAAATAATCATCAGTTGAATTATTTCCATTTAAAATAGATTTTGGATGCATGTTTGATTCAATAACTTAGGAAAAAAATAATTAATAGGAGTTTCTTTGAATATATTTTGTTGAACCTATGACTATAAATAGAATCTAGATAAGATTTCAAAGAAACTACTACACATTTACAGGTTAATATAAAGGAAAAACAAAAACCTTGAGATAGAAGACAAGTAACTCATCATCTTTGTCTAAGTCCCCCCACATCATCCAACAATCAATACGAACTACAAATCACATACATAGAAAACTCATCAAATTTTCCCCACAAGTAAAACAATAGTACAAATACAAAATAAGTTTGTCATTGAATCCTTAACATTGAAACAATAAGCAACAAAAATTAATAGATCAGAGAGAGCTTTAGAAAAGAGCATCAAGAACTCTCATTTCCACTTTCATGTTTGTGTATTGAATTGATGTTAGTTACATTGAGAATTATACATAAAATAAAAACCCATAAACAATTTCATCTAGAATAAGAAAATTTTGTTTTTTCAATTTTAACTAACAAATCAAACGGCAAAGTTATATCAGGGGAAAGAAAAGAATTGAAACAAAAAATATGCCAACAGACTACCTGGATGTTCATGGCCTTCATGTTGGACTAAAGTTGTTCATGGCTTTCTTGTTAGACTCAAGTTGGCTTTCTAGACAGTAAAAGTTTATAAAATTTTCACACTATTACACCCCAAAATTCTCTGAATTTGAAACAATATTCTAACTGCAAAATTTATGTACTAAAACCCCAATAACTTGCTCAAAATTTAAAAATTAACAAAATCAAAATTCTTTCATTTAAAAAAAAAAAAAAAACAAACTTTTTGGGTAAACTCTGTAAAATAAGCAAATTTATGGGAAAGAGAGAGATTTATCGTGCACAAAATCCTTAAGAAACTTGAGCCCTGGGGAACTTAGAGCTAAAAATTATAAAAATTGAAACCCAAAAAAAAAAAAGTAAAAATCTCATTTAACCAAGCATAACATAATATTGAACTTCTCCAACTAACATGCTACATATAGAGTAGTACATTCTTTTGGAGCAAAAAAAAAAAAAAAAAAGAAAAAACATAAGAAAGAACAAAGGAGAAAAAAAACTTCAAATGCAGTAATTAAATTAAGCTTACTACCAAAAAATAAAAAATAAACAATGAATAAAGAATCATATGTAATCCTTGCTTAATGATGTACAACTACAAACATGGAAAAAAAAATGAAAGCATCTGCAAAGAAAGAAGTTATTGTGGTTCTCTTCCCATATGAATGATGGTATGAGAGTTCCCAAATATATTGGATTGAAATAAGCAACACAAGTGAAATAGAATAGAATACCATAGAAACATCTTAGTAGAAATAACATAAAAAATACGTTTATTAGGGGGAAAAAAAAAATGAAGCTATAGTTCATTGCTTTGTTAAATCTCTCTAAAAATAATACCTACCAAAACCTACAAAGTAATCCACAATTGGCAAATTAACAAAGCAAAATTCATAATTCACATAGGTATCTAAAAAGAACCTTCACAATTGATTGTGATTCCATTTACTTTTACTTCACTTTTTTTTTTCCTCAACATACAAAACCCATAAAAGAACCCAAATAGATGCTCAATTAAAATTGGGAGAAGATAATCCAACATACAAAACCCATAAAAGTCTCTAAAAATCACAAATTTGGTCATCCATATAAAAATATTTATAATAAAAAAATAAAATAAAAACTATTTCCACCTAATTCATAAAAAAAAACACGACATTTATATGTCTAATCAACCACCAAAAAAAAAAAAAAAACAGAAACCCCTCATAAAAGAAAAGGCCAATACAATTGAATTATGTAAAACAGATTATCATAGCATAGAGATTGGAAAAGCCATTATCCAAAGTGGGCATCCTAGTGAAGCGTTGCTAAAATTGTGAGCAAATTAAGTAGATGGAGATAATCAAAACAGAGGAGCGAACCCTAGAGAGAAGGATAGAGAGGTTTAAACCCAGATTTAGAGAGAGGGAGATGTATGCATGTTGTGTTTTTGAAATCAAAAGGAGAAGAAGATGTGTGCACATATAAAATGAGAAAGCATTTGATAAACCACATGCCATAAGTTACATCATACAATAATATAGGGAAAATATAACGTGTAGTGGTTTGAAAGCAATAACAACAATTTTTTTTTTGGGTGAGAAAAGTAGTAACAAAATTTTCACAGCAGGTACCATGCTATCTTCACTATTGTTTTGTTTTATGAATTACTATGCTCTCCTTGATACAATATTGAAGCTCAATTACTGTTGTACTAACAATCACAACAATGCAAAAGGCAAATAACTTGATTCCCTTAAAATTAAATTCATATGTACCATTCAAGAATTCATTGCAGTCTTAATATCCATCCCTGAAACCTAGAAACTACTATGCTATCTTCACTATTGTTTGGTACACATTTGTTTTGTAGTAATTTGAAAATCTTCTTAAAATGGTTTGTGAATTCAAGTATACCTTATTTTTCCTAGAATGCATAAGGTACACACAAAATAACATTAAATCTCATGCTCGAAATTATTTTACGCAGGGGTTTAATCATAGTTACCTGCAAAACCGCTGAATTTTTGACTTGTATAATCTCTTTCATATCATATCTATCTGAAGTAAAAAAAAATGAAACCCCAAAAAAGAAATCATAATAGCAATAAACCCCATGTCTCTAAGACATTGAATAAAACATGTAGGATGTGCAAACTAACTAAATATAAATATTAACATACAGGGGGTCAAAAACCAAATTATATGAAAACATTTTTTTTTTCACCACAAACAACCAAAACAGTCCCATAAACTAATGATAAATGCAGCATGTATACTTCATACCAATGAGATTTTAATGCTGTAATACTTAAGATTTAAGAACCTTTGCTCCACAAAAACGTACTTGGAAGCATAAGCATCATGTTCATCTCTTGTTTGAATAACTCTAGGTCTTTAGTTTCTCTACTCTATTATCAATTTATCATAGTGAATGTGGCAATACCTAATTACGTGACAATTGATTAATGTATGTAGTTAAGTGACAATTAAATCAATTAGACATTCAAATACATCCAATCAATGCACAATCATCTATATAAAACAGGAAATTAGCATTATTGATTAAGGTATGGATAAAGGCTTCGGTACAATCCATAATGACCCTCCCACACAACTCAGCAAGTAGCAGAACTACCAAATTGACACTGAAGATAGATGTACATATAACAAAGTCACATGTATTATGGCTACAGTCTAAGGTTCAGATGATAAACTATCCACTATAGCATGACGAGAATAATGTAAACCACATATGGAGATTGACCTGCAAGCTGCAGCTATTCAAAAACAATGAATCTTGATATGTTCTTTCCTCACAGCCAGCACAAGGAAGGTGGAAACATTCTTCCTCCGATCACCCTGAAGTTGTATAACCTTAGCTTGATATAAGACTAATAAAAATAATCACAGATTGGGGTAATTTTCCCTACCCTAATTTCTAAGCTTTTCTCTACAGGCAATGGCAACAACTAAAAATTCAAAAAATTGCAGACCATAAACTCAATACCCTAACAGAAAAACACAGAAGAATTAACCCTCAAAATTTTAAATATACATAGAAAATAAAATTTAAGTATACCTCAACTTGATATATAGACCTTGTAGCCGATGTAGATATTGACAGCTCGTACAGAGGAGGTAGCTAACAACTCCTCGCCATTAAAGTTGACGGTGGCCTTGAACTTGGGCCTGTGGTCGTACCAATTTGCCTCTCGAAAAGGATACGGATAGGAAACAGAGTGTTGATTGAATTACTGAAATACAAAAGAGAGATCAATGCAGCCAATAATTGAAATTAGCAAAACCCATTACAGGGCTCCAAACCCATCAATCTAAGCTAATCGTTCAGAAGAAACACTCCCAAACAAAACATGAACAAATGGCCCAGACCTGTATGACTAAGAAAATGCAAAGGTGAAATTTTTTATGTAAATACCTGAAGTGAATCATCCACATTCTGTTTGTCAGTATTTCTGAGCTCTTCTTCAAATATATAGTGTTCTGATTCAATTAAATGAGAAGAGGAAGAGCCGAAGGAGGGAAGAGAAAGCCGCAATTCTGAAGTTTTGAAACCGTGAAAGATAGGAAGAGCAAAAGGATGGGAAATATTGATGAGGTATGAAGGAGTGATTCACTTAAATAAGGTGAGGAAGAGACGAAGGAGTGAAGAGAGAGGTTGGTGTTAGAAACCCAAAGGTCTGAAGTTTTGAAACTGTATTTGGAAGAGAGAGGTTGGCGTTAGTCAAGCTTTAGGTCTGAAGAAGAAGAAAGGGTTGGCATTAAAAGAATAAAGGGTTGGGTTTGGGCCTTATAGTGGACAGCAATGTAATATTCATATTTTGGGCTCTATGGTGGACATAAATGAAGTTATAAAGATTGGGCTTTATGATGGAATATGGCTGAAAATCATTTTCTATTTAATACTATTTTGAAATTAGGGAAAAATTTATTAAAAGTATTTTAAAATTATAAGAGAAATTCAGGGAAAAAAAAATTGGAAATGACATGGTGGCTGATGTGGTTCAACAGGAGCGTAGCATTTAATAATGCTACGTTTCAGCTTTTAGTAATATTATATATATATATATATATATAGATATTGACTAGTTGCAGATCCATGCGATGCGTGGGAATATACAATTATTTTGAGATGTGGTGTAATGTATAATTTACTCTTTAAATTTTATTGTAGATAATTTGTTCCCCTAAAAATTAAAAAGTTTCTTAACATAATTTTTTACTCTCTATTTTTACAAATATATAATTTTCTTATTTTGTGGGGTTTTTGATTGATATTATTCGTTTTTGAAGTGATCCATATTCTTCTAAGTATGATTATTATTATGCATTATATTATTTTCCTACTTTCTTTGGGTACAACTAACAATTTTAAATTTCAAATTTGTTATCCTCTTAAGAAGATTATCATGATAATCAAAATTTATCATATAATTACAATTGATATTACTCAGACAATTGATAGATATATTTAAATATATAGCCATGTAGATTGTGTTTTGATATGAACTCAAATTATCAATTCCAAACTAAGGATTAAATCAAACAAAAATCTAACCAAAGCTATAAAGGGGAGAGATATAATTTGTGTAGGGGAACATAAAAACACAGCACCTTAATAACCCAATGTAGAGATATTAAAAAACATAAAAATTCAACAACTTATAAGTAGAGAGAGAGAGAGAGAGAGAGAGAGAGAGAGAGAGCATGATGGTTTGAATGGACCAAATGGACAAAACAAAATACACCAAAGTGGACCGAAATAGGCCAAATTAAACCGAATAGACTGAGATAGACCGAATTGGATTGAATGGACCGAATGAAACTGAATGCCAACTTAAGTTTTTTTTTTCTAAAATAGTGCTCCAACGAACCATCATTGCTCCCAAAAGGCATCACTTCTGGTTTTCAAAGGGCTCAAATTCAACAAATTTGACAAAAAGTTGCAATCTTTTGATGAAGGAATTGGTTGCAGTGTAATCATGTGGAAGCCTTCTGCATGAAATCACAAGTTGGTATGACTATGTCAATCACTGCTCCGAAAAAATGGCATAATTAATTTTTTACAATTAAGAATATCTCCGTTATTACCTTCCTACAAAAATACTGGCCTGTAAAATGTACTTTCGTTTGTCTTTGATATTCCTCCAAAACTGGAAAGTCCTTTTCCTTTCAAAAGATATTCGAAAAGAAGGAAACGATTTGTATCATTAGTGAGTGACGTTACTTGGTGTGATATTAAGCAAGTTTGATTTGATGTAATGAATTTAATTCTAATTTTGATGGGGCAAAAATATATTGACCCCTTGCAAATTAATTAATTACCCAAGTTTATTGATTAAGTCAATTTAACATGCAAAGCATAGTAGCACAAACAAATCACCAAATAACTAAATGCAGCGGAAATTAAATTTGACATGAGTGATTTGTTTATGAATGGAGAAAACCACTGAGGCAAAATTCCACTTGGTGATTTTAAGATCACCACTCCTAAGAATCCACTATTATCAATCACGAGTGGTTACAAGTATAAGGAATCTTACCAAACCCTTTGGACTTGTATTGTAGCAACAATCTTTCCATTTGGCACAAATCCTAGTACGTAACTAACCAATGTGCATGGACCCCAGTACGTGACTAACTCCACAGCAACCTTTTAATTATTGTAGTTGATTTGTAGCAGTTTCACATAGAAACACCAATAAGATCTTCAATGTTGGTGCAAGAGATTTTGCTTAGTTACAAAACCCAAAGACGTATAAGAAACACAGTAAGAACTCTTTTTCCTGTAAGAGGAGGCTAGGGTTTCAAAAAGAAAACCTTATGAAGCTCTCTAGGGTTAGGTTTTTCTTTTTCCACTTCCTTTAAATAAGAGCTTAATAGGCTCTCCTATTCCAAATAGGTTTACACAAACTTTAGGCTTTCGTAGTCCAATAAGAATTATACAAACCTATAAAAAAATAGCCTTTGTAGAATAAAATGTTTCTAGCTATATTCAGAATTTTGTAGTCTCAACAGATTCGATATTTATCGAGCTTCTGTCGAGCTTCCACTTTAAATCTTGATGGAAGTCCTTTTTGTCGAGATTACTGTCAAGCTTTAATGAACAGCTTTTTCTTTACTTGTTTCTTGGTAAGATTTTCATGGCTTTAACACTTGACTTGAACACTTGATTTTTGAAATACTAAACCCATCCTAAATCTACCTAATTACAAGTAAAGTGCATTTTGTTAAATGATTAGCCAATTACATGAAATATGTCCCTAACAAATTTCAATATATTTTTATATATTAAGAGGATTTAGAAAATTAGTTATCACTATCTAAATTGTTAAAAATTCCCTAATCTAATTAGATAGTATCTATTCCTAAAAAATAAAAATGAGAGAAGTTGTTTTAGAATGAGATAGCCACTGCAATACTACTAATCAATCTCATTCATAGCATTGGGTGACACGGCCTCGTTGGTACACCCACTCAAACACATGTTTTCAGTTTTTAAACAATATTACATGTATTTGTATATACTTTTTCACCCACACATATTTCCACACATGTTTTCAGTTTTTAAGTACATGTACCAAAATTTTCCACATAGCTAATGAACTCAATAATCAATATACTCATAAAAGAGAGACACTCGCCTACATGAATGGGAAGGTGTTGGAACGAACCACCTTTTAAGTTGTACAAATCAACTGGTTTTCTATAGCCATTATTTTTTGAAAAGAATAGGAATCTCCAAAAGCATTTTTATTATGCATTTCTTGTGGATAGGTAATCCTTACCAATTCCTTTCAAGACTCTCCCATTCCATATTCTTTCAAAATAATGGCTGATCGAGAAACCAACCCTAATGGCATTGTTTTTTCTTCACGAACATGATAAATTTCATGGAAACTTGAAGCCATCTAATATTTTGATAGACTCGAATGGATCAGTTAAAATCTCTGAATTTGGTATCTCAAACTCAAGTTCCAAGTACGTAAAAGGTAAAGACTCAGTGCCGTATTGGATTGCACTAGAGCGTGATCCACCAAAATGTAATAATGACAAAGCTATGTCGAATGATATATGGAATTTAGGAATTTGCACATTAGAATTATTCCATGGTGATCCTCCTCTAACTTCCCTCCCTAAGTCAGAGGCTTTGCTAGAACAAAATAAAGAAAGAATTAGGTTACCAGATGGGTATGAAATTTATATTATGAATCCGAAAAGATTGTCAGACGAATTTCGTGGAATAGTGATGAGTTGCTTGAGAACAAAACCTATACTTTGGTAAATATATACTTTTGAATTTCCTTTGCATTTAAAATTTTTTAGCTATAAATTTTTATCAGTAACAAAGTCTCAATTATATGCGAGGGTTTATAATCAGATTTCAGTGTCTATTTTAAATGGTTTAGACCACAAGCAGTGAAATCCTATTCTACAATGTTATCTAATATAGCATTGCTTTTGTGGAGTTAATTTAGTTTGTCAAATTCGATTTCACTATATTATTAACAGGTTCCATTTATAAATAATAATAATAATAATAATAATAATAATAATAATAATAATAATAATAATAAATAAATAAATAAATAAATAAATAACGAGGTCTAATTCTGCTACCTTCTTTTTGGTTGTTAAAAGCAGAATGTTGAGACTAATGATATGGTTGGTAGGGTTCCTCAGTCTCAACCTATTCAAACACTCATTGAGTCAACCCAAGTAAACACTCATCAGTAAACTTATACTTTTGAGTTTCTTTTGCCTTTAAAATTCTAAACTTCATATTTGATCTCATTGTCACACCAAGCTCTTATAGGGCAAGGAAGTGTCACTTGAGCTTGATCTATGAAAAAATGGGTCAACAGATTACCTTACTAACACTTTGAGCTTATGATGACCGTGTGCGTGGGCTTGTATAGCTATTAATTTTTGTCAGTAACGAAGTCTCAATTATATGTGAGGGTTTTTAATCATATTTCAATGTCTGTTTTGGATACTTTAAACCACAAAAATGAGTAAAATCCATCCTACATTGTAATCTAATATTTCTTTTGTAGGGTTCATTTAGTTTGTCAAATTCAGTTTCACTGGATTACATATAACAAGTTCCATTTATTAATAATAATAATAAATAACGAGGTCTAATTCTGCTACCTTCTTTTTGGTTGTTAAAAGTAGAATGTTGAGACTAACGATATGGTTGGTAGGGTTCCTCGGTCTCAACCTATTCAAACACTCATTGAGTCAACCCAAGTAAATGAGTAAAATCCATCCTACATTGTAATCTAATATTTCTTTTGTAGGGTTCATTTAGTTTGTCAAATTCAGTTTCACTGGATTAGAGATAACGAGTTCCATCTAATAATAATAATAATAATAATAATAATAATAACTAACGAGGTCTAATTCTAATTCTGCCACCTTCTCTTTGGTTGTAAAATGCAGAATGTTGAGACTAACGATATGGTTGGTAGGGTTCCTCGGTCTCAACCTATTCAAACACTCATTGAGTCAACCCAAGTAAATGAGTAAAGTCCGTCCTACATTGTAATCTAATATTTCTTTTGTAGGGTTCATTTAGTTTGTCAAATTCAGTTTCACTGGATTAGAGATAACGAGTTCCATTTAATAATAATAATAATAATAATAATAACAAACAAGGTCTAATTTTGATTCTGCTACCTTCTCTTTGGATGTTAAATGCAGAATGTTGAGACTAACGATATGGTTGGTAGGGTTCCTCAGTCTCAGCCTATTCAAACACTCATTGAGTCAACCCAAGTAAATGAGTAAAATTCATCCTACATTGTAATATAATATTTCTTTTGTAGGGTTCATTTAGTTTGTCAAATTCAGTTTCATTGGATTAGAGATAACGAGTTCCATTTATTAATAATAATAATAATAATAATAACTAACGAGGTCTAATTCTGCTCCCTTCTTTTTGGTTGTTAAATGCAGAATGTTGAGACTAACAATATGGTTGGTAGGGTTCCTTGATCTCAACCTATTCAAACACTCATTAAGTCAACCCAAGTAAATGAGTAAAATCCATCCTACATTATAATCTAATATTTCTTTTGTAGGGTTCATTTAGTTTGTCAAATTCAGTTTCACTGGATTAGAGATAATGAGTTCCATTTATTAATAATAATAATAATAATAATAACAACTAATGAGGTCTAATTCTGCTACCTTCTTTTTGGTTGTTAAATGCAAAATGTTGAGACTAACGATAGGTTGGTAGGGTTCCTCGATCTCAACCTATTCAAACACTCATTGAGTCAACCCAAGTAAATGAGTAAAATTCATCCTACATTGTAATCTAATATTTCTTTTGTAGGGTTCATTTAGTTTGTCAAATTCAGTTTCATTGGATTAGAGATAATGAGTTCCATTTATTAATAATAATAATAATAATAACTAACGAGGTCTAATTCTGCTCCCTTCTTTTTGGTTGTTAAATGCAGAATGTTGAGACTAACAATATGGTTGGTAGGGTTCCTTGATCTCAACCTATTCAAACACTCATTAAGTCAACCCAAGTAAATGAGTAAAATCCATCCTACATTATAATCTAATATTTCTTTTGTAGGGTTCATTTAGTTTGTCAAATTCAGTTTCACTGGATTAGAGATAATGAGTTCCATTTATTAATAATAATAATAATAATAACAACTAATGAGGTCTAATTCTGCTACCTTCTTTTTGGTTGTTAAATGCAAAATGTTGAGACTAACGATAGGTTGGTAGGGTTCCTCGATCTCAACCTATTCAAACACTCATTGAGTCAACCCAAGTAAATGAGTAAAATTCATCCTACATTGTAATCTAATATTTCTTTTGTAGGGTTCATTTAGTTTGTCAAATTTAGTTACACTGGATTACATATAACAAGTTCCATTTATTAATAATAATAATCATAATAATAATAATAACTAATGACGTCTAATTCTGATTCTGCTACCTTCTTTTTGGTTGTTAAATGCAGAATGTTGAGACTAACGATATGGTTGGTAGGGTTTCTCAGTCTCAACCTATTCAAACACTCATTGAGTCAACCCAAGTAAATGAGTAAAATCCATCCTACACTGTAATCTAATATTTCTTTTGTAGGGTTCATTTAGTTTGTCAAATTCAGTTTCATTGGATTAAAGTTAACGAGTTCCATTTAATAATAATAATAATAATAACTAACGAGGTCTAATTCTGCTACCTACTTTTTGGTTGTTAAATGCAGAATGTTGGGACTAACGATATGGTTGGTAGGGTTCCTCGGTCTCAACCTATTCAAACACTCATTGAGTTAACCTAAGTAAATGTGGGTTCCAGTGCTAGTGGACTATTAAATGAGGATATTCAGTCTCAAGGCTTTCAACCATCCACCAAGTCAACTTAGTTAAATTTATACTTGCGAGTTTTGATTACACTTAAATTTTGAACTTTATATTTGAACTCATTGTCACAACAAGCTCTTACAAGGCAAGGAAGCTTTATTTGAGCTTGGTCTATACAAAATGGACCAATAGAGAACACCTTACTAACATTTTGATTTTATGATTATCGTGTGTGTGAGTTTGTATAGCTATGAATTCTTATCAATAACAAAGTCTCAATAATATATGAGCATTTATCATCAGAATTTGAGGTCTATTTTGAATGCTTGAAACACAAGAAGGAATTAAATCCTATTCTACAATATATTCTAAAATTTGTTTTGTGGGGTTCATTTAGCTTGTCAAATTCTGTTTCACTTATCAAAATAATAATAATAAATAAATAACATGTTCTAATTCTTCTAGAACTCATTATTATTATTTCCTTATTTTTTATAAGTGGAACCTGTTAATAATATAGTGAAATCGAATTTGACAAACTAAATTAACTCCACAAAAGAAATGTTATATTAGATAACATTGTAGAATAGGATTTCACTCATGGTCTAAACCATTTGAAATAGACACTGAAATCTGATTATAAACCCTCGCATATAATTGAAACTTTGTTATTGATAAAAATTCATAGCTAAATAATTTTAAATGCAAAGGAAATTCAAAAGTATAGGTTTATCAAAGTATAGGTTCAGTTCTTAAGCAACTCATCACTATTCCACAGAATTCGTCAAACAGTCTTTTCAAATTCGTAATATAATTCTCATACCCATCTTAGAACTCATTGTTATTATTATTATTATTATTTATAAATGGAACCTGTTAATAATATAGTGAAATCGAATTTGACAAACTAAATTAACTCCACAAAAGAAATGTTATATTAGATAACATTGTAGAATAGGATTTCACTCCTTGTGGTCTAAACCGTTTGAAATAGACATTGAAATCTGATTATAAACCCTCACATATAATTGAGACTTTGTTACTGATAAAAATTCATAGCTAAAAAATTTTAAATGCAAAGGAAATTTAAAAGTATAGGTTTACCAAAGTATAGGTTATATTCTCAAGCAACTCATCACTATTCCACAAAATTCATCAAACAATCTTTTCAGATTTGTAATATAATTCTCATACCCATCTAATAAGCCAATCCTTTCTTTATTTTGTTCTAGCAAAGGCTCTAACTTAGGGAGGGAAGTTAGAGGAGGACCAGTATGGAATAATTCTAATGCGCAAATTCCAAAATTCCATATATCATTCACCTTAACTTTATCGTTATTACATTCTGGTGGATCACGTTCTGGTGCAATCCAATATGGCACTGAATTTTTGCCTTATACATGCTTAAACTTGAGTTCGAGGTACCAAAGTCAGAGATTTTAACTGATCCATTCGAGCCTACAAAATATTAGATCACTTCAAGTTTCTGTGAAATTTATCACATTCGTGAAGAAAAGACAATGCCTGTTAGGGTTGGTTTCAAAATAATGGCTGATTGAGAAACCAACTCTAGCGGCATTGTCTTTTCTTTACGAACATGATATATTTCATTGAAACTTGAAGCCATCTAATATTTTGATAGACTCAAATGTATCAATTAAAATCTCTGACTTTGGTACTTGAACTCAAGTTGAAGTATGTAAAAGGCAAAGACTCAGTGCCATATTGGATTGCACCAAAACGTGATCCACTAGAATGTAATAACAACAAAGCTATGATGGATGATATATGGAATTTTGGAATTTGCGCATTAGAATTATTCCATGCAGGTGCACCTCTAAATTCCCTCCCTAAGTTAGAGCCTATACTAGAACAAAATAAAGATAGGATTGGATTACCATATGGGTATGAGAATTATACTGCTAATCCGAAAAGATTGTCTAACGAATTCCGTAGAATTGTGATGAGTTGCTTGAGAACAGAACCTATACTTTTGAATTTCCTTTGCATTTAAAATTTTTTAGCTATGAATTTTTATCAGTAACAAAGTTTCAATTATATGCAAGGGTTTATAATCAGCTTTCAGTGTTTATTTCAAATGGTTTAGACCACAAGGAGTGAAATTCTATTTTACAATGTTATCTAATATAACATTTCTTTTGTGGAGTTAATTCAGTTTGTCAAATTCGATTTCACTATATTATTTATAAGTTCCATTTATCAAAAATAAGAAAATAATAATAACGAGTTCTAATTCTACTACTTTTTTTGGTTGTTAAATGCAGAACATTGAGAATAATGGGCAGACTAGAGCAAGTTGTGATAGGGCTTCTCAATTTCAACCTTCTCAAACACATATTGAGCCAACTCATCAAGTAAATTTATACTTTTGAGTTTCTTTTGCCTTTAAAATTCTGAACTTTATATTTGACCTCATTGTCACACCAAACTCTTACATGGCAAGGAAGTGTCACTTGAGCTTGGTCTATGAAAAAATGGGTCAACAGATAGTATCTTACTAACATTTTGAGCTTATGATGACCGTGTGCATGGGGGCTTGTATAGCTATGAATTTTTATCAGTAACAAAGTCTCAATTATATGTAAAGGTTTTTAATTATATTTCAATGTCTATTTTGAATACTTTAAACCACAAAAATGAGTAAAGTCCTATCCTACAATGTAATCTAATATTTCTTTTGTAGGGTTCATTTAGTTTGCCAAATTTAGTTTCACTGGATTACATATAACGAGTTATATTTATTATTAATAATAAATAACGAAGTCTAATTCTGCTACCTTCTTTTTGGATGTTAAATGTAGAATGTTGAGACTAAGAATATGGTTGGTAGGGTTCCTCAATCTCAATCTATTCAAACACTAATTGAGTCAACCCAAGTAAATGTTGGTTCTAGTGCTAGTGGATCGTTAAATGAGGATGGACTATTAAATGAGGATACTTAGTCTCAAGGCTTTCAACCGTTTCAACCATCCACCAAGTCCACTTAGGTAAATCTATATCCAGAATCAAAAAAGGGGGACATGAGAATAAAGTTGTCATTATTGGTTAAAATGTACCAAGAATCAACTTTGAGGCGCATTTTTATGAATTGGGATTTGAAGATTAAAAGGCTACATGACTTGCATACACATCTTAATTGAGATGGGACTTTAGGTAGTATCAGAAGCATGTTGGTGATAATATCGCGAAGAAGCTTTGGTGTTGACATCTTATATACTATTTCAAGCTCCATGGAGTACTAGTTAAAACAAGTCAAGAATATATATATATATATATATATATAAACTGAAGTGTAGTATTTATTGTTGCTATGTTTTCATTGAGCCACATCAACGATCATGTCATCTACTTATTTTTTTACATTTTATCTCTTCTTTTTAATTATTATTCTCCTTATTAATTTATCACCTTACAATTACAAAATTACTATTCCTCTAACATTTCCCCTACTTTTACCTAGGGCTGTCAATGTTCGACCTAATCTGCAAACATGACACAAACTCGACACTAGTTTTTGCGGGTTAAGGTTGGGTCTTAGCGAGTTTGGGTCATAAACGGGTTGACCTGAAAGCAATACAATAAGAAATTGGTCATAAGAGAGTCAACCCACATGACCTGCAACCACAATAAACACGTTTGACACGCCAATTTATTTGTGTAAACCTAAAATAACCCATTTAACACAATCCGTTTAACTTGTATAACAAACAAATGTTCATTTTACTTTAGATTTTTCAAATACCTTTTATATCCAACCTATATTTTAAACTTAAAATGAAAAGTGAGTAATTACAAAAAAAACTTACAAGTATAATTGGAAATTGAAACTTTACAAATTTTATGTACCCTAATATAATTGGAAATTGAACAATATTATTTTGAATGTGGGTTGAATACTTGAAGTATATGATGGATGTTATATTTACTATTAAGCATGTTGAAATAGGTCGTGTCACATTCTTGTTAATCCAACACGACCTGTTTATTAGGCGTATCAACTGTCAAGTGGGTTGGGTTAGGTCAACCCGCCTAAGTAACAGGTCAGGTTAGAGTTGAATGATCATGACATGATTATTAAATAGGTTGGGTTATGGTTGAGCCATTTAGTCGAATACCCCTACCTTGACACGATACGTAACCCGAATTGACACCCCTACTTTAGTTTTACCTTTTTATTTCCTCACTACTCTATACCTTAACCTTACAATTCCTTCATCCCATTACTCCTTTTATTTTAACTCATCTTCTCCCCATGTTTTTTACTATAAATATTTGCTTTTCTCTCTTCCATTCTATCTATATATTTCCCACAAAAATAGGTGAATACTCTCTCTCTCTTTTGGTGAATTTTTAATTCTTTGTTGCACATTCAATTTAGGATGATGAATTTTTTTGTTAAACTCTACTTTGGGTTGATGCATTTGGTTATATTTTAATTTGTTATTTTTTTTTTTTACACTTCTCCTCTCTCAGTCAAGTCTTTTTTTTCTTTTTCTTTTTTTCAATTCACATATTAGAATAACACTCACATAATGAGCTTTAATATATTTGGGACATGACCTTAAATTATTAAAGGGGAATATTTTAGATCTCTTGGACTTTAATTAAATAAAATATTTCATTATTTCACTTAAATTCATGTATGTTTAATATTATATGAAACATAAATACTTAACCATATATACAAAGCTAAATTAAAAAATATTTAATAATTAATTAATATACGTATTTTCGCCATACCATATCCTACTTTTTCAAAAATTATTGTTTTGTGATTCCATATTCATACCCGTATTGTGCCCATATCGGTGCAAGTTCTTCCTAGATCCCAACAGACCAAATGTCGAACCACAAGTGATATTAGCAAAAGAACTGATGGCAAAGGGAACCTTTCAATAATGAGATAAAAGAGAAAACTTCCGTACTTTTTGGCAGATTGAAACTAAAGTGTCTGCAAAAGTGCAAAGTCCACCCCTTCCCTCCCTTTTTACTCCTGCAAGGTCTCAGGAATCAAATAGAGAATAGTTGGGAGCACTCGTGACAATATCCTTCTGTTTTTAGCATCCCATATATTATTCCCCCTTCAATGGATATTCTTGATTTTGCTTTCCACCCATTTCAAAAAATATCTGGCTGTAGATTTGTGTCCACCTCATCTTTATACTAGGAGATCCAGACTATGCTGAGGTGCACAAAAAACAAATCATCATGACAAACTGGCTTAGGTGACCACCAAATGGAAAATGAGTAATGCCAGAGAAACAAAAAGTTTTACTATCTTTTTCACAGTTAGACAAATTATAATTGAAATAACATTACTTTCACATAGTTTACCATTTATGCCATTTCAAAAACACAAATGATAAAGTTGTGAAATTTTTGTGCTTCTAGACTTATTGAACAAAATTAATGACAGCCAGAACCTAAATATGCTTTTGCTGGTGTTGTATTATATAAGCATTGTAAAAGGACAATCAGAGCTATCCTTAACTTATAGAAATGCATTTGCTGAAGAAATACAAATAGAAACTTGCAAAAGATAGAGGTAATAAATTATTATTAGAAGTGCTTATTTGGCTATTTATACATATTTACACGTATGGATCTATAATACATAGATATAATACAAAGAATGAAATGTTATATATCCTAAAAGGACTCTTCCTGTAAAGAATCAAAAAATGATACGGTATCATGTACTGTTTTTGTCATACTTGGCCATGTATCTCGCCTCAAAATCTCAATGCAAGAATCATTGTGAGTGTAGTTGCCAAGTGTGTCAACTTAAGTTTTTCTTCAAATATAGCGCTCCAACGAACCATTGTTGCCTCAAAAGGCATCACGGTTTTCAGAGGGCTCAAATTCAATAGATTTTCCAAAAAGTTTCGATCTTTCGATGAAGGGATTGGTTGTAGTGTAATCATGTGGAAGCATTCTGCGAGAAATCACTAGTTGGTATGCGTATGTGAATCATTGCACATACACTCAGGGACAGGATACTTCGTAACGTCCCTTCCTGCTTTATTTGTCCTGAGCTCTGGCTGCCCTAAGGATTCATTGTGTAATTCCTTTATGATGCTGTTGAATTCTGCTTCTGGTAAAGAAGAGTTCAAAAAGTAAGGGGGCACCTGTCTTTTGTTTGGGGTTATATGCTTCTTGTGTCCTGCAAAGGCCCGGTGTCCCTGTATAATATAAACAGCAAATTTCAGTCTCCATAAATGGAAGCATAAAACTTATATTTGAGGTTCTAAATTTATAGATTTAAGATCATTAATGATCCATTATGCTGCTTAAAATATGGACAAATAGAAAATAAATTTTGGATGTTTTTTAAGAATTCAAATTCAGGGAAACTTTCCTCCCACCTGCTCTTAAGGCACAGGCAGTATATAGATTCACATAGAGTCATAGACACATCCATGATTGAACAAAAACTAAAATTAGGTAACCAGTGAGGTACTAAAACAGTAACACGTACAAAAATGGTGTTTTTTTTTTGGCTCACTATGATTAGCTTTTTACTAAAACCCTTTTTTCTTTGGACAAATAACTCAAACCATACATCCTATTTTCTCCAAAAAAATTATCCATTGGATGGGAAAGAAAAGAAAATGACAAGAACCTTTCAATGTTGTAATTTCAGATTGTAGAAACTTTTATTGCCTACTTTTTAGTCTTCTCAAGGAAATTGAAGTACAAGAGCTTAAAAGTTTGCTTAATTATTACTTTCCAAACTCAAACGTCTCAAGGACTTCATTGTATTCACAGCAATTACAGTTTTCCCTCATTACACGTGTTATATGATTAACCATTGGCTGATATTATTTGGTAAGGCCAGATCAATATGGCAAGTAGTTTTGTGATTTCTCATGCAAGAAATTTATATGTTCTACAAAATTGATACAAATAATGCAGTATATACTAGGGAAAATGGTGATGGTGATACCTGGATGGCATGGCCCATGTTCCCTCCATGAGATGGCATGAAAACATCACTGTTCTCTGAGACTATATAATCAATGGCAGCCATAAGAGATGCCCGATTTGCAAATGGTTCTAGTTCACCAGGCAAGGCAAGGTCTTCCTTATTATAAAAATAAGGAAACTCTTGGGTTAATGGTAACAAGGCTTCTTTCCCACCCAATGGCTGCCCTCCAGCCCAGTATATCCTCGCATTTTTTGGGGCTCCAAGAGCTTTAAGTAGCCTAAAACATTAAGTGACAAAACAAAAAGAATTTCAGCCTATTAAAGAATTGTCAATTATAGAAAAAGGTAACCAGTTCAGCATATTGCAGTATTGCACTAGTGAAGGTTAAAAAGTACAGGAGCACATATTAGACTTAGATTCTTACCTGGTTACCTCCAAGGCATTCAAGGGGCAGAGACCTGCAAGCTTCCGCTCATGGTAGGTCATTTTTGATTTTGCAGTTAGGAGCTCTGGACGTTGTTTCCTTTCATTGTTCACTATCTCATCGTACTCATGGCTCAAACCAGGAAGGCAACCAGTTCTAACCCATACATCTTTCTCCATCCTTAAATGAAGAGCAAGGTAGGGTCCCTTGCTTCGCATCCTCTCTGTGAGCTTGTTACCAAGTTCCAAAATTGGTGGGGCAAACCTCAATGCATGAAAAGCAACCTGAAGTCAAACAAAGCAGGCAAAGGAATCAGCTAAATACAGAACCTTAGCTAAATCAAACGGGCAAAGGTGGACTGAAATTCAGCCAAGTATTGATTAGCACAGGTACAAATTTGAAATTTGAGAATATATGGATAGAAACCGAAAAAATGTGCTACCAGTATGATTTAAGTAGGGACGTTTGAAAATATTCAAATTCTTTTACAATCTTACATGATCCTATCAGGTTTATTACTTTATGAATATGTGAGTGCTTTCAAACATAATGCGAGGAAAAGATATACATACAGGTTCTAGGATAGTAGGATATGAGAAAATGAGACCGTAAATACCTTGCATTTAAGCTTCTGCAGATCAGAAGGAAGATCCTTAGTAAGCCTTGAATCCAAGCTACGTAACAGCAGAACCCCTTCTCTGTTAAACTGCAGAGGCCAACAGAAATTGCATTAGATAATCCTTCACCATATACAACTGAACAATTTCTATCTGAGAGAAAAAAGTTTTCATTTTGAACATCCGCAAAACTAGTATTGATCAGAATATTGAGACAATCAGTTAAAATGGTAAGCAACACAACTCATTTTGAAGGTCCATCCAACATGGCAACAACCAAAATAGTTTACAACAAAAGCACAGAATTGAAGCAAATAAATTGATGACGTTTAAAGTGATTAATGCCATTATAATTGTCATAATAGCTCCAGATCATTGCAGTTGTAACTAACTGTTGACATCTTTTTCAGGAGGGAGTAATAAGATTCTTCTCTAACTGCCATAAGACAGACTTTCATAACTATGATACACAGTAAAAACCAAAGGCCCCCAACTAATTCACTATGTCTAGAAGCAGCCAATTCTCTGTCTTACCTCCATCTTTCTTTTTGTTTACTAAATCAGATTTATAAGTAAAAAGCAATCAAGAGGAGCTAGCACAATTACTCAAAAGCATATATACAGAACTTGGTCATACCCGTCTGAGATAATGTCCACGGATCCATTGTGGTGTGGCATGAGGTAGAGGACTACTCTCTACTGGCTTTGTCATTAGATGTGTTGATGGCAATGCCGATACAATTCGCACATCATCTGCAAGAACTCTCTTGAAGTGCTCCAAATCAAATATATCAGAAAATTCACTGCACCCACCAAATAAAAACATGGAAAGAAAAATATATTAATCCAAACAACATTATAGAAACATTCACAAATAAGGAAAGCAACTTAATTTACTTCAATCATGATAGAAAAATGACTGCTTGCTAAATTTAAAATAATACAAAAACCAGAATAATTAATCCAAACCACGACATAAAAACATTCACAAATAAGGAAAGGAACCTAATAAACTTCATCCCTTATAGTAAAATGACTACGTGCTAAAGTTAAAATAATCACACAGAAACCGAAATTCTAATCCAAACCCGAACATTAAAAAATTCACTAACAAGGAAAGGAACTTAACAAACTTCAACTATGATACAAAAATGGTTGCTTGCTAATTTTAAAACGAAAACACAGAAACCAGAATATATAATCCAAATCACAACATACGAACATTCACAAATAAGGAAAGAAACCTAATCAAGTCCAACCATGATAGAAAAATGGCTGCTTGATAAATTTAATTAAACTGGACATAAACCCTTCAATTAGGCAAGCTTACCAATGCTATAGTAAGAATGTACTACAATACACATAATGTTAAACCATGTGACAGACCCTGTTGAGGATCCAGAATTTTGGGAGCAAAAGTTTTGATTGTTGTTGTATAGTGTGAAACCAGTATTTGCTAGAGTGAATCAAGGTAATATGCAACAACTTCAAAAAAGGAAATTTTTTTTTCACAAGCAAAATATGTGAAATAGTAGTATCATTTTACCTTTCATCACCCCAAATGATATTGACTTGCAAGATGGGAACAACCAAAGCAGCCCCAAGAATCCTAGCAATGACCACAGCATCCACTATCTGATTCCTCTGCTGATTCATCCCACCAGAAACCACCACCATTAGATACTTTGACCTGTCCTTCACAAGCCCCTCACTTGCTCTTCTATAATCCCTGCTGAACACCAAGCAAGGCTTGTACCCCAACCCATCTGGCTGCTTCCAAAACTCACTCTCACTGTCTGGACCAATACCCACCTCAGATTTTGCAGACCCATTTGAAATCAACGGCTGAGATTCACTAATACCGTTCAAAATCTCAACTTTCTCAACATTTCCACCAGATGCAACAGCCAGCTCAGGCTTTGAATACCCATTTGAGTTTAAGTCCTTTGCTTCATTTGTAGCACACGGATATGGATGAAATGGGATCACAGGGTCTAGATTGTAGCCCAACTTCAACATGCCAATGAAGCCAAAGAGAAAGAGAAGGAAAAACCATAGCCTTGGGCTTTTGTAGCTGAAGAACCTCAAGTGTTGCTTGGAGGACTTCTTGGGTGAGAGAAGAAGGGATTGAAGAGAAGTGGCTGACAAAGAGTTGATTATCTGTGATGGGACTGAAATGTAAGAGACCTTCCTGTTGTTGCTGCACTTTGACTTTGCCATTACAGAATGAGAAAGCAACAAAGACTCTTTCTTTTTCTTCTGGTTCAACTTTTTCTTTCAAAAAATACTCTGTTTTTGCTTGCTGGGTTCTTCCTCTCTGAGTTTTTAGAGAGAGAGAAAGAATGAGTTATGAAGAGAAAGAGAGAGACGGCGGGAACGAGAGAGATAAACACACTGAATCCATACGCGTTTTTGGACACCTCTGTCTCTGTGGGCTTAAATTTAAAGAAGAAGTTGATTATGTTCAAGTGGAATTTATTTTTATTTTTTAAAAATTTTATTATTTAATCCTAAATACTTGTTTTGTTTTGTTGTTTTTCACATGGACCAGATTGTGTTTATGTTTAAATGACAGTTAAAACCCTTTGCCTTTTCCATTTATGATTTAAATGACAGTTAAAAACTTAAATTAAGCAGTAAATAAACTTTTCCCGACTTAAAGGGGTGATGAATAGAATGCCTAATGATTGTAAAGAAAAAGTATATTATACAACAACTACATGCAACAAATTTCTAAAATTATTAGTGAATAAAGTTTTGTTCTAAAATATATTATGTGATTAGGTTAACCAAGTAGATAAAGCTTGACCCTCAAAAAAAAAAAAAAAAGTAGATAAAGCTTTTCTTCAACCTTAAGTAATTTCTTCTAATTTAATACATGAAAATTCAAATAACTATTTATTATAATTTTAATCAATTGGAATAATAAATACTATTAAACTGTAAATGAGTTATGCGATTAAAAGCATACATGAATAATCACTTGAATAATCTTTTTTCTCCTAGTCAAAGTGTAGGAAAATTTATTTTAAATTAACTATGTGATTAAAAATATATGTAAATAATCATGTCAAGGATCGAGTAACAGCACATGTTGGATTGAGTAAACTTTATATATTTTGAGGAAACTTCTTCTTAGGAGGTTAATTACTATTGTCCGTGTGTAATCAAGACTCAAGAGACATTAAAAAGTCTTTGCTTATGGGGTCCATTGGCGGCCAAAGTTGACATGTGTGAATTGGATTTTACTGCTTTAGTCTAATACAAGTTCTATTGATTTAGTATATAATTCTTGCATCGATTCTAATTTTTTTTTAAAAAAAAAAAAAGTATGATTCTTGTATCAAAGAAAGTAAAAGCAGATGAGAATTGACGTTTTTGTATATTGGGTTGATTTATTTTGTGACTCTTCAAATAATAGCACAAAACACATGGAATTCAAAACAAACCAAATTCAGGTTTCTCTGTTTTTTTCTTTGGCATTTATGTTGTCTTGACCCAACAAAGGTTGTATCATTTTCATTGTAGGCCACTATTGTTTTCTTTCAAATTCATGTTGAGAATTACAAATTGACAAAATCCTTGGAGTAATTGCTACTACAAAGTTTCCCCTGAAAATTAAAAAAAAAAAAAAAAAAAATTGTTTCAACCTTAAAATACAAGCAATAATTTCTCAATACTTTCATAATTTATAGACAATCATTGGAGTGATTCATGCTGTGGAATATGGATCACTTTCATATTATGAGAATGTTCACTTTAGAACATTTCTTTTTTCCTTTAAACTAATTTAGTTTCAAAGTATGCTTATGTGTGTATATAAATCATTTTCAGATTCCAAACTTATTTCACTTGAAAGCATCGAGAGGACCCACTATAGAAAACTAAAGAGTAGGTGCTTTGTTGTTGTCATCTGCTGGTGGAGCATTATTTTATAATAAAAAGTGGGATGTTTTTACATGTGGCTTTCAATATTACAACCTTCTTAAGACTATTATTACACCACACAAATATATAGATAATATATCCCCTATGAAATTTAAACAAATCAATAAAAATAAATTAATAGAGAGAGAGAGAGAGAGAGAGAGAACTTGAGAAATTAATAAGGGGCCAACAACCTGTTGTCTATAATATATTATAAACAACATATTTCGACAATATAAAAACTTTAAAACGACTATATTTTTATTATTTAATCATGTATTACTTATTCAAAGGTATATATAAGAAATTTAATAAGATTAATAAGAAAAATATTCGTTCGATAAGAAGAAAAAAATTTGTTTTCTAAAAGTTTGACACTTTAAAAAAAAAAAATGTTTGGTTGCAATTTGCAACCCTCAAAGAATAGTAAAATATTGGGAGAATATTTGCTATTTTGGTCCATTAGATGCATTTTTATTTTTAGTTGACTCAAGAAAAAAAAAATACAAGAGAAACATAATAAAAATTACAATATTTTGTTTTTGAAGCAATCTCAACACAATTGGACTGAGACACTACCTCCTCTTTTCACCTTGTAAGTGCGCATGCTTGGCCAATTTTATCCTACATTACAAATTTATGTCTATATTTAGCATAAAATCCACATTTTTTATTTCACACCATCACAATTGTGTATATTTAATTGGTAATGTAGTTAGAGACTTAGGATGTAAATTTACACAATTTTATATGAGCTGATATAGGTGATTTTTGGTTTTGTACATGTAAAATTTACAACTTAAACTATAATAAATTGAGCGATGCAAGTGCTCTTACATTTTAGCCAAAGAAATCACCTTACCTATGTAATAATAAGGAGTCTCTCTTGCTCTTTATCAATATGGGATTTCAAATTTAACTAGCACACTAACTCATCATTTTATTCATTAAAATTTTAACTTATTATTTATTAATATATTAAAATAACAAATTTAATATTAAAATACTTCAATAAATATCTTTTGTGATGTCTTGTGCTTTACGTACAAAATCACTTTGCTTTTCTCTCTATTTACCAAAAAAAAAAAAAAAAGATTAGTAAAGTATAATGGAAGGCTAATATGGTCCAACAAAATTGGAATTTGAAATGCAAAAAAGGAAAGAAGAGAGAGGAAGTGGGAAGACTGTATAATGTGTCATAGACACCTCGAGAATGAGGAGTGTCGTGTTTGGTGCGTAATACAACACAGCAAGCAGAGTACAGCTGCCCCAGTATACATATTAAAACCAAAAAATTTAGCAGAAAAAAAGTTATCACATGTGATGCTTCCTGCCGCCATTGCAGATTGCTCTGCCCTCCCTACTCTTCTCATCTCTTAAAAACAAAAAAAAACAAAAAACAAAAAACAAAAAAAAGAGCTTAGTAGCACAAAATTTTTTGCAATTTTTTATTATAATTACCACGAGTATCATTTGTAAAGAAAAATAGCACATTCGTGTATAAGTAATGGTTAATTACTTATAGTTTGTCATACTAGAGTCATGACAAAAATATTGTGAAATAATTTACGCACTTAGAACTACTTAGTTTTTATGGGTTATAAAGCCCTAGAGCCTGATGTCTCCAAAAGTCATTTCAATAATTGTTTCAATGCCTTATTAGCACAATTATGACATGATAGAATATGATTAATAAAGAAAAAATGATGAATTTATGCGTAAGTAATAGCTAACTATTCATAATCTGTTCCGTAAGAATTGTGAAAAAAAATTGTGAAATAATTTGCTGATCTAAAGTACTTAGTTTTATAGGTTATATGGTGTCCCCTAAATTCATTTCAATAATTGTTTCAAATGCCCTATCCTCACTCTGCTCTTCCTTCAATAATTCCCTAGAGTACAGCCCTTAAATTGACTGCCAGCTGGCTTCCACTGCACACTAAGCCAAGAGTACTTGTTCCACGTTGGAAGATATGACTTATCATTACCTGGCCAGATGGGCCTATTAGTACACTTCCCTTTCCTTTTTGCACCTTTTATACTTTGTTTGTGGGAACCTTCAAGCTTCATTGTCCGAGGTAGACATGGAATTGGTAGTGTAAACCATTGGCTACGCATGAATAGCCATTTATCGACAAAATATACATCATTACTTTTGT
Organism: Quercus gilva; assembly: GCA_023621385.1. Taxonomy (NCBI): domain Eukaryota; kingdom Viridiplantae; phylum Streptophyta; class Magnoliopsida; order Fagales; family Fagaceae; genus Quercus; species Quercus gilva. The sequence continues at coordinate 2,381,148 of CM042476.1, forward strand.
GTTAAAGTTTTTTTTTTTTTTTTTTGTCATAATTTTTTATGTAATTCATTATGAGTTTTGATTGAAAAAAAAATTGAATTGAGTTCATTTTAAAATGATTGTTTATCATTCACTATCAAGACTAAAAGGAAGGCCCACATAAAATTTTATTAATACATCTTAATAAATTGAGATTAATTAAATTCACTGAGATGAAAATTAATAGTATCTTATGACATTTATTAATAGACAATTTTGAAAAAGTTTTGATACAGGTTTTATGGTAAATATAAAATGTTGTAAAAAAAAAACCAATTACGTTTTATTTTTTTATAAATTTTTTTTACAAATATTTTCTAAACTAATATTTTTATGGTATTCGTTAACATTTCATTTAGTTTAATATCATTTTTATACGTATTTGTAATTAACATTATTATTAAAAAAAACTACAATTTTTTTTTATGTTACTAAATTTATTATTTTTATAAGAATACTGTGAGTGTTCTTCTGAAAAGTCATTTGAGACCTTGTTGTTGGATAGTAATAACTTGGATGATCAAAATTTCCTTTTACTCTTCAGCCATCAATTTTAAAATTTTATTTAAAGATTCTTTGTTTTTCGAATAAATTTTTTTTAAGACCATTGTTAGTGATTTATTTATTTTGTGACACCATCAGCAATTTGAGCTTTCAAGGTCAAGCATCATCCCATAAATTTTTTTTTTTGGTGATTTTTTTTGTGTTTTGTTTTGTTTTTCTCAATCTATCAATTTTAAATAAAAAAAGAAAAAAAAATCCCCTATTTTTTTATAGGGAAATTTTTCCTATTTGAGATTATAATAAAGTTAGAAAGTCTCTTTAAAATTACATGTACAAACTACAATATACAAAATTTTCAAATATCTTTTCTTAAGGTATATATTTACGATTAATCAACCCTTCATTCTCATTTAATAAATATGTGACTCATCCATGACAAAGACATTAAAGACTTTTAATTTTAATTTTTTTTTTATGTTTTTAATTAAAAGTGGGGGAATAAATAAATAAAATACATGCGCATGATAAGTGACGATGAAGAAGTAAGTAGCGTTTTGGGGACGGTATTCTGTCCGCGTCTGGTACATGTCCATTGTCCAAATTCCAAATTCCCAAACTCCAAAGTCCTCTCAGGCTCCAGCTGCCATGGGCCCCTACATTTTTACATTCTTCAAGTCTTTTTTTTTGAAATACATTCTTCAAGTTTATTACTATAAAAAATATATTATATTATTATTCAAAGCTTAAACCAAACCCACTCTTATTAAAATCTATAATAAAAAAAAAAACCCCCACTTTTATTTATAAATACTTATTATAAAAGGGACAGCCAAGTTTGCAACATTCACACAAATATACATAAGCCCAATTGAGTGTTGACTACAAATTCTCTTGTTGGAGAGTTTGGTCCAACCACAATTTGATTACGTATGGATGGGATATGACATGTCCATTTTTGTCACAATGCATGAATCATATGGGTTTATACTTTACTTAACTCTCTTTTGTTAAATTATGCCTAATCCAAGGAGTTGCATCCTTAATTAAAACATACTAATTCAATTATTAAGAATATGTTGACGGTGCTCGATTGCACGAGTTAAGAAGGAATTGAGCGAGTCCCAAATTTATTGAAAAGTAGAAAAAGGTAATAAACAAATAATCCTTTAACTAAATATTGTGCGAGTGTCTAAAAAAAATTGATTGATTGCAATGAAAAGACTTAACCTTAACCAATGTACTTCGACACTCGTTACTAAATTTTTTAAATTAACAATATGATTATAATTGAATAGCTAAATCATATATTTTAGTGTCTTATGTGATTTAAAAGGTCATTTAGGTTAAGTGCATATCGCCATCTCTCATTCAATCATATTCTTTTCAATTCAATAGATCTCTTCTTAAACCATATTGTAACTATTCAATTCAGCAATTTACCATACAATGTAATTTGTTGTGTTGGGATAGAGTTATGCAACTACATGGAACAACTTAAACATGATCAATTTAATAATTGTGTCAAAAACTCTTAATAATAATAATATGATTCGTTTATTGGTTTATTAAGCTAGTTAACGCTATGCAATATCCACGTATATAACACACTTCATGAATAGGTCTTGCTGAGTTGGCATAGATACGAATTAGATTCAAACAAAAGCAATATTTTTTTGATATAATAATTACAAACAACTAAACACCACACAATTTCAAGCATTATCTCTTACTTGATATTCAAGTAAAAAAATAAAAAGTATGAACATCAATACCAAAGAAGTATAATCATTAACAAAGGCTCATCCAATGTAATACTTCGGTGATGTTTATATATATTGTTTTGAAATAGTACTGATTTGGCTGAATTTTGGAATTAAAAAAAAGAAAGAAAAAGAAGCTTGTATTGAATTATAAACTAGCTTGGGTGGAATTGAATTCAAACTAGAAACATTTTAGAAAATTTTTTTTTTTTGGGTAGTTGGGAAAATCATATTGTTGAATTATACAATTAAATTGCCAAACTTTTTTTATTTTTTATTTTATATGAGCAAACAATCAAACATATGAGTGATGAATCGTTGAAATAGAAAAGTTAACGAATATTTTAAAAGTATTGATATAAGAAATGTTTTTAAAAACTTTAATTTTATGAGAAGATAAAAAAAAAAAAAATTTTTAGATGACTATTAATATTTTTTTATAAATTAATGTCAAAAATTTTTAAAAATAATTTATTAACAATTATTTTAGAGCACCCGTGAATACAATTGGATTGTCCTACATTTTGTTGTTATATTGAGCAAACATAGGATAGGAGTAATGAATCTCACATAGAAGGAAAAATCAAAGAAGATGAGTAGTACTAAACGATATACATACATAGATAATTGAAGTAAATTAATTCACCCAATGAATTGGGTCAGAGCTTAGTATTGTGGGAGAATCTTGTAGCAGGTTTTGATAGGTGAACTCTCTCCCCACACATTTATCATTAGCCCGACCATTTGTATTGGAATGTCAGTCTGTCAGGGTGGTGCCACACTGCCACATTGTTTTTAATGCATATCAATATTAGTACCCCCCCTATAGTTTTTGGTCAATATTTCTACGCATCCTCATCAAATTCATGTAGCTCCAGTTTTAGCCATTTTATATTTTATACCTTATTTTATACAAGAAAAAAAAAAAAAAAAACTAAAAATATAGTCCAAAAGTCAGTGCTGAGTTATTTTTATAATAGACATTCATTTATCTTCTTGATGTAGACCTATCACCAGTTTTTAATATATAATTAAACTTTATGCTTTTGTGAAGAATAATTCTAATCTATTCCACACCATATAAGATGCGGCTTCATAGCAGGAGTTCGTGTCTCAGCACTCACAGAGAAGTGGTTCGAGTGATAGCTCCAGCAAGACCTGTGTGGTACATGTGATATTACTATTGTCATTATGTGACGTGAGGTCGATGAGCTCACACTGAAATTTTTTTTTTTTTTAATTCAAGAAAAAAAAAATCTAATCTATTCAGAAAAAGGAAAAAGAAAAAAAAGAAGAAGAAGAACAATTCTAATTTGTACACTCAGTTTTTACCTTTTTATTTTTATATGCATTTCTCAATAATAATACAACTTATTACACGTTTAATTAAGAAATTTGCTGTGTGTGCTTACGTGCTCATAAACAATATAAAATGTAAGATAGAGATACATTCATGATATACCTGATCAACATGCAATAATCATGGCATTATTAAAATGTTTTACCCTTAATCATGCTAAATACAATCCACCGATAGGCAAGAACTTGACGTGCTAGCATGTCACATTTTTAATGGCTAGTAGTCTAGTACAATCTTAATGGCCCTGCTTAAAGTGGCAGGATCTATCCAGGCTTCTCCACCTATAATTTTTTGTTTTTAATAATTGCTTTAAAAGACATAAAATTGTTTATTAAGATGATACATAACATCTCATGCTTAGTTTCATTAGTGTTTATTTATTTATTATTTTTTTTTTGCATTGAATTATTGTTTAATTTGTTATAATTATTTAGGTTGAATAATATTTATGAAAACAAAAAAAGAGAAAGTATGAGAAATTTTTTTTAGAAGAAGAAATATGATAAAAAAAAATTTTATTGTTGAGATAATTACAATATGCTGTTAATCTTGTAACTCAAACTCTTTTTCCCTCATAGACTTCAAATACTTTGTATATGAAGAGGTGTCAATTCAGTTACAAAGCACTTGACAAAAAGTATGATAAAGTTGATGAATATTTCTTTATTTTTATTTTTATTATATATATATATATATTTATTTATATTAGATTTTGAAGGGTTGGGGTTGTTAGTTATGGTTTAAAATATTTTTATCAATACTATATGATTGGGATTATTTGAACATTTCAAAGCCGACACATCATAAAAGCTAGGATGAATTTCATGAGTTGGCCGTGGCCACAAAATATTCCCACTTTCCTATGTCATCCAATTGAATCAAAGAATTCAGGAAGGGGCAACCCAAGTTGTAATTATCATTCCCTTAACAACTTCAATTAAATTAATGTCAATTTAGAGATTATTGGGTGGTTAATGGTTATGATAGCATTTCTGGTGCGCTTAGCTTATCAAACTTTGTAATTATCCATATCTTAGGTGAGGGTTGTTGTACTGCTCTTGATAGCTGGACATCTTTGCCATCTTTGTTTCCATCCTAACTATCTAATGAAATTCAAGGATGCTATAATTAGTTGGTTTGATAGAAATAATAAATGGTCAAAATGTACAGTTTCTTAGATAACTTTGTACATTTTATTCCTCAATTATATTCAAACACATAACTGCTTTGAGTTTGTTTGCTTGTTTGTTATTTTTTATTTTTTTATTTTTTAATAGAAAAAATATTGTATTATATTGTTTAATGATTGAAAAACCTAATTCACTATGCTTAATGATTTGTACCAAGTTTTTCCCATAATGAAATTACATCTCTCTCTCTCTCTCTCCCCTAGACTCCAAGGATCAAAAGCCCTTCTAAAACAAATGCACTTAGGTCTGGTCATTGATGTCAAAGTTTTGCATAGCACTATGGCATATTGTCACTATCCTGTCTTGAGGTTCAGGTTTAATTACCTTTCCATGCATTTGTTGACATTTTAGTACCTAAACTTGATATGATTTTTTCCTAACAAATCACATACACCACTAAAAAAATATGATATAGACTTTGTTGATTTTATATTAGGGTTTATTTTCTTATTCTATTTCCACTAGAAAATTAAGAGGGGCTTGTTTCTATGGATAATTGTTAGTGTATGGATTTATGCATAACATAAAAGATACCATTTATATAGTAGTTGAGTTGTTAAATCATAATAGTGAGAGTTCAACAAATGTTCCTTCTTTTCTTAATATAAAAAAAAAGAGAAGAGAAATGTAGGATTAACAGATTCAAGATACTTTTTTTCTTCTCTTATTTTTTATATTTTATATTTTATATTTTATTTTTTATTTTTGGTGAAGGTCAATAATAACATTAACAACCAAAGTTCGTGGAACTTTGTCCCAAGCGTGACAACGATAGGATATAGTGAAGATGATCAATTGTCATTATAACCAGTTATTGTTGCTGCCATTCTAGATATATATGATATCATTTCATTGTTCAAAAATGGTCCAAAATCTTTTAGATTAAGCTATCATAATTTTGATTTTGAATTTACTCTGAATCTAGTATCATTAATTACCTAGAGTACAAATGAAGGAAGTAAATTGTACACACAAAACTATTGTAGCTGATGGTGGATTATTAAAGAGTGAAACATGATCAAAGATCCCATTCCCAACATCACATGATACTGAAAAAAATAATGTACATCACAACGGTCGAATTTTTATCATATTACTCTACATAATTTTTAAACATCTATTTTCCATTAAGTGGACCTTCAAACCATGTGAAAAATCAGAAATATTTTGGTCAAGATTTTCAGTTTTTGAAGATCCCTAGGAATTTAAGATGGTGTAAGAAAATAGGTGAACTTATTCAGAGATTCCAAACCCCATTTGAACCCTCTTTGTTAGGCAAGAAATAATCCACAAGTTCATGCATAATTTAAGAGCTTGTTGATTGTAGAACAATCATGGGCTTGGACATGATTGTGGTGGTCATAAGTTAGCAGGAAAAACATGCAGTGGGTCACTGGTTTGTCACTTTTTTCATGCATATAGGGCACCACTTCTTGTGCAATGACCACTCGATCCCCTTTGTACCTAACAAGTTTTTCCTTTCATTCAAGGACAATTTTGGCGACTCATTAAGAGCTTCATGGAAAAAAAAGTGAGGGAGAGGGGTCCAAATTATATGAAGTAATTATAGCTTTTTTTCTTCATTACTTGTCTTGTGGTTAGAAACTGTTTGATAAATAATTTGAAAGTGGATAAGATGAAGATAGATTTGCATTGATAGTATAATATAAGAAACCGAAAACAGAGATTGCTTTGAATTCAGGAAGCAATGCAAAGAAAGGTCCATGTTTCTTTCATGTGAGTATTGTCCCCCTCCCATGTGCATTTATGTTATGCTCCCTTGTTATACCTACTTCTCTTCAATCACTATCCCTTCTTGTTTGGCTTGTGAGAACTTTTACTATTTTGGAATAACTTCATCTTTGCAAAGATACATAATTGGTGAACTGTTTTTGGCGTACCCAATATTTGTGTGGTGCTAGATCCTAGATACCACCAAAAAACTACTTCACCGTTTTCTTTTTGGCTTTATTAAAAGCTATGTACCAAATTTTTTGATTCTTTAGGTTTTCAAATTACCAAACAATCACGGGTCAAGAAAATAAGATAGTAAATCCTTTATAATGGCGGTGAAGGGGTCAAAGACATTAAATACAAGTTACTAAATATGTTGGATGTATATGTGACTTGAATTAGTCACACACTTGAACTAGTCACACAATTTTGTTTCAAATTTGGCTAATGAGTCTTTATTTCTCTTTGATTTTGATAGTTGGCCGGCCCTAGTTAGTTTTGTTATGTGCATCCGGCGTTGCATTTTAGTATTTTAAGTGACACTTTAGGTTTGGAGAATTAAGAATTCTTGTGGAGTGCTGGTTATAGTAAGAAAAAGGTCTTTGTATATGTTTGGGGTTTGGGTCATATCAGACTATAAGAGTCCCTTAATGTACCTTTATAATCTTCTTATATCTTTGTGTTTTCTATATATGTGATTGTTTATTACATTTTTTATTCCTATTTTGTATTGTTAAAATAAAAGGAACAAAAATAGAATGATGTAGATTATAGAAAGAAATTAGAAGCAATATTTAAGTGGTTTGACGTGATGGTTTATCTTCATAATAGAAAGTTTTAACAAATCATAAAAAGTTTAGAAAGTTCACAAATTATAGAATTACGTGAATAAGAGGGAGGAGCGGGGGCCAAAAGCCTGTGGTCACTGTGCAACACTAGGCTAACACATAATGTGACAGGTTGGGTCAATTGCGCATATATGATATGGACAAGTCTAAATCCAACACTAAGCCCACTATTTTAAGATATCACTTAAGGAGAACAATGACTTATAAACTCTAAAGATAGCTCACTCTTAATCAATGTGAGACAAACAACATAGAGCAATTGTGTTTGTAACACTCACCCATGCTAACATTCGGTATATGTAGGAGCTAGCTTTAGGCTAGCCCCATACTAACATGGACATTCAATATATATGTCTCTCTTGGGCTACAACATCTTTACGCTCACAATATCTTTAAAATGCATAAATCCACAATAATAAACTATGCTCGCAACAAATTGGTATAAAAAATTCCGCTATTTTAACAAATTTTTTTTCATATTTCTTTAACTTGAGTGCTTGAAAATTGGCATCAAACTATGAAATTGAGATAATTGAAACATGGGCTAGGCTTGAGGCTATTATATTGGTGCTTCTCTTATAGTTGTTGTCCATTTGGGCTTTTCTACCCTAGACACTTCAGGATTGGTTGGTGAAATGACAGGGTGCATTTTGGCTTCTATTGTAGATACATAAAACATTTCTTGTTCTATGCAAATCCAGTATGTAACTACAAAACATTTCGTTGACATTGATGTATTATCTAAGTGACAACCCTCACCTTCAAAAGTTAGTATCAATTGTATTGTATCTGAGAAAGCAAGAGAATCAATGGAGGTTGGGATTGTTGTTTAAAAAAAAAAAATTTTGGGGCTGTTATAAGAAACTCGTTTGTCCAATGACTCCATAATTTTCTAGAAACAACATGCTGTTTTTCCAATTATTCACACATCTCTTAGAACTCTTCAATTGAATGATAAAAAAATAATTTCATATCCTATGATCTCACAAATAAAAAAATAACTTCAAACTTACTATATAGTTTTATTTTAGTTAAAAACAGTAGAAAATATATTTTTTTTAAGAAAAAAAAAATGAAGAATATACAACGGGAGCAACAAAATGATACATGGGCCAGGCTTGTTGATTCTTTGTGGATCATGGACTCAAGTTAATTCTCTCAGAGGTCCAGAAAAAACAAACCATTTTTTTTAGGGGCTAGTGTTATTGATCATAGGAACACGTACTCTATCTCTATGGCTACCCTCCAAAAGTTAATAGGTAATCAATCTAAAAAAAAATTATTTACATACTACAAATAATAAAAAAAACACTGAAATTGCATATGGACATTTATGTGGGTTTGAAAACATTTTATGTCATTTGCCTTGCAATAAAAACTATAAATATTTCATGTAAGTCTCGTAGTGGTGGTGGTGGCGGCAGTGGCAATACTGAAGGTGGTGCATGGTGGTGGTGCGGCGGTGGCAATAAAGACAATAGTGATGACGATGGTGGTGATGGTGGTGGAGCAATAGTGATGGTGTTAGTGGTATAAAGGAATGAAGGGAGTGAGAGCATAAGGGAATGATGAAAAACACTTTCTACTTTCTAAAAGTGGAAAACACATTTTTTAACTTCTTTTGTTGTTGATTACAGAAAACATTTTTCATTAACTTTTGTTTTTTGTTGTGTCAAACACAAAAGTAATAGGATTCAAAACTCCACACATTAAAAATTACTAGTAATTTCTAAACAAAATCTGATCAAACATTTGGTATTTATCAGTACCAAAGCTATTAGATCATCACTTCTCTACAAGACCATCACTATTATCTTGGAATGAAAAATGGAAGCTACAAGTTCATATTTCTTACAATTACGACACACACAGTAAATCACTCGCTTTAAATTTCATTACTGATTAGAGTGCAACAATGGTGGCCCTGTAGTGACGTTTTCCTTTTGAAGGAAATCTCTGAACCATAAAGCAGTGTTTTTCATATATCTAGTTAACCCATTTTCATAATCTACATAATTGATGCCAAGCCGATATGTATAGCCAAATTCCCATTCAAAGTCATCAAGAAATGACCAGACATAGTATCCTTTAACGTTGATTCCAGCCCTGCAGAGAAGCCTTACTTGTTAATATCTTTGACATTGGAACTAAAAGATACTAGAACATTCACATCCCTTTTTTGTAAACTAGCCTAATACAACTAGTTAAAATATTCATCATAAATTATGTTTTCATTTTTTTATTGAGAGAGAGAGAGAGAGAGAGAGAGAGAGAGAGAGGAGGAGAAGAAGAAGAAGAAGAAGAAGAAGAAGAAGAAAAGTTTTAGAAGACGCAACATTGCTCTCTCCAAACTTGTTGAGCACTATAGCATTTTACAAAAAAATGAATGGGGAGTCACATGTGGGACATTTTTCAAAGATTCTTGATTGTTATGTTCTTCAAATTGACTAAAAAATCTTTTGAAGAGCAGGTTGCTAATGTGCAATAGCTAGCTATACGTTTATCAACATTTCAAAGGAAATGTGCATAAAAATTGTACATTTCTAATGTGAAAATATGATTTATCCCTTGATGCCAATTTACATTTTCAATCTTCCTTGCGGTATTATTATTGTTAAATATTGTCAAAGTCTTACCAATGGGCAAAAAAGACCTATCGTTTTGGATGTATGTAGGTGAGTGAGATCCACATGTTATGAGTGTGGTATGACATTAATATGCATCCAAAACACTAGATATCGTCTCTTTACACGATACATTTGCCTTCACAGCAAGTGTTACTACATGAAGAATATTCATGTATTTATTCAATATTATATGTATGCATGGATCAATACTCACTTGATAACTTTTACGAGACTTGATAGATGGAGTTGGTGGTATTTTAACCTCAAGCTATCATTGAGAGCATCTTGAATTGGCAGCGAGCTATTATTTACATCACTAAACCCTGAAAAGAACAATTGCATAAGATTACATCCTATACATGATTAAAATTGTAAGTACACTACTTGTAAAGAGAATACAAGATTGTCTTACCGTTTTCTGTAATTATTATAGGTGGATTGTTGAAATTATTCTTTACATATAGTAGAAGTTCTTGAATTCCCTTTGGATAGATGTAAAGCCAGCCAGAAGGAGTCTACAAAAGTAATCATTTATGACATTATTTGATCAATAAAATGAGTATAATCACATTCTTTATATTAGAACATGCCAATGTGAAGGTCCGCTGAGAGAGAGAGATTACCGGTTCACCAATAGGAATTCCATCTTTGTCTGCTGCATGTGACAACAAATTATGTGAATATATAAGTACGCTAAAATCTTATAATTTTAGGTTAAATTACATATTTGGTCTTCAACATTTGACTTTTGTTACAAAGTTGTATTTATACTTTAAAGAAAATCACTACAATTTCTATACTTTCAAAATTAATTCAAAAGGTCAGTATCTTCATTTGATCAATGGAAAATAATAACGTGATGAAATAAATTCAAGACACCTTATAGGCTCTATGCCATCAAAGTGACATTAGTTTCATGAATTCCATTTACTACGTCAAGATTTTCCATCTATCAGATGATGGTAAAGACAACAAAGAGAATTCGTAAACAAACGTCAAAATTTGGGGACCAAATATACAATTTAGCTAAATTTTCACGCTTAGAAGGTTGTAGTTTTTTGAACCTACTAGTCAAATCTACATGGCTATCTGTTGAGTAACTTAGATTGATGCTACTAGAGGATGTGGAATCATCTGCATATCTTGCAGTGTAGTAATTTACTCCAAGGAAATCCAGAGACTCTTTTACCATTTTTGATTGTGCTTCAGTGAAGTTGGGTAGTCGATTTCCCACCAAAGCTTGCATGGACTCAGGGTAGTCACCATATGTAATTGGATTAACAAACCTATAGAAAATTAATAATAGTAATATAAATGATGTTGAATTTGAAATGAAATTTAAAATAATAGTGATAATAAGGAAGATCATATATAGGACATTAAAGACACACAAGTGCATTAGAGTTGGTCGACCATCGAGAAATTGGTGCCTGCATAATTACTTTTGGAGGGGGTGGGGGGTTATTTTTATCAATTGAGACACTTTCTATGTTTTACGGTTTTAGGTTTATGCATAAATAATCGTTGCAACTTCTATTGTAGCCATCATAATTAAATTGCAGCAACTATGTGGTCATATTTAAGAGCACTAGGTAATTACTGTAGGTAGGAAAAAAATGTTTCTTCAATGGTAAGAGCACTAGCAGAAAATTGTAGTCATCGTACTTACCATCCAAATGCAAAATCAAGAGCCCTAGAGGCAGCATTGCTGCTAGAGATTGTTTGGTACTTGGGCACCATCCAATAGGTTGATACTGTAATACCAATCTCCCCCATTTGAGAAGCCTATAAAATTAAAATTCCCTTTATCATATGCATCCTAGATAACAATAAATATGTAAAACATTTTTATAATCCCATAGGCTTTTTGTGTGCATATGTGTGTATACTGTATATAACTAAACTATCGTAGATAAATAAGTTGGTGAACCAATAAATTTCACAATTATTGAGGTGGCATGATATGATTGATATACAATAAAAATGGCAACAACTGATAGATCCGTGTAAAAATTATGCACCAATCACAACTTGCCATCTTAACAAGTTATGAACTTTTTTTTCCCTGTTTTAGCATTGTCCATTATAGATTGGGAAGGCCATCTAAGAAGATTTTTGAATATCATTATTTAAACACAAACCTGATAGTTCTCTCTATACAATTTTACAGCAGTTGCATGAGAAAGAATGATGTGATGAGCTACCACATAGGGCTCTGTTCCTGAGTTCCCAAAGGTGCAATTTCCTACATAGCTAGAGCATCGACCAGGTGCCGTGTTACCTGTTGCATACCCTTCACTGCTAAACGTATTTGGCTCATTAAAAGTTGTCCAATTCTTCACTCTATCACCAAATTCTTTGAAGCAGAAGTCCGCGTAGTGGTAAAAGTCATTCCTAATTTATTGGAGGATAAGGATCATGTCATTTTAATTGGATAAGGATCGATTGTACCTTTGACTAATGCCTATTTGGATGTTGATTGTATGTAACTTACACAATGTTGGTGCTCAAGAATCCATCGTATTCATCTTCAAGTGCTTGTGGAGTATCCCAATGGAATAAAGTAACCAAGGGTTGTATACCTGCTCATTATTGTGGAAATTATGAAGGGAACTTGCCAAAGAATACTGTGTTTGGGATGAAAGGGTAATGAAAGTTTACCATTATATAGGAGCTCATTAATGAGTTCATTGTAGAATTTGACACCTTGTTGGTTCACTCCCCCGCTAAGTTTTCCCTCTATGGACCAAATAAACTTCATTTATATAATAAATATCATTGGCAGTGACAGTACAAATAGCAAGAATTCTTATCCTTTTTTGTTTTTTGTTTTTGTTTTTTTCTTTCTTTCATTTTGTTTGTTTTGGTTTACATTGAATGAGATAGTCACACAAATCACTCCCATATTAGGTACAATGGTATGGGAAGTATGAAGGATGAACTTACTAGGAAGTACTCTGGACCAAGAGATGGAGAATCTAAAGGAGTCTAAGCCAATTTCTTTCATCAGAGCTATATCCTCCTGAAACAAAGCTTTCTTATCAAATTAACCCTCCCCTTTTCACCCACACCCCCCCCCCCCCCCCCCCCCCCCAAAAAAAAAAAAGAAGAAGTAATGATATTCCTCTTTTGCACTGTGTAAGATGTTCAAGATAAAGTGAAGTAAATCATACCTTGAAACGATGATAAAAATCTTGAGCTACATTCCCTGAACTATGGTCCAAAATTTTTTCTGCCATGACCATAAAATATCTCAGAAATCATCATAAGATAGATATGCAGAAAAATTGACATTTATTACATCAAACCTTGGTATTATAATAAAGTATTAAAAAGTCCCCCCTCCCCCCTCCCTCCTGACGAGAAATTATTATTTACACTGGAAGGACTGCTGATGTGGTCCTCCCTGACTAATGAGATGATACTATCTATACAAATGTATGTGTAAACTTCCTAATCAGCACAAGGAATAAAAAATAAAAATTACTAGATGATGTCACATGTGCATAAATAACAGCATTTTATTGGTTGAGAGGTTAGGGAGGATCACGTTAGCAGTCTTCTTGGTAGACTTAATAATTTCTTCACCCCCAAAAGGAGTTAAAAAAAATTAAAAATGAAATTTATTAACCGTTGGACTATGTATACTTAATATCAGTGAACTATTGTGATTCAAACAAATATATAAACTCCTGGAATTTAGAAATTGATAAGAAATAACTTTTTTTTTTTAATTTATAATTTTAATTATTGGCTGGTAGACCACACATGGCCATCCTTCCGTTATATCTTACATGTACCTATGAAATCATGTATGGAATTTTTACTCACTTAAATTGAGTATCTGTTTCTCTATATTTCCTTTTATAATTTAAAATATTGTATTTTGTATATCTAATTGAGTCTTTTAATTTTAAAATAGTTTGAAAGAAGTGCTTCAAATAATTGTAATTTGACACAAATTTATTATATATAAAAAAATCTAATAAACATTTCAAACTGTTTGTTGACACACTAAGAGTAGGAAAATTTCTCTCATGGAAAGCAATGCTATACACTTATGAAGGAGTTTGGTGAAGAATCTTAGCATCCCAATGTTGGGATATACACAAGTGAGTAGAAGTCCCACATTGAGCAAAGGTAAAAGAAATGAATAATCGATATTTGGGTCCAAACTTATAGATTTAAGGTTTTGAATGGTAGTGTATAAAGGTTATTTAAAGCTAGCGTATCTTGTAAACAAGTAATTCACATAATCTCTTTGACTTATATTTAAATGTTCAAATTTTTAGGGGGGTTTGGCATTATTCTAAGGATTCAACATTGAAGTACAGAATTGGGTGAACCACCAGTTTCTTGGCTGAGTTATGGGCATTGCGTGATGGGCTCATGCTGTGCATCAATAGAAAATTTCAAGCTATTGAAGGTGAGCTGAATGCAAAAGCTGTTATTGATGTGCTTTCTAACCCAAATCAAGCTAATAATAATGTTCTTTCTATTTTGGATGATTGCATGCAGCTGGTTTCCCAAAATTTTCGGGTCCAATTTAGTCAATGCTACAGAGAAGCTAATAGATGTACTGACCTACTTGCGAGAATGGGAACTCAACAAACTGAGGACTTTTGTTTATTTGATAGTCCGCCTGTAGACATTGCTAGCTATTTAGATTTTGATTATTCTGGCATGTATTTGAACAGGCGCTGTCCTGCTAACTCTGTTTCACTTTTCTAGTTTTTAATATTAAGTCCCTCTTACCAAAAAAAATCATTGACTTATGGGTATATGGGTTCACGTGCACATATACTCTTTAGGTGGATTTGGTTGTTTCTTACTCATTAGTCATCAACTCATATAGGCCTAATTTAGAATAAACACAATGTAAATGTTTTTTTTTTTTTGAGATTAAAGATAGAAATTTCATTAAAATGTAAAAATAAGTATACAAAGGGGTGTGGAACTGGGCCAGACAAGAAAAAAGAAACAAAGAAAACAGGGGACAAAAACCCTTGTAAGCAAGAGATTAGAGACACTATAACCATGGGTCCCTAGAACAAAACAACCAAATCATCAAGGAGGCTTTTATTGAGCTGCAGAGAGCAACTGATGCTCGCGCAAAACCTGTGGCTCCATTAAAATAACCTTTGGGTGTAGCTGAATGTGTTCAAAATGGTATTTGTTTCCAGCATTCCACAAAGCCCACCCAATGACAGACCAAACTTCAAGCTAAAGATATGGATTCAGGATCTAAGAGTCAATTGTATTACTATATTGTTCCAAACTTTTTTGTGGATAAGGTCCCAAATTTATTTGTATAGGGATTTCTAATTTTACTGCTTATATATAATTAGAAACAGGTTGGAGTAAGTTTCTTTTATTTAGTGTTTGTTTGACAAAGATTATTTTTGGCAACTTATTTTTGTTATTATTCATGAGTTTTACTGCACTTTTTGGTATTATTCATAGGTCACACTGTACTATTTTAGCTAATTTTTATATTTATTTATAATATTTTTATCAAAAAAATTTTAGTTTCAGCAAAATAAGCTGATTCCAAATTCAAATGAACCCTTATTTATTTATTTATTTTGTCTCTTAAAAGTGGCGGTAGATCTATTGGCATGGAATATATTACCAAATATTTCACACTTTCTCCTACTTTTCCTTTTTTTTTTTGTTATTGTTGTATGATGGGCCCAAGTAGGTTCTATATGAGAGTGAAACAAAAAATCCGGTGAAAAAATCTATGTCTACATCACCACTCTTCTAAATATACACCGGATATAAAATTACATCTCATTTCTGTCTCTTTCCCAAGTCCCTCTCTTCCTTTCTCTTTTCTCATACGAGTTGTATCCCATATCTCATATCCCATATTTCATATCTCTATCTCATAATATTACTCAAAATTCTCTTTACTTTTTGTTTGGTTATCTCAGCTACATTTCTCACTCCTTGACTCAAAATTTTGAAAAATTGGTGGAGCTCACACACTCATAACTCAAGTTTTGGAAACATTCTAAATACTGAACTCAGTTCCTATGACTCTAACTCAAAATTTTGAGTTTTGAGTTATGGAAACATAACTCAAAAACTAAACTAAACCAAACAACTTACATTTCAGTGGAGCCTACGTTTTTTGAGTTTTGGGTGATAAAATCTGAGTTATATAACTCAAAGCTCATCAAACCAAACATACTTTGAAATCGCTCATGCACTCTCCCACAGTCAACTCTCCTTACACCATTGTTAACTTGCTTGGGCACTCTTTTCCTCTATGTTTATTATTTTATGTAAGAATTGACATATAATATCATCTATTTTATACAGGGGTAGACTCCTCAAGTGTGAGATCCAGTCTCATGTGAGAGAAATGTTGTATGTAATCGTTATATAAGATATCGCATTTTCTTTTTCTCTATTCTCCCACTTACAAGGAGAGAGAGAATAGAAATGTTAACTTGCATTTGATATTCCCGTTCCTTTAAATTTTGACTGAATTTTGTTTCTACATCTCAACAAGTAGCACAGTATTACCTATGCTAGAAAATACATTTCAACTTTTGCCTGCTAAAATCATGTGGGCAATGAAAACTTGCAAAAAATTAATGTACCAAAGAAAATATTGATGCAGAGAGAGAGACCTGGATGTATCGCAGTGAAAGTATCCCATATGCTAGACCCTTTGCCATCTTGGTATGCTGCCCCTTCATCCTATAAAGGAGGAAAAAAAAAGAAAAGAAAAAGAAAATCAAACCGTGAAACATACTTTTTTGCAAGAGTAACACTATACCATTGCCATCCTGCTATGCTGCCCTTTCATCCTCTATATATATATATATGTATATATAGACATACACACACACACACAATGTAGGACACATGTATAAATGATAGAGCTAGCACAATACTATTGCTGCATACATGCCTGATAAGCACTTGACCCTGCTCCAAACACAAAACCAGCCGGAAAATCACTCCGGTTGAGACCTTCAATGCAAGCAAAAAAATAGGCCGAGGTCACAAGGTAGAAGAGCAAATGATGATGATGAATTTCCATGTTTGACTTTTGGTTGCACTGCACTCTCTCCAAATCCCTATATATATTGTAGGGCACGATTAGGTGATGGACCAAAGTAATTATTGGAAGTTTGACACACTTAAATATGAAGACAAATTTAAAAATCTCACTTAGTGATTTCGATGTTTCTTTTCTAATCCATATGCAAATTTTAAAAACAAAAATCTTAAAACGATTATCATTCTTGTTTTATATTAAAGTAATTTTTTGGTAAACCACATACATGGCGGACTAAATTAAGGCCTAAATTTGCCCCAGCATTTAGTAGGTAGAATTCTTGTTCATGCGATTGTTTCACATTTATATTAAAATAATTTTTTTAGAAAGAGAAAAATTGATTTAAGTATATGAAGTAATTAATTTAAGTATGAAATAAACTCACATAAAATATATATATATATATATATAGATATATATATATATATATATATATATGAAATAAACTTCCTTATATATACATTGTCATTTTTGGTAATTTATCTCTCAAACTGCCACTTTTATAAGTGCTAACCAAACACTCAGCTTTTTCAAAAAACACTTTTTAATATCTTTTACCAAGCACTCAGCTTTTTGAAAATGTACTTTTTTATTATGCACTTTTTAAAAACTTCACTTTTTTATTATGCACTTTTACAAAAAGCTGAACCAAACTCACCCTTATAGTAGTGTCTACACTCTTTTATATTATGTGTAAAGTGTGGATATTATTTTAAAAATGTGGGCATTTTTTGTGAAATTGTAGACATTGTGTAATATAATGTACATCAAAGTGTGAAATAATAATTTCCATGATTTTATTCATGATTGACCGATTGGAAAGCTACCGTATCCACTTGAAGTTTGCTTTTTAGGTTTGAAATACCATCGAATCAATCATTTTGGGATTTCTTTCTTGCTTATTTCTTTGAATTTGGAACCTGAAATAACCAAATATTCACCAACAGTCAACATGTTTAGCTGCAAAATGAACACAAACACATCCCAAAAAAAAAAAAAAAAAAAAACCCAGCACCTTACAAAACAAAAGCTCAGCTAATTTTGAAATAGCAAGTCATTGTTGAATTGTTGAAGTAGTAGAATATTAGGTAGCAAGAATGTTGGATGCATAAAAGTTAATTTCCCCATATCATCGTTTAATTACTTTTCAACGCATGGTCCAATCCCACATGGAAAGCCCAAGGAAAAAGAATGAGAATTGTGGTTTGGAGGCTAAGATGGTTTTTTCCTACAAATTTCTGGGTTCTATGGGGAAACTTTTGTAAGTGAGCTTGGATTGTTTGTAGTAAAGCCCATGGAAAGTATCATAAAACCAAAAATTTATTAACTTACAAGCCAAACTGAACTAGGCAAACCAGATTGCTCTATATGACGCAAAATATTTAATCTTCCTAACCTCCCATAAATTTTTTTGCCCAAACTATGAGTGTAATGCTGCATATATCGGAAACATAATATACTTTTTCCTATAGACAATAGCATATCGCTTTGAAATAATATTTTCTTTGA
Source organism: Quercus gilva (assembly GCA_023621385.1). Classification (NCBI taxonomy): domain Eukaryota; kingdom Viridiplantae; phylum Streptophyta; class Magnoliopsida; order Fagales; family Fagaceae; genus Quercus; species Quercus gilva. Next base: position 2,399,773 of record CM042476.1, read on the forward strand.
GGTTATGATGGGTGTGTTTTGTTTGGTCAAAACTAAAATTTGAAAGGGGGAAAGTTTGTTACCTTAGCAAATTGTTGGAAACTGTTTTGTCTAATCTATTAGCATCATATTGGAACACAAATTAGTCCACTAAATGGGCTAAAATCCTTGAATGTGAAGCTAATATATAAAATTAAGTTTAGCTCATAAAAAATTATTAAGAGGCTAGCTTTAAACACTACATTAACCATCATAATTTAAAATTCTTGTATATTATCGTTTTGTATGGATTTTTGTTAATGACTTCCCTATATTGTATCTTTTCCTTTATTTTTCTCTCATTTGTAAGTGAATTGAAAGTCTGAAAACCTAGACTTTAAATGTTTTCACTCTCATTTAATCATTTCTCTTTAAGGATAAAAATATAATTTTAGAAGATTAAAAAAAAAAAAAAAAAAAAAACTATTCGCATATCTCTTAGAACTCTTCAATTGAATAATTAAAAGAACTTCGTATCCTATTATATCACAAATAAAACAATAACTTCAAACTTAGTAAAAAAGGTAGAAAATATTATTAGAAAAAAAGAAGAAGAAGATTATACAACAGGAGCAACAAAATATTCAGCACAGGGGAGAATATTACATAAAAGGATACATAGGCCAGGCTTGCAAATTCTTTGTAGATCATGGACTCTCACATTTGCTATGAAATTACAAATGGAAATCCCTTTTGCTTTAATTTATTTGCCTCTTGAGTCTTGACCTTCGGCTCACTTGTCAGACTTGGTATTAATTTTGGGCTTTGACTTTTGATTAACCATATCATACAAGACCATCATTAATATCATGGTTTGAAAAATAGAAGGTACAAGTTCATATTTCTTACAATTACTACAGTAGATACAATAAATCACTTACCTTAAATTTCATTACTGATCAGAGTACAACAAAGATGACACTCTCGTGGTGAGATTCTCCCTTTGAAGGAATTTTTTGAACCATAAAGCAGTATGTTTCATATATCTTGTCAACCCATTTTTGTAATCTATGTAATTGATGCCAAACCGATATGTATAACCCGATTCCCATTCAAAGTCATCAAGAAATGACCAAACATAGTATCCCTTAACGTTGATTCTTGCCCTGCAACCAAAGCCTCAATTATTGCTTAATATTTTTGACATTGGAACTTATAGATACTTAAAGCTATGCCTTTTATCCATATTTTTAAGGCAATGTGCAGAAAAATTTTCAAAATTTTAATGCAAAACATGTTTTTGGTCTCTTGTTATTAATTTACATTTTCAATCTTGCCTGTGGCCTTATTATTATGGTTATCCATTGTTACCTATCAGAAATAAAACTTTGAAAAAACTTCAATTGAGGCCTTAATATAAAGATGTGGGACTTTCACTCACAAGTGTGTGTGTATAACAATTACTGCATGACGCAAAACAAAAGCATAAAAGAACTAGTTCTTGTTCGAGACCCTTAACATTCACCAAGAAAAAAAAAAAAAAAAAAAAAATCAGGAATCCATGAAAAATAAAGAATCCTCAATTTTATTGAAAATGTATTATTCTTTATTCTTTTACAGATTGCCAGTCTATTTAAAGGCTCTAAAAAACTTATTTCCCGAGTTAAGATAATCCTAAACAGATTCTAATGGATAGAGTATCAAAATAGGACTCTAATTGAGTAGGAAAGTTTTAAAAGCATCTAGAATAAACTAATCAAGGAAATAAGATACTATCTTCTAAAATTACCCAAACTAGTTTAAAACTCCGTGCATATACACAAACACAATTAAAAAGACACACACACACATCATATACATAAGTTTCTGTCTAATAAATAATGATTGTTTATAGTATTATGTAAAAAGTTGATAAATATAAAATATTTTTAGCAAGACAAACAAATGGCATTTGAAAACATAATCTTTCAAACTCTCTTTTCTTCTAATTTAGAAATATAATTAGATATACAATTGAGTTTCTTATGGTTCATTTATATTGAATTCCTCGTATTTTGCACTGAATTAACTCACTTGACACAAAAATTAAAACGTTTTGATGGAACACATAATACAAATTAGACTCCAATTAAAATTTAATTTGGATTCTAATTGAATTTTCTCTCAAATTGGTTTTATATATATATAAATTAATAAATGATAAATATAGACACCTACATTTTTTCGATATCATATATATGCATGTATATAAATCGATACTCACCTGGTAGCGTTTAAGAGACTTGATAGATGGAGTAGGTGGTATTTTAACCTTAAACTATCATTGAGAGCATCTTGAATTGTCCACGAGTTATTATTTACATCACTAAATCCTGAAAGAAATAGATGCTATAAATACATGACTAAAATTTTTTAGTACAATATTTGTAGAGGGAATACAAGATTGTCTTACCGTTTTCTGTAATTATAATAGGTGGATTATTGAAATTTTTCTCTACGTATAGAATAAGTTCTTGAATTCCCCTTGGATAAATATAAAGCCAGCTAGTAGGGGTCTACAAAATTAACCATTTATGGCATTCTTTACTTAGTAAATTGAGTATGATCACATTCTTTAAATTTCAACATAACAATATGAAGGTGCTGTGCTAAGAGACAGAGAGAAAGATTACCGGTTCGCCAATAGGAATGCCATCTTTCTCAGCTGCATATGGCAACAAATTGTCTGTGTAAGTGAAAATTACATAATTTTTAAGCTAAATAGTTACATTCAATTTCTTGGGTGATGTATTTTAGGTTCTCCAATTAAATTCTACCGTGTGGTTATACTGTTGTTGGGAAAGATAATCAATGGTTTTGCACTTCATTAATCATTGCAATCATGTTATTGAATTTAATTAGAAAACCAAAGCTACAATACCTACGGAAAAATATGCAGTTTGTATTGTATTTTTATTGTAATTTTTATAAACATAAGGTTGTGGCTTTTGAACTTACTGGTTAAATTTACATGGCTATCTGTTGTGTAACTTAGGTTTACACTACTAGAAGATGTGGAGTCATCTGCATATCTTGCAGTATAGTAATTTACTCCAAGGAAATCTAGAGACCCCTTTACCATCTTGGATTGTATTACAGTGAAGTTGGGCAGTCGATTTCCCACCAAAGCACGCATGGACTTAGGGTAGTCACCATAGGTAACAGGATGAGCAAACCTAGACAAGTAATAATAGTAATACTAATGATGATGAATTTCATAAAAATAATCACTATCAATAATAATTGGGAAACACACAAGATATTCAAGAGCATTATTGATTATTGTCATGAAAGAGCAACCATTAATAGTGTAACTTATCACATATTTATGTAAAGGTTACGTGATATTTTAATTAATTATTCAAACATCAACTGGACTAAACAAATTCATTTCATTTATTTATATCAACATGAGACGTGTGGAATATGATCAAATTTACTGGTTTTGTCAAGGATTTGGGGTAGTAGATCTCTGAAAAATTGGTACATTATTGGGGATATTTCTAATATTTGGGAAGACTTGTCTTAGGTTTATTATTGTAATTTTCCACATACATGTTGCCAGGTAATAGGATAGTACATGTGTGTGTGTATATATATATATATATATATATTGATGAACTTTGAAACTCTTGTTGTGGAAGACATAATAAAACTTTTTACTGAAACTGAAAACTTTTTGCTAAGAGCACTGTAAATAAAGTTAAAAGTTAGTTGAAATAGTACAGTAAGGTCCATGATTAGTATCAAAAATTACAGTAGGACCCATGAATAGTAGCAAAAATAAGCTGAATAGTAAAATAAACTGGCTTTTTAAGCTGGAGCCAAACGCACACTGGGTGAATCATGCAAAATTTGGTATTCATGTGTGTGCATAGGTCTTTTTTGTTGTTTTCTTTTTCTTTTTCTGTTCTTTGCATGTCATAAATCCTAGCTTAGGTTTCCTCTTTCCTCACATTTCTAGCAGAAAATTCTAGTCATAGTACTTACCATCCAAATGCAAAATCAAGAGCTCTAGAGGCAGCCTTGCTACTAGCAATTGTTTGGTACTTAGGCACCATCCAAAACGTTGATACTGTAATTCCAATTTCTCCCATTTGAGAAGCCTATTAAAAAAAAAAAAAAAAAATTTCCTCTATGAAAAGCATCCTAACATTATATATGTAATTTTTTTTTTTTTTAATTCCATAGAAATTGTGTACGTATATATGTATCCATATATAATTATATTATTATAAGCCAAAAAATCTAATTATATAGAAAAGATTAAAACTATCAAGCTGACATGATATAACTAGTGTACAATAAAAGTGGTATCAATTGAAGACTTATGTAAAAGTAATATTGCACTAATCACAATTTAATATCTCAAAAAATTGTGAAAAAAGTTGTGATTTTTATTTTTATTTTTTATGTTTCTAGCATGGCTCATTATAGATAGTGAAAGCCTTCTAAAATTATTTTTGAATATTATAGTTTAGGCACAAACCTGATACTTTTCCTTGTACAATTTTACAACAGTTGCATGAGAAAGAAGGATATGATGAGCTACCATGTAGGGCTCTATCCCTGAGTTCCCAAAGGTGCAGTTTCCTACATAATTAGAACATCGACCTGGTGCTATGGTACCAGTTGCATACCCTTCACTACTGAATGTATTTGGCTCGTTAAAAGTGGTCCAGAGCTTCACTCTATCACCAAATTCCTTAAAGCAGAAGTTCGCATAGTCATGATAGTCATTGCTGATTTATTGGAGGATAAAATGACTAATTTGTTAAAAGCACATCCAATAGAAATTTGTTGAATAATGTAACATTGATAAAAATTACACAGAGTATATCTCTATCTGTCTCTCTCACATCCTTGGCTATTGCTTAAACCAATGTTGATGGCATGTCAAACTTACACAATGTCGATGCTCAAAAATCCATCATACTCATCTTCAAGTGCTTGTGGAGTGTCCCAATGGAATAAAGTTACACAGGGTTGTATACCTGCTCATTATTCTGAAATTAGTTAGGAAGGGAACGTACCAAAAAAAAAAGAAGGTTGGGATGTAGGGCAAATGAAGTTTTACCTTTATATAGGAGCTTATTAATGAGTTCATTATAGAATTTGACTCCTTGTTCGTTCACTCCCCCGCTAAGTTTTCCCTCTAAAAGACAAAATGAACTTCATTTATTTAAATTATACATATCATAGGTACCATTTTTTTTTAGAAGAAATATCATTGGTACTTTGTCAGTGACAATATAAATAGCAAGAATTCTTATCCTTGGTTTTTATTTTTTTGGGAATGAAATAGTCAATTTAAATGTGAGTCACTAATCACTATCATATTATGTAAAATGGAAAGGGAAGTATCATGGATGAACTTACTAGGAAGTACTCTAGACCATGAGATGGAGAATCTAAAGGAGTCTAGGCCAATTTCTTTCATTAGAGCTATATCCTCCTGAAACAAAGCTAAGTTTTCTTATCAAATTAACCCCACAAAAAAAGGTAAATGAAGAAAGTATATTTCTCTTTTGCACTATGTAAGATGCTCAAGGCAAAGTGAAGTAAATCATACCTTGAAATGATGGTAAAAATCTTCAGCCACATTCCCTGTGCTACGGTCCAAAATTTTTTCTATTGTGATAACATAAAATTTCTCAGAAACTATCATAACTATAAGAAGGATATGCGGTAAAAGTGAAATTTATTACATCAGACCTTAGTACCATAGCGAAGTATATAAAAACCCTTTTTCCACTTCTTTTTTTGAGAAACAACCCTTTTTCCACTTAAAAGCTTTTAAATAAAATGTATTAAGATTGCCTGCTAGTTATATCTATACTATATTTCAAAATGACTAATATTCTCATAATTTAAGATCTAAATAGTTTTTTATAAACTTAGATTAACCTAGTATATCTCTAGTCTGAGATTCAATTCACCGTATCAAATGGATGAAGTAAAAAAAAAAAAAAAAACCTCCCTCTCATTAATAGAAACAAAATATAATTACAAGTTAAAGCTAGCGTATTTTGCAGGAGGTTAATTTTTTGATCCATAATTTAGCTAAATGAATTCTTTTGAGTTATTTTGAGGGTACTATCATTATCTCTTCTTTATTAGATTTTTGCCTTGGGATGCAGGATGAAGATTGGAGTGCATAATCCCTTTTGTAATCTGTATGCTGTTTCTTTTTCTATGCACTTACCCTCTTTTTTTTTTTTTTTTTTTTGAGAAAAAAAAAAATTATACTTAGCACTTAATATGTGACACAAATAAAAGCCAGCGTATTTTGTAAACAAATAATTCACATAATTCGAGTGACTTATAGTTATAGGTTCAACCTTTTAGGGTCAAAAAAAAAAAAAAAAAACCTTGTAGGGTTTGTATTATTCTAAGTACATTGAATTATAGATTCACGTGCACATGTAATTTTCCTAGTAGGATTTGATTGTTTCGTACTCATCAGTCACCATTAGTCCTAAGATTTAGAATAAAGACACAAAATGTAAATGTTAGAGATATGAGAGCTCAGGAGCCTATTGTATTATAGTGTTCCAAACCTTATTGTATAGGAATTTTTTACTTTACTAAGCACACGTATGGGTAGCTTGGAGTAAGTCTTACTACAAATAATAATAATAATAATAATAATATTATTATTATTATTATTATTTTAATTTGACTATTTGTTGATGTACAATAAAATAGTATTTACTGTTGGATATATTTTAAAATTTAAAAAGAAATATAATAAATTTAATTTTTGGGTAGGTGACATGTGGTGCCACCTGTATTGCTATTGACCAAATTGGTGGATATGGTAAGTGAGAATTAAGTCCACCTACCCCAAAAAATTCCTTCTCATTCTTCATAATTTTCAACTCCTTTTCGAAACAGTTTTTATTCTTCCTTTATCTCTTCTATCTTGCCAAAATTCTTGCTCTTTATTGGCAAATATTCCTTCAAAAAGTATCAGTAGACTTTGTTAACACCTTCCAAAACAAAGGTCAGTTTCGTGGGAAGTTCTCAAATATTATGATGGGTTTGTTAACACCTTCCAAAAAAGAAATCTTTAAACTGTGCACCTATATAAACAAAGGTAAGGTTTCATTCAAATTATGAAAAAAAAAAAAAAGGTGCCATGTGATAGACTGATACTCTAAACTTTTTTTTTTTTTTTTTTGGTGTGTGTTCTTCAATCTATTTATATTGGGCATCCAATGATGAGTTTGAAACTCTATTTGTGAGTGCATATTTACAGAGTTGTTGTTGTATCTTAGAGAACGATTGCTTAAGACATTTGCACTAAAGGATCCTCTTAGTGAAGGCGAACTCACTACTTAAGGACAGTGGATTTAGTTCCATGCCTCAACGTTAAATTTCTGCTTAATCTTGAATTTTATGTGCTTTTACACTTGTTGATTTTGTTTAGTTGATCTGAGAAAATCCTTATTTTAGGGTATTGCTATATTATTGAAATTGATTTATAACTTTGTTACTTAATTTGAGCAATCATTCAAACTATTTTTCCAACATTTACTTGTCTTCATACAACAACTGAATTCTTATTTTTATTGTTAACTTGCATTGGTCTGTCTCTCATACACACACACAAAGAAAAATGAACTCAATGTTAAGTGGAATTCAGTGTTCCAAGTTCTTTAACTTTTGAAGATGCAATCCTCTAAAATCATGTGGAGAATGAAACTTAGAAAGAATTAATGTACCAATGAAAACATTGATGCAGAGAGTGAGAAAGAAAAGAGAGTCTGAGACCTGGGTGTGTCGCAGTGAAAGTATCCCATATGCTAGTCCCTTTGCCATCCCGGTATGCCGCCCCTTCATACTGTAAAGGAAAAAGATTTAAAACACCAAACATACTTAATGCAAAAGCACCATACATATATGTTAGAACTGGTAATTAATCACCATTGCTGCATGCATACCTGGTAAGCACTTGACCCTGCTCCAAACACGAAACCATCCGGAAAATCACTCCTGCTGAGACCCTCAATGCTAGCAAAAAAATAAGACAGAGCCACAAGGCAGAAGAATAGTTGATGAATTTCCATGTTTAACTTCTGGTTGCAGTGCACTGTTTAGCTCTAACTCCCTAGCTATATAATGTTGGGGGACCATCAAAGTCATTAGGTGATGCACCATATTAATTATTGGAAGTTTTAAATACTTGCATACGTACCCAAATTAAAATCTTTGACAAATGTGTTCTTAGTGTCTCTTTCCTAATCCATATGCAAATTAAAAATAAAAAATATAAATCGTAAACCGATTGTTACTCTTGGTCTATATTGAAGTATTTTTTTTGGTCATCTGGATCACATGGCTTAATAAATTAAGGCCTAAATTTGTCCCATCATATAGAATTATTATTACTGGTTGACCGATTGGGAAGCCATTGGATTCACCAACAGCAGTTGCAAAATGAACAAAGGAAACACCAGCAAATTACAAAACAAAAGCTCTAAATTCTAAGACGGCGAGTTATTGTTGACTAGTTGAAGTCGTAGCACATTTGGTAGCAAGAATGTTAGGTGCATAATTTTGCAACAAAGTACATTGTTTGGGTATATTTTAGAGCCCTACATAACGAGCTGAACCAGATACACTTCACTTCTATGAACCGGATACAAATTCCATAAACTTTTTTTTTTTTTCGGAATAAAACTATTATCTGGGTCTAAGCCCAAATAATCATCGTTCTACTTTTCCTTAAATGGACCAAGCCCATAGAAAGCCCAAGGGAAAAAGAATGAAAATTTTGGTTTGGAGGCTAAGAGAGGGTGTTTTTCCTACTTATTTTTGAGTTCTATGGGGAAACTTTTGTAAGTGGGCTTGGAGTGTTTGTAAAGCCCATGGAAGCTATGCATACGTAGAAAGCCCATTTGTATGGGGAAGACGTTTGCACTTTGCACTTCAAGATATAAACTTCATTTGCAACCTTATATCCGCATATAATGTCCACTGTCATAAACCCAAAAATTTATCAACTCCAAAAGATGCCAATCCTCTTATACCAACAAGCCAAATTGAACTGGGCAAACCAAATTGCTCTACTTGACAACAGACATAATCATCCTAACCTCCCATAAACTTCTCTACCCAAAGTTTGAGTTATGCAAATACCCAGTGTTCTAAACAGGTCTAGAGCTGAGTCTTTACTTAATATAGCAGTATAATAAGATGCGATTAAAATCAATACGGATTGGATGTAAAACTCTTGTTTTACACCCTCTAATCATTGTGTGCCAAGTCAGCTTATTGCACTTAAAAACTATAACTTGACACACGATCAAGTCTTTTTAGTTTATTGCACAATTGCACCTAATCTTTTCTTTCCCTCATTTATAGTTCATTATTAATTGAGGATTATTATTTGACAAGAGACTTGTAGTTTAATTGACACATTCCTATGCACAAAGTGCTTAGGAGTTTAGGGAGAGAATTCGAGCAAATCAAAACCCAACATGTGTGTGACAACAAAAAAGATCCCAACATAGATTATTATTATTATTTTTTTGATAAATGAGAAAAAGTATTTCATCGTCCAATCTCATGACAGTTATGTTTTAAGTTGTGTTGATAAATTTCTGTATCAAAACAAGTGTTAATGATGATTGCATCTGTTTAGTTAGTGAAGAAGCTGATTGAAGAACTCAATCTTCAAATGACTTCAAATCTACTTGAGATAAGTAGGTTTACTTATCTTTAGCAACAAGAATTAATACCAAATTGGTTGTCTCCTATCATCTTTAGACCCAAATTAAGAAACTGGGAGACCCCTATTGTAATACACTACATAGAAATCTAGAACTGATTTTCAGAATAAGTGCATGCTGAAGGATACAACGAAACAATTAGTTCAACATACAACAAATCAGTTGCTCAAAATTCAATTACTACTCATGTACAGCAAAGGTTCGCTTTTGATGACATTTTCCTTTTGGAGAAAATTTTTGAACCATAGAGCAGAGCGTTTCATGTATCTTGTCAGCCCATTTTTGTAATCTATGTAAGTGATGCCAAACCGAAGAGTATAACCAGAATTCCACTCAAAGTCATCAAGAACTGACCACGCAAAGTATCCTCTCACGTCAACCCCAGCCCTGCCAAAACCATAATTGTTAGTGCTTGAGAGAGAGAGAGAGAGAGTATTCTACTTTTCCATCCTAAATTATTACGCCAATTACACCTAACCCACGAGCTATTAAAACGGACGGTCAACACTCCCCCCCCAAAATTTAAAAATATGTTATATTTAACAATTTTTCGCTTGTTTTCTTACTAACGTTAACTGAATTTAGCGTTGACAAATCAATTTATTCCTTAGTTGTCTATTTTAAAGAGGAGCATATGGTTTTTAGTGTGAAATTTTGTAATACTTAATACCAAAATAGACAGTGGAGTGGGCATTGAAAAAAAGTTATAACTTTGAAAGGTCAATCATACGTTTTGATAGTTTATAAGGTATTAAGTGTGCATTTGGGTTCCCTGCATTTGCCTTTTTTTTTTTTTCTTTTTTTTTCTTTGAACCAGCGCCTCTTGCACTGTTCATGGGACATGAATAGTGCATTTAGGCCAATGAACAGTAACTTTTTTATTATTGTTTTCAGTTTTCAGCAAAATAAGCTGTATTTAAACGGATTCTAAGTGTAATTGTATATTGATAGTTTAGATGAAAGTAGGAGTATAGGAGTAATATGAAAGCTGGAGGGTTAATATTATCATTGCATAGATAAATTAACCATTAATAAAAGTTTATAGTATATGGATTTGGTTCTAATTAAGTTATATATTATTATTTTAATTTTTAATTTTAATTTTGCAGAACTTTAACTCATGTGGGTCCAAAGTTCCACCAATAGTTTTGGAGTTATGATATCCATTATAGAGTTGCTGTTGAATGTGATATGCAAATATAATAAAGTTACTGTCGTGTGTGACCCTATTACTGCATGTCTACAATTATTACAAAATTAAGAAAAGAAAAGAGTTATTAAGTGTTGTGATTGAACCTACCATAAGATTTGAGGTAAAAACTATCTTAATTGACCATATCCTAGTTAAAAATAAAAATAAAATAAAATAGGAATATAAGAAAATTAATTAATTCTCAATGTGATGTAAGTAATTAACGACTATGACAAAATTATGTCATAAGAAATCTTGTTATTAGTAGAGATACCATATCCAAAAAGTTGTGGGTATTATAGCATTTCCTTATTTCATGCATATATAATATATCCAACATTAGGGTTTAAATGCTAATTCAATTGTCATAATAACATCATTTATGGTGCCCCATGCCTATGGTTTGGACTCCACTGTCTCTCCACACATTTTATATATGCATAATCACTCACCTTATAGCCTTTAAGAGAATTGATAGATGACTATGGTGGTACTTAATTCACACACATATAATATATCTAATACTAAGGTTTAGGTGATCATCCAGTCATAATGGCATCATTTAGGGTGTCACATGTCTGTACTTTATACGAGCACACCTCTCTCACTCCCACTATCTACCTATATAAGAAAAAAAAAAATTCAATACTATACGCATAGCAACTCACCTTATAGCCTTCAAGAGATTTGATAGATGACTATGGTAGTAGTTTATCCTCAAGCTATCATTGAGAGCCTCTTGAATCGGCAATGAGCCATTATCAGCAACTCCTAAAAATTATAAATGTATATGTATATTTGATTTAATTACAAATAAAAGTTTTACTTACACTATTGAAACTGAAAGCATAAAAGGATGAAGATAGTTTCTTACCATTTTCTGTAATGAAAATAGGTGGATTGTTGTATTTTTTATTTATGTATAGCATAATTTCTCGAATTCCTCTTGGATAAATGAAAAGCCAGTCAGCAGCGGTCTACAAAACCATTATTTACATTTTTTTTTTACTATATACAAGAGGTACAATATTCTTTAAATTCAAACATGAGAGAGAGAGAGAGAGAGAGAGAGAGAGAGAATACTGGTTGACCAATAGGAATGCCATCCTTCTCCGCTGTGGCATCAAATAGAGTGACGACATGAGTGTTAGGAAAAAAATACAAGGAAAATGCATATGCAACTATAAAATTTACTACAAAGGATTTACAAATTCAGGGGACAATGGATATGATTTATGTCAACTCAACAAAATAAATGCTTGAATACTTTTAGATGACTAATGACAATTCATTTTTATAAAAATTGTAATATGTATTCTTTGCATCACCCTAAATATAAATCAAAGTTATGGATTTTGAGCTTAACTGGTCGTATTTACGTGACTATCTGTTGTGTAACTTAGGTTGACGCTACTAGAAGAAGTAGAGTCATCTGCATATCTTGCAGTGTAGTAATTTACTCCAAGAAAATCTAGAGAACCCTTTAGCATCTTGGATTGTGATTCAGTAAATATGGGTAGTCGAGTCCCCACCAAAGCTCGCATGGTCTCAGGATAGTCACCAAATATAATTGGATCAACAAACCTACACAAATAATAATAGAAATAATAAGTCTCTATATGAGGGTTTGATACAATATGTTGAGACACGACCTTAACTACTTAATCTAAAAGCTTAAGATGGTAAATTGCCAAGAGATTCACAATTCAACTAGCAACTTTTGGTGTTTTCATGGAAAATAATATTAGAGTTCAAATTTCACCACCCCTAACTATATACACACCACTCATATATAAACAAACGTATTCTAATAAATTTCCCTTATGAAATATAAGTTTCCTAATACTATGCAAAACTTTATTTCAATTAGCCATTTTAAGTTTTCAAATATAAGTTTTCTCTTTCTCCTTTTGCTGTCCATTTCTTGTGCGAATAAGGGGGATATTTATACCAATTATGGGTTGTCTTCCCAAAAAAAAAAAAAAAAACAGAAAAAGAAAAAGAAAAAAGAGGATGAGGTAGTGGGTATGAGTCCCATCACCTGTCATTTCTCAAGGTTTTTTTTGGGGGGGGGGGGGGGGGGGAGGGGGGCAACGGTATGGGTTTGCAATAGGCTCATCTACTATTTAGACTAGTCACCCGACATTTAATGCTGAGAGACTGTTGGTTGGTGGGAGCAATTAATGCATAGGTGATGGTTGTCCCCTTCGCATGTGTTGCCTTTCCTTGGTGTAACCAAGCTTCCTTGCTTGGGTTGTTCTTGATTTTTTCTTCTATATAAGCTTGGAGAGTGGATCTAGGGATTTTCCTCGATGGAATCTTGTGAGGCATTATTCTCGAATTGTTGGGGGCTCCTCAGCTAGGTTAGGATGATGATCTCGTTTGTTGTTTGGAAATATCTCCCAATCCTACTCGTTAGCAGGGACGGAGCCAGAACTTTATGTTAGGGGGTAGCTTCAATGTTGGCTATATACAACGATTTCAACCTTTGTCTTTGCTACTATTTAGCTTTTGAGATTTTTTATTTTTATTCTTAATTTTTGTGTGTGGATAAGAACAAAATTATTTTTGTTTAGAATTTTTTAAAGGGCATGGTTGTTTATTTTGGATAAAATTGGTTAATTGAGCTTAATTTTTTTAGTTTTACTATTGGTAATTTTTATTGTTGAGCAATTTTTTGGGCTTGTATATATTTTTTTAGATAATAGATCTAGAAATTTTTTTACTGTCACTAAAATGAGGAAAATGCATCATGTACTCAGACCCTCTCTCTAAAATTAAGCTACGATTTAAAAATTGAATGCACATTAGACTAGTAGATGAGTGATTTATGAGAGTAACATGACTTAAAGTTGTTAGTAAAGAATATGAAAGAAGACTAACCTTGGCTTTCTCACTAGAGTTTAAAAAACAAAGGAAGGCAAATATATAGATTGACCTTTGTTGCTAAGTAGGCTTGTCCACGGGTTGGGTTTGTGCCCAACCTGGAACCGACCCGATCAGTTCGAGTCTCTCATTTTTGGACCCGTCGCTGATTGGTGAAGGGAATCAGTTCGCGAGGTCGGACCTCGTCAGATACCAGTCGGTCCTCGATCGAAGTTGAAATTTTCGAAACTATGTTAGATTTTGCCGAAATCCACCGAATTTGGTCAAGATTGGGCTGAATCTACTAAGATCTAGCTAGATCTCAAAGAGATCTTTGCGGATCTCGAAGAGATTAGGCTGAATCTCGACGAGATCTTGCCGAATCTCAATGAGATCTCGGTGGATCTCGAAGAGATAAGGCCAAATCTTAAGTGATCGGACTAAAATGCTAGCAAAACACACCCATCGGTGGAGAACAACTACTTTTCCGGCATAAATACGGTCAGGTCAGTTGAAAATCAGTTTTTTGTGCTCAAACCCGTCATCCGACCCACTAGTATTGGGTTTTAGGGACGGAGACCTGCCACTAACCGATCGGCTGATTTTCGGGCGTTGTTGGACGGGTACTAGGTTTGGTTGAACACCCCTATTGTTAAATTTATAGGTTATTTTGTTAATATTAATTAGTAAGATACCATACCATGCATTATTCTCAAACCAAACAATTATGGATGGAGTCGATGGACCATGAGGTCCATAATAGAAGGGATTACAATGTATTTAAAATTCAAATCTAGCCGATTGAATTATAATGGCTATGCTTATTATGCTTCTGTTGTTTTTATGCAATGCTTCGTCTAAGTCTTAACTACCTTTATTTCAAGCAAAAAAAATACACACGTTTTGCAAATATCTATGAAGAAAAATGTGTATGTTTATAGGAATTAATAAATCTAGAATAAAATTAAGTCATTAAACTTACCATCCAAAAAAAAAATCGAGACCTCTAAAGGCAGCCTTGGTGCTAGCAACTGTTTGGTATTTGGGCAACATCCAACGAGTTGATACTGTAATGCCAATTTCTCCCATTTGAGAATCCTACAAAAATCAAATTCAGATTATCCTATCCAATAAAATATACTATAAGACATTTTTATTTTGAAAGCAACTTTTGCAATACTATGAACCTTCTTTTTTCCATACTAAGAATAAATATTGAAGTACAATAGATTATCTCTTTTTTCCTTTAGAAGGATTAGGATAGTTTTATAGGTATTAATCAAGGGAATCATTTTCATACAAGAGGTTGTTTTGATTTGGTGAGGAGAATGATACCGGTTAATATCAGCGTACCATTTCAGAATTACCGCTATTTATATATTTCCATTCATATATATATATATATATATGTCTATGTGTGTGTGTATTTATTTAAGTATGAATATATTAATTTTTATTTTTATCAACATAAAAGTTAATATCCACATATTTTATAAGCCTAAATATATTAACCAATATATTAGTTTAAATAACATGTTTTTAAATAATTTTAAATTTTTTTTTTTGGTACTGGCCAAAACGCCAATACTAGCTAAAACACCCGTAATATCCCGGGTGCAACCCATAGCTTTTTTCTGTACATTTTGAAGGAGTATCAGTATTAATTTAATGGCTGGTACGGTATATTTTCCTAGTATGGCTAATACCCTTACAATATTGACTTTCTTGGTATTAATAGAACAAATATACCAGGTTAGTGTTCTTTGTAATTTAAAGCACAACCTTGTATTGCTAAACACAATCTCTCTCACACAAACACGGCTTATTAAATATTATTGAGTCATAAGTTGGTATATCATCTTTAAATTGATAATTGTTAAAGGCACAAACCTGATACTTTTCCTTGTACAATTTCACAGCAGCTGCATGAGAAAGAAGAAAATTATGTCCCACTATATAGGGTTCTGTTCCGGAGTTTCCATGTGTGCAATTTCCAATATAGTTAGAACATCGACCAGGTGCCTTGGTGCCGTCTACATAGCCCCCCATGGTAAATATATTTGGCTCGTTAATTGTGATCCAATACTTCACTCTATCACCAAATTCTTTGAAACAAAAGTCCACATAGTTGCGATAATCATCCCTAATTATAGGAGATTAATTAATTGTTAATTAGTCAGATTACATATATACTAATTGCATAATAGATTTTAATGTGTAATTGAAACTTACACTATGTTTTGGCTCAAGAATCCACCATACTCATCTTCAAGGGCTTGTGGAACATCCCAATGGAATAGACTTATAAACGGTTTTAAACCTAATTAATTAACTATAGTCAATATTAAGAAGAGGCATATATTGATACAGAAAGGAATGATTAGCTTTGTGAGTAGCATGTGAAAAGGAGAATGAAATTTCACCTTGAGACAGTAGCTCATTTATGAGATTATTGTAGAATGTGACCCCTTCTTGGTTCAGTCCCCCATTGAGTTTTCCTTCTGAGGACAAACTTAGGCTTAGTAAGGAAAAAAAAAGGGTTACGAAATTATGCCTAGTCCTTTTAAATTGATTTCACAAAATATAGCAAAGGTTGAGCAATGGTCTTACTAGGTAGTATTCTGGGCCATGAGATGGAGAACCTAAAGAAGTCTAAACCAATTTCTTTCATCAGAGCTATGTCCTCCTGAAAACATTTTTGCAGTCTTTTCATTAGTTTAATGCAAAAAAGAAAAAAACAAAAGTAAAAGAAAGAAAACATAAATTCAACTGCAATACTGTGGATGTGTAGAAGGGTAGGTAGGGATAGAATCAATTTCTTTTTTGGTGTGTAAGAAACTAATAGAATACAATCATATGAACCATACCTCAAAGCGATAATAAAAATTTTCAGCTATAGCCCCCGTGCTATGGTCCGCAATTTTTTCTGTCATGACACCATAAAATTTCTCATAAAAAAAATCCTCACTAATGAGTTAAGTGGTACTATCTTTAGGTGGATTTGGTTGTTTCCTTACTCGTTACTCATCAATTTGGAGGATTCCATTTTGGCAAGAAATCCATAGAAGCAAAATGAGATGATGAAGCTGATTTACAGAAGGAAATCTTCTTTGGTCTGTGGAGCAGAAACTCTACTTACCAAAAAGTCAAAATTCTTATCCAAAACAAAGCACTATGCAGGCTTTGGAGGACCCCAATTTCTGTCTTTGACACTAACTGGGGACAGTTAGGTCTAATTATTTTTTTTAAGAACTAACTTTTACTAGTAAGTTGTAATTAACAATATACTCTTAGTGAATCACTAATCGCTGTGAATGGTTTCCTTTCTCTTAGTGACGCAAGTGTAGGTTAGTCTGGAGAACTAGCTAGTTTTGCCTTTGTTTGCACATTTGTACATTCATGTTGATTAAGAGTTTCCCATATGCTAGGCCCTTTTGTGTGTGCGTGAGAGAGAGAGAGAGAGAGAGAGAGAGAGAGACCTGGATGTTTCCAAGTGAAAGTATCCCATATGCTTGGCCCTTTTCCATGTTGAAATGCAGCCCCTTCATACTTCCAATAGAAATTGAGAGAACCCCAAACATAAAATAAGTATAAAAACGGAGAGAATTAGTGTAGAAAGCATGTGAAATATTAGTGTTATTGCAGTGACATATACCTGGTAAGCACTTGAGGCCCCTCCAAATATGAAACCAGCTGGAAAATCTCTCCGACTTATACTTTCAGTGAAAGAGAAAAAATAGGCCACAACAAGCAGCACATACCAAAAGAGACGACGATGATGATAATGAATTTCCATGCCTGACTTTCTCCAACTCCCCATGAATGTGTTGGCCAACCAAAGCATAATTAGCACACTCATATAGTTGTTGAATTACATTACTCATTCTCAGTGCACGTAGTTTATTGTCTTTTCACATAAAAATAAAATAAAAGTGTCATTTGGTTAACCAGGCAAGTAATCATCTCGCTTAATTATATATGTATTTGGGTCATCTCGATCACGTTGCTCAATAAATTAATTTCTGCATTTGATTGTGTCCAGAAGTACTTGTACCCTACCAATCTTCCAGCACTCCTAAAAGGTTTTGGTGGGTTTTTTTTTTTTTTTTTTTTTTTTTTTTTTTTTTTTTTTTTTGAATTATCATGCATTTGTTGCCATCCCAAACTACTCCGTGGGTCCAATAATAATGTTAGAAAGAAGCAGTACACCAACTTTTCTTGCTTCACGTGTCCATAATGTTCTTAAGTGGATTGGTTGTTTCGTACTCATCAGTCACCATTAACCCTAAGGTTTAGAATAAAAGACAAAAATTGTAAATGTTAAAGATAGCTCAGGAGCCTATTTTATTATATCGTAATTTTTAACTTTACTAAGTTACCTTGGAGTAAGTCTTATTGTAAATATTAATATCTGTAATTTGACTCCTAGGTTTTTTTGAATAGATAATTTAACTAGTTGTACCTGCACATTGCACAATAAAATAGTATTTACTTGTCTTCATATGTTACATATCACCATTGTTAACTTGCATTGCTCTCTCTCAGTAAGAAAAATGAACTGAATTTTAACTTGCCTTCAGTGTTCCAAGTCCTTTAACTTTTGGGCAGACGATCCACCAAAATCACGTGGAAAATAAAACTAGCAAAGAATTATTGTACCAATAAAAATAGGCCAAAGAAATAAGGTAGAAGAACAACTGATGATGATGAATTTCTTGTTTACCGTTAACAAACAAAAATTTCACCAACAGCACGTTACTGTTTTTGAGTAGATGAAGTGCATATTTGGGATTAAGAATGTTAGGTACATAATTTTGCACCATAGTTGATTGTTTGGGGCTAATTTTTTATAACCCGAGATAACGAGCTGAACAAAATAAACTTCACGTCTTTTTGGACTTGAAAATCCTTGAAGGCCCAATCCCTAAGAGTAGATGAAACGGGTTATGTAAAGCAAGTAATCCGACCCCAAACAACACTACCAGACCACATATAAACCCAAGGCCAAGTCAAGGCTTATCCTCGGAACTGGGACGAGACAAGCAATGGATAATTATAGAATACTCAATTAGTACCATAATTGCTCATTTTAGGTAATAATGAATTTTACTAATTAAATTTATAATAAAGCTCACAAATCATGTGAGAAGAGGGAGTGTATATGTATCTGGGCTGAAGCCCACATGGAAGACCCAAGAGAAAAGATACGAGAGTTCTAGTTTGGAGGTTATTTTTGGGTTCTATGGGGGAAACTTTTGTATGTGGGTTTGGAGTGACTGTAAATCCCATGGAAGGAAGTATATGTAGAAAGCCAAAAATGTATGGGGAAGAAGTTTGCACCTGCTATAAACTAATCACAATTTTTTTAACGAATGCTAGCTAATCACAATTAATGCTCACTGTTATGAACCCAAAAATTAATTAACTCTAGAAGATGCCAATCAACGTATAACAAGAAGCCAAATTGAAATAGGCAATTGCTCTACTTGACTCAAGACATAAATTTCTCTGCCAAAGTTTGAGTTATGCTTAATAGTTAATACCTGGTGTCCGCTTGGCAAAAATTATTTTTGCAAATTTATTTTACTATTCAGCTTATTTTTGCTATAATTCATAGGTTTTATTGTACTTTTTGGTACTATTCATGTGTCTCATTGTATTATTTCAGTTAATTTTTACATTTATCTATAGTACTTTCAGCAAAAAAATTTCAGTTTCAGTAAAATAAGCGGATCCCAAGCGGACTCCAAGTGTTCTAAACTTGGATCTAAAGATGAGCTAATCAAAACCCAACAATAGGGTGGACAACAAAAAGGGACCCAACATTCTTGTATCAAAACAAATGTTAATGATGATTGTATCCAAAATAATTTAGTTATGTAGTGTGCATTTGGCATTGGCTTAAAAAACCAATTATTTTTATTATTCAACTTATTTTTGCTATTATTTATAGGTCCCATTGCATTTTTTTGTACTATTTATAGGTCACACTGTATTATTCCAACTACTTTTTAGCTTTATTTACAGTATTTTCAGTAAAAAGTTTTCAGTTTCAGCTAAATAAGTTGTTCCCAAACGGACATGTAATGTAACCAGAGAGTCCAGTTAAGAACCCGATTGAAGAATTCAAGATTCAAAATACTAGCTCAAATGACAATAAGTTATCCCCTACTATTGAGTTCAAGGTAGGAGCTTGAATTTTGGAGTTAAGGGAAGTGAATTTGCATCTGGCTATGTGTGGCGGTTCCATCTTCCGGCTTTGTTGTTGCTTAATTGTTAAGTTTTGTGTGTGTGTGTGTGTGTGTGTGTGTGTGTCTATTTCTGGGTAAGGACAAATTGGTTGATTGGGTTTAATTTGGGTAAAATTAGTCGATTAGGCTTTTTTGTCTTTTTTTTTTTCCCTAGTTTTACTATTGGTATTTTTTGTTGTTGGGCTAATATTTTCTATATTTTATTTTAGATTTTAGAGCTATAGAATTTTTTTTTTTAATTTTTTTATGGATTTTAAAAGGAGAAAAATGCTAGAGTTACAAATTTTTTTACAAATTGTTGATGTGGTGACTAATTTTTAGTAAGTAAAAAATTGGTATAAATGATGGGTCCAAATGCAAATCAATAAGAATTTGCTGCATCAACAATTTGTAAAATGTTGTAGAAAAGTTTGTGGCTATAACATTTAACATTACTCTTAAATAATCAATAATATTGTTAAGGTGGACAAAGTTTAATTTTATATAACATAATTGTTAAAATTAGTATCTATGTATATACTAATTAAAAAAAAAAATTGGGGTGGGTGGGGGGATTGCCCCAAAGTCAGGGGAGTGGCTCTGTCTCTGATTGAGTTCATTATATTGGTGTATTGGGTTTCCAGTTGTAGCAAACAAGTTTATTCATGGAGGGGATTTCATACAAGAATTCCAGAGTCTTGGGGCCACAACAATGGGAGGCAAACGTGTTGATTCTCGAGGTTATGAAATCGATTTTACAAAGGTTTTACAAGTTTAGACCATCATGATTTTCTTATGAGGTAAGTTACCCGAGAGTGGTTTTTATTTTAAAAAGTTCTAAAATGTTTCTTTTTAATTCGTAAATCGTCACCAAATATGTTTGTGCTTCTAAAGTTTTTTTGTTGTCATTATTGCCTGTGATACATTAATTATTAAGCCCATGGCTTAAGCAAAAATTATTTTGTTAGATATAATATGTTAAATTGTTAATAAATAAATAGGGGACAAGTATAGATTTCCAAATTAAGGTGATATTCTTCCTTTTTTTTTTTGAGGGGGAAGGTGATATTCTTCCTTAGACCCAAAGAAAACTGGGTCTCATATCATCTTTAGACCCAAAGGATTGACAGAGGATTGGTTGTCTCATATCATCTTTAGACCTAAAGAAAACTGGGAAACTCCTATTATAATATACTTAATAGAAATTTAGAACTAATTTTCAGAATAAATGCATGTTGGAAGACATAGCGAATAGTTAGTTCAACATAAAACAAATCAGTTGTTATAAATTTAATTACTACTCTGGTACAACAAAGGTTTGCTTTTGATGACATTTTCCTTTTGGAGAAAATTTTTGAACCAGAAAGCAGAGCGTTTCATGTATCTTGTCAACCCATTTTTGTAATCTACGTAAGTAATGCCAAATCGAATGGTATAACCAGCTTCCCATTCAAAGTCGTCAAGAAATGACCACACAAAGTATCCTTTCACATCAACCCCAGCCCTGTCAATACAAAATCCTTAATATTTTACAAATTGAAACTTGAATCGTTTATATATATATATATAGAGAGAGAGAGAGAGAGAGAGAGACTTTTCCACCCTAAATTGTTACCCTAATTACACTTAATCACACCTCTTGAATTATTGAAACACACAATTATGATAGTTTAGGGTGGAAAAATGAGTAATAACTTTGGGGGATTAATTGTGCATTTCAATAATTTAAGGGGTTAAGTACAATTGGAGTGATAGTTTATGGTGGAAAAATGTGTGTGTCTATATATATATATATATATATATACATTCATTAGTCTCCAATATGAGGAAGAAAGAGTTCAAGTGTTGGCAGGTCTTAATCTTATCCTTATCTTTACATATTACCAAAATAACTATTAATAAAAAATTTTAGCATATGGATTAGGTCTAATTAAGTTATATATTATTTTTTAAATTTATTTCTTTTACTTTAATGGGGAACTTTAACTCACATGGGTCCTTAGTACCTCCAATATTTTTAGGGGTATGATACCCATTAAAAAGTTACCATTCAATGTGACATGTGAATATAAAATTTACCATCATGTGTGACCCTGTTGCTGTATGTCTGGAATTATTATTAAAAAAAAAAGATTTTCCATGTGATGTGGCTGAAGCAACCATTAAATTTAAGGTAAACACTATCTTAATTGAACTTACCATAGTTTAAGATAAAAATTAAAATTAAAATATTAAAAAAATCAGTTAATGCTCAAGGTGATGTGAGTTACTAAGACAAAATTATTGTGATGTGAAATCATGTTATTAGTAGAGATACCATATCTGAAAAAAAAAATGTGGATGTTATAGAATTTTCTTAATTCACACATATATAATATATCCAAAATTAGGGTTTAAGTAATAGCTTAATCATCATAATGGCATAATTTATGATATCCTATGCATGTGTTTTGAACTCTACCTTCCTCTACACACAGTATATGTATAGTCACTCACCTTATAGCCTCCAAGAGATATGATAGATGACTATAGTAGTATTTTATCTTCAAGCTGTCGTTGAGAGCCTCTTGAATTGGGGATGAGCCATTATCAGCAACTCCTGAAATGTACAAATGTAAATGTAAATTTGATTTAATTACAAATAAAAATTTCAATTACACTACTGAAAGCATAGAAGGATGAAGATCGTTTCTTACCATTTTCTGTAATGTAAATATGTGGATTATTATATTTTTTCTTTATGTATAACATAAGTTCTCGAATTCCTTTTGGATAAATGTAAAGCCAATCAGTAGCGGTCTACAAAACCATCATTTACATAGTTTTCTTAGTATATACAAGCAGTATAATGCTCTTTATATTCAAACATAGGGTAAGAGTGAGAGAGATTACTGGTTGACCAATAAGAATGCCATCCTTCTCCGCTGTGGCATCAAATAGAGTAACTACATGAGTGTTAGGAAAAAAATATAAGGAAAATGCAAATGTAACTACAAATTTTACTTCAAAAGAATTACAAATTGAGGGGACAATAAATATGATTTATGTCAACTCAACAAAATAAAAGCTTGAAATACTTTTTGATGACTAATGATAATTCATTTTTATGAAATTTGTAATATGTATTCTTTGCATCACCCAAAATATAAATCAAGGTTGTTGATTTTGAGCTTAACTGGTCAGATTTACATGGCTATCTGTTGTGTAACTTATGTTGATGGTGCTAGAAGATGTAGAATCATCTGCATATCTTGCAGTGTAGTAATTTATTCCAAGGAAATCTAGAGAACCCTTTAGCATCTTGGATTGCAATTCAGTAAATATAGGTAGTCGAGTCCCCACCAAATCTCGCATGGTCTTAGGATAATCACCAAAAATAACTGGATCAACAAACCTACACAAATGATAATAGAAATAATAACAAGTCTCCTTATAAGGGTTTGATACAATATGTTGAGACACTACCTTAACTACTTAATCTAAAAGCTTAATATTGTAACTTATCAAGAAATTTGCAATCCAACTAGTACCTCTTGGTGTTTTCAAGGGTAACAATCAGAGTTCAATACAAAGTTATATACCTGCCTCTTAAAAAAAAAAAAAAAAAACTTTGCACCTTCTTTTATTTGCACATACATGCAACAATATTTAAGATTTTGGTGGTAGCAAATAGTAAACTCTTACATTATTAGAAACTCATAAAGGAAAAAAATAAATAAATTAAGAAGAAATTTCTCTCTCTCTCTCTCAGGAAAATTACATTTTATCACCATAAACTATACGACTGATTACACTTTGCACCACAAACTTTTTGAATGAATATTTTGCACCTTAGACTATGATTCTTATTACACTTTGCACCCGTACATCAAATTTGTGGTTAACTTGGATGGAAAAATATGGCACCACGTGAAAGGGCATAATTGCTAATCTTCTCAAAGTTTAAAAAAGAAGAAGATAAAATTATACTTTACCAGTCTAAACTATACCTCTAATTACACTTTGCACCATAAATTTTGAATTTCCATTCAAGTTAATAGCAAGCTTAACGTCGGAGCGCAAAGTGTAATAAAGTTCATAGTTTATGATGCAAACGTGCATTTAAAAAGTTTAGGGTGTAAAGTATAATATAAAGGTGTAGTTTATGATAGAAAAATGTAATTTCCCTCCAACATCTTTTTAGATTCTAAGTTAGTAAGGGAAATATAAAACCATTATACCTTATATATTTATTAAAAGAAAGATTATTTCACTGTTTGAGAAACATAAAACATATATGTGTGTAGTGAGTTAAAACAAACAAGGGTCATGCTAACAGGTGCCCTTAGGGCAATAGTTAACAATTGTGAGAGTGCCTTTTTTCTTCAGCACTATGGCCCAAGGATTTTGGGCCGTGTCAGATGTTTTTTTTTTTTTTTGGTGGTGGACTGGGATTGACTCTCCGCAGCTAAAGGGCTGTTTCAAGAGTCAATTGGTGCACAAAACACACTTCCAATAATACAAATAGCCAATAACAAGAAAGCAAAAGTATTTGTATTGAATGACATTTATGCAGTAAAGGAAAAGAAAATTGCAAATGACAAGAGAAAAATATATAACATAAGAACAAGCTGGAGATCCTCTAATTACGTGAGGTATATTTCATTGATTTTGTTAAATTATTGTTATTACAATGCTCACCAAGACACTGTGCAAGGTTCAACTGAGCTCATAAATTACAGACTTTGATAGCTATTCGAGCTTCAAAGACTTGCAAAGTTTGAGCTTATTGAATCCGAGCAAGTTCAGTGGTGGCTGCCTCTGGGATACCGGGAGCGGTTCCTCTGTTTTCTTCTCAAATTACAGAGTATTTCTCTACCACTCTCTTGGGCTCTTGGGAAAATAATGGTGAATGTTTAAGATGGTCTGATTGCTTTTTGGAAAATGAGCGAAAATGCCTGAATGCCCTGTAGCATGAATCCCTCTCCCCTTTTATAGCACAATTTCGGCCTCCCTGGTGGACTAGTGATTTCCCTGTTTTGCCCTTTTGATGCCTGCACCATGTTTGATTGCTTCAGGATCATGTCGTTTTCCTTCTCTTCATGGTTCCTTGCTTTTTGTTCCGACCAGGTGAAAGTTCTCCAGCTCCTTTCTATTTCTAAGTTTCCCGTTGGCTGACCTGAGGTCTTTTGTTTTGGCTTTTCTTCTCAGCGTCCCAGCCTTTCCAGTTGTACTCTCCTTTGTCTTTATCTCCAAATGGTTGAAATCAAGTTCCTGCGTTTTATTGCTCTGTACCTTCATTTGCGTGTCTGGGTCACAAGGTCCGCGTGCCCTTTGCCTCTTGTCCTTCTTCAATTTTTCTGTTATGATCCTCCTCTGCGCGCCCAAGGATCCTCTGCCTCTGGGAGGCTTTCTGGGACTTTGGCCCAGCTTTTCCTTCTTGGTTTGGTCTGGTATGCTGGTTGGGCCTTTCCTTTGAGTCCCAGCCCTCTGGGCTTTCTTTTCTTTCTTTCTTTCTTTTCTTTGTTGTGAGAGCCCACCTTTTATTTGTGTGAAATGGGTCCAATGTCTTTTCTATCCCTTTGGGCCTATTTGTGGGCCGTTTAATTCTTTTTTTTTTTTGAACCTCAACAACAATTAATTTTAGAAAAGTTTTAACACCACTTTTATGGAAAATGGAAAAAATTGTCAAAACATTAATTACCTTTTTTTTCCCCATAAAAACATTCTTAAAATGGATTGTTAACCATTGCTATAAGAGATCTATTAACATTTCCCAACAAATAAAACTCAAAAAAGAATTTATTAAGGGTCATGCTAACGAGTGCCTTAAGGGTATTGGTTAACAATCTATATTAGGAAAGTTTTTACACGGAAATGAAAAAAGCTGTCAAAACATTAATTGTTTTTTATTTTTTTATTTTTTTTCCTTTTTCCATAAAAACTTTCTTCAAATGGATTATTACTCAATACCCTAAGGGTATTCATTAGCATTTTCCTTTATTTAATTACTTGGGAAACTCCATCAATGAAACCAAAAAAATCAGCCATTTATTGCAACCATAAATCTCTTGTTTATCAGCATTTCCTCTCTCTCTCTCTCTCTCTCTCTCTCTCAACAAGGTTTGGGATGATGATCTCCTCGATTGTTTTGTGTGGACTTCTCGAATTGGCCCTTGGGACAATCCTACTCGAAAGCACTTTTCCATGTACTCAGATTCTCACTCTAGAATTTAGCTACGATTAAAAGCTCAATTGCTCATTACAGAGGAGAAGAGTGATTTGTGAGAGTAACATACCCTGTTAAGTTGTTAGTAAAGAATTTGAACAAAGACTGGCCTTGGCTTTCTCACTAGAGTTTAAAAACTGTGGAAGCAAAATATATAGTATTTTTTTCTTAAAATTTTTTGTCAAAAGTTAATAGGTTATTTTGTTAATATTAATTAGAAAGATACCATGCATTGTTTTCAAATAAAACAATTATGGATGGCCCATAAGGTCCATAATAGAAGGGATCGAACCATGTATTCAAAATTCAAATCCAGCCACAAGCATCGTGGTAGCAGTATTTGGAATGCTTTTCTTCTTCTTGTTGGTTTTTGCCGAATGGCTTAGCAAGTTAGAATGCTTCTCCTACCTTTACTTCAAGCCAAAAATAATTGCCTTTTGCAAATATCTTTGAAGACAATCGTGTTTATTTATAGGAATAACTGAGTCTAATATAAAATTAAGTCATAAAACTTACCAACCGAGCATAAAATCAAGCGCTCTCAAGGCAGCCTTGGTGCTAGCAACTGTTTGGTATTTGGGCACATACCAAAAACTTTGTATTGAAATGCCAATCTCTCCCATTTGAGAAGCCTACAAAAATCAAATTTAGATTATCCTATCTAATAAAATACTATAATACATTTTACTTTGAAAGCAAACTTTTGCAATATTATGAACCTTCTTTTTTTCTTTATTAAGAATATATATTGAAGCACAATAGATTATCCCATTTTTTCTTAAGAAGGATAACGATAGTTTTATAGGTATTAATAACACAAATTTACCAAGGCTACTGTTCATTGTAATCTAAAGCACAAGCCAGTATTCCTAAACACAATGTCTCTCTCACACACACATGGCTCGTCTATATATATATATATATATATATTTAAAGCCAGTATTAAGAGAAAATTCAATTAGATCCCAAATTAGATATTAATTGTGTGCTAAGTTTGTGCCATGTGTCCACTAAAGTTTTTTAATCTTTGTACCAAGTGAGTTAATAAGTGCAAAATATTAAGATTCTAATATTAATGAAATATACAAATAAAAAAATAAAAAAAATCAATTATATATCTACTTAACAAAAATCACTACACTGTCTATCTTATTAAAAATTAGAATAGAAATTATCAGAAGTAATACTAAACTTAGTTAGGAATTTTAATATGCATCTAATTACGTTTATTTTTTCTAATAATTCAATCAATCATGTATATTTTTATGATTAAAAAAATGTATTTATTTATAAATACATCCGTGTGTATGCCTGAGTTACATGCTAGTTAATTAGTGAGTCATAAATTGATATATCCTTTTTAAATTGATAATTGTTAAAAGTACAAACCTGATACTTTTCCTGGTATAATTTCACAGCAATTGCATGTGAAAGAAGTAAATTATGTCCCACTATATAGGGTTCTGTCCCGGAGTTCCCATATGTGCAATTTCCAATATAGTTAGAACATCGACCAGGTGCATCAACTCCTGTTACGTAGCCCCCAATGGTAAATATATTTGGCTCATTAATTGTGATCCAATACTTTACTCTATCACCAAATTCTTTGAAACAAACATCCACGTAGTTGTGATAATCATCCCTAATTATAGGACATTTATCAATTGTTGATTAATTAGATTGCATAAATACTAAATTCATAATAGATTTAATGTGTGCTTCGAAACTTACACTATATTTTGGCTCAAGAATCCACCATACTCCTCTTCAAGGGCTTGTGGAACATCCCAATGGAATAGAGTTATAAAAGGTTTTAAACCTGATTAATTAATTATAGTCAATATTAGGAAGATGCCTATTTTGATAAAAACAAATTACGATTAGCTTTATGAGAATCATATGAGAGGGAGGAAAATTCTACCTTGAGACAATAGCTCATTTATAAGGTTATTGTAGAATGTGATCCCTTTTTGGTTCACTCCCCCACTGATTTTTCCCTCTGAGGATGAAATTAAGCTTTATAAATAGGATAATATGTTACTTTGAATATAATGACAAATAAATATATATTTTCCCAAAAATGACATGCTTTTGTAGGTTCTCAATAGGGAAAAAAATGGTTATGAAATTATGCCTAATCCTTTAAATTGATTGCAAAAAAAAAATAAATAAAAAAAAAATAAAATAAATGGCAAATGTTGAGTTATTGAGTTAAACATTGGTCTTACTAGGTAGTATTCTGGTCCATGAGATGGAGAACCGAAAGAAGTCTAAACCAATTTCTTTCATCAAAGCTATGTCCCCCTGAAACATTTTTCAGACTTTTCATTAGTTTAATACAAAATAGACAAGCAAAAGTAAAAGAAAGAAAGCATCGTTTCAAGTTTCAAATGCTATATAATGGATGTGTAGAAGGGTAGCTAGCTAGGAAAATAGTCTTTTTTTTTTTGGGTGTGAAAGAAATTAAGAGAATACAATCACATGAATTAAAAATACCTTAAAACGATAGTAAAATTCATCAGCTATATCTCCCGTGGTATGGTCGGCAATTTTTTCTGTAATGACAGCATAAATTTCTCAAAAAATAGTCACTAATGAGCTAATTGGTTCAACGTGTTAATTCAACGTGTGATTATAAAATGCACTATGCTAAGTACGTGAGTGTGACAGCCCGTTTTCTTAGCCAAGGAAGACCCTATATGATTACAAATAAAGGGGAAAATATGCAATTAAACAATAATTAACAAGAATCCCATTGACTTAAATGTTCACACCATAGGAGACATTATTTTGTAAATTTCATGTCGTGTGCGAGACCAACACGTATGATGTACAGTTCACTTTTATGTGTGAAGAATGTGCAATACTAACATGTATGATGTACAGTTCACTAAATACTAATGTTTTTTTTTTTTTTTGCTAAATAAATACTAATGTTTTAGTATTTATTAAATGTATAAGTATACTAACCCAAAGGTTAATATATACTATCTTTGGGTGGATAAGGTTCTTTCCTTACTCATTACCCATCAATTTGGAGGATTCCAAGCTAGCAAAAAATCCATAATAGTAAAATAAGATGATGGAGCAGATTTACCGAAGGAATTCCTCTTTGGTCTGTGGAGCTTATTGTACCTACCTACCTAAAAGCCAAAATTTCAATCCAAAACAAAGCAATAATTAAGCCTTCGGAGGACCCCAGTTTCTGTCCTTGACACATACTAGTCGAAGTTAGCTAGTTGTAATTTCTGATGCATGTTTTGCTTTTGTTAGTAAATTGCATAAAATTATTTTGTTCTCCTGATTGAATAAAATTGCTTATTCAGTAATTATAATGAGAGAGAGAGAGAGAGACCTGGATGTTCCATAGTGAAAGTGTCCCATATGCTAGGCCCTTTTCCATGTTGAAATGCAGCCCCTTCAGACTTCCAACAGAAATTAAGAGAACCCCAAACATAAGATGAGTATAAGAACATAGAGAATTAGTGTAGAAAAGCATGTAAAATATTAGTGTTAGTGCAGTGGCATCTGTACCTGGTAAGCACTTGAGGCTCCTCCAAATACGAAACCAGCTGGAAAATCTCTCCGACTTATACTTTCAGTGAAAGAGAAAAAATAGGCCACAACAAGCAGCACATACCAAAATAAATGATGACGACGATGATGAAGTATTTCCATTTCTGGCTTTCTCCAGCTCCCAAAGCGTCAGCTAACCAAAGTATAATTGGTACACTTTATTTAATTATTTATAGTCTTGAAATTACAGTACACTCATTCTCAGTGTACATAATTTTCTTGTTTTTTAATCAGCTAAAAGTCATTTGCTTAATCTTGCAAGTAATCTTCACACTTTTAAATACATTGAGCAAAGTGATCTAGACGATCCAAACTCCATTTTTATTATGCGCTTATCACATTAGGCCACATAAACACTTAGAAAGATAAAGAGCCATCACCAGGAGCGAACATCATAGGATGAAATTCTCTAAAAAATTGTGAAAAAAAAATTGCATGTGTATAATAAAACAAGCTAGCAAATAATTAATGCAAGTACCGATGAAAGCTTTGATTCAGAGAGTGAGAAAGAGAGTCTGAGACCTGGATGTATCGTAGTGAAAGTATCCCATATGATAGACCCTTTGCCATACTGGCACTACACCATTCTTGGAAAATCACTCCGGTTGAGACCTTCAATGCAAGCAAAAAACATAGGCCAAGGGCACAAGGTAGACAAGCAAATTAATAATGGTGATGAATTTCCATGTATGACTTTTGGTTGCACTGTACTCCAATTTTCTATGTCATGTTGGGTAGTCATATCGATTAGGTGACGGACCAAATCAATTATTAATGGAAGTTTGCTTCACTTACATATATATTAAGTCAATTAAAATCTAACTCAATCAAAAGTGATTTTGATGTGTCGTTTCCAATCCATTTGAAATTTCAAAAAAAGAAAATTCTTAAACCTATTATCATTCTTGCTCCATATTAAAGTAATTTTGGGTCATCTTGATCACATGGCTTAATAAATTGAGGACTTAATTAGTCTTACCATTTAGTGGGTAGAAGTAGAATTCTTGACATTTTTTTATAACTAATTTATTTATATTTGGAGCCCCAAAAAAAAAAAAGAAATCCACAAGCAGCCTGTGGCTGCAAGATCATGAAGTGGAAAAAAAAAAAAAAAAAATGTTAGGTGCATTATTTAATTAGCACCTTCACAACACAAAAGCTCAGCTAATTCTAAGACAGCACGTGATTGTAGAGTAGTTGAAGTCGTAGCATATTTGGTATCAAGAATGTTAGTTTTATAAACTTGTGGCTGATAGTTATTTCTTCAATGAAAGATTCAAGAGAGGGGGAGTTGATTTCTAACATTAACGAGACAGTTTCCAGCTTGTCAATTTACTGCATATGTTGCCGGAGAATTTTAGACCATAGAAAGAAAGAATAGCAATTTTTATTTTTATTTTTACTGAATAAACAAGATTACAAAATATATCTTTCTGTGAAGGATCTAGGTCAATGATTGACGTACATACCTAAAGAGGTCGAAGTGGCAGAAAATTTTGACTCTGCTGCATTAGCACAAATTGAGTCAGTTAATTGTACTTAATCTCTTTAGAGAAGTGAGGCTATCATAATCAAGAATATTGCAAAATCCCCAACCATAGTACATTGTTGTGGTGCGAATTTTTTACAGCCCAACATAACGAGTTAAACAAAATAACATGTATTTGGAATTCTGTAAGGTTGAATTTAATCAACCATCTTGTTGGCTTTATTCCGTGTCAAATTTGTTTGTATTTTAGCAATTAGTAACCCTGTATTTAGGTGAGATTCGTGTAAGGGTAGTGAGCAAGAGAGTGTGAAGAAATGTTCAAGATTGTACAAGGATGCAGAGACTCACAGCTGGGACTCGCGACTGGCAAGGCGCCAACTGCAGCACATGAGTAAAGCGTGCAGAGAAGATGAACAGTCATGACAACTGGAGCACTACAGGACAAAAAGTCCATCCTAGCCATTCTGTTAGCTTGCGACTTGAACTTGCGACTCAGTAGAGTTGCGAGGCCAAGCCGCCAGCCAGCTCTGTTTTAAAAAACTTGACTCTTCGCATTCCACTCTCACCCTAGTATAAATACCCCTTATACCCATGAAATGTAGAGAGCTTTTAAAGAGAATTTTGAAAGAGAAACCCTAGAGAAAAACAAGATTGACTCATCCACAATCTTCACATAGAGACTCTTTAAATTCCTCTACTCTCATACGAGTAAAGCGTGCAAAGAAGATGAACAGTCATGACAGCTGGAGCACTGCAGAACAAAAAGTCCATCTTGGCTATTCTGTTAGTTCAAGACTTGAACTTGCGACTCAGTCAAGTTGCGAGGACAAGTTGCTAGCCAGCTCTGTTTTGAAAAACCTGACTCTTCGCATTCCACTCTCACCCCAGTATAAATACCCCTTATACCCACGAAATGTAGAGAGCTTCCAGAGAGAATTTTGAAAGAGAAACCCTAGAGAAAAATAAGATTAACTCATCCACAATCTTCACATAGAGACTCTTTAAATTCCTCTACTCTCACCCTCTCCATTGTTATATCGTCGAGAGGTTCTTGACCAAATCCTTTTCTCACCATACCCTAGGGTTGTCCAGGACCCGCTTGACCCGTCGGAACTGCACGACCCGCCGCCACCCGAATCGAAAGTCGACCGACCAGAGCACCACCACGGTCGGTGACGGTTTTGTCCAACGAAACCTGACCCTCGTCGGTTCGAGTTTCGGTTTCACTTCTCTCAACCCGCTAGAGCCGACCCGACCGAAGAATAGGTAGATTTGTTTTATTTTCCTCCTTTTCTCTCTTAAATCAACCTAGTTTTAGTGGAGATTACCCTTTCTATGTCTAGATTTGGTGGAGATCTCGAGTTCTTCACCTAGATCTAGTGGAGATCTCAAGATTTTTGTCCAAATCGAGTGGAGATCTTGAGTTCTCCGCCCAGATCTGGTGATGATCTCGAGTTCTCCGTCCAGATCCGGTGGCGATCTCGTGATTTCCATCCACATCTGGTGCTGGTTGATCATTTACCACATTCTTTCAGTTTTGAGCGAAACAACTCAACTCGCTGGAGAATCCGACTCGATCTGACCCGTAGGTAGAATAGGTCGGTTGCGGGTCCGCCGATCTGCCACTCGATGGAATCAGGTTGGTTCCGGGTTGGGCACAAATCCGACCCAGACCGACCCGTGAACACCCCTACCATACCCATATCTGTGAGAAGGTCTTTCGGTGCTTTGGGAAGTAGTTAGGAAGGGATCAATTCATATCGGTTGATGCTATGGGCTATAGCGGAATCCGGTAAGCTAGAAAAGAAAAAGGTTCGGCGTAACTTCGTTGGAGCAAGAAGCTTGGAGGACTTAAGTACATTGGGTAGATTGGGCTTGGAGGATCTATTGCTGTTCATGTATCACAACTGCATTTTCTAGTGGATTATTGACCGCTTGGAGGGCGGCGGAAAGGTTTTATGCCGAGGGCTTCGGTTTCCTCTTCGATAACACATCGTGTGTTGTCCTTGTATTTGCATCTCTCTTCCCTTAATCTTTGCCATTTAATTTCTGCTGTGGAATCAAATTTAATTAGTTTAGATTGTTTATTAATTCTGTTTATAGCTTATGTTCATTTTTCCCACATATACTGTTTGACATTAAGCTTGAATTGATAATTTTGTAAACAGAGGTCTAAACGTTCATAGTGTTTTATATGCTATTTGAACTTTCAAATTCAAAATCCAAGATGACCCGATTCTTAATAACTTGTTTGGATTAAGGGAGAGTAGAGTAAAATAGAGTTGGATGGAAATTAGTCTAATTAATAAAATATATCCTAACAATTAATAGAATAATTTTTGGAAAATAATTAATAAAAACTAAGATGCGACTTGAGGGGAATAAAAGCGTGGGGGGTTGTGTGGGATTCTGGATTTCAGTTTATAATTTATTTATTTTATTTTTTTCTTTGGAAGGAAATTAAAAAAAAAATAATAATATACTTTTAGTTTGAATAGAATTTAAATGATAAAGTTTTTCGTAAATTAAAGTTTTGTTAATTTTATCCCTTAATTTGAGAAAATAAATCCTAACAATTAATAAAAAAATTAATTTAATAACTATTGGATTATAGATTGACAACAATTAATTAATGTAATTACCTAAGTTGATTAATTAGGTCAAATTAAATGCAATATTGTAGAGGCACCAATAAATCACAATACTAATCTAGAGTGCAACGGAAGTTAAATTTGATACAGTGCTTTATTGACTAAAGGGAAAAAACTTCACAAGGCAAAAACCTCAACAGGTGAATTTCAAGTCACTACTCCCAAGATCCACTTATCAAAAATCAACCGATTACAAATACAAGGAATTTTACCGTTTTGGCCTATCCTAAAGTATCTACTTACAATAAAATTATTGCGCTAATCTCCAATTAGACTTGATCTTGTAGAGACTTCTTCAATTGTACAAATCTTCAATTTGTGATTAACTCCCAGCAACTGGAAACTTGTTATTGGATGCAAAGTTCTTCACTACACACTTGTAAAAGAGAAAGTAACTTGGTTACAAAACCCTAAGGCTCACAAGAAGTACGTAGATTCTCTGTGTGAGTTTCTGTGTATGATGACGGCTATAAAATAATGTTTTTATATTGTCTAGTAGGTTAGAGAACGAAATCTTAGAAAAGACACATCATCATGGGCCGAAAATTAGATTTGAGAAATCTAGATCTGCCTCATTAGTTCTCGATAGAAGCTTGCATTAAGCCAGGTGTCGAGCAGATGGTTTTCAACATTTTCAAACTTTTTTTTTTTTTTTTTTTTTTTTTTTTTTTTTTTTTTGTGCAGTCTTCATGTCTTCAATACTACCATTTGTATGGTCTTATCAACATACTTTATGATATTCTTAAATCCACTCATATATTATTGAAATTGATTTATAACTTTGTTAATTAATTTGAGCAATCTTCCAAACTATTTTTCCAACATTTACTTGTCTTCATACAACAACTAATTGTTATTACCATTGTTAACTTGCATTGGTCTCTCTCTCATACACACACAAAGTAAGAAAAATGAACTCGATGTTAAGTGGCATTCAGTGTTCCAAGTTCTTTAACTTTTGAAGAGACAATCCTCTAAAATCCTGTGGAGAATGAAACTTGGAAAGAATTAATGTACCAATGAAAACATTGATGCAGAGAGTGAGAAAGAAAGAGAGTCTGAGACCTGGGTGTGTAGCAGTGAAAGTATCCCATATGCTAGTCCCTTTGCCATCCTGGTATGCCGCCCCTTCATACTGTAAATATTTAAAACCCCAAACATACTTAATGCAAAATCGCCATACATATATGTTAGAGCTTGTAATTAATCACCATTGCTGCATTCATACCTGGTAAGCACTTGACCCTGCTCCAAACACAAAACCATCCGGAAAATCACTCCGGCTGAGACCTTCAGTGCTAGCAAAAAAATAAGACACAGCCACAAGGTAGAAGAATAGTTGATGAATTTCCATGTTTGACTTCTGGTTGCAGTGTACTGTTTAGCTCCAACTCTCTAGCTATATACTGTTGGGGGACAATCAAAGTCATTAGGTGATGCACCATATTAATTATTGGAAGTTTTAAACACTTGCATACGTACCCCAAATTAAAATCTTTGACAAATGTGTTCTTAGTGTCTCTTTCCTAATCCATATGCAAATTAAAAATAAAAAATATAAATCGTAAACCGATTGTTACTCTTGGTCTATATTAAAGTATTTTTTTTTGGTCATCTGGATCACATGGCTTAACAAATTAAGGCCTAAATTTGTCCCATCATTTAGAATTATTATTACTGGTTGACCGATTGGGGAGCCATTGGATTCACCAACAGCAGCTGCAAAATGAACAAAGAAAACACCAGCAAATTACAAAGCAAAAGCTCTGCTAATTCTAAGACGGCAAGTTATTGTTGAGTAGTTGAAGTCGTAGCACATTTGGTAGCAAGAATGTTAGGTGCATAATTTTGCAACAAAATACATTGTTTCATTGTTTGGGTATATTTTAGAGCCCTACATAACGAGCTGAACCAGATACACTTCACGTCTATGAACCAGATATAAATTCCATAAATTTTTTTTTTTTTTTTTTTTTTTTCCGGAATAAAACTATTATCTGGGTCTAAGCCCAAATAATCATCGTTCTACTTTTCCATAGAAAGCCCAAGGGAAAAAGAATGAGAATTTTGGTTTGGAGGCTAAGAGAGGGTGTTTTTCCTACTTATTTTTGGGTTCTACTGGGAAACTTTTGTAAGTGGGCTTGGAGTGTTTGTAAAGCCCATGGAAGCTATGCATACGTAGAAAGCCCAATTGGATGGGGAAGACGTTTGCACTTTGCACTTCAAGATATAAACTAC
Source organism: Quercus gilva (assembly GCA_023621385.1). Lineage (NCBI taxonomy): Eukaryota > Viridiplantae > Streptophyta > Magnoliopsida > Fagales > Fagaceae > Quercus > Quercus gilva. The sequence continues at coordinate 2,435,956 of CM042476.1, forward strand.
ATTGCAACCTTATATCCGCATATAATGTCCACTGTCATAAACCCAAAAATTTATCGACTCCAAAAGATGCCAATCCTCTTATACCAACAAGCCAAATTGAACTGGGCAAACCAAATTGCTCTACTTGACAACAGACATAATCATCCTAACCTCCCATAAACTTCTCTACCCAAAGTTTGAGTTATGCAAATACCCAGTTGTCTAAACAGGTCTAGAGCTGAGTCTTTACTTAATATAGCAGTATAATAAGAAGCGATTAAAATCAATACGGATTGGATGTAAAACTCTTGTTTTACACCCTCTAATCATTGTGTGCCAAGTCAGCTTATTGCACTTAAAAAATATAACTTGACACACGATCAAGTCTTTTTAGCTTATTGCACCTAATTTTTTCTTTCCCTCATTTATAACTCATTATTAATTGAGGATTATTATTCGTCAATAGCCTTATAATTTAATTGGCACCACCCTGTGCACAAAGTGCTTATGAGTTTAGGGAGAAAGAGTACTAACAAATCAAAACCAAACATGTGTGTGACAACAAAAAGGATCCCAACATAGATTATTATTATTTTTTGATAAATAAGAAAAATTATTTCATCGCCTAATCTCATGACAGTTATGTTTTAAGTAGTGTTGATAAATTTCTGTATCAAAACAAGTGTTAATGATGATTGCATCCAAAATAGTTTAGTTATGTATTGTGTTTAGTCAAGAAGCTGATTGAAGAACTCAATCTTCAAATGACTTCAAATCTGCTTGAGATAAGTAGGTTTACTTATCTTTAGCAACAAGAATTAATACTAGATTGGTTGTCTCTTATCATCTTTGGACCCAAATTAAGAAACTGGGAGACCTCTATTGTAATACACTACACAGAAATTTAGAACTGATTTTCAGAATAAGTGCATGCTGGAGGATACAACGAAACAATTAGTTCAACATACAACAAATCAGTTGCTCAAAATTCAATTACTACTCATGTACAACAAAGGTTCACTTTTGATGACATTTTCTTTTCGGAGAAAATTTTTGAATCATAGAGCAGAGTGTTTCATGTATCTTGTCAGCCCATTTTTGTAATCTATGTAAGTGATGCCAAATCGAAGAGTATAACCAAAATTCCACTCAAAGTCATCAAGAACTGACCACGCAGAGTATCCTCTCACGTCAACCCCAGCCCTGCCAAAACCATAATCGTTAATGTTTGAGAGAGAGAGAGAGAGAGAATATTACACTTTTCCACCCTAAATTATTACTCCAATTACACTTAACCCATGAGCTATTAAAATGGACGATCAACACTCCCCCCCCCCCCCTCAAAATTTTAAAAATACGTTATATTTAACAATTTTTCATTTGTTTTCCTATTAATGTTAATTGAATTTAGCATTGAAAAATCAATTTATCCCTTAGTTGTCTATGTTAAAGAGAAGTATATGGTTTTCAATGCGAAATTCTGTAATACTTAATGCCAAAATAGATAGTAGAGAGGACATTGAAATAAATTTATAACTTTGAGGGGTCAATAATACGTTTTGATAGTTCATAAGGTATTAAGTGTAATCGTATATTGATAGTTTAGATGAAAGTAGGAGTACAGGAGTAATATGAGAGCTGGATGGTTAATATTATCATTGCATAGCTAAATTAACCATTAATAAAAGTTTATAGTATATGGATTTGGTTCTAATTAAGTCATACATTATTTTTTTTAATTTTAATTTTACGCAGAACTATATCTCATGTGGGTCCATAGTTCCTCCAATATTTTTGGAGTTGTGATATCCAGTATAGAGTTACTGTTGAATGTGATATGCAAATATAATAAAGTTACTATCGTGTGCGACACTGCGTGTCTACAATTATTACAAAATTAAGAAATAGAAAAGAGTTATTAAGTGTTGTGATTGATCCTACCATCAAATTTGAGGTAAAAACTATCATAATTGACCATATCATAGTTAAAAATAAAAATAAAATAAAATAGGAATACAAGAAAATTAATTAATGCTCAATGTGATGTAAGTAACTAACGAATATGACAAAATTATGTCATGAGAAATCTTGTTATTAGTAGAGATAGCATATCTAAAAAGTTGTGAGTATTATAGCATTTCCTTATTTCATGCATATATAATATATCCAACATTAGGGTTTAAATGTTAATTCAATTGTCATAATAACATCATCTATGGTGCCTCATGCCTGTGGTTCGAACTCCACTATCCTTCCACACATTTATGCATAGTCACTCACCTTATAGCCTTTAAGAGAATTGATAGATGACTGTGGTGGTACTTTCCTTAATTCACACACATATAATATATTTAACACTAAGGTTTTGGTGATCATCCAGTCATAATGGCATCATTTAGGGTGTCACATGTTTTTACTTTAAACCAGCACACCCCTCTCACTCCCACTATCTATCTATATAAGAAAAAAAAAAAAAAACTTCCCAATACTATATGCATAGCAACTCACCTTATAGCCTTCAAGAGATTTGATAGATGACTATGGTAGTAATTTATCCTTAAGCTATCATTGAGAGCCTCTTGAATCGACAATGAGCCATTATTAGCAACTCCTGAAAAGTATTAATGTATATGTATATTTGATTTAGTTACAAATAAAAATTTCAATTACACTATTGAAACTGAAAGCATAGAAGGATGAAAATAGGCGGATTGTTGTATTTTTTATTTATGCATAGCATAACTTCTCAAATTCCTCTTGGATAAATGAAAAGCTAGTCGGCAGCGATCTACGAAACCATTATTTACATAGTTTTTTTTTTAGTATATATATAAGAAGTACAATATTCTTTATATTCAAACATGAGAGAGAGAGAGAATACTGGTTAACCAATAAGAATGCCATCCTTCTCCGCTGTGGCATCAAATAAAGTGACGACATGAGTGTTAGGAAAAAATACGAGGAAAATGCAAACGCAACTATAAATTTTACTACAAAGGATTACAAATTGAGGGGACAATGGATATGATTTATGCCAACTCAACAAAATAAATGCTTGAATACTTTTAGATGACTAATGACAATTCATTTTTATAAAAATTGTAATATGTATTCTTTGCATCACCCTAAATATAAATCAAAGTTATGGATTTTGAGCTTAACTAGTCAGATTTACGTGGCTATCTGTTGCGTAACTCAGGTTGATGCTACTAGAAGAAGTAGAGTCATCTGCATATCTTGCAGTGTAGTAATTTACTCCAAGGAAATCTAGAGAGCCCTTTAGCATCTTGGATTGTGATTCAGTAAATCTGGGCAATCGAGTCCCCACCACAGCTCGCATGGTCTTAGGATAGTCACCAAATATAATTGGATCAACAAACCTATACAAATAATAATAGAAATAATAACAAGTCTCTTTATGAGGGTTTGATACAATATGTTGAGATACGACCTTATCTACTTAATCTAAAAGCTTAAGATGGTAAATTGCCAAGAGACTCATAATTCAACAAGCAACTTTTGGTGTTTTCATGGAAAATAACATTAGAGTTCAAATTTCAACACTCCTAACTATATCCACACCACTCATATATAAACAAACGTATTCTAATAAATTTCCCTTATCAAATATAAGTTTCCTAATAGTACGTAAAACTATATTTCAATTAGCCATTATAAGTTTTCAAATATAAGTTTTCTCTTTCTCCTTTTGATGTCATTTTCTTGTTTGAATAAGGGGGATATTTATACCCATTATGGGTTGTCTTCCCCCCCCCCCTCCCCCCCCCCCCCCCCCCACCCCCCCTCCAAAAAAAAAAGAAAAAAAGAAAAGAAAAGAGAGAATGTAGTAGTGGCCATGAGTCCCATCACCTATCATTTCTCAAGATTTTTTGTGTTGGGGGGAGGGGGATTATACAGTCCTCACGGTGGACCACGTCATTTGTCCACCATTCTAGTAAAAGACTCCCACTTATTTAAAATTGCTGAATTAGTATTCAGTTTTTATTTAAAACTCCACAATTTTTGAAAGCTCGAAAATGTGTTGAAAACACAAGAGCTGTTTAGACCCCCAAATTAAAGTTACGGCTTGATAGATTTTATACTAACTTAATACTAAATGCAGAATAGTGTAAATGCAAGCAGATAAACAAACAAACTACTCTAATCTATAAACATGACAACATAACAGTAAAATGGAATGTAAAAGAGTAGGAAAGAAAGATGCAAACACAAGATAACACACCAATGTGTTATCGAAGAGGAAACTGAAGAACTCGATGAAAAACCTCACCGCTGCTCTCCAAGTGGTAATCGATCCACTAGAAAATCAGTTGGGATACATGGTTTAGTAAAAGACCCTCCAAGCCTAATCTACCCGATGTACCTAAGCCCTCCAAACTCCTACTCCAACAAGACTTCTCGGAACCGTGTCTTGTCTAGCTCTCTGGATCCCACAACAAGCTCCATATTGCATCTGCCATCCTTGGCTTCTTCCAATGCTTCCTAGGCTCTAAAACACTCTCTACACTCTGAATAGGTGTGAGTTGTGTTTGGGTACAAATCTCCTCTCAAGGTATGACAATGGGAGAGGGAAGGAGAAGAGGCTACAATGATTTCTTATTAAGGATGAGTAGCACTCTCTCTAAAAGATGGGTGTGTGTGTGTTGTAGAAAACCTATCTAAGGTTTTTCTTTCTAAATGGTCTCTCTTACATTTGTGGGTAATGAGGGTATACATAGTACGAGTGAAGGGTAAGAAAGTCACTCTTAAAAATCATTCAAGCAGAATGTTTCACGACTACCTTGCGGGAAGGCCTTACCCGTGAGACATTAGTGAAAACAATAGTCTGGCACGACTCTTCAGCTTCTAGTCATGTGCTTCTCACATGCCCTTTTCGCGGGAACTCTTCTCGCGAACTTCTCGCAAGCTAGTCGCAAAATGCACTAATCTTCAATTGAGCTTGGGTCTTCACCAACTTAATACTAAACCCAATACAATAAAATCTCACAAAATACAAGGAAAAAAATTAAAGCAAATAACAACACTTTTTGTCATGGAATAAAGCCAAATAAAACATAGTTGTAAATCACCACTTTACAATTTTAAACAAGTGGAATTTTTTTACTGGAATGGTGGACCGCATCACTTGTACACTGTGAGTACCTTATAATTTCTTGGGGTGGGGGGGGGGGGGGGAGGGTGTCATAGGTTTGCAATAGGCTTGTCCACTATTTAGACTAGTCACTCGACATTTAACGATGAGAGACTGTTGGTTGGTGGGAGCAATTAATGCATAGGTGATGGTTGTCCCCTTTGCATGTGTTGCCTTTCCTTAGTGTAACCAAGCTTCCTTGCTTAGGTTGTCCCTGATTTTTTCTTCGATATAAGCTTGGAGAATGGTCCGAGGGATTTTCCTCTATGGAATCTTGAGAGGCATTGTTCCCGAACTATTGGGGGCTTCTCAACTAGGTTAGGATGATGATCTCCTTGGTTGTTTGGGAATATCTCCTAGTCCTGCTTGTTAGCAGGGACAGAGCCAAAACTTTAAGTTAAGGGACGGCTTTATTGTTGGCTGTGTGTAGTGATTTCAAACTATTTAGCTGCTGAGATTTTTTATTTTTATTTTTAATTTTTGTGTGTGGATAAGAACAAATTTATTTTTGTTTAGAATTTTTTAAATGGCATGGTTGTTTATTTTGGATAAAATTGGTTAATTAAACTTAATTTTTTAGTTTTACTATTGGTAATTTTTGTTGTTGAGCTATTTTTTTGGGCTTGTATATTCTGTTTTAGATTTTAGATTTATAAATTTTTTTATAGTCACTAAAATGAGGAAAATGCTAGAGCTACAGGTTTTTTTTTTTTTTTAATATATAAATTACTGATATGATAAGTGGTTAATGGTAAATAAAAAAAAGATATGATGGTGGGCTCATTATGCGAACCAATAAGAATTTACTATCGAAATAGTTTGTAAAAATGTTGTAAAAAAAATTTGTGGGTATAGTATTATGCTTAAAAGAATCAATGATATTGTTTAAGGGAAATAAAACGTAATTTTATATAACAAAATTCCTAAAATTAGTACGCATATATATAAAAAAAAATATTTTAAAAAAAATTGGGGAGGGGGCGGCCCATTGTCCCCCTGGTCCAATGATAGTTCCCACCCCCCCAAAAAAAAAATTACATATGATAAAAATGTGCAGGATTGCAAAAGTGAATGCATCACGTTCTCAGATCCTCACTCTAGAATTAAGCTACGATTAAAGAATTGAATGCACATTAAAATAGTAGATGAGTGATTTATGAGAGTAACATGACTTAAAGTTGTTAGTAAAGAATATGAACGAAGACTAACCTTGGCTTTCTCACTAGAGTTTAAAAAACAAAGGCAAATATATAGGTTGAACCTTATTGCTAAGTTTATAGGTTATTTTGTTAATATTAATAATTAGTAAGATACCAGACATTATTCTCAAACCAAACAATTATGGCTATGCTTATTATGCTTCTGTTTTTTTTATGCAATGCTTCTTCTAAGTCTTAACTACCTTTATTTCAAGCAAAAAAATACACGCGTTTTGCAAATATCTATGAAGAAAAATGTGTTTGTTTATAGGAATTAATAAATCTGGTATAAAATTAAGTCATAAAACTTACCATCCAAAAAAAAAATCGAGACCTCTAAAGGCAGCCTTGGTGCTAGCAACTGTTTGGTATTTGGGCAACATCCAACGACTTGATACTGTAATGCCAATTTCTCCCATTTGAGAAGCCTACAAAAATCAAATTCAGATTATCATAAAATATACTATGGGAGGAACGAATTTTTCCCCAATCATGTATTGTTCGCTTTGGGAATGGGCCGAGGAGCCAATGCTATCCTCACGAATTTGTTTAATCTCACATTGGGCAGAGACGCCTCCCACCCTTGCCTTATAAGCATTTGGTCTAAGAAAGGGTGTATCATAGCGTGTGTGATTGAGCAAATCCGTACAGGTGGGAGCAAAGCGGACAATACCTGATAGGGGAAAAATTCGTTCCTCCCACATATACTATAAGGCATTTTTATTTTGAAAGCAACTTTTGCAATATTATGAACCTTCTCTTTTCCATACTAAGAATAAATATTGAAGTGCAATAGAATATCTCTTTTTTCCTTTAGAAGGATTAGGATAGTTTTATAGGCATTAATCAAGGAAATCATTTTCATACAAGAGACTGTTTCTGTTTGGCTAGGAGAATGATACCGGTTAATACCAGTGTACTGTTTCAGGATTACCGCTATTTATATATTTCGATCCATTCATATATATATATGTGTGTGTGTGTGTATTTATTTAAGTATGAATATATTAACTTTTATTTTTATCAACATAAAATTTAATATCCACATATTTTATAAGCCTAAATATATTAACCAATATATTAGTTAAAATAACATGTTTTTAAATAATTTAATTTAAATTTTTTTTTTTTTTTTTTGGTATTGGCCAAAATGCCAATACTGGCTAAAACACCAGAAATATCCTAGGTGCAAGTGTGCAACCCATAGCTTTTTCTGTACATTTTGAAGGAGTACTGATATTAATTAATTTAATGGCCAATACGGTATATTTTCCTAGTATGGCTAATACCCATACGATATTGACTTGCTTGGTATTAATAGAACAAATCTACCAGGTTAGTTGTTCTTTGTAATTTTGAAGCACAACCCTGTATTGCTAAACACAATCTCTCTCTCACAAACATGGCTTATTAAATATTATTGAGTCATAAGTTGGAATATCATCTTTAAATTGATAATTGTTAAGCACAAACCTAATACTTTTCCTTGTATAATTTCACAGCAGCTGCATGAGAAAGAAGAAAATTATGTCCCACTATATAGGGTTTTGTTTCGGAGTTCCCATGCGTGCAATTTCCAATATAGTTTGAACATTGACTGGGTGCCTTGGTGCCATCTACGTACCCCCCAATGGTAAATATATTTGGCTCATTAATTGTGATCCAATACTTCACTCTATCACCAAATTCTTTGAAACAAAAGTCCACATAGTCGCGATAATCATCCCTAATTATAGAAGATTAATTAATTGTTAATTAGTCAGATTATGTATATACTAATTGCATAATAGATTTTAATGTGTAATTGAAACTTACACTATGTTTTGGCTCAAGAATCCACCATACTCATCTTCAAGGGCTTGTGGAACATCCCAATGGAATAGAGTTATAAACGGTTTTAAACCTAATTAATTAACTATAGTCATTATTAAGAAGAGGCATATGTTGATATAGAAAAGAATGATTAGTTTTACGAGTAGCATGTGAAAGGGAGAATGAAATTTCACCTTGAGACAGTAGCTTATTTATGAGGTTATTGTAGAATGTGACCCCTTCTTGGTTCACTCCCCCATTGAGTTTTCCTTCTAAGGACAAACTTAGGCTTTATAAATAAGATTACATGTTACTTGGAATATATACCATATAAAAAGGTTATGAAATTATGCCTAATCCTTTTAAATTGATTTCAAAAAATATAGCAAAGGTTGAGCAATGGTCTTACTAGGTAGTATTCTGGGCCAGGAGATGGAGAACCTAAAGAAGTCTAAACCAATTTCTTTCATCAGAGCTATGTCCTCCTGAAAACATTTTTCCAGTCTTTTCATTAGTTTAATGCAAAAAAGAAAAAACAAAAGTAAAAGAAAGAAAACATAAATTCAACTGCAATTTAGTGGATGTGTAGAAGGGTAGCTAGGGATAGAATCATTTTTGTGTGTGTGTGTGTAAGAAACTAATAGAATACAATCATATGAACCATACCTTAAAGCGATAATAAAAATTTTCAGCTATTACCCCGGTGCTATGGTCCGCAATTTTTTCTGTAATGACACCATAAAATTTCTCAAAAAAATCCTCACTAATGAGTTAAGTGGTACTCCAAATAAAATCGTTACACATCAAACTATAGTAATAAGTAGACATAAAATTGATTTTTCTTTTAATCACAAAAGGAATCAAGTCACATATGTTGATCCCCGTGTGATTATAATATGCATTATACCAAGTACACGAGTATGTCAACCCATTTTCTACAATATATGGGTGCATTACTCTACTTACCTAAAAATGAGATGACGAAGCTGATTTACAGAAGGAAATATTCTTTGGTCTGTGGAGCAGATACTCTACTTACCTAAAAGTCAAAATTCTTATCCAAAACAAAGCACTACGCAGGCTTTGGAGGACCCCAATTTCTGTCTTTGGCAATAACTAGGGAAAGTTGGTTCTAATTATTTTTTTAACTAGTAAGTTGTAATTAACAGTATACTCTTAGTGAATCACTAATTGCTGTGAATGGTTTTCTTTCTCTTAGTGACGCAAGTGTAGGTTAGCCTGGAGAACTAGCTAGTAGCTGCTTGTTTTGCCTTTGTTTGCACATTTGTACATTCATGTTGATTAAAAATGTTCCATATGCTAGGCCCTTTTGTGTGTGCGTGTGTGTGTGAGAGAGAGAGAGAGAGAGAGAGAAAGAGAGACCTGGATGTTCCCAAGTGAAGGTATCCCATATGCTAGGCCCTTTTCCATGTTGAAATGCAGCCCCTTCATACTTCCAATAGAAATTGAGAGAACCCCAAACATAAAATGAGTATAAAAACGCAGAGAATTAGTGTAGAAAGCATGTAAAATATTAGTGTTATTGCAGTGACATATACCTGGTAAGCACTTGAGGCCCCTCCAAATATGAAACCAGCTGGAAAATCTCTCCGACTTATACTTTCAGTGAAAGAGAAAAAATAGGCCACAACAAGCAGCACATACCAAAAGAGACGATGATGATGATAATGAATTTCCATGCCTGACTTTCTCCAACTCCCCATGAATGTGTTGGCCAACCAAAGTATAATTAGTACACTTATATAGTTGTTGGATTACATTACTCTCTCTCTCTCTCTCTCACAGTAAGAAAAATGAATTGAATATTAACTTGCCTTCAGTGTTCCAAGTCCTTTTAACTTTTGAGGAGACGATCCACCAAAATCATGCGGAAAATAAAACTAGCAAAGAATTATTGTACCAATAAAAAAAGGCCGAAGACATAAGGTAGAAGAACAACTGATGATGATGAATTTCTTGTTTACCGTTAACAAACAAAAATTTCACCTACAGCACGTTACTGTTTTTAACTAGATGAATTGCATATTTGGGATTAAGAATGTTAGGTACATAATTTTGCACCATAGTTGATTGTTTGGGGCTAATTTTTTATAACCCGAGATAACGAGCTGAACAAAATAAACTTCACGTCCTTTTGGACTTGAAAATCCTTGAAGGCCCAATCCCCAAGAGTAGATGAAATGGGTTATGTAAAGCAAGTAATCCGACCCCAAACTACACTACCAGACCGCATATAGAACCAAGGCCTGGTCAAGGCTATCCTCAGAATTGAGATGAGACAAGCAATGGATAATTATAGAATACTAAACGAGTACCATAATTGCTCATTTTATATAATAGTAAATTTTACTAATTAAATTTACAGTAAGACTCATAAATCATGTGAGAGGAAGGAGTGCGTATTTATGATATTTCCAATTAATATTCTATAATTTTCCAACTAGAATAATGCTAGAGATATAAATTATTTTATAAAAAATTTTACAAACTGCTGACTTGATGAGTGATTATTGGTAAATAAAAAAGTGATATTAATAGTAGATCTAGATGAAAACCAATAAGAGGTTGGCCACGTTAACATTTTGTAAAAATATTGTAAAATAATTTGTGCCTATGACATTACTCTTCCAACTAATACAAATTCCAAAAAACAAAACTTTTATTTTTTTATTTTTTATTTTATCTTTTTTGTAAAACTATTATCTGGGCCGAAGCCCACATGGAAGGCCCAAGAGAAAGAATATGAGAGTTCTGGTTTGGAGGTTATTTTTGGGTTCAGTGGGGAAACTTCTGTTAGTGGGTTTGGAGTGTCTGTAAATCCCATGGAAGGAAGTATGTATAGAAAGCCAAAAATGCATGGGGAAGAAGTTTACACCTGCTATAAACTAATCACAATTTTTTTAATGAATGCTAGCTAATCACAATTAATGCTCACTGTTATGAACCCAAAAATTTATTAACTCTAGAAGATGCCAATCAACGTATAACAAGAAGCCAAATTGAATCCTAACAAAAAAAAAAAAAAAAGAAAGAAGCCAAATTGAAATAGGCAATTGCTCTACTTGACTCAAAACATAAATTTCTCTGCCAGAGTTTGAGTTATGCTTAATAGTTAATACCCAGTGTCCGCTTGGCAAAGATTATTTTTACCAACTTATTTTACTATTCAGCTTATTTTTGCTACAATTCATGAGTCTCAATGTACTTTTTGATACTATTCATGGGTCTTAATTATATTATTTTAGCTAACTTTTATATTTATCTACAGTACTTTCAACAAAAAGTTTTTAGTTTTAGCAAAATAAGCGGATCCCAAACAGAATCCAAGTGTTCTAAACTCGGATCTAAAGATGAGCTAATCAAAACCCAACATTAGGGCGGACAAGAAAAAGGGACCCAACATTCCTGTATCAAAACAAATGTTAATGATGATTGTATCCAAAATAATTTAGTTATGTAGTTTACGTTTTGCATTGGTTTAAAAAACCAATTATTTTTACTATTCAACTTATTTTTGATATTATTCATGGGTCCCATTGCATTTTTTTGTACTATTTATGAGTCTCACTGTACTATTTTAACTACCTTTTAGCTTTATTTACAGTATTTTCAGCAAAAAGTTTTCAGTTTCAGCTAAATAAGTTATTTCCAAACAAACATGTAATGTGACCAGAGAGTCTAGTCAAGAACCCGATTGAAGAATTCAAGATTCAAAATACTAGCTCAAATGACAATCAGTTATCCCCTACTATTGAGTTCAAGGTATGAGCTTGAATTTTGGAGTTAAGGGAAGTGAATTTGCATCTGGCTGTGTGCAGCGGTTCCATCTTTCGGCTTTGTTGTTGCTTAATTGCTGAGTTTTTGTGTGTGTGTGTGTGTGTTGTTGGGTAAGGACAAATTGGTTGATTGGGCTTAGTTTGGCTAAAATTGGTCGATTAGGTTTTTTTTTTTTTTTTTTTTTTTTTTTACTATTGGTATTTTTTGTTGTCGGGCTAATATTTTCTATATTTCATTTTAGATTTTAGAGCTATAGATTTTTTTTTTATGGACTTTAAAAGGAGAAAAATGCTAGAGTTACAAATTTTTTTTACAAATTGTTGATGTGATGACTAGTTTTTAGTAAGTAAAAAATTGGTATAAATGATAGGTCCAAATGCAAATCAATAAGAATTTGATGCATCAACAATTTGTAAAAATGTTGTAAAAAAGTTTGTGGCTATAACATTTAACATTACTCTTAAAAGAATTAATAATATTGTTAAGGGGGACAAAGTTTAATTTTATAGAACATAATTGTTAAAATTAGTACCTATGTATATACTAATTTAAAAAAAAAAAAAAATTGGGGTGGGTGGGGGGATTGCCCCAAAGTCAGGGGAGTGGCTCTGTCTCTGATTGAGTTCATTATATTGGTGTATTGGGTTTCCGGTTGTAGCAAACTAGTTTATTCATGGAGGGGATTTCATACAATAATTCCAGAGTCTTGGGGCCACAACAATGGGAGGCAAACGTGTTGATTCTTGAGGTTATGAAATCGATTTTACAAAGGTTGTACAAGTTTAGACTATCATGATTTTCTTATGAGGTAGGTTACCCGAGAGTGGTTTTTATTTTAAAAAGTTTCTTTTTACTTCGTAAATCGTCACCAAATGTGTTTGTGCTTCTAAAGTTTTTTTGTTGTCATTATTGCCTGTGATACATTAATTATTAACTCCAGGGCTTAAGCAAAAATTATTTTGTTAGATATAATATGTTAAATTGTTAATAAATAAATAGGGGACAAGTATAGATTTCCAAATTAAGGTGATATTCTTCCTTAGACCCAAAGAAAACTGGGTCTCATATCATCTTTAGACCCAAAGGATTGACAGAGGATTGGTTCTCCTATTATAATGTACTTAATAGAAATTTAGAACTAATTTTCAGAATAAGTGCATGTTGGAAGACACAGCGAATAGTTAGTTCAACATAAAACAAATAAGTTGTTATAAATTCAATTACTACTCTAGTACAACAAAGGTTTGCTTTTGATGACATTTTCCTTTTGGAGAAAATTTTTGAACCAGAAAGCAGAGCGTTTCATGTATCTTGTCAACCCATTTTTGTAATCTACGTGAGTCATGCCAAATCGAATAGTATAACCAGATTCCCATTCAAAGTCGTCAAGAAATGACCATACAATGTATCCTCTCACGTCAACCCCAGCCCTGCCAAAACAAAATCGTTGATATCTTAGAAATTGAGACTTGAATCGTTTATATATATATATATAGAGAGAGAGAGAGAGAGAGAGAGAGAGAGAGAGAGAGAGAGATCGTTGATATCTTAGAAATTGAAACTTGAATCGTTTATATATATATATATATATAGAGAGAGAGAGAGACTTTTCCACCATAAATTATTACCCAATTACACTTAATCACACCTCTTGAATTATTGAAACTCACAATTATGATAGTTTAGGGTGGAAAAATGAGTAATAACTTTGGGGGTTTAATTGTGCATTTCAATAATTTAAGGGGTTAAGTACAATTGGAGTGATAGTGTAGGGTGGAAAAATGTGTGCGTGTGTGTGTGTATGTATATATATATATATTAGTCTCCAATATGAGGAAGGAAGAGTTCGAGTTTTAGCAGGTCTTAATCTTATCTTTACATATTACTGAAATAACTATTAACAAAAAATTTTAGCATATGGATTTGGTCTAATTAAGTTATATATTATTTTTTAAATTTGTTTCTTTTACTTTAATGGGGAACTTTAATTCACATGGGTCCTTAGTACCTCCAATATTTTTAGGGGTATGATACCCATTAAAAAGTTACCATTCAATGTGACATGTGAATATAAAATTTACCATCATGTGTGACCCTGTTGCTGTATGTCTAGAATTATTATTTAAAAAAAAAAAGATTTTCCATGTGATGTGGCTGAATCAACCATTAAATTTAAGGTAAACACTATCTTAATTGAACTTACCATAGTTTAAGATAAAAAATAATATTAAAATATTAAAAAAATCAATTAATGCTCAAGGTGATGTGAGTTACTAAGACAAAATTATTGTGATGTGAAATCATGTTATTAGTAGAGATACCATATCTGAAAAAAAAAATGTGGATGTTATAGAATTTTCTTAATTCACACGTATATAATATATCCAAAATTAGGGTTTAAGTAATAGCTTAATCATCATAATGGCATAATTTACAATATCCTATGCCTGTGGTTTAAACTCTACCTTCCTCTACACACTCTATATGTATAGTCACTCACCTTATAGCTTCAAAGAGATATGATAGATGACTATAGTAGTATTTTATCTTCAAGATGTCGTTGAGAGCCTCTTGAATCGGGGATGAGCCATTATCAGCAACTCCTAAAATGTACAAATGTAAATGTAAATTTGATTTAATTACAAATAAAAATTTCAATTACACTACTGAAAGCATAGAAGGATGAAGATTGTTTCTTACCATTTTCTGTAATGTAAATAGGTGGATTATTATATTTTTTCTTTATGTATAACATAAGTTCTCGAATTCCTCTTGGATAAATGTAAAGCCAATCAGCAGCAGTCTACAAAACCATTATTTACATAGTTTTCTTAGTATATACAAGCAGTATAATGCTCTTTATATTCAAACATAGGGTGAGAGTGAGAGAGATTACTGGTTGACCAATAGGAATGCCATCCTTCTCCGCTGTGGCATCAAATAGAGTAACTACATGAGTGTTAGGAAAAAATATAAGGAAAATGCAAATATAACTAGAAATTTTACTACAAAAGAATTACAAATTGAGGGGACAATGAATATGATTTATGTCAACTCAACAAAATAAAGGCTTGAAATACTTTTTGATGACTAATGATAATTCATTTTTATGAAATTTGTAATATGTATTCTTTACATCACCCAAAATATAAATCAAGGTTGTTGATTTTGAACTTAACTGGTCAGATTTACATGGCTATCTGTTGTGTAACTTATGTTGATGGTACTAGAAGATGTAGAATCATCTGCATAGTTTGCAGTGTAGTAATTTATTCCAAGGAAATCTAGAGAACCCTTTAGCATCTTGGATTGCGATTCAGTAAATACAGGTAGTCGAGTCCCCACCAAAGCTCGCATGGTCTTAGGATAGTCACCAAAAATAATTGGATCAACAAACCTACACAAATGATAACAGAAATAATAACAAGTCCCCTTATAAGGGTTTGATAAAATATGTTGAAACACTACCTTAACTACTTAATCTAAAAGCTTAATATCGTAACTTATCAAGAAATTTGCAATTCAACTAGTACCTCTTGGTGTTTTCAAGGGAAACAATCAGAGTTCAATACAAAGTTATATACCTGCCTCTTTAAAAAAAAAAAAAAAAAAAAAATCACTTTACACCTTCTTTTATTTGCACATACATGCAACAATATTTAAGATTTTGGTGGTAGCAAATAGGAAACTCACTTACATTATGAGAAACTCATAAAGGAAAAAATAAATAAATTAAAGAAGAAATTTCTCTCTCTCTCTCTCTCTCTCTCTCGGGGAAATTACATTTTACCATCATAACTATACAACTGATTAGACTTTGCACCATGAACTTTTTGAATAAATGTTTTGCACCTCAAACTATGATCCATTTTACACTTTGCACCCCTACATCAAATTTGCGGTTAAGTTGGATGGAAAAATATGACACCACGTGAAAGGACATAATTGCTAATCTTTTCAATGTTTTAAAAACAAAAGATAAATTACATTTTATTAGCCTAAACTATACCCCTAATTACATTTTGCACCATAAACTTTGAATTTCCATTAAAATTAATAGCAAACTTAACGTCGGAGTGCAAA
Organism: Quercus gilva; assembly: GCA_023621385.1. Classification (NCBI taxonomy): domain Eukaryota; kingdom Viridiplantae; phylum Streptophyta; class Magnoliopsida; order Fagales; family Fagaceae; genus Quercus; species Quercus gilva. The sequence goes on from CM042476.1 coordinate 2,451,979, forward strand.
GTCTAATAAAGTTCATAGTTTATGGTGCAAAACGTGCATTTGAAAAGTTAAGGGTGCAAAGTGTAATATAAAGGTGTAGTTTATGGTAGGAAAATGTAATTTCCCCCCAACATCTTTTTAGATTCTAAGTTAGTAAGGGAAATATAAAACCATTATACCTTATATATTTATTAAAAGAAAGATTATTTCACTATCTAAGAAACATAAAACATATATGTGTGTGTAGTGAGTTAAAACAAACAAGGGTCATGTTAATAGGTGCTTTTAGGGCAATGGTCAGCAATTTCTTTTTAGAAAAGTTTTAACACCACTCTTATGGAAAATGGAAAAAAGTTGTCAAAACATTAATTACTTTTTTTTTCTTTTCCTATAAAAACATTCTTAAAATGGATTGTTAATCATTGCTATAAGGGATCTATTAACATTTCCCAACAAATAAAACTCAAAAAAGAATTTATTTAATTACTTAGGAAACTCCATCAATGAAACCAAAAAAATTAGCCATTGATTGCAACCATAAGTGCCCGTTTGGATTGGGCTTATTGCGCGTCTGCGTTTTGAGTTTCACGTTTCCTTCTTTTTTATTTTTTATAGCCGCAGTTGTTGACTTTTCTCCCGTGTACAGTGCACATCAGTAGGTTCCGTATCAGTAGGTCCCGTGCACTGTTCATGGAACCTACAAACTTCACTTTTCAGCAACTTTTTCATTAAAAATGGGTCCCATGGCACTATTCACACATTTAAAAATTATTTTGCTTTAGGGTGTGTTTGTTTTGGCTTCAAATGGTTTCCGGAAATCATTTTCCGTAAAATAGGCCGTTTGGGTGTGGAAGGAAAATTCGGTCAAACGGAAAATCATTTCCGTTGACCGAAAATTATGCCAAAAACGGGTGAAAATGGTTTCAGGCGTTATTTTCACTTCAAATGAAATTTTCCGGAAAAGGAACAGAGAGCACGAAGAGAGAGAGAGAGAGAGAGAGAGAGAGAGAGACCCATCGCCTTCACCCAGCACCAGATCAAGCCGGAGACGTCGCCGGCCATCGCCTTCGCACCGCGCCGATCTCGCCTTCAATCGCACCGCGCCGATCTCGCCTTCAATCGCACCGCGCCGATCTCGCCTTCAATCGCATTGCGCGATCTCGCCACGAATGGCGAACCCCGAACCCAGAACCCATCTTCGATCGTCGATCTCGCCACGAACCCAGAACCCATCGCCTTCGCACCGGCGAACCCAAAACCCAGAACCCAGAACCCATCGCCTTCGCATCGGCGAGTCGCACCGGCGAGTCGCACCGTCGATCGTCTTCGATGCGAACCGAGAACCCATCGCCTCTGACTGGATTTGAATTTTATTTTTTGGTTTTGTTTCTGCTCTTGATTGCTGAAGTTTGCTGTGATTTTGAAATTTTTGGTAATAAAATTTGTTTGGATGCTGAGAAAATAGGTGAGAAAATGTGAAAATTGTGTAGGAAAATAGCATTTTCCTAATAGAACCAAACACATGAACTCAATTTCCCACAACAATTTTCATAATGCAACCAAACACCCAGAAAATATTTTCCTTTCCCGAAAATACCATTTCCGGAAAATATTTATTTTCTGGAAAATATTTTACGCAACCAAACACACCCTTAGTATTTTCAGTTTTCAGTAAAATAAGTTGTATCCAAACGGACCCTAAATCTCTCGTTTATCAGTGTTTCCTCTCTCTCTCTCTCTCAACAAGGTTCGGGATGATGATCTCCTCGATTGTTTTGTGTGGACTTCTTGAATTGGCCCTTGGGACAATCCTACTCGAAAGCGCTTTTCCATGTACTCAGATCCTCACTCTAGAATTTAGCTACGATTAAAAATTCAATTGCACATTAAAGAGGAGAAGAGTGACTTGTGAGAGTAACATGCCCTGTTAAGTTGTTAGTAAAGAATTTGAACAAAGACTGGCCTTGGATTTCTCACTAGAGTTTAAAAACTGTGGAAGGAAAATATATAGTATTTTTTTCTTAAAAATTTTTGTCAAAAGTTAATAGGTTATTTTGTTAATATTAATTAGAAAGATACCATGCATTGTTTTCAAATAAAACAATTATGTATGGCCCATAAGGTCCATAATAGAAGGGATCGAACCATGTATTCAAAATTCAAATCTAGCCACATGCATCGTGATGTGGTTCGTGGTAGCTATACTTGGAATAATGCTTTTCTTCTTGCTGTTGGTTTTTGCCGAATGGCTTAGCAAGTTAGAATGCTTCTCCTACCTTTACTTCAAGCCAAAAATAATTGCCTTTTGCAAATATCTTTGAAGACAATCGTGTTTATTTATAGGAATAATTGAGTCTAATATAAAATTAAGTCATAAAACTTACCAACCAAGCATAAAATCAAGAGCTCTCAAGGCAGCCTTGGTGCTAGCAACTGTTTGGTATTTGGGCACATACCAAGGACTTTGTGTTGAAATGCCAATTTCTCCCATTTGAGAAGCCTACAAAAATCAAATTTAGATTATCTTATCTAATAAAATATACTATAATACATTTTACTTTGACGGAAAACTTTTGCAATATTATGAACCTTCTTTTTTTTCCTTTTTAAGAATATATATTTAAGCACAATAGATTATCCCATTTTTTCTTAAGAAGGATAACGATAGTTCTATAGGTATTAATAACACAAATTTACCAAGGCTGGTTCATTGTAATCTAAAGCACAAGCCAGAATTCCTAAACACAATGTCTCTCTCACACACACATGGCTCATATATATAACTATATATATATATATATATATATATTTAAAGTCAGTGTTAAAAGAAAATTCAATTAAATTCCAACTTAGATATCAATTGTGTGCTAATTTTGTGCCATGGTCCACTAAAGTTTTTTAATATTTGTACTAAGTGAGTTAATGAGTGCAAAACATTAAGAGTCTAATATTAATGAAATATACCAATAAAGAAATAAAAGAAAAACCAATCATATATCTACTTAACAAAAATCACTACACTGTCTATCTTATTAAAAATTAGAAAAGAAATTATCAGAAGTAATACTAAATTTAGTTTGGAATTTTAATATGCATCTAATTACGTTTATTTTTTCTAATAATTCAATCAATCATGTATATTTTTATGATTAAAAAAATGTATTTATTTATAAATACATCCGTGCGTATGCATGAGTTACATGCTAGTTAATTAGTGAGTCATAAATTGATATATCCTCTTTAAATTGATAATTGTTAAAAGCACAAACCTGATACTTTTCCTTGTATAATTTCACAGCAATTGCATGTGAAAGAAGTAAATTATGTCCCACTATATAGGGTTCTGTCTCGGAGTTCCCATATGTGCAATTTCCGATATAGTTAGAACATCGACCAGGTGCATCAACTCCGGTTACGTAGCCCCCAATGGTAAATATATTTGGCTCATTAATTGTGACCCAATACTTTACTCTATCACCAAATTCTTTGAAACAAAAATCCACGTAGTTGTGATAATCATCCCTAATTATAGGACATTTATCAATTGTTGATTAATCAAATTGCACATATACTAATTTCATATTAGATTTAATGTGTGCTTCGAAACTTACACTATATTTTGGCTCAAGAACCCACCATACTCCTCTTCAAGGGCTTGTGGAACATCCCAATGGAATAGAGTTATAAAAGGTTTTAAACCTGATTAATTAATTATAGTTAATATTAGGAAGGTGCCTATATTGATAAACAAATTACGATTAGCTTTATGAGAATCATATGAGAGGGAGGAAAATTCTACCTTGAGACAATAGCTCATTTATAAGGTTATTGTAGAATGTGACCCCTTCTTGGTTCACTCCCCCACTGATTTTTCCCTCTGATGACGAAATTAAGCTTTATAAGTAGGATAATATGTTACTTTGAATATAATACCAAATAAATATATTTTTCCCAAAAATGACATGTTTTTGTAGGTTCTCAGTAGGGAAAAAAATGTTTATGAAATTATGCCTAATCCTTTTAAATTGATTTCAAAAAAATAAATGTCAAAGGTTGAGTTATTGAGTTAAACATTGGTCTTACTTGGTAGTATTCTAGTCCATGAGATGGAGAACCGAAAGAAGTCTAAACCAATTTCTTTCATCAAAGCTATGTCCCCCTGAAACATTTTTCAAACTTTTCATTAGTTTAATACAAAATAGACGAGCAAAAGTAAAAGAAAGAAAGCATCGTTTCAAGTTTCAAATGCTATATAATGGATGTGTAGAAGGCTAGCTAGCTAGGAATATAGTCTTCTTTTTTTTCTTTTTTTTTTGGGTGTGAAAGAAATTAAGAGAATACAGTCACATGAATTAAAAATACCTTAAAACGATAGTAAAATTCATCAGCTATATCTCCCGTGGTATGGTCAGCAATTTTTTCTGTAATGACACCATAAAATTCTCAAAAAATAGTCACTAATGAGCTAATTGGTTCACTAAAAAAATTGTTATACATCAAACTATAATAATACATAGAAATAAAAGTGATTTTTGTTTTAATTACCAAAGGAGTTATGTCACATGTGTTAATTCAACGTGTGATTATAAAATGCACTATGCTAAGTACGTGAGTGTGACAACCCATTTTCTTAGCCAAGGAAGACCCTATATGATTACAAATAAAAGGGAAAATATGTAATAAAACAATAATTAACAAGAATCCCTTTGACTTAAATGTACAGTTCACTAAATACTTTTTTTTTTTTTTGCTAAATAAATACTAATGTTTTAGTATTTATTAAATGTATAAGTACACTGGCCCAATGGTTATACACTGGCCCAAAGGTTAATATATACGATCTTTGGGTGGATAAGGTTCTTTCCTTACTCATTACCCATCAATTTGGAGGATTCCAAGCTAGCAAAAAATCCATAGTAGTAAAATAAGATGGAGCAGATTTACTGAAGGAATTCCTTTTTGGTCTGTGGAGCTTATTGTACCTTCCTACCTAAAAGCCAAAATTTCAATCCAAAACAAAGCAGTAATTAAGCCTTTGGAGGACCCCAGTTTCTGTCTTTGACACATGCTAGTCGAAGTTAGCTTGTTGTAATTTCTGATGCATATTTTGCTTTTGTTAGTAAAATTGCATAAAATTATTTTGTTCTCCTGATTGAATAAAATTGCTTATTCACTATTTATAATGAGAGAGAAAGAGAGAGAGAGACCTGGATGTTCCATAGTGAAAGTGTCCCATATGCTAGGCCCTTTTCCATGTTGAAATGCAGCCCCTTCGTACTTCCAACAGAAATTAAGAGAACCCCAAACATAAGATGAGTATAAGAACATAGAGAATTAGTGTAGAAAAGCATGTAAAATATTAGTGTTAGTGCAGTGGCATCTGTACCTGGTAAGCACTTGAGCCTCCTCCAAATATGAAACCAGCTGGAAAATCTCTCCGACTTATGCTTTCAGTGAAAGAGAAAAAATAGGCCACAACAAGCAGCACATACCAAAATAAATGATGACGACGATGATGAAGTATTTCCATTTCTGGCTTTCTCCAGCTCCCAAAGCGTCAGCTAACCAAAGTATAATTGGTACACTTCTATTTAATTATTTATAGTCTTGAAATTACAGTACACGCATTCTCAGTGTACATAATTTTCTTGTTTTTTAATCAGCTAAAAGTCATTTGTTTAACCTTGCAAGTAATCTTCACACTTTTAAATACATTGAGCAAAGTGATCTAGACCACCCAAACTCCATTTTTATTATGCGCTATCACATTAGGCCACATAAACACTTAGAAAGATAAAGAGCTATCATTAAGAGCGAACGTCATAGGACAAAATTCTCTAAAAAATTGTGAAAAAAAAGTTGCATGTGTATAATAAAACAAGCTAGCAAATAATTAATGTAAGTACCGATGAAAGCTTTGATTCAGAGAGTGAGAGAGAGAGTCTGAGACCTGGATGTATCGTAGTGAAAGTATCCCATATGATAGACCCTTTGCCATACTGGCACTACACCATTCTCGGAAAATCACTCCGGTTGAGACCTTCTATGCAAGCAAAAAACATAGGCCAAGGGCACAAGGTAGAAGGGCAAATTAATAATGACTTTGGTTGCACTGTACTCTCTCCAATTTTCTATATCGTGTTGGGTAGTCATATCGATTAGGTGATGGACCAAATCAAATTAATGGTTGCTTCGCTTACATATATATTAAGTCAATTAAAATCTAACTCAATCAAAAGTGATTTTGATGTTTCGTTTCCAGTCCATTTGAAAATTCAAAAAAGAAAATTCTTAAACCAATTATCATTCTTGCTCTATATTAAAGTAATTTGGTCATCTTGATCACATGGCTTAATAAATTGAGGACTTAATTAGTCTTACCATTTAGTGGCCGTAGAAGTAGAATTCTTGACATCTTTTTATAACTAATTTATTTATATTTGGAGCCCAAAAAAACGAAATCCACAAGCAGCCTGTGGCTGCAAGATGAAGTGAAAAAAAAAAAAAAAAAAAAAAAAAAAAATTTTAGGTTCACTATTTAATTAGCACCTTCACAACACGAAAGCTCAGCTAATTCTAAGACGTACAGCACGTGATTGTAGAGTAGTTGAAGTCGTAGCATATTTGGTATATCAAGAATTTTAGTTTTATAAACTTGTGGTTGATAGTTATTTCTTCAATGAGAGATTCAAGAGACACAGTTTCCAGCTTGTCAATTTACTGCATACGTTGCAGAAGAATTTTAGAACATTGAAAGAAAGAAAAGCGATTTTTATTTTTATTTTTACCGAATAAACAAGATTACAAAATATATCTTTCTGTGAAGGATCTAGGTCAATGATTGACGTACATACCTAAAGAGGTTGAAGTGGCAGAAAATTTTGACTAAGCCACATTAGCACAAATTGAGTCAAGTCAATTGTACTTATCTCTTTAGAGAAGCGAGGCTATCATAATCAAGGATATGGCAGAATCCCCAAACATAGTACATTGTTTGGTGCTAATTTTTTACAGCCCAACATAACGAGCTGAACAAAATAACATGTATTTGGAATTCAAAATCCCAGATGACCCGATTCTTAATAACTTGTTTGGATTAATGGGGAGTAGAGTAGAACTCACATTTCAAAATTCTAGCTTAAACAAGTTCAAATATGCTCAAGTGAGCTCAAGACAGGAAGTTTGCTTAATGCCTCAACCCCTACTTGCTCAAGATTGCTGAAACAATAACTGACCTTGCTGAACTTATACATCATACATGGTAGAAGTAGAACTGGTTTTCACTTTCCAGAATAATGCATGCTATAAATTAGTTCACACAAAAGAGTAAATGCATGCTGGAAGTTAAAAATATAACAAACAAACAATTAGTTCAAGTACTTAACAACAAATTAGTCGCTATAAATTGAATTACAGCTCAAAGTACAATAAAGGTTCGCTTCTGGTGACATTTTTCTTTTGAAGGAAATTTTTGAACCAAAAAGCAGTAGTTTTCATGTGTCTTGTTAACCCATTTTTGTAATCTACGTAAGTGATGCCAATCCGAAGAGTAAAACCAAATTTCCATTCGAAATCATCAAAAAATTACCACCCAAAATATGCAAAGTATCCCCCTCACGTCAACCCCAACCCTGCTAAAACCACAATCATTAATATCTTAGGGCATTCATCTATTATACCATACCATTTTATAATACATCTAACATCCAAATTTTATTTTCTCATATAACACATTAAAATAATATAAATAATAAAATAAAAATAATATAAAAATATCTCACTTCTCTCTCTAATCTATGTTTCTTTTACTCTCTCTCAACCACCCACCACCACCACTGCCGAGCTTCCCAGTCACACCACCCACCATTGAAAGCACCACAAAAAGCTAACCTTTGGTTATCTAAACCACCCACCATGACCCATAGCAACCCACCGATCAACCACAAGTCAGTAAACCCAACCCAACAAAACCCACTGCTCATTCAAACCCACCAATTAAACCCAAAACCCATCAAACTCACACTGCCACCAAACCACGCCCCCACCAACAAACCATAACCAAAACCATCAAACCCAAAACCCAGCTAAACCCACAAACAACCCATAACCAAACCCATCAACCACCGATCAACCCATCAACAAACCATAACAACCTAGAACAACCCGATCCCAAAACCCATCATAGGACCCATCAAATCGCGTCACGCCACGCCACGCCACACCGCCACCAGACCACGCCACCACGAGACTCATGCTGGACCCACAACCCATGCTAGAAAAAACCACCACTATGAGAGAGAGATGTGGAAGAGAGAGAGGCTTGAAATGTCGAGAGAGAGAGAAAGAGAGAGAGATGAGAGATGAGAGATTGATGAAGAGAGAGAAAGAGGCAGATATTTAAAGTAGGGAATGAAAAATATTATATTGGTTTGGAACGTTGTTACAGTACCATTACAAATTTGTGATGGTATTGTAGCATAATTGCAATTTTTTTTAGAATTGCAAATTCGGGTAACGCGAGTTTTAAGGGGTTTGATGCTAAAATTCTTCAACAGATACCATCTACAAGACCCAATGCAAATGCTCTTAGACATTGGTACTTAAATGTTAATAAAACTTTAAGCAAATGGATTTTAGTCAAATTATGTTATATTAATTTTTTAGGCTGCATTTTTTTATATATTATTTTATGTGGGACTTTAAGAGGTATGATATCAATCATAGAGATAGTGTTCAATGTGACATGTGTTACTAATGAATATAATAAAGTTAAGGTACGTGTGACCTTGTTGATCCATGTCTAAAACGATTAAAAAAAAATTTAAAAGAAAAAAAAAGAATCAATATGTGATGTGATTGAACCCATAGTTGTCAATATCGTACGATACGCGATACGTATTGTATCATGTGTAAAAAATTTTGTATCGTATCAGCGTATCGTAAGTGCTCATGAATCGTACGATACAATATGCGTATCGTATGAATCATATCGTATCGTAAAATTGTATATATCGTACGATACATGGACAAATACTTTAAAATGAGATTTTTTTGTTAAAATTTGTACTTTTATTTAAATCTAACAAGTTCTTAGACTTGTTTTTAACTTAAAATTATTAGTTTACTTAGTTTACCCTACTAAAATAACATATTCGTAAGTTTTTTTTTCCTCTCTCTCTCTCTTACAATTGGACTACACAGTACACACTTACCTTGCACTTTAATATTTACAAATTTATTTTATACACTATGAATAAAATATTAATTGACAATATAAATTTTTTATTTTTATCATTATTGTTATAAGTCCAACAAACTAGAATGCCAAAAATAAAAAATTTATAAAAAAAATTATTAAAATAAAAAGAATAGGAAGAGATAGTAAATGTTAATGACATATGATGATGAAGAAAATTTTATTGAAGAAACAAGTTTGCAAAATTATAAACATAATGATAAATTTTTTTATTTTTATCACTATTGTTATAAGTCCAACAAACTAGAATTCCAAAAAATAAATTATCAAAAAATTATTAAAATAAAAAGAACAATAAGAGATAGTAAATGTTAATGACAAATGACAAATGACAAATGACGATGAAGAAAATTTTAATGAAGAAATAAATTTGCAAAATTATAAATATGATGATAACATTGACTTAGATGGGGTTGATTAGGCAATTTAATGAATATGATGAAAATAAATTATTATTTTTGGGTCATTTGTAATATATTATCAATTTCAAATTTAAGTCATTTGAATGTGTATGTTATATACACATGCTAGTTTGATTTATTTAGTTAGCTTATTAAATATTATTACATAAGTGAGCCCAATGGAGCAACCAAGTGGTGAGGTATGGCAGCCACCTCCATCAATGGTATATAAGCTAAACTTTAATGCAGCAATTTTTTCAGGATTGGAGAAATTTGGTATAGGAGCAATAATTCGAAATGAGAGGGGTGAAGTTATGGCCAGTATGTCTGCTATTGGGCCGAGGATTGAAACAAGTGAGGAAGCCGAACTTTTGGCATGTAGAAAATCTCTTGAATTTGCTATGGATGCTTGTTTCACTAGCATAATGATTGAGGGAGATAATATCAACGTTATGCAAGTTATTTCTTCAAATGAGGCTAACTTTTCATTCCTTGGCCATGTGGTTGATGATATACGCCATTTAATGGCTGGTTTACAGTGGGTTAAAACTAGTAAAATTATGAGGGGAGGTAATAAAGTAGCGCATGTGCTTGCGCAGTATGCTAGAAATTTAGAATCTGATTTGTATTGGTTGGAGGATTCTCCCCTACCTGCCTTGGCAGCCTTGTATCAAGATTTGTTATTATTATGATTAAATGAATGCTGTTTCTTTCTCAAAAAAAAAAAAAAAATTTGTCATTAGTTGAATATATTCAAAATTTATAATAAATATACCCTTTATATATGTATATTTATAATTTTTTATAAATTTTATTTAGTGTTTTTGTATCTTACGATACACGATATGATACGATACACGATACAATTCACGTTTTGACAACTATGATTGAACCTACTATCACATTTCAGGTAAATACTTAGTTGATCTTATCATAGTTTAAGATGAAAAAAAAAAAAATCAGTTTCATCTCAATGTGACCTTATCAATATTTTGTTTTTCTATGTTGTATACACGTATGCATACGAAGTATTGCAGATTTTTTTATATTTTTTTTTAAATAATACTTGTTTTAAACTTTTAATAATTTATTGGAATGCAGGTCATGACCTTTGAAGACAAACATGTTTGTTTATATATAGGAATTCATAAAGCTATTATAAAATTTAGTCATTACCATTTTAAACAAAAACTCAAGACCTCTAAAGGCAGCCTTGGTACTAGCAACTGTTTGATATTTGGGCAACATTCAATAACTCGTTACTGTAATTCCAATTTCTCCCATTTGAGATGCCTACAAAAATCAAATTCAGATCATTTTTATGAAATTTTGAAACTCCAATAAAATATACTATATTAAAATTTTATTTTGAAAGCCAACTTGTGCAATATTACAAATTAACATTTTTTTCCATACTAAGAATATATATTATCATTTTTTTTTTTTGCTCAATAGATTTTTTTTTCCTTCATTCTTGGTTACTTCATTGACAATAATGTTTAGAGACACGTGGCTGTGTTCAAGTAGGTTTACTGATCTTTGGCAACAAGAATTGACAGAGACACAGAGGATAGGTTGCCTCTAATCGTCTTTAGACCCAAATAAAAGCGGGAAACTCCTATTATAATATACTTGATAAAAATTTAGGATTGATTTTCAGAATAAGTGCATGTTGGAAGACATAGCGAACAGTTGGTTCAACATAAAACTATTAGGTTCTAAAAGTTTAGAACAATTGGTAAATTGTGAACACAAACTTGTCTAGGTATAGATCTTAGAGTCTATAAAATTTATTAGATAATGCTCAAGATGCTGCAAGTCAGAATCCAAGAAAAAAGAAGTTGCAGTTTCGGGAATTCAAAATTTTCTTGGCTCGACTGATTGAAAAGAAGGATTGACCAATCAACATGCAATTCCTGCAAAATTTAATTAAAGCCCAATAGCCTATTAAGCCCATTAAGTGATTAGGGTTTTCAATTTAATTCTCCTAGTATTTATAGGAAACCCTAAGACACATTTTGTAATGACTTTGGTGGTATTCTTTTGAGATCCAAAAGGTACTGTGTCTTGTCCTTTCAAAGTCATTATCAGAATTTCATCTACACATTATTAGAATCGATAGATCTGAAGTTGCTGCAACAAGATCATACATAGATGATGATTTAAAGTTTTGAGTGGGATCTCAAAGTCACAAACGTGGGTGTTTGTGTGTGATAAATTCAAATAGAAGAATCCGTGGATTCGGAGCTACGTGTGGTCACATGAGTACGTACTATAAGAGGTAACTTTAGATTTAGGGAAAAATCTACTTCCATTCTATCATAGTGAATTTGTTGCCTTGAGGATAGTTTAGGTTAAATCCTCCCTAGGTTTTTTATCTTGAAACTGGACGGTTTCATTGGTTTTCCTTGGTCATCATATCATTTGTCCTCTTTACTTTTCCACATTAAGTGATATGATTGTTTTTATTTAACCTAGATCTGAATAATAAACCTAAGTAATAACTTGGTTATTTAATTATGTTACACAATTTGAGTATACATGACTCTAAACAAAACAAAACAAAAGCAAATCAGTTGCTATAAATTCAATTACTACCCTGGTACAATAGAGGTTCGCTTCTGATGACATTTTCCTTCTGGAGAAAATTTTTGAACCAGAAAGTGGAGTGTTTCATGTATCTTGTCAACTCATTTTTGTAATCTATGTAAGTGATGCCAAATCGAAGAGTATAACCAAATTCCCATTCAAAGTTATCGAGAAATGACCACACAAAGTATCCTCTCACATCAACCCCAGCCCTGTCAAAACCAAATTTTTAATATCTTAGAACCATTGAAACACACAATAATGATATTTAAGAGGGTAAAACGTTATCTATATATATATATATATATATATTCTATCAGTTTCCACTACAAGAGTAGGAGTATTGCTTCTTTTTTTTTTTTTTTTGATAGCAAGACTGAAATACTTTATTAAATCACTGAAATAGAAGCTACATCATGGATAAGAGCATGTTCTAAAAAACAAGGAGACTCTTCAATCCAAGTACAGTAATCATCAATGCCCTTGGCATATTTTGCTAAAAGGTGGGCTGGTTTGTTTCCTTCGCGATGAATATGGGAGAACCCGACATATCTGAACTCTGAGCAAGCATTTTGCACGCCAAGAATCACTGCATCTACTGATGGAGGAGGCGCTGATAAGCCCAGAAGTGCACGGTACACATTCAAGGAGTCACCTTCCAAAATTATATCACGCACACCTATATCTTTGGCAAATTGTAACCCCATTTTAGCAGCCTTTGCTTCAGCTTCTGCAGCGCCCAGCGGTGCGTGAAGTTTCCTACTCAAAGCTGCCACAACACCAGTAGGAGTATTGCTTTTGATTCAAAAAAAAAGAAAAAAGAAAAAAAAAAAAAAGAGTTGGATTGTTAGCATGTCTTAATCTTATCTTTACATATTGCTTAGGTAAAAGTTTTTAGCATATGAATTTGGGTCAACTTAAGTTATATATTATTTTTAAATTTGTTTATTTTACTTTTATGGGCAACTTTAACTCACATGGGTCCCTAGTCCCTCCAATATTTTTGGAGGTATGATACCCATTACAAAGTTACCGTTTTATGTGACATGTGAATATAATAAAGTTAGCATCATGGGTGACCCTATTGCTGCATGTCTGAAATTATTATTGAAAAAAAAAAAAAAGAAGTTACTATGTGATGTGACTGAACCAACTATCAGTTCTGAGGTAAACACTATCCTAATTGAACTTATCATAGTTTAAGATAATAAAAAAATATAATTAAAATATTAGAAAATCAGTTAATGCTTAATGTGATGTGAGTTTCTAATGAATGTGACAAAATTACTATAAAGTAAAATCATGCTAGTAGAGATACCATATTTGAAAAAACAAGGGTATTATAGAATTTCCGTAATTCACACATATATGATATATCCAACATTAGGGTTCAAGTAGTAGCTCGGCCATCATAATGGCATAATTTATGGCCATTATCCTTATGTGCAAAGTCACTCACCTTATAGCCTTCAAGAGATTTGATAGATGACTACGGTAGTATTTTATCCTCAAGCTATCATTGAGAGCCTCCTCGATTGGCAATGAGCCATTATCAACAACTCCTGAAAAGCACAAATGTACACATATATTTGATTTAATTTCAGATAACTATTTCAATTACACTAGAGGATGAAGATAGTTTCTTACCATTTTCGGTAATGTAAATAGGTGGATTATTATATTTTTTATTGGCGAAAATGCACTTTTGGTCCCTACATTTTTGGTCCCTACATTTTGGACCGATTATCAATTTGGTCCCTAAATTGATTTCACTCCTAGGTCAGTCCCTGATTTCAGAAAATCGTTTTTATTTTGGTCCCTGCCTTCACCTCAGTAACAGAAAATGTATACATGGCAAACGGAATGTACTGTTTGCTAACTAGATGCTAATGTGGCTAATAAAATAATAATAAAAAACCACCTCAGCATGCCACGTCATCGTCTAATTTAAAAAAATTAATTTATCAATTTAAAAAAAATTAAAAAAACATAAAAACAAAATTAAAAACATAAAAATACATAGTTTCATATTTGAACGGGAATACACAAGAACTCAAGAACATGAACCCAGATCACAAGAACTCAACAACACAAAATTCCTGGGCATTCAACATCTTTCCCAGAAAATTTCACCAAACACTGAAAAAATTCACATCTAAAAAGCCGATGCCTAAGATTTTTATCACAACATTTTCTTTCCACCTAAAACCAGAAATTTTATTATGAAACAATCACACACAAACCCAGCCAATTCGGCTCACAATAACAACAAACCCAACCAGCCTCATAAATTTTCTTTGAACAATCATCAACATTTTCCCCAGAAAATCAAGATTTTCTTTCAAAACAAACACCAAAATAACTCACATTTAATAAACCAATGCTTAAAATACATACAAAATCCCTATCCTCCACTGAAACCTCCAACAAATCAAACCCATAAACCCAGAAAAATCATCAAATCCACATGAAAAAAGACAAACCCAGCAACAAGTGAACAGATCAGAAACCCACCGATCAAGCCACTTCAAGCCACCGATCCTGCAATCCGAAACCCACATGAACAGATCAGACCACCAATCAAAAACAATGGCGGTGACACCCTCGACTAGCGAAGAGAATGTGTAGATGGCGAAGCTTTTCGAGCAAGCCCAGCGGTACGAGGAGATGGCGGAGTTCATGGAGAAGGTCTCGGCGGCGGTGGAGATCGAGGAGGTCAACGTCGAGGAGCGAAACCTTCTCTCCGTGGCGTACAAGAACAAGATTGGCACAAGGCGAGCATCGTGGCGCATCATTTCCTCGATTGGGCAGAAGGAGGAAAGCCGCGACAACGAGGACCACGAGTCCATGACGGAATCCTCAAGCTCCTTGACACCAGACTCATCCCCTCTGCCGCCACCGGCGACTCCAAGGTCTTCTACCTCAAGATGAAGGGCGAGTGAGCTCCGACCATGGACAGTGGAGAGTGAGAGATTCATCCATTGAGTGTGAAGAGAGTGAGAGAATTTGAGATTATAGTCTTTCAGTGTAGGGATTTATTTTAAAGCTGATGAAGTTAAAGAAAAATAAAAACAAAATTAAAAAAAATTAAAATGATAAAATGATTTCTGATTTTTTAAGAAATGATTTTTAAATTGATAAATTTTTTTTTTTTAAATTAGACGATGACATGGCATGCTGAGGTGGTTTTTTTATTATTATTTTATTAGCCACATCAGCATCTAGTCAGCGAACAGTGCATTCCGTTTGCCACATATACATTTTCTGTTACTGGGGTGACGGAAGGGACCAAAATAAAAATGATTTTCTGAAATCAAGGACTGACCTAGAAGTGAAATCAATTTAGGGACCAAATTGATAATCAGTCCAAAATGTAGGGACCAAAAGTGCATTTTCGCCTTTTTTCTTTATGTATAGCATAAGTTCTCGAATTCCTCTTGGATAAACGAAAAGCCATTTAGCAACAGTCTACAAAACCATTGTTTATTAGTTTTCTTAGTATATACAAGGAGTAAAATACTCTTTATATTCAAAAATGTGGTGAGAGTGAGAGAAATTACTGGTTGACCAATAGGAATGCCATCTTTCTCTGCTGTGGCATTAAATAGAGTGACTACATGAGTGTTAGGAAAAAATATAAGGAAAATGAAAAAGTGACCACCAATTTTACTACAAAAGATTTACGAATTGAGGGGATAGTGAATATAATTTATGCCGTTTCAACAAAATAAATACCTAGAATACTTTTTGATGACTAACGACACCTCTTTTTTATAAAATTGTTAATATATATTCTTTGCATCACCCAATATATAAATCAAGGTTATGGATTTTGAGCTTAACTGGTCAAATTTACATGGCTATCTGTTGTGTAACTTAGGCCGACACTAGTAGAAGATATAGAGTAATCTGCATATCTTGCAGTATAGTAATTTACTCCAAGGAAATCCAAAGAACCTTTTAACATCTTGGATTGTGATTCCGTAAATAAAGGCAATCGAGTTCCCACCAAAACTCGCATAGTCTCAAGATAGTCACCAAAAATAATTGGATCAACAAACCTACACAAATAATAGAAATAATAATAACAAGTCTCCTTATAAGGGTTTGATACAATACGTTGAGAAAATACCTTAACTACTTAATCTAAAAGCTTAAGATTGTAACTTGTCATAGCTATGCTTAGAATGCTTATGTTGTTGTTGTTGTTGTTGTTGGTTTTTGCTGAATGGCTTAGAATGCTTCTCTTAACTACCTTTACTTCAAGGCAAAATATTTTCCTTTTGCAAATATGTTTGAAGACAAATGTGTTTATTTATAGGAATTATTGAGTCTAATATAAAAAGTCATAAAACGTACCATCCAAACCTAAAATCAAGACCTCTAATGGCAGCCTTGGTGCTTGAAAGCTCGAAAATGTGTCGAAAACACACGAGCGGTTTAGACCCCCAAATTAAAATTACGGCTTGGTTGATTTTACACTAACTTAATACTAAGTGCGGAATAGTGTAAACACAAGCGTACAAGCAAGACAACTACTCTAATCCATATTTAAAGCAACACAGTAGTAAAAATGAAATGAACAAGAGTAGGGAAGAAAGATGCAAACAAAGATAACACTAAGACATGTTATCGAAGAGGAAACCGAAGAACTCAGCGAAAAACCTCTCCGCTACCTTCCAAGCGGAAATCGATCCACTAGACAATCAGTTGGGATACATGGGTTAGCAAGAGACCCTCCAAGCCTACTCTACCCGATGTACCTAAGCCCTCCAAGCTCCTACTCCAACAAGGCTTCTCGGAACTCTGTCTTGTCTAGCACTCCGGATCTCGCAACAAGCTCCATGTTGCATCTGCCATCCTTGGCTTCTTCCAATGCTTCCCAGCAGCACAAAAACGTCACTCAACACTCTCAAAGGGTGTGGTAAGTGTTTGGGCTATCAACCTCTCAATGATATGGAAAATGGAGAGGGAAGAGTCGAGGAAATACCACAAGTAAGTGTATAGAGAAATGTGGGTAGGACAATCTCTAATTCTCAATGTGTTTGGCTAGGGTTTTCTCTCTGAAGCATTCCTCAACATTTGTGGGTAATGATGGTATATATAGGATAGGCACAGAAAGTGTGAGTCATTCAGTACAGGCTAGTAGAACAGAATACCTCGCAGGTGTCTCGCAAGAAGGCTTTACCCGCGAGATACTTGCGAGACACAACTGTTTCCACCAGGCTTGACTCTTCGCATTCCAGCATGTGCAGGGCACATGATTCACTTCACGGGAAGCTAGGTCGCGACATACCCGCGAGAATTCTTCAGCCTTCAAATGCTTGAGTCTTCACACTCTCTCTCTATCACACAACCCTTACAACTAATCCCACAATAGATACAGGGTATAAACGATTGATAATAATTACAATCAAATTTGGCACGAAATAAAAGCCAACAAAAACATAGTTGTAAATAATAACTTTACAGTGCTAGCAACTGTTTGGTATTTAGGCAAATCCCAATAACTTATTACTGTAATGCCAATTTCTCCCATTTGAGAAACCTACAAAAATCAAATTCAGATTATCTTATCCCGTAAAATATATGATAAAACATTCTATTTTGAAAGAAAACTTTTGCAATATTATGAACCTTCTTTCTAACTTATTAAGAATATATATTGAAGCACATCCTTTTTTTCTTAAGAAGGATTAGGATAGTTTTATAGGTATTAATAGCACAAATCAACCAAGGCTAGTGTTCTGTGTAATCTAAAGCACAACCCAGTATTGCTAAACACAATGTCTGTCTCACACATACCTGATACTTTTCCTTGTATAATTTCACAGCAGTTGCATGAGAAAGAAGTAAATTATGTCCCACTATATAGGGTTCTGTCCCAAAGTTCCCATATGTGCAATTTCCGATATAGTTAGAACATCGACCAGGTGCATCAACTCCTATTACGTAGCCCCCAATGGTAAATACATTTGGCTCATTAATTGTGACCCAATACTTTACTCTATCACCAAATTCTTTGAAACAAACATCCACATAGTTGCAATAATCATCCCTAATTATAGGAGATTTATCAATTGTTGATTAATCAGATTGCATATATATATATATATATACACACACTAATTTCATAATAGATTTAATGTGTGCTTCAAAACTTACACTATGTTTTGGCTCAAGAATCCGCCATACTCCTGTTCAAGGGCTTGTGGAACATCACAATGGAATAGAGTTAGAAGAGGTTTTAAACCTGATTAATTAATTATAGTCAATATTAGGAAGATGCCTATATTGATAAAACAAATTACGATTAGCTTTATGAGAATCATATGAGAGGGAGGGAAATTTCACCTTGAGACAATAGCTCATTTATGAGGTTATTGTAGAATGTGATCCCTTCTTGGTTCACTCCCCCACTGATTTTTCCCCCTAAGGACAAAATTAAGCTTTATAAGCAGGATAATTTGTTACTTTGAATATAATTCCAAATAAAAATATTTTTTCCCCAAAAATGACATGTTTTTGTAGGTTCTTAGTAGGGAAAAAAATGGTTATGAAATTATGCCTAATTCTTTTAAATTGATTTCAAAAAAAATAAATGGCAAAGGTTGAGTTATTGAGTTTAAACAATGGTCTTACTAGGTAGTATTCTAGTCCATGAGATGGAGAACCGAAAGAAGTCTAAACCAATTTCTTTCATCAAAGCTATGTCCCCCTAAAACATTTTTCAGTCTTTTCATTAGTTTAATGCATAAAAGAAAAGCAAAAGTAAAAGAATGAAAACATCAATTCAAGTTTCAACTGCAGTATAGTCTTTTTTTCTTTTTGATGTGTAAGAAACTAAGAAAATACAATAACATGAATTAAACATATATACCTTAAAACGATAGTAAAATTCATCAGCTATATCCCCCATGGTATGGTCCGCAATTTTTTCTGGAACGACACCATAAATTTCTCAAAAAATTCTCTAATGAGTTAAGTGGTACGCTAAAAAAATTGTTATACATCGAACTATACATAGAAATAAGAGTGATTTTTATTTTAATTTCAAAAAATGTTATGTCACATATGTTGATCCCCTTGTGATTATAAAATGCACTATATTAAGCACAAGAGTATGACAGCCCATTTTCTTAGCCAAGGAAGACCCCATAAGATTACAAATAAAAGGGAAAATTTGTTGTTAGGTTCTAAAGATTTAGGATTTTATGTATTTAGAGCTCTAATGTGTAATGTTGGCAAACCATGATCAAAACAATGTATTTAGTCTTATTTAGGCTTGCTCAAAGTTGGTTTATTATTGTAAAGTTGGAATCGAGTGGCTGCAGAAGTACTTGGGACTTTCGGCCTGGCTCGATCGATCGAAGGACAGGCTCGATCGATCGAAAATCGCACAGGTTGATTTTTCTGCAGAATTTCCAACTCAACCCTACTTCATTAAACGTTTAGGGTTTTATGTTTTTACCCTAGGTATTTAAACAAAACCCTAGCCACGTTTTTGAAGGTTGTCCATATTATATTATTGCTCATACATTGCTGTTTTGTGTGAATCTCTTGTGAGATCTTAGAGGAGCTTTCCTTTATACAAAACTTAGGGTTTTCAAGGTAAAGATGATTTCAACATCTTGAAGATCATTATAGTTGCAACCATTGGAACTTAAAGAAGAACAAGCGAGGAGCTTGTAGCTGATTGAGAAATTCAAGAAAGAAGGAGTCCGTGGATTCGGAGCTTGCACATGGTCGTGTCAGTAAGTTCTACTGGTGGATAGCATTAGGAAGTCGAGCGGGGAGCTTGTAGTCCTTTTGTAAGAACTTCAATTCTTTCTTAGTGGATTCTGTTTTGCCTTGAGGATCGGTGGGTCAAATCCTCCCCAGGTTTTTACCGTGTGGTTTCCTGGGTGATTATATCATTGTGTCTTTTATTATTCCGCTACTGTATTTTTTTGATATGATTATTTGATTGCTTTAACCTAGTATTGCATAATTTGACTAAGTAACAACTTGGCTAATTAATCTAGGCTAACCAATCTGGTTGTGTGTTAAGGGGTCTAAATTTCCATCATTTGTAATTAAACAATAATTAACAAGAATCCCTTTGACTTAAATGTTCACAACATAGGAGACATTATTTCGTAAAAACTCCATGTACTATAAGTCTATACCTTCCTTTTACATTAACGCTGTCATATGTACAGAGGCTTTTGTGTGAGAAGAATGTGTAATACACTTGGTACAAATAATTTCACCTTTAGAATGGGTTTGCATTATTCTAATGTTTAATTATATATTGAATATACAAGTACACTGGCCCAAAGGTTAATATATACTATCTTTGGGTGGATTAGGTTCTTTTCTTACTCGTTACCCATCAATTTGGAGGATTTCAATCTAGCAAAAAATCCATAATAGTAAAATAAGATGATGAAGCTGATTTACTGAAGAAATTCTTGTTTGGTCTGTGGAGCTCATTGTCTACTTACCTAAAAGTCAAAATTTCAATTAAAATCAAAGCACTCTGCAGCCTTTGGAGGACCCCAATTGCTGTCCTAGACACATACTAGTCGAAATTAGTTGTAATTTCTGATGCATTTGTAGGTTAGTCTGCAGAACTAGTTGCTGCTTGTTTTGATTTTGTTACTAAATTTGTATATTTATATTGATTGAATAGTAACAAAACAAGTATAATTTGAATAATGTTGTGCTCCACACCAATTGACGTGTGGTCTTTACTTTCATTCGTTACATATTAGATACAGATGAGAAGAGTTTTAGATAAGTACAATACATTCAGTTACAAATGAGATAGGAGTAATCCTTGCTAACTTCAATCTGATCTGGTCTTATCAATTTCATTTGGGTTGCTTATCTTGATAGGATCCTTAAGCTTTGCTTCAATAAATAGAATTGCTTATTCACTAAAAATGTGTGTGTGTGTGTGTGAGAGAGAGAGACCTGGATGTTCCCTAGTGAAAGTATCCCATATGCTAGGCCCTTTTCCATGTTGAAATGCAGCCCCTTCATACTTCCAATAGAAATTGAGAGAACCCCAAACATAAAATGAGTATAAAAACGCAGGGAATTAGTGTAGAAAGCATGTAAAATATTAGTGTTAGTGCAGTGGCATATGTACCTGGTAAGCACTTGAGGCTCCTCCAAATATGAAACCAGCTGGGAAATCTCTCCGACTTATACTTTCAGTGAAAGATAAAAAATAGGCTACAACAAGTAGCACATACCAAAATAGATGATGATGATGATGATGATGAAGTATTTCCATTTCTGAATTTATCCAGCTCCCAATATGTCGGCCAACCAAAGTATAATTTGCACACTTACATATATTTATAGTCGTACGTAATTTTCTAGTTTTATTTACATAATAATCAACTAAAAGTAATTTGTTTTAAACATGCAAGTAATCACCATATATATATATATATATGGGTTATCTTCTTCTTCTTCTTCTTCTTCTTCTTCTTCTTCTTCTTTTTTTTTTTTTTTTTTTGTATTTTTATTTTTAAGATAATTTCAACTTATGACGTTCGTTTCTAATAATAACTCTTTATCATCAAACTAAGACATCAAATAGTTTTTGGTATAAACAAAAATTAAACTCCAGATTTCTTATCCAACCATCAAAAAATTTACTAATCAAGCTAACTAGAACTCATTCTATGAATCATCTAGATCACGTTGTTCAATACTAAATATTTCAATAATGTCTGCATTTGATTGTGTCCAAAGTAGTAGTACTCTACCAATCTACCAGACTTTGTAGTAGGCTGGTTGATTGGTAGAGTACTGCTAATACCATGCATTTGTTGCTATTCCAAACTCCAATGATATGAGCAACGGAGGGGACACATTACTTATATCATATTCATATTTATTATGCATTATCACATTAGGCCACGTAAACATTTACAAACAATGAAATTATTGCGAGTACCTATGAAAGCATTGATGCAGAGCGGACTTGTAGTTAGGGGGTGACCTTGCTGCTAATTGTGTGCGGTGGCTTAACCATTGAGGTTTTTTTTTTTTTTTTTTTTTTGGGTGACTTTGATGCGTGTTGTTGGGTGGGGACAATTATTTTGTTTGAAATTTTTTAAAAGGTCAGGTTGTTTGTTTTGGGCAAAAATTGGTTGATTAGACTTAATTTTTTTTTTAGCTTCACTATTGAAAATTTTTGTTGTTGGACTAATTTTTTTGGCCTTGTATATTTTGTTTAAAATTTAAAATTTATAGATTTTTTATGGTCTTTTAAAAGAAAAAAAATGCTAGAAATACTAATTTTTTTACAAATTGCTAATGTGGTGAGTAGTTATTGGTAAAGAAAAAAGTAATGTAAGTGGTGGGCTTAGATGTGAACCAATAAGAATTTGCTACCTTAATAGTTTGTTAAAATATTGTAAAAAAAATTGTAACTATAACATCAATCTTAAAAGAATTAATGATATTATTAAGGAGGCAAAGCGTAATTTTAAAGAATAAAATTGCTAAAATTAATACATAGTATATATTCTAATATTTAAAAAAAATAAAAAATAAAAAATTTGGGGGGAGGGGGGAGGGGGGAGGGGAGCCATTGCCCCCCTAAGTCAAAGGCTACCTCCATCCTAATGCAGAGAGTGAGAAAGAGAGTCTGAGACCTGGATGTATCGTAATGAAAGTATCCCATCTGTTAGAACCTTTGCCATCCTGGTATGCAGCTCCTTCATAGACCATACTATATACAGTGAAAAATATATATATTTACAAATCAAACATACATAATGCAAGAGAACCATAGAAATACATATGCATGTGTAGGACATATGTAGAAATTAATGTTAGGACTAGCACTATACCATTCGGACAATCACTCCGGTTGAGACCTTCAATGCAAGCAAAAAACAGAGGCCAAGGCCACAAGGTAGAAGAACAAATTAATGACTTTTAGGTTGCACTGTACTCTCTCCAACTCCCAATATTATTAATGTAGGACCAAAATTAAATTATTGGAAGTTTGATTTTGATGTTTCGTTTCTAATCCATTTGAAAATTATAAAAAAAAAAAAAAAAAAAAAAAAAAATCTTAAACCGATTATCATTCTTGCTCTATATTAAAGTAATTCTTGGTCATCTTGATCACATTGCTTAATAAATAAATGACTTAGTGTGAGTTTGGATAGCGTTTTACCCTTGGCATTACGTGTTTGCGTTTCATTTCTGTGGGTCTTATATACTGTTTACGAAACCCGCAAGTACGGAATTCAGCAAATACACTTTAAAACTGGGTCTCACCGCACTATTCACACATTTAAAAATTATTTTGCTACAATATTTTCAACAATAAATTTTCAGTTTTCAACAATAAATGATATCCAAACAGACTCTTAATTAGTCCCACCATCTAGTCGGTAGAATTCTTGTCATTTTTTGATAGGTGCGTTATTTAGCATCTTCAATACAACACAAAAGCTCAGCTAATTCTTAGACACCACGTGATTGTTGAGTAGTTGAAGTCGTAGCACATTTGGTAGCAAGAATGTTAGGTGCATAATTTTGCACCATAGTAGATTGTTTGGGCCTAATTTTTTACAGCCCAACATAACGAAATAAAACAAAATAACTTAACGTATTTGGACTTCAAAATCCGTGACGACCTGATCCTCAAGAGGAGATGGAACAGGTTCGCTCCTGAAAAGGACCAATTGGTTGGGTACTGTAAGTGTGATGATTTATTTCACGGGTGAGACAGGAGTACTTACATATTCAAGGAGAATGAGTGCCATAAATATATACTCGTTACTCTTACATAATAGTAAGTCTCACTAATTAAATTTATAACGAGACTAATCACTAATCAAGTGACAAGGATGTGTGAGAGGGGGAGTAGTGGAGTATTCATTTACTATGCTTTCAAAATATTTTATAATTTTCCATTGAATACAAATCCCAAAAACCAAACCATATTATTTTCTTGCAAAACTCTTATTTGGGCCTAAGCCCAAATAATCATATTTTTCACTTTTTGTCGGTTTGTCCAAGTCCACATGGAAAGCCCAAGGGAAGTAGTATGAGAATTGTGGTTTGGAGAAACTTTTGTAAGTGGGCTTCGACCGTTTGTAAAGCCCGTGGAAGGTAAGCATGTGTAGAAAGCCTAATGTATTGAGAAGACTTTTGCACTTGTTGGATATAATGTTATTAGTAATTCTTAGGTATTCTCTGAAGTATGGTAAATGATGCAACGTTCTCTTATATTCATAATAAATATGAGAAAAGAGAATATAATTTCACTGTACTTTGAGAGTACCTAAGAATTTTTCTAAACCTTCACACAATCTCAAATCTACATTTAATGCTAGCCTAATCACAATTAATGCCCGAACCCACAAATTTATAACTCCAAAAAAAAAAAAAAAAAAAAAAACACCAATCCTCTTATAACAACAAACCAAACTGCAATAGACTTGAGCAAAATGGAATCATCCCAACCTCTTATATATTTCTTTGCCTAAAGCTTTAGTTCTACTATAATACCCACTATTCTAAATAGGTTCCCTTTTCTCTTTGAAGGATTTCCACATCATCCCCAAGTTGTTATAAAAATCAAGAGGCTTTAACATTAACTCAGGATGCCTAACTCGATCAATCATAAAGTTTTGATACAAAAATTGTCTTTGTCATGTAGCAATATAAGAAGAAGGGACGAATAATTAATAGATATCCTAAGGACATTGGTTTAGAAAATATTTTTATAAACTTTATTATGAAAAAAAAAAATGCAACTGATTTTTATTTTTTAACATTTTATATTTCCAATGAATGTGATATAAATAATTTCCTAAAATATCCTATTAACAAATGCTATAAAGGCACTCATTAATTGGACTATAAGAAAAATACCCTCTTTCTCCCTCTTCACCTAATCATTCCCCTCATTTATATATAAGTCCTTAATGTGTCGAGTCAAGAAGCTAATTGGAGAACTCACGTTTTAAAAAACTGGCTTAAACGAGTTCAAATATGCTCAAGCGAGAACAGGAAAAAAAAGTGTGCTTAATGCTTCAAACCTTGTGCAAGATTGATGAAACAATAACCGACCATACTGAACTTATACATGGTAGAAGTAGTCAAGTAGAACTGGTTTTCACTTTCCAGAGTAAATGCATGCAATAAATTAAATATAACAAACAAACAATTAGTTCAAGTACTTAACAACAAATCAGTCGCTGCTGCAGGTGACATTTTTCTTTCGAAGGAAATTTTTGAACCAAAAAGCAGAGGCTTTCATGTATCTTTTCAACCCATTTTTGTAATCCACGTAAGTGATACCAAACCGAAGAGTAAAACCAGATTCCCATTCGAAGTCATCAAGAAATGACCATGCAAAGTATCCCCTCACGTCAACCCCAGCCCTGCCAAAACCATAATCATTAATATCTTGGACATTGTTACTTAAATGTGAGTATGATATATATATATATATATATATATTCATCAATTACCAATCAGTGAGAGTAGGAGGGTCAGGCAGGTCTTATCTTTAAGTACTACTAGAATAACACTTAATAAAAGTTTTTTTTTTGGGGAAAATCACTTAATAAATTTTTTTTTTTTTTTTTTTTTTGAGAAACACATAATTAGACTCAAATCCATATACTAAAAATTTAAGTATATGGATTTGAGTCTAATTATGCTCTATTAAGGGTTTTTTTTTTTTTTTTTTTTTTTTTGGGGGTTACTTTAACTCATATGGGTTTTTACTCCTTACCTCCAATATTGTCAGAGGTATGATATCCATCATCAAGTTACTGTTTAATGTGATATGAGTTACTAATGAGTATAACAATAAAAATTATTCTCTATTACTTAATAAAAATTTAAGCATATA
This sequence comes from Quercus gilva, assembly GCA_023621385.1. NCBI lineage: Eukaryota > Viridiplantae > Streptophyta > Magnoliopsida > Fagales > Fagaceae > Quercus > Quercus gilva. The sequence goes on from CM042476.1 coordinate 2,478,089, forward strand.
TTTGAGTCTAATTATGCTATATTAATTTTTTAAAGGGGGGGGGGGGGGGGGGTGGGGAGACGCTAACTCATATGGGTCCTTACTCCTTACCTCCAATATTTTTTGAGGTATGATATCCATCATAGAGTTATTGTTCAATGTGAAATGAGTTACTACTAAATATAAAAAGTTAATGCACGTCTGACCTTGTTGCCACATATCTAAAATGATTAAAAAAATTTATTGAAAAACGAAGAAGAATCACTATATGATGTGATTGAACCTACCACAAGATTTGAGGTAAAGACTATTACAGTAAAGACTATATAAGGGGGAAATTTTTTTCTAATACTATATGCATAGTCGCTCACCTTATAGCCTTCAAGAGATTTGATAGATGACTACGGTGGTAATTTAACCTCAAGCTATCATTGAGAGCCTCTTGAATTGGCAATGAGCCATTATCACCAACTCCTGAAAATTACAAATGTAGAAGTATATTGGATCTCATTACATGATACGAATTTCAATTACACTACTGAAATCACAGAAGGATGAAGATTTTGTTTCTTACCATTTTCTGTAATGTAAATAGGTGGATTGTTGTATATTTTATTTACATATAGCACAAGTTCTCGAATTCCTCTTGGATAAACGTAAAGCCAGCTAGTAGCGGTCTACAAAACGATTTATAACATAGTTTTCTTAGTATATACATGGAGTTGGAGTATAATACTTTTCTGAGAGAGAGAGAGAGAGAGAGAGAGAGAGAGAGAGAGAGAGAGAGAGAGTACTGGTTGACCAATAGGAATGCCATCCTTTTCCGCTGTGACATCAAATTGGTTGATTACATGAGTATAGGAAAAACAATATAAGGATCAAAATGCAAAAACGATTACTAATTTTATTACAAAAAATTTCCAAACTTAAATGACAATCAATATAATTTATGCCACTTCAACAGAATAAACGTTAGAAATACTTTTTGAAGACTAATGACACATAATTTTAGTAAAATTTATGTAATAAAATTTGTAATTCATATTTCTAGCACCACTCAAAATATAAATTATAAGGCTTATCAAGGTTGAGGATTTTGAGCTTACTAGTTAGATTTACATGGCTATCTGTTGTGTAACTGAGGTTAATGCTACTAGAAGATGTAGAGTCATCTGCATATCTTGCGGTGTAATAATTTACTCCTAGGAAATCCAAAGAACCCTTTAGCATCTTGGATTGCAATTCAGTAAATATAGGTAGTCGAGTCCCAACCAGAGCTCTCATGGTCTTGGGGTAGTCACTAAAAATTATTGGATTAACAAACCTACAAAAATAATAATAGAAATAATCACAAGTCTCCTTGTGAGGGTTTGATGCAAAATATTGGGACACTACTTCAATGACTTAATTAAAAGTTTAAGATAGTAACTTAATTGGTAACACTATCCACACTACTCACATATAAATATTCTAATAAATTTCCTTTATCTATTATAAGTTTTCTAATATTGAATCAAACTACAATCTAATTAGCTAATTAGCTAATAAGTTTTCTAATTTACAAAATTATATTTTGAGTATGATTTTAAGGTACAAAATATTTGAAATTTAAATATTTAAATATTTTATAATGAGATAGGGTGTTTTTTTGGTAGTTATAAATACTTTATAAGTATAGAAGGTATAAGAAGGCAATATAATTCCCCAAATTATTTATTAGAAGAAAATATGTGTTTACATATACACATCTACCTATCTTTTAGTTTCTCCAAAAAAAAAAAAAAAAACTATCTTTTAATCCGTATACGCCTGCAATTATTTACACATAATGCAACATTATTTAAGATTTTGATGGTAAGTAAGCGTCTATGTTGCATTATGTGTAAATAATGGCTTAATGCTTATTTTACAGTTTGAGATGTGAGAATCTTAGTACATCAAGATTCTCACTCTAGATTACTCAAAAAAAGAATCTCACTCTAGAATTAAGCCACGATTAAAAACCCAAATGCACATTACACGAGATGTGTGATTAGTGAGTAAAATAATATTTTTGACCTTGTTATTTTATTTTATTTTTTTATTTTTGAGAAAGTTTTGACCTTGTTATTAAAGAATGAGTATGGTTAACAAATGCTCTTTAAGAATTTCTTAGCAAAACTATTTTTAGAACGTTTTGATATAACTTTTATAGAAAATATAAAAAATTAGTACAAAATCAGTGGCTTTTTTTGTTTTTCATAAAAAAAAATTTTCAAATATTTCCTAAATTAATACCTTAATTTAAGACATCCATTAACTTTTACCTTAAAGAATTTAAATGAAGATTGGCCTTGGTTTTTTAGTAGAGTTTGAAAGATGTGGAAATAAAATATATAGTAATTTTGTCTAAAAAAATGATAAGGAGTATTAGTATGTTGGAAAGTTAATAGGTTAACCATGCATTGTTCTCGAACGAAACAATTATGGATAGACCACAAGAGAAGGGACTGAACCATACATTCAAAGCTAGCATCGTGCATCGTGGTAGATAGGCTTAGAAGTTAAAATGCATCTGTTTATTGTTACCTACCTTCATTTCTAACCAAAGATACATGCTCTTTGCAAATATATTTTTAAAGAAAACAAAGCCAATGTTATCCATAGAAAATTTACAATTTATTCATTTCCCACTTTTTTTTAATGTAATATTCATTTCCCACTTAGTCTACATGCAAGAAAACATGCATTAATGTTTATTGTCATGAGCTAAGTAAAGTGGTGAAGTCTACAAAATGATCTTCATACCCATTGCACAGATATATAATATTTTAATTTTTGTATACAATAACAGCAACAGGGTTTTAATCCTAAATCATGCATGTATGAATTACGGTGTATTGCAGTTCTTTTTTTTCTTTTTCTTTTTTTTTTTCTTTTTTTTTTTTAAAGATATCTGTTTTAATGTTTTAATAACTCATAGGAATTCAGGTCACAACAGTGAAAGACAAACTTGCTTATTTTATTTATAGGAATTCATTAGGTTAGTTAAAATTAAGTAATTACCATCCAAAAATAAAATCAAGACCTCTAAATGCAGCCTTGGTGCTGGCAACTGTTTGATATTTGGGCAATATCCAATAACTCGCTACTGTAATCCCAATTTCTCCCATTTGAAAAGCCTACCAAAAAAAAAAAATTCAGATAATTCCATCCAATAAAATATACAATATGACATTTTTATTTTGAAAGCCAACTTTTGCAATATTACGAATTAACCATCTTTTTTCCATAATAAGAATATATATTATCTTTTTCTCATTCATAAGGATTAGATAGTTTAATAGGTATTAATAGGTAAACACTATGTTTCTCACATGCACACAGAGTTTTTTTTTTTTTTTTTTTTTTAATACAAAATAGAAATTCTACTCTAACTTAATCTAAGTATATATATGTATGACTCACACACGGTTAATTAGTGAGTCATAAGTTGGTATATCCTCTTCAAATTTATTACTTAATTAAAATTAAGTGTTAAAAGCTCAAACCTGATACTTTTTCTTGTACAATTTCACAGCAGCTGCATGCGAAAGAAGTAAATTGTGTCCCACTATATAGGGTTCTGTCCCAGAATTCCCATATGTGCAATTTCCGACATAATTAGAACAACGACCAGGTGCCATGGTGCCTGTTGCATACCCTCCAATGGTAAATATATTTGGTTCATTAATTGTGATCCAAAACTTCACTCTATCACCAAATTCTTTGAAGCAGAAGTCCACGTAATTGCGATAATCATCCCTAATTATAGGAGATTGATCAATTGTTTATTAATCAGATTGTATATTTATTAATTGCATAATAGATTTAAATGTGTAAGTCAAAATTTACACTATATTTGGGCTCAAGAATCCACCATACTCATCTTCAAGAGTTTGTGGAAGGTCCCAATGGAATAGAGTTACAAATGGTTTTAAACCTAATTAATGAACTATAGTCAATATTAGGAAGAGGCATATATTGAAACAACAATTTATGATTAGCTTTATGAGTAGCATGTGAGAGGGAGTGAAATTTGACCTTGAGATAATAGCTCATTTATGAGGTTATTGTAGAATATGACCCCTTTTTGGTCCACTCCCCCACTAACTTTTCCTTCTGAGGACAAAATTAAACTTTATTAGTTGCATTACATGTTACTTGGAATATATACCATATAAAAATATTTTTTTCCTTCTAAAATGACATGTTATGTTGGTTCTCAGTAGAGAAAAAATGGCCATGAAGTTATGCCTATTCCTTTTAAATTGACTTCAAAGAAAATAGCAAAGGTTGAGTTGTGGTCTTACTAGGTAGTATTCTGGTCCATGAGATAGAGAACCTAAAGAAGTCTAAATTAATTTCTCTCATCAGAGCTATGTCCCCCTGAAACATTTCCCGGTCTTTTCATTAGTTTAATGCAAAGCCAAAAAAGAAGAAGAAAAGTAAAAGAAAAAAAAATTATGGTTTCAACTGCAATATAGTGGATGTGTAGAAGGGTAGCTAGGGACAGAACAGAATAATTCCTTTTGGTGTGTAAGAGACTAATAGAATACAATCATATGAATCACACCTCAAAACGATAGTAAAAATTATCAGCTATATCCCCTGTGGTATGGTCCGCAATTTTTTCTGTCATGACACCATAAAATATCTCAAAAAAATTGTCTAAGTGGTACACTATATAAAAAAAATTGATATACATCAAAATTTAGTTATGCATAGAAATAAAAATACAGGTCACATATGTTGTTCCCACTGTGATTATAATGATGCACTATTCTAAGTACATGAGTATGACAGCCATTTCTTAGCCAGGGAAGACCCTATAGGATTACAAATGAAAGGGAAATTTTTTAATTAAACAATAATTATCATGAATCCCTTTGACTGGAATTTTCACACCTTAAGAGACATTATTTCGTACACCATAAATTATACCTTTCTTTTACATTAATACGGTTCCATATACGCATCCTACATGCAATGTCCACTTTTATGTGAAAAGAATGTGTAAAATACTTGGTGAACTGAATAATTTCATCTTTATGAGGAGTGCATTATTCTATTGTCTTACTATTTATTAAAGTATACTAGCCCAAAGGTCAATACATACTATCTTTGGGTGGATTTGGTTCTAGTCGAAGTTAGTTGTAATTAACAATATTTATCTTTAGTGAATTACTAATTGCTGTGAATGGTTTTCTTTCTCTTAGTGATGCAAATGTAGGTTGTTCTGGGGAACTAACTAGTAGTTGCTTGGTTTGCCTCTGTTTGTACATTTGGACATTCATGTTGATTGAATACAATTTCCATTCACTAAAACTGTGAGAGAGAGAGAGAGAGACCTGGATGTTCCCTGGTGAAAGTGTCCCATATGCTAGGTCCTTTTCCATGTTGATATGCAGCCCCTTCATACTTTCAATAGAAATTAAAAGTACCCCAAACATAATATGAGTATAAAAACATAGGTAATTAGTGTTGAAAGCACGTAAATAACTAAATATTAGTGTTAGTGCAGTGACATATGTACCTGGTAAGCACTTGAGGCCCCTCCAAATATGAAACCAGCAGGAAAATCTCTCCGACTAAGACTTTCAGTGCAAGAGAAAAAATAGACTACAAGAAGCAGCACATACAAAAGGAGGTGATGACGACGATGAAGTATTTCCATGTCTGTCTTCTCCAACCCCCCCTTGTATCGTCCAACCAAAGTATAATAGGCACACTTATATAGTCATTGAATTACACAACTCATTCTCAGTGTACTTAATTTTATTGTTTTACTTAAGCATCACTCTTTCCTGTATTGGATATACATATATGTGGGTCATCTAGATCACGTTGCTCAATGCTCAATATATTAAGATCTGCATTTGATTGTGTCCAAACTTTTATTAATTACTAGCTATTCCAAATTCCACGATTCTAATTGCAATAATGTTAGATAGAATCAAGGGTAGGTTATCACTCCAGCTCATGTACTTATAATTTTATTTTCTTAATCTACTTGTGGACAATATTTATACACCAACTTTTCTTGCTTCTTGTTTAGCAAAAATTCTTGCTTCTTTAATTATTCGGTTTAGTATTAATTTTAAAAGGTCTAAATCGACTCTAGTCTTTGAAACTTGATCGCTCTTCAATTATACAATATGCGCAAAGTTAATTAAGATCCCAACTTTTTTTACATGCAAGTTGTGATGGGAATAATATGATTAATATCACTTTTTCGTAGGCTCATAAGTTCATTATTAATTATTACTTTTACTATGCACAATCACACACGTCAACCGTTGTAAACAAAGTTCTTTTTTTTTTCTTTTTTTTGATGAACAAGTTCTAAAATTTTTTATCCCTAGTCTTGTTTAATTTTAATCATATAAGCAATGTTTACATTATGTGCTACATGCGCCTTGGTAGCCTTTCCCACTTAATTCTACATCATCTATCAATAAATCTAGTCACTAGTCACACAATTTATAACTTTCTTTTTTTAACAGCGATTGAAGTGTAAACATATTGTGATTGATATACAATATAAATTATATTCGTGGTGGCCAGTGAAACTAAGTGTGAGTTTGGATACATGTCTGGCACGTCTACATCTGCATTTCAACCCTTTTTTTTTTCTTTTTTTTTCACATGTTTTTTGCTTTTTGAGACAAAAACACTATTCATCACTATTCATGTATTGTTTACGCACTGTTTATGGGACCCACAATCATTTTATTCAAAATAAAAAATAAAAATGGGTCTCACGATACTATTCACACATTTAAAAATTATTTTACTACAGTATTTTTAGTTTTCAGTTTTAGCAAAAATAAGTTGTATCCAAACAGATCTAAATAAAAGTAATGTTACATCAATCCCAACATATTACCATAAATTTTTTGTGAAACTTTCTGTCTCTGTCATGAAACAAAATTGTTATACACTATAAATTTTTTCTACAACAAACTTCATTTGAAAAAGAAAAAAGAAATATTTCTTATTTTATTAATCTCTATTTCAATGTCAAAGAAATTATAAAGGAAAAATATTTTTAAAAAATAACAGTATTATTCCTTTTCCAAAGTGGTTAAAAAAACAAAAATTCTTAATATAATACTATATTTTCTTCTTCATGTAAATTTGTATATAAGTAATCAAATATAAAAATGATAACATAATAAACTCCAATGATTTATATTATTTTAAGGTTAATTATGAAATTTCAAATATATATTTTACAATATAGTTTTAGAAATATTACAATTTAATTATTTAAGAGTCTATATTAACAAAAATATCATAATTTATATGAGTTGTGTTTAAAGTCAGTCTAACAATTATAAAAGTTCTTTCGTGAATAGTAAGTGGAATCTTAACTCTTAAAAAAAATTACTAAGTGGCTTATTCATGTTTAAAAAAACATCTACCAGATAAACACAATATAACAACTATGATTTTGTTTGCTTTGCAATAAAATATCACTTAAATCACATAATTTTTTTTTTTCAATAAAAATTAATTTGGTCTCAAGTACTCATATACATGTGTGTGAATTTGTCATTTATAAATTTTGCCTCCCCTAATGGCTCCCCCACTTGGAGTACGTTGAACACGAAATTGAAAAAGTCAACAAAGATGCAATTTTCATTTGCATATCTATCAAATTCCGATAAAATCCCGTGGATTATGATAGTAATACACTTTTATCATAATTAATTATTTACTTTTCTCTTATAATTATTTTTGAATACCTTCCTTCCATAGCACATGGCTACCTTCTACCAACAACCTTAAATCATACAGGATGGTAAGGTATAGTACGAGGAACGTTAGCTGCATAAGTCCGTAGCTCCAACTAACCACAAAAGATTATATATATATATATATATATATTTAGATCTTTTAGATTTCTTAAGACGCTCTACCAATAAAATTCATTAAATCCTAATAACTTTTTTATGATTTAAGGGTCTAGATTTTGCCATGTCAGTATTTCACTAACAATACTCTTAAAATAATAAAATAATATCGTAAACAAAACAATTAAGATTATTTTTAAACGAATGTTGACATTACAAAATCTAGACCATTGAATCATTAAAGAATAGTTAAGATTTAAGAAAATATAGAGGATCATAATCTTATATATATATATATATATGACAAAATTTAGCCACAAAATTGGTTATAACTTATGACTACAACCTTACTCAATATTTTTTTATTGAAAGTGAATTTTGACAAATCCACCATTGAATTACATCTTTTTTTTATAACCTCTATACTTGCAAAATTTCTAAAAAAATAAAAATTAATAGTTATATCATCAATAAATTTTTTAAATGACAAGTTTTTGTAGTTTAAAATTATGCAGTAAATATAAGCTTATAGGTCATATAGTAAATAATATCTGATTGATACAAAATTTGATATATATATATATATATATAGAGTAAAGAACATACAACTGAACCATCAAATTTTCAAAATATATAATAATTTTTATTTTATTGAATAAAATTGTAATCTAAAGATACAACTAATTTTGTAGTTGATATTCCTTCTCAAAAAAAAAATTTTGTAGTTGATATTTAATTATTTAATGTCTGTGAAAGAGTCGGTGGAAAATTATATATATACATTAAATATTAATTATATGCCAACTTTTTTTCCTCTTGTTTAAAAAGAAAAAAAAAATTCTTGCTTCATTAGTTATTGGGTATAGTGTTTGAAAAAGTCTAAATCAACGCTAGTCTTTGAAACTTGATCGCCCTTTAATGATACAAAATGAGCAATGTCAATTTTAAGACCACAAATTTTTTTACATGCAAGTTGTAATAGGAATAATATGATTAACAAATCAGTTGCTATAAATTCAATTACTATCTTGGTACAACAAAGGTTTGCTTCGGATGACATTTTCCTTTTGGAGAAAATTTTTAAACCAAAGAGCAGAGCTTTTCAGGTATCTTGTCAACCCATTTTTGTAATCTACATAAGTGATGCCAAATCGAAGAGTATAACCAGATTCCCATTCAAAGTTATCAAGAAATGACCACACAAAGTATCCTCTCACATCAACCCCAGCCCTGCCAAACCAAATCGTTAATATATATCTTCGAGCTATTGAAACACACAATCATGATATTTTAGGTTGGTAAAATGTAATATATATATATATATATATATTCTATCAGTTTCCAATATGAGAATAAAGAGCATTGCTTTTGATTAAAAAAAAAAAAGTGTTGGGAGTGTTAGCATATCTTAATCTTATCTTTACATATTGCCAAAGCTAACATTAATAAAAGTTTTCAGCATATAAATTTGGGTCTAATTAAGTTACATATTATTTTTTAAATTTGTTTATTTTACTTTTATGGGGAACTTTGACTCACATGGGTCCCTAGTCCCTCCAATATTTTGAAGGTATGATACCCATTATAGAGTTACCGTTCTATGTGACGTGATTATAATAAAGTTACCATCATGGGTGACCTTAGAGCATCTCCAATATATGCTCTATATCTATTTTTTGGGGCAAAAACACCACTGTTCACACTCCAACAAATTCTCCATCTCCATTTTTTAGATTAGCTTTACTACAGTACTTCTCTACAAATAGAGAACACTGTAACTTTTACTATTCATTCTTCAAAATTTTTTTATATTATTATAATCAGGTATTGAATAAAAAAATGTTAGAAGATATGTAGTTGTTAAAAAAAGAATAAATAATGAATAAAGAATGAATGAAGAAATAATATTTAAATGAGATGGAGAAAATGATAGAAAATCTGTTAGAAAGTATGTTTGAAAAATTAGATTGGTAAAAACTAAATATCATTGTTCATTGTCTAAATAGTATAAAAATTTGGCTAATTTGCTAGATATGCTCTTATTACTGCATGTTTGAAATTATTATATAAAAAAAGTTACTACGTGATGTGACTGAACCAACCATCGTATCTGTGGTTAACACCATTTTAATTGAACTTATCATAGTTTAAGATAAAAAAATAAAATAAAAATATTAGAAAATAAGTTAATGCTCAATGTAATGTGACTTACTAACGAACGTGACAAAATTACTATAAAGTGAAATCACGTTATTAGTAGAGAAACCATGTCTAAAAAAACATGGGTATTATAGAATTTCCTTAATCACACATATATAATATACCCAATATTAGGATTCAAGTAATAGCTCAATCATCATAATGGCATAATTTATGGTATCCTTTGCATGTGGTTCGAACTCCACAATTCCTTCACACACACTATATGCAAAGTCACTCACCTTATAGCCTTCAAGAGATTTGATAGATGACAATGGTAGTATTTTACCCTCAAGCTATCGTTGAGAGCCTTTTGAATTGGAAATGAGTCATTATCATCAACTCCTGAAAAGTATAAATGAATACATGTATTTGATTTAAAATCAGATAACTATTTTCAATTAAATTGAAGGATGAAGATAGTTTTGTACCATTTTCGGTAATGTAAATAGGTGGATTATTATATTTTTTCTTTACGTATAGCATAAGTTCTCGAATTCCTCTTGGATAAACGAACAGCCAATCAGCAGCGGTCTACAAAACCATTATTTATACAGTTTTCTTAGCACATACAAGGGATAAAATACTATTTATATTCAAACATTGGGTGAGAGTGAGAGAGATTACTGGTTGACCAACAGGAATGCCATCCTTCTCCGCTGTGGCATTGAATAGAGTGACAACATGAGTGTTAGGAAAAAAATATAAGGAAAATGAAAAAGTGACTACCAATTTAACAACAAAAGATTTACAAATTGAGGGGACAATGAATATAATTTATGTCATTTCAACAAAATAATACCTTGAATACTTTTTGATGACTAATGATCAATTTTTTTAAAAATTTTTTATACATATTCTTTGCATCACCCAATATATAAATCAAGGTTATGGATTTTGAGCTTAACTGGTTAAATTTACGTGGCTATCTGTTGTGTAACTTAGGTTGACGCTACTATAAGATGAGTCATCAGCATATCTTGCAGTATAGTAATTTACTCCAAGGAAATCCAGAGAACCTTTTAACATCTTGGATTGCGATTCAGTAAATATAGGTAGTCGAGTTCCAACCAAAACTCGCATTGTCTCAGGATAGTCACCAAAAATAATTGGATCAACAAACCTACACAAATAATAGAAATAATATCAACTCTCCTAATAAGGGTTTGATACAATATGTTGAGACAATACCTTAACTACTTAATCTAAAATCTTAAGATTGTAACTTGTCACAAAATTAACTTATCGTAGTTACGCTTAGAATGCTTTTGTTGTTGTTGTTGGTTTTTGCTGAATGGCTTAGAATGCTTCTCTTAACTAACTTTACTTCAAGCCAAAAATACTTGCCTATTGCAAATATGTTTGCAGACAAATGCGTTTATTTATAGGAATTATTGAGTCTAATATAAAATTAAGTCATAAAACTTACCATCCAAACCTAAAATCAAGACCTCTAAAGGCAGCCTTGATGCTAGCAACTGTTTGGTATTTAGGCAAATCCCAATAACTTTGCACTGAAATGCCAATTTCTCCCATTTGAGATTCCTACAAAAATAAAATTCAGATTATGAAAGAAAACTTTTGCAATATTCTGAACCTTCTTTTTAACTTATTAAGAATATATATGAAGCACAGTAGATTATCTCATTTTTACTTAAGAAGGAATAGGATAGTTTTCTAGGTACAAATAGCACAAATCAACCAAGGCTAGTATTCTTTGTGAACTAAAGCACAACCCAGTATTACTAAACACAATGTCTGTCTCACACACACAGGGCTCATTAATTAGTGAGTCATAAATTGATATATCCTCTTTAAATTGATAATTGCTAAAAGCACATACCTGATACTTTTCCTTGTATAATTTTGCAGCAGTTGCATGAGAAAGTAGTAAATTATGTCCCACTATATAGGGTTCTATCCCGGAGTTCCCATATGTGCAGTTTCCGTTATAGTTAGAACATCGACCAGGTGCTTCAATTCCTGTTACGTAGCCCCCAATGGTAAATGAATTTGGCTCGTTAATTGTGACCCAATACTTTACTCTATCACCAAATTCTTTGAAACAGACATCCACGTAGTTCCGATAATCATCCCTAATTATAGGCATTTATGGTTGTTGATTAATCAAATTGCATATATACTAATTTCATAATAGATTTAATGTGTGCTTCAAAACTTACACTATGTTTTGGCTCAAGAATCCACCATACTCCTCTTCAAGGGCTTGTGGAACATCCCAATGGAATAGAGTTATAAAAGGTTTTAAACCTGATTAATTAATTATAGTCGATATTAGGAAGAGACCTATATTTAAAAAAAAAAAGATTAGCTTTATGAGAAGCATATGAGAGGGAGGGAAATTCAACCTTGAGACAATAGCTCATTTATGAGGTTATTGTAGAATGTGATCCCTTTTTGGTTCACTCCCCCACTGATTTTTCCCTCTGAGGACAAAATTAAGCTTTATAAATAGGATTATATGTTACTTTGAATACAATACCAAATAAAGATATTTTTTCCCCAAAAAATTACATGTTTTTGTAGGTTCTCAGTAGAAAAAATGGCAAAGGTTGAGTTAAGCAATTCTCTTACTAGGTAGTATTCTGGTCCAAGAGATGGAGAACCTAAAGAAGTCTAAACCAATTTCTTTCATGAAAGCTATGTCCTCCTGAAACATTTTTCAGTCTTTTCATTAGTTTAATGCATAAAAGAAAAGCCAAAGTAAAAGAAAGAAAACATCGTTTCAAGTTTCAACTGCAATATAGTGGATGTGGGGTATCTAGGGATATAGTCTCTTTTTTTAAAATTTCTTTTTGATGTGTAAGAAATGGGGATGGAAATGGGCTTCGCCCCCGCCCCATATGGTTTTGTCTTGCCTCGCCTCATCCCCCGCCTCGCCCTGTATGACAGGAAAATTTTCTTGCCCCATCCCCACCTCTTGGGGCCCAAACAAGTCCTATCCTACCTTGTAAAACTCTATTTCTTGTTAATTTGCTCCACAACTATTATAATTTTTTTAATAAAACATGTTTCCTTAATAAAAATATACTTAAAATTACAACTAAATTTATCCCATCAAATCAAACTATTTTTTAGCAAAAACTAATTAATATTATCCAAGTGTTTAATAAGACAATATCACAACAAAAACTAAAATTTTATAGTATAACACATAACAAAATAGAGGTAGATAGTCACGTTGCGTATAATAAAATAAGCCAATATTGATATGTTTGTTTAAATAATAAGATTTTATGGTATAAAAAATTTACAATTAAAACCTTTATTAATGCAGGGCGGGATGGGAACAAGGTGGGGTGGGGCGAGTCTAAAAAGTCTAGACACATTCTCGCCCTACTCTATAGTACGAGGCTAAAGTCTTGCTCCATCCCCACCCTACCACCTCTATGGGGTGGAAAAAACTTGTATGGGGCGAAGTGGAGAGAGGCGGGGCAAAATTATAGAAACCAATAAAATACAATAACATGAATTAACCATACCTTAAAACGATAGTAAAAATCATCAGCTATATCTCCGGTGGTATGGTCTGCAATTTTTTCTGTAACGACACCATAAATTTCTCAAAAAAATGTCTCTAATGAGTTAGGTGATACACTTAAAAAAAATAATATGCATCAAACTATAGAATACATAGAAAAAAGCGAATTTTATTTTAATTACAAAAAGTTTTACGTCACATATATTGATCGCCCATTTGATTATAAAATGCGCTACACTAAGTACAAGAGTATGACAGCCCATTTTCTTAGCCAGGGAAGACCCTACAAGATTACAAATAAAAAGAGAAATTTGCAATTAAACAATAATTAACAAGAATCCATTTTTTTCGTAAAAACTCCATGTTCTATACTCTATGTATAGATGTAAGGTTCATTTTATGTAAGAAGAATGTCTAATACACTCAATAAAAATAATTTCACCTTAATATATAAGATGGGTTTGCATTATTCTAATATTTAATTATTTATTGACTATAAAAGTTCACTGGCCCAAAGGTCAATACATCCTATCTTTGGGTGGATAAGGTTCTTTCCTTTCTCATTACCCATCAATTTGGAGGATTTCAATCTAGCAAAAAATCAATTCTAGTAAAATTAGATGATGAAGCTGATTTACTGAAAGAAATCTTCTTTGGTCTTTGGAGCTCATTGTCTACTTACCTAAAAGCCAAAATTTTAATCCAAAACAAAGCACTATGCAGCCTTTGGAGGACCCCAATTTCTGTCCTTGACATACTAGTCTAAGTTAGTTGTAATTTCTGATGTATTTGTAGGTTAGTCTGCAGAACCAGTTGCTGCTTGTTTTGGTTTGTTACTAAATTTGTATATTCTCTTGATTTAATAGTAAGAAAACAAGTATAATTTGAATAATCTTGTGCTCCACACCAATTGACGTGTGGTCTTTACTTTCATTTTTATAGACTCAGTAGTAACATATTAGATACAGATGAGAAGAGTTTTAGATAAGCACAATTCATTCAGTTACAAATGAGATAGAAGTAATCCTTGCTAACTTCAATCTGATCTAGTCTTATCACTTTTATTTGGGTTGTTTATCTTGATTGGATCCTTAAGCTTTGCTTCAATAAATAGAATTGCTTATTCGCTAAAAATGTGTGTGTGTGTGTGTGTGTGTGTGAGAGAGAGAGAGAGAGAGAGAGAGACCTGGATGTTCTCTAGTGAAAGTGTCCCATATGCTAGGTCCTTTTCCATGTTGAAATGCAGCCCCTTCATACTTCCAATTGAAATTAAGAGAACCCCAAACATAATGAGTATAAGAACATAGGGAATTAGTGTAGAAAGCATGTAAATATTAGTGTTAGTTCAGTGACATATGTACCTGGTAAGCACTTGAGGCCCCTCCAAATATGAAACCAGCTGGAAAATCTCTCCGACTAAGACTTTCAGTGCAAGAGAAAAAATAGACTACAAAAAGCAGCACATACAAAAAGAGATGGTGATGATGATGAATTACTTCCATGTCTGACTTTCTCCAACTCCCCATGAATGTTTCCGCCAAGCAAAGGACAATTAGCACACTTATACGGTGGGACGGACAAGAGTCGGACTCGAAGTCTTTAAAAGAAAGACTCACATGTATATAGTACACATACTACTTAAAAAGACCAAATTTAGGTAAAATATCTTATATGCCGCTACATAGCTATATGGCTTTTTTTTTTACTAATAAAAATATATTTTTAATTAAGTATAATTATATAACTGAGTTTAAAAAAAAGACTTAAAAAATAACATTGCACTAAAATTTATATTGTATATAAAATAAAATAAATGTAAATGATGTTAGAAAGAATAAGGGTAGGGTACCACCTTCGAGCAGGAACCGGACCACAATTCGGTCCAGTTATTATTAAAAACTGAAAATTAAAATAAAAACGGAAAACCGCCGATTTAACCACAAACTGGTACGGTTAAACCGGTTTTAAGTCCAAACCAAAGAGATGCAGGAACAATCTGTCCGCTTCAGTTTAAGAGCTTTGCTTGCTGCTCTTTGCAGACTTGCACATGCACTGATTGATGCACATATTGTCATATACTGAGGAGAGAGACAGAGAGAGAACCGAAGGCAAAGAGATGAAAAATTAGAAAAAAGTGAAAGAACAAACTAGGAGTACAGAGCTTTTAATTAAACAAGGTGTGGATGTAAGACTTCAAAATATGTGGTGGGTGGAGTATCAACGTGTAAAGGTAGGAAATGTGGTGGGGAAGAAATATCAAGTAGGCAGTGACTTTTTGTTATTTGGAAAATGAAAGAATAACTAAAATACTTTTTGTAGTGGGCTTGGGTTTGGCTGTCAAATATATAAATTAAAGTTAAGGTTTAATATTTTACTGTTATTTAATTTAATTTTTTAGTTAAAATATTAGTTATAAAATTATTTATTTATTTATATTTTATAATTATTAATTATTTATTTATGATGTCATTAGTTTGACTATCGATCTGATCTCGATCCGACTATAAAATTGAAAATCATTCTGTATTTCGGTTCTTTAATCGTACTTGTTTTTAAAGCCATGGGTATCACTGTAGCCCATGTGCTTATAATTTTTTATTTGTGTTCTTAATTTTATTTTTCTTAACCCACTTGTGGACATGTCATTAGTGGAGTAAGAAAAATAAAATATTAATTAATACTTAATGTACATTAAATATTAATTATTTAATGTTGGTGTATACTGTTCGAAGAGGAATTGGTGTATAATTAATATTTGATTATTTAATGTCTGCAAAAAATGTCGAATCTTTTAGCTGAATATTGCAAAAAACTGAGTTTATTGGTAATATAGGTACTGTTTAAAGTTATGTGGAAAAATGGGGAAAGAAAGTGAATTTCAGCAATGGTGTTGTCAAAATTACAAGAAAAAGTATGAGAGAGAGTAAAGATAAGTGATGTGATGAAGGAGGGAGAAAAAATTGAATTTCAGTAATGAGATTATCGAAATTTTTGTTGCCCGAAGCTGCTGCCCAAGTGAGTGTGAAGTGCCCGAAGCTGCTAGTCCTAGGTGGAGTGCCCAAAGGGAAACTAATTGTGGCAACCAAATTGCCGAAATTGTAGGAAAGGGAAGAGAGAGAAAATATGAATTGTGGCAACCAAGTTGCTAAAAATGGGAGGGAAGAAAAAATTTGTGCCAAGTTGCTGAAATCTTGGGGAGGAATTTTTTAAAAAAATTATGGCAATTGATTTATGGCATTTTATATAACTAAATTGATTCCCTGATTATTATAATGCATTTCACATGGCATGGGACATGGCTAGTAGTTAATAAATATATATTGACGCATGCCATCGACTAGTAATTAAAAAAATATATATTCATTCACAAGACAAGCCAGACTATTCTAAAGCTTATAATGGTCTTAGGCTTAGAAAGTAAGATAATATAGAAAAATAATAATTAACAAAATACACTTTTGTGCAACAACTTTTGCACAAAGTTGCTGAAACCTTGGGGAGGAATTAAAAAAAAAAAAAATTGTGGCAATTGATTTGTGGCTAAATTCCTCCCCAAGATCTCAGCAACTTGGTTGCCACAATTTTTTTTTTTCCTCCCATTTTCAGCAACTTGGTTGTCACAATTCATATTTTCTCTCTCCTCCCTTCCCTATAGTTTCGGCAACTTGGTTGTCACAATTGGTTTTCCTTTGGGCACTCCACCTAGCACTAGCACTTCGCACTTCACACTCACTTGGGTAGCAGCTTTGGGCAACAAGAATTTCGGTAATCTCATTACTAAAATTCAATTTTTTCTCCCTCCTCCATCTCTTTACTCTCTCTCATACTTTTTCTTGCAATTTCGGCAACACCATTGCCGAAATTCACTCTCTTTCCTCATTTTTTCAAATAAATTTGAACAGTACCTATATTACCAATAAACTCAATTTTTTGTAATATTCAGAAAAAAGACTAAAAAATGTCAATGTATAAACTAATATTTAATGTACATTAAATATTATTATACACCAACTTATTTTTCTTGTTTAAAAAGCCAAAAAAATTTCTTTCTTCTTTAGTTATTAATTTTTTTTTCCTGGTGCTTCTTTAATTATTCAGTTTAGTGTTTGAAATGGTCTAAATCAATGCTAGTCTTCGAAAGTTTATCGTCCTTTATGGCCCGTTTGAATTGAGGAAATGAAAAATAGAGTAGAGTAAAGTAAAGTAGAATTAACCCAAAATTAATGATATATCCAAAATGAGCAATGTTAATTAAGATCACAACTTTTTTTACATACAAATTATCATGAAATAATATGATTAATATCACTTTCTCATATGCTCATTATTAATTAATTATTATTTTTATTATGCACCATCACAATTGGGTGTAGTAAACAAAGTTCTGAAAAATTATATATCCCTAGTATTATTTTAATGGTATAAGCAACCATTGTGCATAATCTTGCAAAATACAAAAAGTAGTCAATTTTACATATTTTGAGCAAAACTCACATCAGTGAGTGTGAAATTGTGCATAAATGCATAAGTGCTATAGTAACCGTGCATATATGTACGGTTATTGTAACATGTGCATTTAATATTTTAGTATTTTTGGGTAGTGTTGGGTATGTGAGAGAAAAGGGCAGTGAGTGAAGAAATAATAAAAAATTGTAAAAAAATGAATATTTTATTGCATAGATGTTTAGAATAGATAGACTGACGTATATGTTTTATAAAAATAAATATGTAAAATAAAAAAAGTAATATTTTTGTACAAAATAGATAAAAAGTTTGCATCAACTAATGCAATTGAGCAATGTTTACATTACTCGGTTATTGTGCCTTGGTAGCCGTTCCCACAATTTTTTTTTTTTTTTTTGAGGCATCTATCGATAAGTCTAGTTACTAGTCAACACAATATATATATATATATATATATAAACCGTTGAGGGATTGAAATACAGTATATAATATTAGTGGTGGCTGGGGAGACAAGATAAAAGTGATGCTAGATGATCAATCCCAATATATTACCATTAACTTCTTGTGAAACTTTCTGTCTCTATTATTGCACCATTTAAAAATCAACCTGCATTTTGAATAAAATAATAATAAATATTTTTATAATAAAAGTTAAGTTTAGAAGTGGTAGTTGCGCTAAATGATTTCACAAAATTACAACAATATTTTGGATAAAAACATTTTTTAGATAGAGATAACAACATATTTGTTTATATCAATTTTTTTAAATTAAATAATAATAAGTGTTTTAACAAAACATGCAACGAGTATCTAAGTTTTAATTGATATAGACGACTTATTTGTTATTATTAATTTCTTTAGAAAAAGTAGCAAGAAGTGTTCTAACAAAACACACAACATATTTTAGATAAAATAACAATAAATATTTTAACAAAATACGCAATATGCATCTAAGTTTCAATTGATAGAAACAACTTATTTGTTCTTATCAATAATTTAGTTTTTAATTATTTAAAAAAATTATCTCACATATAAAACTTCATCAAGCCGTGCATTATACGGAAATAATACTAGTACTAGTATATTTTAAAATATAGTTTTAGAAATATTACAATTTAATTATTTATTGGTCTATATTAACAAAAATATCATAATTAATATGAGTTGTAATTAAAGTCAGTCTAACAATTAAAACTTCTATCAGATCAACACAATATAACAAATATTATATTTTTTCTTTGCATTAAAATATCACTTAAATCACATAATTTTTTTTTCCAATAAAATTTAGATTGGTCTCAAGTACTCATATGCATGTGTATGTATTTGTCGCTTATAAATTTTGCCTCCCATGACATCCAATCTTGGCTACCCCACTTAGTACCAAGTTTTTTTTTTTTTTTTCCATGGGATTTTGTTGGAATTTGATAGAGATGCAAGAAAAAAAGTGCATCTTTGACCTTTACAAATGAAATCTCTGTTTATATATGACTTTAAGAAAGAAAAAAACCTTATACCATACTCTATGGTTAATTATGTATAATTTATATCAGCTAGCAATCTCTCTCTCTCTCTCTCTCTCTGAGATTGAAGTTTAACAAGTTGTGATTCATATAAGATCACCTTCACATAAGTTAATTCATCACAATTGTAAATTGATCACAAGATTCACAACACATAAAAATTTATAAATTCTTCTGTAATACTAGATTCATTGTACGGATTATATATTGAAGAATAGTACTGAATTAGTAATTCTGAAAATAAATAAATGCTGCAATTCCTCTTAATATAGAATAGAAAAAAATAAATAAAGAATTAGTTCAACATACAACAAATTAGTATACTTGCTATAACTATAATTACAATTCACCGTGCAACAAAGTTGGCCAGTGAATTAGTTCAACATACAACAAATCAGTACACTTGCTATAACTATAATTACAATTCACTGTGCAACAAAGTTGGCCTTCTGGTGACATTTTTCTTTTGGAGAAAGTTTTTCAACCGTAAAGCATTAATTGTAAAGGATTGAGAAAAGTTTTTTTTTTTTTTTTTTTCCTTTTTTAGAAAATAATTTAACCACGTACGTTGGGTTTTAATATTGAAATTTCACGTTTGTGATTCAAAGGAAATGTCCTCTCCTCCTCTTTTTCCTATGCAAATGTTCTTAGTTTGGAAATTGATATAGTCTCTGTTAATAGCGGTAGTGTGAGTTAGAGAGAGAGATATACAGAATTAATGTGGTTCAGCTTAACTGCTTAGATTGATAGTAGAAAATCATTAATGGCTACCTTTATACTAATTACAAATTTACAATGAATCTGATGTATATGGGTTATATATGATGAGTCCGTAAAAACTATTAAGGTCGTCCATCTTAATGGACGGTCATTGCGTCATTAGTAGGCCATCAAAGATTTATGAGTAACCCCCCAACACATTCAAAGGCCTTAAACCCTTTCATCAAGACAAATAACGTTACAATTAGGGTAATAATCACCCTTATTTATGGCCAACTGCTATCTAAGTCACTTATAAAAGGGACAATCTGTCTATTTGCTAAGGTATGTCAAAAACTACTACAAAACACTATCTATATACAAAATATATGGGCTGATACTAACTTAAGCATTGGAGGCTCCCCACTGGGCACAACCCGGTGGTCTTTTCGATGAATTCTCTTTATCTCACAGGTCCTACAAGATCGCCAAGAGCTCCGGATTGGACGAGTGACCCAACTGACGATTTTGGCATCATCAGTTTGGCGCCGTCTGTGGGGAGCGACAAGTCATTGTTCTCTTCCCATGACAAAGGGTCACTTAGTTCATTCGAAAGATATGAACACCATGATACCGTAGTCAGTCTCGGTTAACTAGATGGAATGTGGTGTAAATATCCTCTGATAGAAGCAGATCTACCCACGACAAAGTAGTCTTGCAGTCTTCCAACCCAAAGGGATGAGCACACGAAATTTGGAGGCCAAATCAAATCACCTCGATGTGATTTCGCAAAAATGTCATCGTGTTACTATGGGTTGATGATCTTGGGCACAAACGAGATGGTTCGCATCAAGAACCCAAGGTAACTCTTATACCTTTATTCAAAATAAATAAATAAATAAGAAGCAAGAGAAAAGATAAAATTGCCCCAAAGATACATAGCCTACCCCACTGAGCCATTCTATGAGCATCATTGCTCAGGTATGTCTATGGGTTTATTCTCCCAAAAGTTATTTTTCTACCTAATACTATTACGTTTTGCATAAGATCTTAAATTCCTAGATTACTCCAAATAAGTCAACCATAATAATGGTAGTCCCAAATCACAGCTTTGTCTTTCTATATTTGTTTTAGATCTGAATTTAATCATACCGAAGTTGCTATATATGGTGATATATAAATGGAAGGAATGGGAATCATAGCTTCGGCTAAAGGCTTTATAAAATAACAATAAATAAAAAAAAGGTGGTATATAATTTAACATCTACGTGAGATTTGGAAATACAATGAATATGCATTTGTGAAATTCCTAATCTAGTGTTAAAGAAATATGGGAAATAATTGGTCAGCTATATACTTGCAATTTCCATTACAATTTGCTATGTGGTTTAATGGAAAATTTTAAACATTTTGTAATGTCCGAATTTCCCATTAAAACTTTTGTTTTAATGTCAGTAGTTTCTTACCAATTTTAGTTTGTAGTGTTGGCTAAATTTGGAATTTTCTTTAATGCCTAGTATTTGGTTGAATATAAACATAAGATTAATGGAATCTTAAAAACTATTAATCAATTGCTGCATTATGATGCCTGTTGTAAAAAAACGTTTTCCTTACTGTCTTATTGACAAATGTGTCGATATACATGTATAAATAGTTATACGTTTCTAGTTTCTACAACTATGTCTTGAATTCCATGTGAAATTTGGAATAATTGAAAATGCTCGTGTTTCATACAAGAAAAAAAAATTGATGGGATTTATGAGTATTTAAAAAAAAATGTATCATGAATTTTTATGAACCCCATAAATTATGGTGTTTCTATTTTGAAGAACCTTATATTGAGAAGAGTTCATGTGCCTTTAAATACTTGAGAATTTTATGTGCCACATTTTTCATTTGAATTTTGTCAAATAGTGGGGGTGTTGAAATTGAGGAACAAAAAAAAAAACAAAAAAAAAATTTTAAGCTACAATTGATGAGACTTATTGTGCATATATATATATATATGAATATATACATCAATACATGCTTTTTAAGATAAATACAGTCAACCCAATGTGGAGCAAATCCCATTTTGATCATTCACAATTTCACATGTATTATTCAGTTGCATGTTTGATGTTAGACATACTTGTTTGGCACATAATTCACCAATGTTGGTATTGACACGTATGGTACCACTTACCAGTTTATCACCCCTTTTCTTTCTTAAACGTATCTAGCTTAAATAGGAAAGATGGAGTAAACATGTTATTGCCTTGCAATAGGTAATAAAACTCAACGCTTGAATATTAGAAATTATTTATTATCTTACTAAAATTATAATTTTGGGCATTAAATAGCAAGGTCAAATTTTATTGCCGTTTCAAGTTATAAAAATAAAAACTCATTTCAAGCATTAAAACCAGAATTCATTCTATTGTCTTTTTAGATTTTAGAATTATTTTTAGGGACTTCAAAGATGTTTTTTAAAAAATAAAAGACAATAAGTATGTACATCTTTTTACACCTCTAGTTTCTCAACGGAAATTAATGACCAACCGATAAAGGGATCAGTAGAATTATACATTTATGTAAAAAAGAAAAATTTACATCACGATGTATTAGAAACAAAAAATTGTGATATTTGGGCAATATCAAATCTAAATCTTACCAAGAAATTGTGATTTCACTTTTTCTAAGAGATATTTTCATTGCTTAAATGACTTCATTTGAAAAGTCATAATGCCTCTAGGCCTAAGCCACAACAAATTTTATACATTTGTCTTAATATTATTTGTGATTTCTTACTTGACAATGTTGCTCCAAGCCTAATGTTTTACGCAGCAAGAATACATGTAGTACAACAACTAAACTAGAGTATCTAGACTATCTCAATTGTACATATACTCTCAAGACCACAGGATTAAGAATGAGAACTCATCAAGAAGAGCTTGCTAAAGAGGAGATCAAAGGTATGTGACATGATAGCATCATACCACCCTATCTCTATCTATATATAATTGTTAACACTGTTATAAGGTAATTTTGTGCCAAGGCCAAAAATCATGGAAAAGCCTAGAGTCTTTCCATAGCATCATGAGTATTTCTTTCTTAAAAAAAAAAAAAAAATGCTATATCAATATGCTATATGACTCACACAATGATATGTAAGAGACATGGTGTTAAAACTTTAGCTTGAATATTTATCGAATGTGAAAGTATGATGATAGATCATGTATCAAGCATAAGTACTCTTTCTAAATTGTAGTATTTGCATAACCAATTAGGCATGTGTCCGGAAGAATCTTATCTTATGCACATGCCAATCTTGACCCTATAAAATCTTATCAATAGTCTCTTTACTCATATGACAAGTGTTTAGTGAAACACTTTGCAAGTACATGTATAAATTGCAGAATGACAGGACTTTAGACAGTCGATCATAACAATCAAGTAAATAGCCCAAGAAGGATAAGAAAAGAAATTGGCCAACTAGGCCACTGTCTCAACAAAGAGACAAAAAGCAACGGTCATTTCAATGGTTGTCATTAAACAATGAAGGAAGAAGCCCCTGGGATAGCCTTCGTCCCTAAAGGAAGGAAATATAACCGCGAACGGTCAACATGCCCTAGTCCTTGCACCTTCAAAGGAATGAAGCAAAAGAGGTCCAAGCCTTAAACATGAAAGTAGCATGTTAAGCTTAACAAAAGAGATCTTAAAACTTGTCAAGAAGGCTACAACAATGAAAAGATCAAGGTATGTACACAATAGTATCATAATTTAAGGTCTCTTGTCAAGGTAACTCATTTATTTCTTCCTTTTTAATTAGCCATGCCAAATATTATCTTATTAGAATTAAGTGCATATCAAGATCGCATGATTATCTACAAATACGTACTTATAAATCATGTTGAAAATATTGCTATAAAATTGTTACAATTATCACAGCTAATATGACTATATTATTAGTAGCATATGTTCTATCATCATGAACCTGAAAAATTCTATTAAGTCTCCTAGACTTAAAATGTTAGATGATTGTGTTCACAATATGGTCATGAGTTTAATTCTCAATAAATTCCTGCTGTCTCTGTCAACTCACCAAAATCTTTTTAAATTACTTTCAAAATTATATACGGTGCAAGCACCCAACAAAGCTCAGTTTAAAACAAGCATATAGTCAAATAGCTTCAATTTTTATATATCACAAAATACTTCTCTATGATTCATATGGAATGCACTTTGTCAACTGACATCCATAATTCTATAGCAAGCAATTGCATATTTGTACATTGTCATTCCTAACAAAATGCAACTAGCATTAGTGAAGTGACTTGAGCAAATAATTAAAGAAGAAGGAAGAGGAAATTGCAATTACAAACAGCAATGACCATAGTCATTAAAGCATGCAAAAAAAAAAAAAATCTTGAAAAGAGAAGTGCTCGTCATCTTAAAAAGGGAAGAGCTTGTCAAGAGGATCTTAGCAATAAAAAAATTGAGGTATGTGAGAAAATAATGTCGTCATTTAAGGTAACACATTTACCTCTGTCTCTTTTATATTCGTCTACAAAAATTTACACCTAGTAAGGTTTCATGCAAAAATGTATGTGCTACTAGACACATCACAAAAGAGGGAAAACTCTAGGATTATAAGAAAATAAGAAAAAGGCCCACCTAGGCTATTGGTAACTTATTATTTATATATGAATTGTTCTAAAATTCTTGTCTAACCAAGTCTTGGCAAGTGCATGTGCAACTTAATGCAGATATCAACATGGCCTCAAGAAGGTCCAAAACGACATAGCTTCAAGGAATCTTTCTAGCAACAAGTGACAAGATTCCTTAAGTGGATGTAAGTCACCAAAAAATGGCTAAGTGATAAGATTCCGCCAGGACGGATGTAAATCACTGACGAAGCCTAAGTGACAAGATTTCTTAAGTGGATGTAAGTCACCAAAAAATGGCTAAGTGATAAGATTCCGCCAGGACGGATGTAAATCACTGACGAAGCCTAAGTGACAATATTCCTTAAATGGATGTAAGTCACCAAAAAATGACTAATTGATAAGATTCCGCCAGGACGGATGTAAATCACTGACAAAGCCTAAGTGACAAAATTCCTTAAGTGGATGTAAGTCACCAAAAAATGGCTAAGTGATAAGATTCCGCCAGGACGGATGTAAATCACTGACGAAGCCTAAGTGACAATATTCCTTAAATGGATGTAAGTCACCAAAAAATGACTAAGTGATAAGATTCCGCAAAGACGGATGTAAATCACTGACGAAGCCTAAGTGACAAGATTCCTTAAATGGATGTAAGTCACCAAAAAATGGCTAAGTGATAAGATTTCACCAAGATGGATGTAAATCACTAACGAAGCCTAAGTGACAAGATTCCTTAAATGGATGTAAGTCACCAAAAAAAGAGAGAAAAAAAAAAAAAAGACCGATGTAAATCGCTGATGAAGTCTAATTGACGAAGCTCTGTAACTGGATGTAAGTTACCTAAAAGTCGCTAAGTGACTAAATACCCTTAGATGAGTGAATGCAGACAAGGATTTTCACACAAATGCAAGTCACACGCAAATCAAGAATATCAAACGTGACAACTAGGAAATGAATGAAGGAAGAAGCATCGAAGTGATAAAAAATGGTTATAAAAAAAAAAAAAAAAAAAATCACCTCGCTCCTCACTAGTGATAAAAAATGGTCGTCCAAAGAAATTACCTTACTCTTCAGCAGTGATAAAAAATGATCATCCAAAGAAATTAGCTCACTTTCAAGATCAAGCTATAATCCCTCAAACGTCCAAAAAGACCTTCAAAAGGCAGATACTAAGAAGTCGTTGCAAAAATACTATTGTTCTTGAAGAAGAAAGTAGTTGAAGAAAAAGAAGTATGAATCTAAACAAGTCAAGGATATTCCCAAAGCCTGACTAGCACAAAGCAAAATCAGACTTGGGAATGGGGGGCAATTGATGAGTCCGTAAAAACTATTAAGGTCGTCCATCTTAATGGACGGTCATTGCGTCATTAGTAGGCCATCAAAGATTTATGAGTAACCCCCCAACACATTCAAAGGCCTTAAACCCTTTCATCAAGACAAATAACGTTACAATTAGGGTAATAATCACCCTTATTTATGGCCAACTGCTATCTAAGTCACTTATAAAAGGGACAATCTGTCTATTTGCTAAGGTATGTCAAAAACTACTACAAAACACTATCTATATACAAAATATATGGGCTGATACTAACTTAAGCATTGGAGGCTCCCCACTGGGCACAACCCGGTGGTCTTTTCGATGAATTCTCTTTATCTCACAGGTCCTACAAGATCGCCAAGAGCTCCGGATTGGACGAGTGACCCAACTGACGATTTTGGCATCATCAATATACATTTACATTTCTTGTTATACAACTTTACAAGTAGATGGAGAGAGGAGTTTGATGAACTTCGGTACTTTACGAATTTGCCAATGTGAAGAATTGTTGTAGAGTTTAGCTCAATTTGTAACCCTTGTTTTGTGGAATTTGAGCCAATGTAGAGATTTGTTAGAAATTGTTTCAAATAATTGACTTGGATTAATTGAGTTTTCTTGGAAGGTAAATATATTCCTTTTTAAACAACTAATAGTACTCATTGTTTACAAATGAAAGTATTCCTTGTTCACAAAAAAATACGTATTGATATCTTACAAATAAACAATAATATTAAGGTTTGATGGCTTTGGCTCATGACTCCTCACACATGGAAAGAGACATTGAATTAATTTGTGAGAGCTATTTGTAAGTGCCTTTTGTTTTGAGTATGTAAACACTTTCATAATCACTCTTTAATTTATATAGTCGTTATATGAAAATAATATTCATTCTCAGTGTAATCATGTTAATCATAACTAATTGTTTTTTATTTACATGTTCTTAGTCAAAAATGCAATTATTTCTATGACAAGTTGTAGGTTTGGATCCACGAACTCCTGCGTTTCACGTTTGCGTTTGAAAATTTGCTAGGACCCATGCTACACAGTAGACGCCATAAATGTTTTCAGGTTTTTTTTTTTTTTTTTTTTTTTTTTTCAGCCACAAAGATTAACTTTTCAACCGTGAACAGTGTATCTGTGCACTGTTTACGGACTCAAAAATATCACTTTTCAATAACTTTTTCATTAAAAATGGATCCCACAATATTATTTATATATTTAAAAATTATTTTGCTACCTTATTTTCAATTTTCAATTTTCAGTTTCAGCAAAATAAGTTCTATCCAAACGGACTCAAGATGTACACTTTTCTTTTCTTTTTTTTTGAGAAAGACAAAATGTACACATATTTTATACTTCTCTTTCATTTGATATAATATAATATGAATTGTGGCATAATATATTTTCCGTGATTTATGCGCTGTTTGCTTTATAAAGTTTATTCCTTATGAACGATTGTTAGGTAGCACATATTTACTAGGATGAACGTTAGCTTCAACTTACCCCCAAAAAAAAAAAAAGATGAAGAACGTTAGCTACATAATTTGATATAATCAAGAATTGTTTCCTTATTTAAAAATATATATAATCAAGCAAAATCTATAAAGATCCAACCCAGCCCAATCTTTGTTTAGGAACAGCTAATTTAGTTTTTGTTTTTTTTGGTTAAAATTTTACTAGAGTATATTTGTATTGTGAAAAAGTGAGAAAAAAAAAAGTTTAAAAAAAAATAAAATAAAAAACTTGTACGCAATGCATAAAAACTAAAAACTAAACTTATAAGTTCTAACCAAACAGACAAATTCGGTCCATTAGATTGTGTAAACGCCCAAACCGTGTGGTTCTCTGTATTTCTCAAACCCAAACCACTAAAGCCCAACCCAATATCTGAAGCCCGCCTCCAACAAACCCAAACCCACATGTTTTAAACCCAAACTCAATCAGCCCACTCCAAAACAAAAGTCCAAGCACCACACTTCCTAGCCCAATACCCCCATCAAGCCGAAAGCCCAAACCCAACTCCCATATTTAACAAACTACCCTTTAGAATTACCCAAACATCACTTTACCAAATTGCCCACACAGAAATGTCCATATCATTTATAAAAAACTAAAGGCTAAATTTAGCTCTCAGGATTCCTATCAAAGGTGTGCACAACTCGGAATTGGAATGCTCAACCCTTCAAGACTAAAGTAATAATTAACTAGATTTCCATAGCTCTCTTTGTTTATTAAAATATATTTGTAAAAAAAAAAAAAAAAAATTCAAAACTTCATCATTAAAAGAATATTGGGTCCCAAAAACAACTAAATTCCATTGATTGTCAGTCTTAGTTATCCTCTAACTAGTCATATAAAGATTTATTAATAAGTAACTTGACTCAATATATAGGTTATGTGACTAAAAGTATATTTAAATAGTTTTTATTAAATGCCACATAGTGAATTCAAGGAGTTTTTCTCCAAATTGGTTTGGATGTACATCTATATATATATATATATATATATATTTAAGTAATGTTAAGTTCTATGCATATTTTTAAGTAGAACTTGATATTCTTAATGTTAAGTTTGCACAAAATGTTTTAGAAAAAATTTAAGTAGCAAAATAAGCATAGAATTTGATGACATTAGTAATGTGAAGTTCTATGCATGTTTTAATTATGTGGAACTTGACATTCTTAATGTCAAGTTTTGCGGAAAATTTTTCTGGTAAAATTTAAGTGGCAAAATAAGCATAGAACTTGTCTACATTAGTAATGCCATGTTTTATGCATATTTTTAAGTGGAACTTGACATTCTTAATGTCAAGTTTTGTGCAATTTAAAAAAAAAAAAAAAAAAAAATTAAGTAGCAAAATAAACATAGAACTTGTCAACATTAGTAATGTCAAGTTCTATGCATATTTTTAAGTGGAAACTGACATTTTTAATGTCAATTTTTCCTCAACGTTTAAAAAAAAAAAAATTAAGTAGCAAAATAAGCATAGAACATGTTGACATTAATAATGTCAAGTTCTTTGCATATTTTAAAGTGGAACTTGACATTCTTAATGTCAAGTTTTGCGCAAAATTAAAATTAAAAAAAAAAAAGTAGCAAAATAAGCATAGAACTTGTCGACATCAGTAATGTCATGTTCTACGCATATTTTTAAGTGGAAATTGACATTTTTAATGTCAACTTTCCGCGACATTTAAAAAAAATAATAATAAGTAGCAAAATAAGCATAAAACTTGTTGACATTCATAATGTCAGGTTCTTTGCGTACTTTTAAGTGGAACTTGACATTCTTAATGTCAAGTTCTCCGCAAAATAAAAAAAAAAAAAAATTAAATAGCAAAATAAGAATAGAACTTGTCGACATTAGTAATGTCAAGTTCTCTGCATAATTTTAAGTAGAGCTTGATATTCTTAACGTTAAGTTTTGCGCAAAATGTTTTAAAAAAATTTAAATAGCAAAATAAGCATACAACTGGATGACATTAGTAATGTCAAGTTCTATGCATATTTTAATTAAATGGAACTTCACATTCTTAATGTCCAGTTTTGTGCAAAATTTTTCTAAAAAAATTTAAGCGGTAAAATAACCATAGAACTTGTCTACATTAGTAATGTCATGTTCTATGCAAATTTTTAAGTGGAACTTGACATTCTTAATGTCAAGTTTTACACAAATTAAAAAAAAAAATTAAATTTAAGTAGCAAAATAAGTATAGAACTTGTCGACATTAGTAATGTCAAGTTCTATGCATATTTTTAAGTGGAAATTGACATTTTTAATATCAATTTTTCTGCAACATTTAAAAAAAAAATTAAGTAGCAAAATAAGCTAGAACTTGTTGACATTAATAATGTCAAGTTCTTTGCATATTTTTAAGTGGAACTCGATATTCTTAATGTCAAGTTTTTAGCAAAATTAAAAAAAAAAAAAAAAAAACTAATTAGCAAAATAAGCATAGAACTTGATGGCATTAGTAATGTCAAGTTTTATGCATATTTTTAAGTTGAACTTGACATTCTAAATATCTAAGTTTTGTGCAAAATTTTTTGAAAAAAATTTAAGTAGCAAAATAAGCACAGAACTTGTCAACATTAGTAATGTCATTTTTTGAATATTTTTAAGTGGAACTTGACATTCTTAACGTCAAGTTTTACAAATTTTTTTTTTTTTTTTATAAAAAAAAAAATTAAAGTAGCAAAATAAGCATAGAACTTGTCAACATTAGAAATGTCAAATTCTATGCATATTTTTAAGTGGAAATTGATATTCTTAATGTCATGTTTTCCGCAAAATTAAAAAAAAAAAAATTAAGTAGCAAAATAAGCATAGAACTTGTTGACATTAATAATGTCACATTCTATGCATATTTTAAGTGGAACTTGACATTTTTAATGTCAAGTTTTCCATAAAATTTTAAAAAACTTTTACATAGCAAAATAAGCATAGAACTTATCGACATTAGTAATGTCAAGTTCTATGCATATTTTTAAGTAGAACTTGATATTCTTAATATCAAGTTTTGCACAATTTTTTTTTTTTAAAAAAAAGTTAAGTAGCAAAATAAGAATAGAACTTTTCTACATTAGTAATATCAAGCTCTATGCATAGTTTTAAGTGGAAATTGACATTCTTAATGTCATATTTTTTGCAAAATTTGAAAACAAATTAAATAGCAAAATAGCATAGAACTTGCCGACATTAGTAATGTCAAGTTCTATGCATATTTTCAAGTGGAACTTGACATTCTTAATGTCAAGTTTTGCACAAAAGTTTTAAAAAAAATATTTGAGTAGCAAAATAAGCATAGAATTTTTCCACATTAGTAATGTTAAGTTCTATCCATACTTTTAAGTGGAACTTGACATTCTTAATGTTAAGTTTTCCGCAAAATTTTATAAATTATTTAGCAAAATAAGCATAGAACTTGTTGACATTAGTAATGTCAGGTTTTATGCATATTTTTAAGTGGAACTTGACATTCTTAATGTCAAATTTTCCGCAAAATTTTAAATAAAATTTAAGTAGCACTTGATTGGTTGTTGTTGGCTGCAAAGTTTTTCACTTCATAAACGATGAAGATCAGGAAGCACTTGGTTACAAAAACCTAAGATGTACAAACATAGTAGCTTTACACAGATTATATGAGTTCTACATTTTTGTTTCCATACGTGATGACTTTTAAAATTTGCCTTATATATGTCTAGGGTTGTAGAGAGAGAAACCCTAATCATTTAAGTCATCATGGACCAAAATTCTGATATGAGAAATCTAAAATCATAATTCTTGATAGATTGAGCTTATGTCAAGCTTCTTCATTAAGCAACTAGTGTCGAGATTTAAAGAAGCAACTTTTCTTCACTTGTTTCTTGGATCAAACATCATGTCTTTAATGATACCTCTTAATATGTTTGAACAACATATTTCTTAATACATTAACCTATCTTAGATTTACCCAATTACAAGTAAGGTGCGTTTTGTCAAATGATTAGCCAATTACATAGAAAATATTACCCTAACAAAGTTAATCTATAAAATTAGCATGCAATTGAACAATTTATATCATTTGTCTTCAAATGCTACTTGTGGTTCCTCCTGACTTAACTCTAGATTAATCTTCAATTGAGTTTTGTGTAACTTAGTGTATTCTTCAGTATCTCTATATCACACTTATGACCCTTTTCCTTCTCAAAAAAAAAAAAAAAAAAACACTTATGACCCTTTTAACATTTTCCCATAATATAATCTTTGTATATATAGTTTAAAAGGGAAGACCTAGGGGCTCAAATATATATGAATAGATTGTTGCTTCTCATCATTCTACACCTTGTTTCGTTGTTGCTTGGAAAAATAATATATATATATATATATATATAATTTTAAATTTTATAGTTGTAGGAGCCTTGTAGGCCAGTTGTGGATTGATTTGAATGAACATTTTTGTCCATGTTTGACTAATAGCATTAGAATAATGTCATCCAGTCTTATGTTTCAAGTAGATGCTGTCTTAAATTTTCATGGAAGTAACTGTCAAGAAATTGATGTGGTGACACTGACAGGTGGTGGTTTAACTTTTTATGTTAGTATTTCAAACTCCAAATGTTCGGGAATCATTGATTTTATTATGTGTTATAACTTCATATTGTAGTTTTTGGTAAATCATTTGGACTGTAGGGTGAATAGAATGCCATAACCATCCGGCTGAGTGAGTGTAGCCAACAATACTTGAGAATCCCGACCCTATTTTCGTGCTGGGCTTCTTTTGAGGTTATGTTCTATTACTTTATCTTTTTGTTGATGTTGTCCACCTCTATAAAATAATGTCATTGAAGCCATTCCAATTCCAAAATCATTCCATTCAATCCTTGAGGAAATTTTCACTGGATCCCTTCCCCCACCAGTTATATTTGACAATGCAATAGCCCTCGAACGTAGGGATAAAAATCAACACACCCCCAAATGATAGATGAGATTGGTTTTCGAAAATGGCATGCTCCCTTTGGTGCAAAATTTTCTCGAGCTTACATGTTGAGAATACACGTCAAGAATTTGAATGTAAACCACTAATTGTCAAGAATACATGTCAAGAATTTGAATGTAAAACCACTGGGGAATTAGTTCAAAGAAAGATTATCTTGGAAGATTGCATTTAGAAGATTTAAGGGGTTGGCAATTCTGCTAATACAATAATTATTGAAACAAATAGTGAAGATGAAAAGTATGGTGATGTTCTTAATTAAGGTTAGCAGAGTTACATATTCTATCAAAATTTGTGGGTTTTCATATGTGTTGGAATAAAGATAGGTTTTACATGTACAATACTTGTGATGGGGTTCTATTACGTTGGCTAATAAGATATTGAACGTAAAGTAGTTGTGGAGGTAGCTAGATTATTAACATGTTAGATGGAACTTTTAAGACCTTGGGTAATGTGAGACATGTATACAAGCTTGAAAGAAATTTAATTTTGTTAGGCTAGCTAGATTCTTTGGGTTATGGGGATTTTTTTTTTTTTTTTTTTTAATATCGTGTGACCCGATGGGCCTCATTGGGCTATGGAAATTCTACCGAAGGTGGAGTTATAGAAGTCACTAAAGGTGCTTTGGTGGTGATAAAATGAGAGAGAGCTTTCATGAATTGTATAAGTTTTGTGAGATAGTTAAATGTGGAGTGTATAGTGTAACAAAAGGCAAAGAGGAGCATTTGGTTTAGAACATTGTAGAGGAAAAACAGTCATGGATGGAAGAAAGTGAGAGTTGTAAATAATGTGGTTGATATGGTTGTGGAGCCAAGTTCAAAAGAGAAGTTTAAGCATTGGTTATGCTGAATTGAACATATATCTCTTGTTGAGAATGAGGTGAGGTGGAGCACCCCTATCCACAAATGGGGCGCAAAGGTAGACATAGCAAAACGGTTAGGTTGGGTTCGGGTCAGGTCAATCGGGTTGCGGGTCAAACGGGTCACGGGTCAAAAACGTGTCATTTTAAGTGGGTTAAAATCAGGTTCGGGTCAATCGGGTTGCGGGTCGGGTCGGGCTGACCTGTATTTTTCACATGAATTTTTTTTTTTTTTTTTAATAAAGAAAACAACATGTATTTGCCATTTGGAAAGTTATGCAACAAATTACTTGATGTGAAATGCATTATTTTGAATTCACCACTTATATCAAGAATGAACTCAGTTAAACTTATTAATACTTATTCAATAATTTTAAAATTATACAAAGCCTAACATTGCTATTTAAAACAAAATAACACAAAGATAAGTAAAACAAATACACAAGTTTTATTTCTACACAGTATCAACATTCCAAAATATAAAATAAAATTACAAATGACTCATTGGATAACTCATTTGATAAAGAATAAAAACATATAAGAAATTTACAATCTTGAAAATTAATTTTATAATATATTATCAATTGTAGTTGACACTCTATTTCAATTTGAGATATACTTTAAAATTGATTGATTACTTATTTATACATGGTATGTTTTATGAATATCATCTTATTATTAAGTAACACGTACTCTAGAAAATATCATAATTTATTTTAAAAAACTGTTTATTTTGGACATAAATTATTAAAAAATAGGTCCAAGTGTTCATAATTTATGCTAAGTTGATACTTTAGCTTCACTATTTTCACACTTGTGAATATTTCTCACATATGTTTACAATTTTAAATTTATGTTTTTAACTCTACTGTAACCAGATTATCTTGACATATGTACTTTACTATTTGATATCTAAAAATCTTTACTCATTACAGATTGTTCAATCATTTGTCTTTCAATTAATTTGCATGCAGTTATATAAATGTATCAATTGTTTTCTTAAAGTTCACAATAAACGATTAAACCAATATTGTCTTAGTTTTACTATTTTTTTTACCAAAAAAAAAAAAGTTTTAAAAAAATGGTTCGGGTTTGGGTCGGGTCAGGTTTACCTGCAAAAAACACGGGTCGGGTCACGGGTTAACCCATTTTTGCTTTGGGTCAAAAAAATAGAGTTCGAGTCGGGTATTTTCTAGGTCAGGTTGGGTCAGGTCAGAAAATTCTGACCCGTTTTGCCATATCTACGCAAAAGGGCTCCCAAAGAGGTACCAGTAATGCACCTCATGGGCCATTGGTGGAGATTTGTTAATTCTAGTGTGTAAGATAAATAGTTTGGGTTTACTAGTATTACTTGGTTTATTATCTGAGGTTTTTTTGGTGTGGAAAAAAATGAGACATGAATAGGACTTTCCTTATTTAGACAGATATCTAAACATGATGACCAGGTTTGGATGAAGAAGATTACATCTCCTTACATAAACAAACCTTTCTACTTAAGACATCACATACAAAACACAATAATCTCTCCAATAAACAAGACGAAACTTGGAGAAAGAAGACATAGCTAGCTCTCCTTATTTCCGCAGATCACACTGGCACAATGATGATTTATTTTAGGAGGAACATCTTGAACCAGTAGGCAGAGTATTTAAGGTGTCTTTTCAAGTTGTCCTTATAATCAATATAAGTAAGGCCAAATCGAGCTGTGAAACCAGCATCCCACTCAAAATCGTCCTGGAAAGACCACACGTAATATCCCTTCACTTTGACACCCTCCCTGCCAAAATCACACTATTAGCCTTCACTACAACAAAATGTATATTTAGTGACGAAAATTTTCTTCACCTTTTTGATAAGCTTATTTTTATCATTTTATTTTGTTTATTGTGTGTTATGTACAGTTATACCTTAGAAAAAAAAGTGAAACTTTAAAAGGTTGTATAATCTATTTTAAGATGAAAATGAACTCATCCAAATGAATCTGAATCAAGTAGAAAATAACAGGACGTTATTTTCATCGACACTCACTTGATAGCTTGTGAAAGATATGATAAATGTCCATAATGGTATCTTATCCTCAAACCATCTTTGATGGCATCTTTAACTGGCAAGGAGCTATTACTTGCATCAGCCATTCCTGCAAAAAGAAGAGCACAATCAATTACACTAAAAATATTAGTTAAGACAATGCAAAAACATGAGGGAAAATTTTTGTTACCATTCTCCGTTATGTACACTTCTGGATTGTTGTAATTCTTCTTTACATATAGCAGAAGCTCTCGAAGCCCCTTAGGATAGAGGAAAAGCCAGCTCAATGCAGTCTACAAAACAATTTGCACTATATTCATTAGGTAAAACTAGCATACAAGCAACATGAAAAAGAAAAAAACACAAATGCGTGAGTACACAGAGAGATAGAAGAATATGTACCGCTGTACCGATAGAAACCCCATTTTTTTCAGCTGTGGAGCAAAGAAAAATGTATTATAATCCTGGAATGGCAAAGAAAATGAAAAGGATATTATTATTATTGTTATCATTATTTGCTTACTAGTGAGAGTGGTTGCTCTATCTGTGTAATAAGTAACGTTGACACCGTTGGCTGAGGGAGCATTTTCTGCATAATTTGAAGTGTAATAGTTTATGCTAAGAAAATCAATGGACCCTTTTAGCAACTTGGATTGAGCTTCTGTGAATCTGGGTAGTCGTTCCTTTACTGCTGCTTTCATGCACTGGGGATAGTCACCAAATGTGATTGGATGGGCAAACCTACACAAATAGTGGATGATATTTCAGTAATTTTTTTTTTCATATATAATAGTGTTAAATTATTGTGCTAATGGAAGTTTTTCATATAAATACTACAATGTAGAAAATGAGTGATGTTACTATAAATTTTACCATATAACTTTTACAATGTCAACAATAACAAAAAAATAATTAATTAATTCTGACATTTATTTATTATGTTGTTGTCACCTACTAATCACATTTATTTCTGTGTTAGTTTTCAAAGATTATGTAGTAAAATTTGAAATATTTATAACATTTTTCAAAGAAAAATATGAACAAATAGAGGAAAAAATGATGAGAAAAAAAAGTTTGCTTTTAGGAAGAGTAATAATTATCTCATTTATCAAATGTACATATCCTCCTGCTGACATTGGGTGTGGACCTTTTAACCGTGTGGGATATTCATGTGCTCAAAGGGACCAAAAATTTATGTCACAATCAATACTAACCAACCAAACATGAAATCAAGAGCTCTGGAGGCTGCCTTTTTGCTGCTAGAAGACTGGTCTTTTGGTATAAACCAATGGGTCACAATTGTAATCCCAATTTCTCCCTTTTGATGTGGCTGCACTCATATTAAAGTCAATCACAATTTTTCCAACATGACATAATCACTTTGTTAAATTAACATTACAACGTTTATTAGTGGGAAATATGAATTTTTTTTTTCATCAAAATGAAAAATTATAATATAATCCTTTTTGTTTATTTCTCTTTGTAATTTTTTTTCGAAAAAAAAAAAAAAATATATATATATATATATACAAACCTTGTATTTTTCCCTATACAACTTCACAGCATTTGCATGAGCAAGAAGCAAGTGATGGGCAACAATGTAGGGTTCAGTGGCTGAGTTACCAGCATTACAATTTCCAGCATAGCTAGAACATCGCCCCGGTGCAAAAGTACCAGAGCTATACCCATACATGGTCCATCCATTTGGTTCATTCATCGTGACCCAATGCTTGACTCGATCTCCAAATGTTTTGAAGCAAAAATTAACATAAGCCACATAATCCTCCCTATTGATAAAACCAGATGGTTATTAGTTATTCATATTGCACAAGCTTAATTTTAAGAATTGCAATGCATATATTTTGTCCCATTGTCTAGACTTACACTATCTTGGGGCTTAAGAGTGCACCATACTCCTCTTCTAGTGCTTGGGGAGTATCAAAATGGAACAAAGTCACAAAGGGTGTGATACCTGCCCGCAATGTGAATTCAAATTTAGAAATGGCATATATTTAAAAATAGTAAAATAGTGAAATTTTCAATTTTTTTTTTTAATTCTTTCAAACCATTTTAATAAACCCATTGAAGGTCATAACAAATTATACCTTATTATTCCTTTTTTTTTTTCCCCATTTTTGGCTAAGTGAATGAGGCAAATATATAATTTTTTTTCCAATACATTCCATTTTTTTAAATTCTAATAGAAATAAGTGTTCAGCTCATTTCATGAAAGGAGAGGGCTTTGATTATACATCATTGTGTATAGCATTAGTAACATTGCATTAGCTGAAAATAAAAGAAAAGTTTTAAACTTCACCATTGGAGAGAAGCTCGTTGATGAGGTTGTTGTAGAAAGTCACAGCTTTTGGGTTAACTCCCCCACTTACTTTGCCCTCTGCAGACAAAAGTACATCATTCAATGCCATCACATGTCCCGTTTGCAATACGACAAATATGAACTAAGCTTTTCCCAGATTTGTGATCACTGTCGGTGTCATGGGACCCAACTGAGATCACATCAATAGCCAATGAATTTTGAACATTGAGTTGATCTAGTGTAAGGGTCTTACTTGGGAGCAATCTGGACCACGAGATGGAGAATCTGAAGGAGTCCAAACCAATCTTTTTCACTAAATGTACGTCTTCCTGCAACATTTTTAGAAATTAATTAGAAAATAAAAATAAAATATATTTTTTATATTATTTCTTTATTTCTATTAAGATAGTAAATTGTGATTAGAGTAATTTTAATTTTTTTTAAAGGTATCATTATTAGGTTTGTATGTTGGCTTAAAGAGGTCCAATTATATTACTCAGACCAGGCATGTCTAATTCTACCTCCAAATTTTTTACATATAACCTGTAGAATTGAGATTACCATG
The DNA here is from genome assembly GCA_023621385.1 of Quercus gilva. Taxonomy (NCBI): domain Eukaryota; kingdom Viridiplantae; phylum Streptophyta; class Magnoliopsida; order Fagales; family Fagaceae; genus Quercus; species Quercus gilva. Next base: position 2,516,544 of record CM042476.1, read on the forward strand.
AAGATGTAGCCGTCAAAATTTTCCTCCGTGAATGTATGCCACTCAGCAATTCATGTAAACTTTATGTTATCTCTCTCTACTCTATTTCTTCATATTTCCATTAACTCTCACAAATTTTACATGTAGCAAGCACTAACACAATTTTTTTTAGCACTACTACATGTCAACATATATACCACCTCAACACTTTAAAAAAATATTTGTCTTTAAACTTATTTTAAAAAACAACAGATATACACGTATAGATGGTCATTGGAGTTTTTGGGCATACCTTGTAACGATGATAGAAGTCTTGTGCCACATCTGCGTTGCTATAATCCGCAATTTTTGCTGTAGACCATCGTGAAAATTTCTCAAATCAAAAGTGGAAAATTTTTATTTTGATCATATAAAGGTCCTTTACATGGCTATGAGTTTAATGTATCCAAATTCTGAAAAATAATGAAGTTATTTTGTTTCAAAACCAGTTGTGGAAAGCGGGTGAGGAAGTTCACAAACTAAAGGAGTTGGGGTCTGGACCTCTAGTGGCAGATTGATATCGAACACAAAAATACTTGACCGGTGAACATCCTTAAATCTCTCCTACTTTTATTTTTCTTAGTATTTTGTTGGATGTATATATGTGAGTAGAAATCCCACATTTAAAAAAAAAAAAAAAAAAAAACCAAATGAGTCAAAGAATTTATATAAATATAATTGGACATGTAGTTTTAAGTTTTTGAATTTATTGTGTCTCCATGTGTTTGAGGTCTCATTTGGAGTCTCCACAATGTGTTAATTCTTCAACAAGCATCATAGCAATAAGCTTAAGTTTGAATGAAGGCTTATCATTAACACTATTTATGGCCTTAATTATATTTGTTGTCATTCAGATTGTAAATTTTTAACAGAGGTAAATTACGATAATCTATCCTGAAATTTGAGATAATACCAAACACATCCAAAACTTTATAAAATGACCAAACTAGTCCTAACACCATTAGTTAATTTCATTTTCTCCTTTCTTTTGCTCTCTCTCTTCTTCATGAGAAATTATAGAATCCTCTAGTGGACCACGTCACTTGTCTACTATTCTATTAAAAAACTTCTATTTATTTAAAATTGCTGAGTTAGTAATTAATTTATGTTTAAAAAAAATTTCTAACTAGCAATTTTAAACAAGTGAAAGTTTTTAAATGGAATATTAGACCACATCACTTGTCTACCGTGTGGACCTTATAATTTCTCCTTCTTCACAGAGCCCAAACATCTCTCTCTCTTGCTCAAGCTCAAGCTCATAGACTCAGCTCAGCAAAGGACCAAAAACCTCTGCCAATAAAACAGTTTCAGAGTCGGTTTACCCCTCACACTCTACGCTGCTGTTTAAAGACCAAAAATTGGTCATTTTCAAAAAGTTTTGGACATGTTTGGTACTACTCCGAAACCTCAGGTAGGTTTTTATAATTTACCCTTTTAACAATTTTCTTAGCCAATACATGCAAGTAGCAAGTTACTAATAGTCTATGGAAAAGGATATGGAGCCTATGAACCACTTTGATATTTATGATTCAATTGAGAGAGAGAGAGAGAGAGAGAGAGAGAGACCTTGCTGTTTCCTGGTGAAAACATCCCAAATATTAAGTCCTTTACCATCAGTGAATGCTGCTCCTTCGGACTGAGAAAAAAGAAAACCAAACAAACATTATATGCTACCATGTGTACATGCTTTAATTTTATGAGTTTCTCTACAACTCTTTAAGAGTAACAGACTAATCCCATTACAATATTTACCTGGTAAGCAGCTGAACCAGCTCCAAATATGAAACCAGTTGGGAAAATGGTGCGGTTAAAAGGAACAGAATAATGGGTTGGTGTTGCACCTTGTGTGCTATAACAAAAGGCAGCTAAGGCCAGGAGACATGGCAGAAATGGAGCTCGAGTTCCCATATGGCTAACTTAATTTGCTATGCTGAAAACTATACCTCCAAGCCTTCTAGCTTTGGCTTCTATATATAGAAAAAACGGGTTACTGATATAGTTTATCTGTAATATTAGTAAGAGTAAAGATAAACTGTAGGATAGACCAGTCCCATAGATTTCCATGAGGTTAAACCCTTTTTTTTTTACTACATTTTACAGTTTCTTAAGTATATAACTTTTGTTATAACTTTTATTACTATTTGTTGAAATGATATATGGATTGTGAATGGTAAAAAAAATGGGAAGTTTATATATTCATAATTGATTACTTCGTTATGTTGTGAAAAAAGTTACTATAAAAGTTGTGTCTTAAACTTATTGTTCTTATAAATCAAAACTGTTCAAATAAATTTGTAAATAATAAAGAAGAGAGATGTTATGTTTACAACAATAACAACCAGTAACAACCTACCACTTAAGATTTGTTGTAAAAATGTTGTAGACATATCATTTCTCAATAAAGAAAAATCCTTTTAAATTTGATTTAGTTAGTAGAGTGAAATGATTCGTTTTGGTATTTAATTTTGAATGAATATTGAATACTTGAACAAAAAATAGAGCATCATTTTTTTATAAAATAAGAAATACTTGTGCGATTGACATTTTCAAAAACTTTTAAATAAGCCAATAATTTATAACCACTTCGTAATTAATTACCAGATGACATATTTATTTATTTATTTATTTTAATTTTAAATCCACTTTTTATTTCACCTTTAAACATATAAGTTAGCTAAACGGACACAATTGTTCACTTTATTATAAGTTTTGTAATATCATCACTTATAACCCATTGAATATCCTAAATTATTTAACTTATTTTGGGGACAAATATGTGAGACCACATCAAAATGGACGTGATGAGGTTGCAGCTTTTTTTTTTTTAATATCAATAATATTTTTTTTAATTTAAAATTTTAAAAAATTAAAAAAAAAAAAATAGATGATTCCCCCTAGAGTTTGGGGATAGTTTCAATTAAAACCCAAAATTTAGGAAGTTTCAATTATAGCAATCAATTTTTGAAATTGTTTTCTTCCTCAAAAAATAAATAAATAGTTTCAATTTGCTCCCTCAGTTTTTTTTTTTTTTTTTTTTCCAAGAATATTTTTGCCCCCTCTTCAGTTAATTACTATTGACAACAAGTAATAAAGATCATATTAGTTATAATTAAAACCTACAGATACCAGAAGTTAGAGGACTTTTTGAAGCATGATCTCCAGTTGTCCCTGATAATTAAAATTACTTATTGGTTAAAACTCTGGACTTTTTTTATTTTGTGAATATTCCAACAACCTTTTTTCATGTGGTTATCCTCAACCTTGATCTCAAATCATCAGTAAATGTTGTCTTCATCTTCTATCCTATCAAAATGGGGAGAGGTTGAATTCTGCTATAGGTCATTTGATCAAAGATACGTTGTCTTATGTAAGTTCCAATAGGAGCTTATCAATCTCTCACGTTCGTAAGCAAGGCAATGTAATAACACATGCCTTAGTTAAAAGAGCTAGATTTTGTAATCAGTATGAAGTTTGGATGAAGATTGTTCCTCTGGACATCACACTTGTTATTAGTTGATTTTCCAGCTAGTTGAATAAAAAGCAAACATTTGATTCTCAAAAAAAAAAAAAAAAAAAGTAATACTTTCCCATAGCACCAATCATTATATACCACTTCAAAATTTTTGTTTTGTTTTGTTTTGCTTTGTTTTTGTTTCTGTTTTTTTTTTTTTTTTTTCAATTTTTTAGCAAACCACTTCAATAGTTAGTACTTAGTAGCATGGTGAACTGTACAAGCTAGAGACTTATCTGGAGCTACATGGACTATGGCCCATTGGATAGCCTGGTACTCTGCTAGAAATTATTTCTATCATTATGTAAGCAAAACAACACGCATGGTGAGACTACTCTGATAGAATAGAAGAGGAACATATTTTAGCCAATCAAATCTAAAATTCACCTATATCAAATTATGTAAAATTGTGTAAAAATATATAGTTGCAGCACAATTCATTTTATGTTTAATTTTTTATTATTTCTTTATGTTTCGTTAATGGCCAAAGTAGTGTCTAGGCTCTAGACTGTCAAGTACAATTTACTTAATTTTTCGTTACTTATAATCAAGAGTGGTTTTGAGAGGACAAAAGCAAAAATAATTTTGAAATTTGGTAGTTTAATTGAAACTTTGTATTATGTAGGATTTAGTTTAAACAGCTCCCAAACTATAGGTAGAATTAATGTAATTTTTTATAATTAAAAAAAATCAATTGTTCATATATAGTTACACACAAATCCATTTAATATATTTTTTTTTTCCTAAGTAAGAGTTGTTCTAAGAGAGGGGAAAGAAAATTGGAATGAATGACCTGGATTTTTTTGAAGCATGACGTCTAGCTGTCCCTGAGAATTATTGGCTACAATTCTTGACTTTTTTTTATTTTGGGAATATTCCTTCAACCTTATTTTTCATATGGTAATCATTAACCTTGATCTCAAATCATTTCTTTGATGAATTCAGCAAAATAAAAATAAAAATCATCTCTTTGAAGGACATTAAATGTTGTCTAAATCTTCTATTGTATCAAATTATTTCGAAAAATAAGTAATATTAAAAAATATTAAATATATCACAGTTAGAATTTATAATTTATGAAAAGATGCATCTGTTTTTTTTGTCACTTCACTTTAAGAAGTAATGGAATAATCATAATTTTATTAACTTCTAAATAAATCTAGCCATATAGCCAGTTTCATACCTATTCGCAACATATTAAAATTGTGGATAATGAGTTGTAGATACTATCTATACATTACTTTATCTATTCATCACTCATAATCAACCACTTTAATAAAATTGAATTTGTCCGTAGGTCAAGACATATACCCAATGCCCGCTCCATAAAGTGGCTCCATAATTGTACTTTGTGGAATTATCTAGAATTAAGATGATTTTATTTCTTGAATAATATTAGGGAGGGAAATTTTATAATATTTTTAAAAGCTATTATATAGCACTCCAATAAGTTTTTTTTTTTTTTTTGGCACTTCAATAGTTGATAGCATGGTGAACTGTACTTGCTAGAGATCGACTAGATGGTGTTCGGTAGAGTAGTTTAAAAACAGTTATTTGGGACTTTTTAAAATACGTGTGAATAAAACAAAATATAAAAATATATATAATATTATTTAAAATGTAAAAATATGAGTTTGAACTCACACACCAAATTACCCTAATACGAGAGTATATATCCTATGGCCTATTCAATACTGAGGTTACTCTGCTAGAAATCATTTCTCATTGTGTGGGCAAAATATTACGCATGGTTACTCCAACAGAATGACGTGGCCTAGGCCCCCCACACCCAAAATAGAGTTTAAGATCATGTGCATTTTCTGGACAAGTCTGCAGATTTTAATTGTTGATGTGTCAGGATAGCTTTTGTTGGTAAAAGGGTTCATTTACAATGATTAATTTTGTTAATTTATTTTATTATTTAATTTATTTTTGTTATTATTTATAAATTTTATTGTATTTTTTTTATTATATAAGTCTTGTTATACTATTTCAATTAATTTTTATTTTTATTTATAATACTTCAATTAAAAAATTTCTAGTTTAAACAAAAATCCTAAACTGTCCCTAAAAGTAAAACTACTGTGATCCAGCAAAAAAAGAAAAAGTAAAATTACTGTGCAGACAATTATAATTTTATTTTTTATTTTATTTTTTGGATAAGAAACAAAGCCATATGATTCTAATTCTGGAGCCTTCGGATTAATGCTATGGGAATCTGAATTATGGCCGGATGAGTTTCTCAGGTGCACTAATTAACCCCATGAAATATTTGTGATGCACACTTAGCAATGCTTTTCCACACTTGTGTTGCATTGAGATAATTCTTATTATTTGTTTTTGTTTTTTTTTTTGTTTTTTTTTTGAGGGGAAATATTGAACTTTTATTAACAAATAGAGTGGCCAAATACAAGTCTGTCCTGAGCACACACGTGCTCTAAGATGCTAAGACATTCCTCCAACCAGGCTACATAGTCCACAACATCTTTTGCGTGTTGAGCCAACACATGGGCAGGGACATTTCCTTGCCTTTTGGTATGAGAAAACTTCCATTGTCTAAAGGATGCAACTTGGCTCAAGAGCCCCGCTAACACATTTGCCACTAAAACCGATGGAGATGCCAGCCCTTGAACTGCATTATAGACCTCAAGCAAGTCAGTCTCAAACTCAACATCTCTAACCCCCATGTCCCTGGCAAAGTTTATACCAGCTTCCAAGGCTTTTGCTTCGGCTTCAACTGCATCCAGAGGATAATTCCATTTCTTGCTTAGCGCAGCAATCACCTCCCCCGTGTCATCTCTTATAATTACACCCGCACCAACTTGTTTTTTATTTGAGAAGACAGTACCATCAGTGTTTACTTTGTAGTGACCACTACTTAAAGGCTTCCAAACCACCATCGAAGTCGCTTCAACCTGAATTTCATGTTTTGATTCATTTGCTGCATAAAACTCCGCTACCAAGTGCATGGCACCCCTTAATATGGTCGGCCTACCTGTCCTTTGCCACCCACATAGAGCATATTTCTATTCTTCCAAATACCCCAACAGACCGTGATGACCTTCTCAAGCAACCCCGGACTGATATCAACCTACTTTAGAAAATTTTCCACCACATCCAAGAAACTCTAACTCGGGGAGATTTCAAAAGGAAACACCAATTTACTAGACGTCCAAACCCCTTTGGCGTGATCACAGAACCAAAGCAAATGACTGACCGTCTCATCCTTCTTTTCGCACAACTCGCACATACTGCTCGGTGCGATTTTTCGTTTTGCCAGGTTCATTTTTGTGGCGAGAATGTCCCGACCCAATCTCCATGCAAAGTGTTTAATTTTCTGAGGAACGTTTAGCTACCATAAGGCTTTCCATATCTTTTTGCGAGCCAAGCCGTTGGAGCAATCCCCCGTGGCTGAGTTTTGCTTCTCCTTCAAAGCCAGCGCATATGCGCTTTTTACAGTGAATTTGCCGCTTCGATTTTCTGCCCAAACTAATCTATCATTGGTGTCGTTTGTGCTTAGAGGAATGCTCAAGATTGTCTCCCTGTCCTCAGGTTGAAACCAGCTATTGAGCTTTTCCACATCCTATTCACCGGATGCTCTGTTTATAAGTTCACAAACCAGAGCATTTTCCACATTTGGTTTCACAGGCATTAACACCTTATACGAACATGGCCTGGGAACCCACTTGTCATGCCACACACAGATTCTAGAACCGTTCCCCACTTGCCACCTCAAACCCCTTTGGACAACCCCTTGAGCCGCCACTAGGCTTCTCCAAGCATACGAAGGCCCCAGGCCTAACTCTGCCTCAACAAAGTTGCACCTAGGGAAATATTTAGCTTTGAATACTCGGCTAAATAGCGAAGTGGAGTTTGTTTGCAGCCGCCACCTTTGCTTAGCCAACAGAGAAAGGTTGAAACTTTTTAAATCTTGAAAGCCCAAACCTCCTTTTTCCTTCGGCATGCACATCTTGTCCCAACTCAGCCAAGCCAGTTTTTTTCTCATTTTTCATCTGTCCCCACCAAAACTGTCTAATCATTCTGGTAAGCTGCTCACATAATTTACTAGGAAGCAGAAAACAACTCATCGAGTAGGCAGGCACGACTTGGGCTACTGATTTAATCAGGATCTCCTTCTCCGCCTATGTGAGCAATTTTTCCTTCCAATCCGATATTTGCTTGCCACCTTTTTCTTAAGTTGAGCGAAAGAATTATTCTTTGCCCTCCCCACTAGAGACGGTAGACCAAGAAAGGATTAGTGAGGTTTGATTAAACGGGCACCAAACATGGATTTCACACGCTCCTTTATTCCCACATTCGTATTTGGGCTGAAATACAGTGAGGTTTTACTGCAATTTAGTTGTTGACCCGAGGAAAGTTCATAGACTTTAAGGATCCTCTGGATTTCTGTAGCTTCACTCACAGATGCTCTTCCAAACACCAAACTATCATCAGCAAAAAATAGATGGGAAATTCTAGGCCCTTTAGCTGAAGCAGCCACACCCCTAATGGTTTTCCTTTGGGCAATGCGATGGAGAAGGGTAGACAAACCCTCAGCACAGATGATGAAAAGGTAAGGTGATAATGGGTCTCCTTGCCTAAGCCCTCAGGTTGGCCGAGTAAGGTTGACCATTGATCCGAATAGCATACTTCACCGAAGACACACATCGCATCACAATGCTAATCCATTTCTCATGAAAACCTTGCTTCCTCATGATCTGTTGCAAACACTCCCATTCGACACGATCGTATGCCTTGCTCATGTCCAACTTTACTGCCATTTCACCACATTTGCCCTTTCTTCTTTTATTGATATGGTTCATCACCATATGAGCTACCAAAACATTGTCAATGATGAGGCGTTCCACCATAAAAGCACTTTGATTCTCACTGATTATATCCTGCATCATTACTTTCATCCTGTTTGCAACCACCTTAGATGCAATTTTATAAGCCACATTACATAAAGAAATTAGCCTAAAATCAGTAACCTTTTCCTGGTTCTTTATTTTAGGAATAAGTACAATATGAGTGTCATGGAATTTTGGGGGAGCCTTACCATGATTTAGAAAAGTAAGTGCTATGTGAATGACAATGGATTTAACAGTAGGCCAGAAATGGTGATAAAATAAAGGAGGCATACCGTCCGGGCCGGGGGCCGTTAATGGATGCATTTGCTTTAGAGCTTTTTCCACCTCCGCTACCTGAAAATCTTTGGTGAGAAAAGAGTTCACATGATCAGTGACTTTTGAGTGCACAACATCAATCAGTTCTAGCTCCACCCTTGGCCATGAAGTAGAGAACAGGTGCTCAAAATAATCAACAAAAGTCTGACCAATCTGATCAGCATCCTCCTGCCAAACATTGTTTGGGTCAAGGACCCTAGTGATAGTGTTCCACTGATACCGGTTCGAAGCTTTTGTGTGGAAAAAGAAGTGTTCTTGTCTCCATCTTTTAACCAACTATTTCAGCTCCTTTGATGCCACATTTTCTCTTCAATACCAAGCCACTTGTTCAACTCCATTTTCAATTCATGGATTGATTCTAGGTCCATTGCACTGCCGTTCAAGGATTCAAGAACCTGGATTTTATTTTGGAGTACCCCTATTTGCTTTCCCACATGCCCAAAAGAATGCTTATTCCTATATTCTAGTGACCTTTGGCATTCCTCCAAACATGCCTCCAGAGGCCAACCCGAGCCCCTGTTTTGCCCTTCTACCCATGCTTATTATTTGTTTGTGGTTCACATTAGGTGTGAAACGTCAAATCATGTGGATTGGAAGGAATAAATATATGTTGTACGGACATGAGTGTTACTTTGTGGGTAATAAGTAATAACAGTTTGTGTGTGAATTATGAATGATCTGCTAGTGTTGTCTGGTTTATGACTTATGAGAGAGAAAGAGAAAGAGTCTGACCAAATTAACGCTTTAGCAACGTTAGTTTGGTCTGACTAAGTTGCACCCCATTGACCATCTAATCTTAGCATAGTTCAATCAAGTGTTTACTATTTAGGCTTGTTGGCCCTTTGGTTGGTCAAAAGATTGGCTTGACTCCGTTGAGCTCATGTGAAGGCTTGGCAAACTATTGATCATCAACTATATGGTAGCATTTGACAGTTTTAACTATGCATGAAAATATAACTATTCTGAAGGGGCATTTTTAGAGCATTTGCTAGTTGATTAGAGCTCTTGTTTAAATTTTAGCAATGATACATAAAAAATTGTGATTTAAGTTTTTTTTTTTTTTTTTTTTTTTTTTAAATGTACTCCATGGACTATATTCTCTGTTTTAGGTGGAATGACCTCCTCATGTTTTAATATTAATTTTCTCATTGAATATGTTTGTGGACAACTAAATTTCTCAGTTTGAAATAAAGTCAAACAAGTAAAATAATGTCACAAATGCGAATTTGTATTGATGAATCTATAGTACAATTCTTTGTGATTACAAAAAAATGATCCTCTGATTTGATCTCCTTAAAATATTTGTTGATTGGAATTGTGGTAATGTGATTTTGATTTGAACACCAAATATGCTTCAATTTGGTTGAAGAATGCATCGAAGATCTTTCAAATGGAATTACAATGAATCTCTGGCTATGAACTTGTTAGAAATTCTTTGTTCTTCACGTTCTTTGTGTGTTCTTCGTGTTCTTTATGTTTTTCGTGCGTTCTTCCTTTTTTGAGGGTTTGTGGTGGAAGTTCTTCGGGGCTTTAGAGACTTGAATCCATAGAGCTTTACTGATTGTGGTTTGTTGAGGTTTCTGGAGGCTTTTGAGCTTGATTTCAATGAACTTTGAGATCTAGGAATATGATTTGGATGATTCATCTTCGAATGTTCTTCGTATTTGAAGGTTGAAGTTCTTAAAGTTGCTGGAGACTTCAAGGCTTGATTCCAGCAGAGCTTCTAGACTTCTGAACTCAAGATGTTTTCAAGGTCCTTCCTAAGATGTCTTGGTCTGTTTTGGTGTCCTCGGTGTCCTCCCTGAAATGCCTCAAGAAGGCTTCTATTTATAGAAGTTAGGGCGTGGGTAAGCGACACGTGGCAGAGTCTGATTGGCGACACATGTCACAGCCTGATTGGTCCGCTTATGTCATCGCTTACACGTACTGGATTGATTATGTTAACGCTTACACGTGCGAGGCTGCTTATGTTATCGCTTACATGTGTTGATGCGTGATTGGTCTTTGCATGACACTTGGCAAATTTCTATTGGTTTTTGAGTAGTGATAGCAAAACCTAGCAGCAGTATGTGGCGCTTTGTAATTGGCTATATTTTGTGGACTTAGTAGTATGATGTGTCAGCTTGTGATAAGTCGGGAATTTTCCCTTTCTACAATGTTATTACTATTGTTAAAATATGAATTAGGTCTACTTTTTAAGTTGATGTTTGCCTAAGTTTTTCATAACTTACAACATCATGTGGTTTAGTGAGGCACCGCAACACAACGTGATCCCTAAAACAATATCAAGAATTTAAATGAGAGAGATTGCAATATCTCAAATTATATATATTAGATAAAATTTTGTTGTGCGGGCATGTATTGAATCTCACATGGAATGTTTATTAGGTAAAACAAGTTACGTAAATGATTACGAGAAATCCCAACTGTAATTGATTAGTTGTTTTTGGAATATAGAGTAGATGTGGCTAACGTTAAATAATAATAATCTTTGTTGGTCTAGGAGAAAGGATGACAGTTTCATGAGGATGGTGATCATATATAGAGGAATTTTTTGAGGTAGGACTAGAGTAACAACACTTTGAAAAGTTATGCCTCTCTCAAGGGTTGCAACACATCACCAAATCACACAACCATATTGTGAAGTAGACTTCATTTCAATGGGGGCGCATCTAATAAAGCAGCTATATGAATCCACTTCTCAGAGTGTATGGTGCCCACATGCTATGAGGGAGAGGCTACATACAACCATTTTATAAAATAATTTTTGTATTACGTCAGGGTGTACTATATTATAGTATTCCCACTTCAAGAACTTACATCTCCCACTTGAGAACACAGTAACGTAGGGGATTTGGTATCGTTAGCAATATACTTGGTACTAACATATTGCCTTATGCTAACTCTAATTTATGAAAACATATATTTCAAAATCATTGAGAGTAGCTTGGTTACAGAAGCACATGTTTTTCCACTCTCAACATTGAATGTATCCTTATTTTCACACTACTTCTCAATAGTAATGCATACTAGATGACTTCCAATTCACTCTCTTTCGAGAAAATGGCAATGGACGCTGGTTCCAAAATGGAACCATGGTTGGGAACATAGTCACACAGATAACTTCAGTTGTACACATTTATTCGTATGTTGGCTTGCACTGAATGTTCAGTTAAATATTTCTTTACATGCTATTTACCTTAGAAAATATCCTTAATGACCTTATCAGCATTTTCTTGTACTATATGGTTATAAATATCTTTCAACTTTAACAGAGTGCGCATTAGTGGATTTTTTTCATCCGTGTGAATTGTGAGTCTTCATTTCCTCATAATTATCTTCTTTTTTTATCTTTAACCGGTTAATTATGTCCTTCAAGCAAAAATTCGCATAATTATGCTCATCCAAGCCTCCTCAACTGCTTCCATTTATGCAACCAACCATGTTATCATAATTTTTTAAAGGATAAAGTTTAGATATGATACCTTAAGTGCAGTACATTAGGTTCCTTAATTAGATTTAAACACGTGGTTGCATTGACTAATAAAATACAAATAAAGTTATCTTTTTAAATGAAAATTAAATTCAAAACAACCTAATGTATTGCACCTAAGTATCTAAGTTTTATAGTACAAAAATATCTAATATATGCCACACAAAATATAAAACAAGAGACAAGTGAGATTCCTTTTATTTATTAAGATTAATACATAAAATAGAAAAATCATGTGTATCTCATTGTGATTAATCTTAACTCTTAAGTCCAACCTTAGTCACGCAATGAATTACATGCTAGACTGCTAGTCTTAATAAATAAATAAATAAATAAATAATCAAGTTAATTACAAGTTGAACCACTCTATTTATGAAATATTTTTACGATCCTATTTTTGATATTAATCAACTCAAGACTTGTTATTAATACTAACACGAGTAAAGCTTGCATCCAACTTTAATTTTATACTTATTATACATAGGTGTAACCTTGCATTTCCCTGATCACTAGATTATATCCATCAATTTTAAAGAAAAAAAATTATGCAAAACTGAAAAAACTGTTAAACCAATTAGTTACTTTTTCAGTTAGTTACGTTAGTAAAACCATATATATATATATATATATATATGAAATGTGTGAATAATGCCTAGTGCCTTCCATCAAAATTTCATGTCCTAATAACCTTTAGGTCAAAATTGCATCTTTCAATGTTTTCAACATAGTTGTTTAGTGTTTAAATATTTTATTTTCTTTAAAATGTTTATTAAAAAAAAAAAGGATTTCATAATGCATAAATTGTTAATTCTTAAATCAAAAGTTTTGTCATATCTATTTTAGTGGCCGCACCCTCAACTTTTTTCCTTATCGAGCTATTTGCCTGCCTAACTTCCTAAAATTTTAAAACAAATTATTTCTTTTTAATGAGTGAATTTTAGCCCTAGGAAGAACCAAAGTAGAAAAGTTGGACCAATAATCTTTGTCATATTAGGCATAATTTTCAATTGATGAAAATACTTTTTTTTTTTTTTTCAAATTAGATAGTTAAAATTTAGAGCAGGGGAGGGGTGAACTTTGGATGTTCTTCATGTTTTCATGACAAGTCTATCCTTAGACTTTCAACTAATGGTTTATTGCTTATTAAGGATCCGTTTGAATACAACTTATTTTACTGAAAACTGAAAACATTATAACAGAATAATTTTTAAATGTATAAATAGTGCTATGGAGCCTATTTTTAATTAAAGTTTGGATGAAAAAAGATGTTTATGGGTCCCGTGAACAGTTCACAGGACCCACAAACAGTGCCATTTCAGAACAATGGGTGGACGTCCAAAGTGCTAGTGGGTCTGTACACAGTACACAGTACCAGGTGAAACCAACTTCTGGTTAAAAAAAAAAAAAAAAAAAAAAAAAACGTGAAAGTGTAAAACACAAACGTAAATAATCACTATCCAAACTTTACCTAAGATTTCTAAAAAACGTGTTCCACGTTTTTTCTTTTTTTGAGAGGCACCCAACAGAAAGTCTTGACCTACGATATTGTTAAAGAGAAAATCACTAATTTTTTTATTATTTTTATTTATTATTATTATTTTTTATGGACTCAGTCGAATTTGAAGGATATATTATTATTTAAGTAGAATGGTAGCTAGAGCAAGTGATATGAAAAGAATGGTCATAAAAAAAAATATATATATATATATTATATATATAAAGCATAATAACCAGTAATGATATGACATGATTGACAAATGGGATCGAACGCATTTGAATTCAGGCTACAGATACTATATATTATTCGCATAATATCTTGTGCTCGTGTGTTCTTTTTTAAACACAGAAAAGTGTAAATAAACAACCCCAATAGGATGTCACTTTTCATGGGCACGTTTCAAATGCTGTGGACCTGATTTGATCTGATGAGCTACTGTTTCTACAATTCTTTTTTTTTTTTTTTTTTAAATCCTGTATCTAAGAATTTTTTCCCTTTATAAATCCTGATTACATCTAAATGTTGCGAAAATTGATTTTCTGGACCAATCACCACAATTCCTAATTAGAATCACATTTATAAGAAAAGTCCGATTAATGTATGTCTTAACAATCTATTTTGAGAAAGTTTTTATAAAAAATTGAAAAAACTGTTAAAATAATTAATTACTTTTTCGTTTTTTCATAAAAAAATTTCTAAAATGGTTTTTTAATGTATGCCCTAAAGGCACACATTAATAAATTCCTTATAAGAGTAATTTAACTTCTAAGCTATTCACATAAACCCACTTTTGGTGATTCCTTCTCTATATATTTTTTTTCTCTTTTCCAATTATAGGTGTTTTTAGGTTTGAGCTCTAACTGTTAGATCAACTGCATCAATAATTTTTAATCAAAAGAACAAGTTCTTGAAAAGTACTATCTTATGTAAACTGGGAAAACTTCCAAATTCCATAGAAGATTATCCTTCTCCAATTGGATAGCAATTCTATGCAATGGGTATCAAGATCACTTTGTAGTTTTAAATGCTTTAATAACTTTAAGAATAGTAAAAAGAAACCAAATAAATCGAAAAGAACTGTTAACCGCAATGGTTATTCTACCACAATGCATAGAGAAGCTGGCCAAGAAGAATGGGAGCTGCCTGAGTAAAATTAACAGAATAGGCTATTAACTTCACTACAAACTACTATATACTTTCCATAATCATTTTTAAACGAATAATACTACTCCCTCCGTCTCACTTTTTTTGTACTCTATTCTATTTTGAAATGTCCCAAAATATTGTCATATTTCTAAAAATAAAAGTCATTAATTTACTAATGTTCCTATTATACCCCTATTAATTTTCTAATTCAATTTTTTGATAAATTTTTTTAAGGGTAGTTTTGAAAATTTATATATTTTTAAAAGGTAGACAAGACAATAAATAATGTTCTATTAAAAAGTTTAACTTTTCAAGCAGTATAAAAAAAATGGGACGGAAGGAGTACAATATATGTTTGCTTTCCAGAATTTTTGAGAATGCCAAAGGTCAGACATCATTCTTTTTCTTTATTAATAATGAATGTTACTCTGATTAATCACATCATAGATCATCTCATTGATTAATGCACATTTGAGTTCTTAATTGTAGCTTAATTCTAGAGTGAGAATCGGTTATTTAACTTAATAAATTCTAACTCGACTTTAATATTTTTTTAATTGTAACAATAAGATTGAAACATATAGCATCTAATTAATGTCGATTATTCATTCTTTTTTTTTTTTTGGAAACGACATTCAAATCTAAGTTCTTTGTTCAATGACAAATAAAATCACCTAAACTTTAATATTATTGATACAACAGTAATATGCATGTTTCCTTAAAATTGAAGTACATTACATGGCCCCTGCACCTTTCTAATCATGCATATGTTTCTATTCTATTTATTTAAATAAAATTTTGATGCTCAAGTGTAAATTTTTTTATAAATGATAATTAATATTTTGTTATATTGAAAGAGATTGAGACAATCTTTCCTTGCCTATCCTCATTTCTTAATGTCTCTTTGTATATATTTTTTTGACTGAGGTCTCTCTGTACATATAAAATAGTCATTTGCTTTGGTATAAATAATCCTTTAAATACTCAATAGAATCCAAATGCCTATTTGACCTACCAAATCTTATTTATATATATATATATATATATAACAACTGCATCAAACAAGATTTAATATTCGCAAAATTTGACATCCTTGTCTATTATTGCTTACTATTTATGGCATGCATAATTCATTCTAGCATATGGGGAAGATGGCCGACCATTAATATTCTTCTTCACTATGTGCAAGACTGTCTCGTCAAAAAAATTTAAAAAAAAAAATGTGCAAGACTGTAAGTGTTGGTCCATCTGATTAGGTGGTAGGAGTTTTTATATTACTACCTATGATGTTTGATAAGAATTGAGGTTTGAATGGTAGCATTTCAACAAATTTGTTGTACCCATAATAATAATTTTATTAAAACCCCTCTAATACACATGTAATACACATGGTATCATTTATTCTCACTTGAAGGGAGTCGATAAATTTACATTGAAAACTAGTTATAGGCCCGTGCGTTGCACAGTTTTATGAAAAAACTTATAAAATAAATGTATAAATAATTATATATTTTAATAGATCCAATAAAGATAAAAAAAAAAAAAAAATTATCAAGTGTAAATAATTATCCCACTAAAATAAGAGGTAAGATTTCTTCCTAAAACTAAATTAAATTGATAATTCTAAATTGAATTTTAAATAGATAATTATTTTTAAAAAAAGTACTAAACAATTGATAAATCTAAAATTAATATAATTTGATAATATTATAAATTAAAATTAAAGTTGATAATTCAAGAATACACATGTAGAATATCTTGATAATTTAATGTAACATAAAAATCAAATAAGAAAATTGTTAAAATTAATCTATTAATTCTAACCATATTTAATCATTAATTCTAAGACCCTAACCCTAAGCATATAAATTAGATCAAAGCTAAGAAGATTAGTTTAAACAAAAGGCAACTAATACACAAAACCTAATCAATTTAATAAAAACAAAATACAAAAACAAAGAAGGAGCCTTTAGAAACTTGACAATATTTTTGAATGTTTTGAATTCATTAATTAAAATCACATGAAAATAAAAAACCAATAATAACACTAAAGAAAATAAACAAAATGAAAATAATAATTGAATAGTGATTCTTTGTCTTTTGTTAGTTGAATTTACAGCTTTCGTGACTGTTATTTTAGCATTTCTCTACACATGAATGGAAATATTTTTATGAAAGAAAATTAGCACATTAACACATTTGTCAAAAAATAATGCAACAATGAAAACGTGTACAATAAAGTAAGTCAACCTATCCGAAATAAAACTTTAAACTGAATTAACGTATATACAATAACTTAAAAGTAAAATTTTCCAAACTCAAATCATTCTAAAATGAAAACAATCTAAAACTCTAAATATGAAAATTGTCTTTGATTTAAATATTTTATATGATCTCTAATCATCTAACACTTCTATTTGATCTTCCACTTTCTCTTTTTTTATTTCTCTGCAAAACAAAAACAATATAGAAGTTATTTTCTTCTTTAGGAAAATAAAGATTGTGTGAAGTTTTAAAAAATAACCAAATAATATTTATTTGTGCAGTTGTACTTCTTCACAATCTTTCTTTTCTTTACTTCGGCACAGATTTTTTCTTCAAGTAATTCATTTCCATTGTTAGCCCCTCTTTTTGTTGTTTCCTATAATCAATATGTCATTATGTACTAATGATAATATTATAACTTCATCAATAATTTATAGGTGAACTGGTGAAGCATAAACAAAACATTTCAATTAGTTTAACATAATACAGTTAATATAATTATACAAATATATATTTACCTCTTCTTCCATATTGGAGAGTTGCAGGCACTTTAATTAACTTCTCTGCTTCCTTGTCATACACTACAAAATTTGTAATCAATCTAAACAAATACACAAAATATATTCAATTTGATGGGAAAAAAAAAAAGAAAAAGAAAAGTAGAGTAAACAAAAACGTACTTGTAAGGTTGAAGGTAAAGGAAGAAAAATAATAGAAATTGTAGGTAGAAGAAAAGAAGAATAGCACAAAATAACCGTATGATGGGTATTAATTATGAATTATTTGATATATATATATATATATACTTCACATTGAAAAATTTTATATGAACAAAAAGTTTAAAGCTAATTAAACTAATGCGTGATAGGTCAATTGGTGGGTCTTTTAATATTTAGCAAATATTTAATTTTGTTTTGATTTGGTTTAATGTTTAGCAGCACATTACCCAACTATTGCTGGGTCTCCCTAAAAAAAAAAAAAAAAACTAACTACTGCTAGGTCTTTTAGCACCATACATCACGTACGTTACCCAAAGACTCCTAGGTCTTTTAGATTAACAAAACCACAGGCTTTTTGTTGGCTTTTAATTGTTATCATTTTTGTTTTTATCTGCTTAGAATACTGCTGGATCTCTTTAGATTTTTATCCACTTAAAAATTATAGTTGAAGAAAAATTATATCCACTTAAAAATTTTAGTTGAAGAAAACTTATATATATTTTTTCTTAAAATCTAAGAAAATTTCTAAAATTTAGTGCTGTCACTTGGCACAATTATGACGTTTAAGCCCAATTTTTATTATACATAATATGATATTTATTTTTTTAATCTGGAAAGTGAAAAAAAAAGTGTTGGTCCACGTGTTTTATTTTGGACTTCTAGACTTCTGTTTTTGGATGTACTCATCATAAAGAAGTTTGAGAAAGAGTCAGATTATTTTTTCTAATCTCCACATCAAACTTGGCTCATGACAATGACCTGATTTGATGGGCACTGGTAAAGATATATATGATAAGATATATACCTAAGCCAATTTGATTATGGAGCCAATAAACATGTGACAGTTGACAAGGCCATGTACCATTCATAGTTAAGTGTCATCGACATTGAAGACATGAAACAGACTTTAATGAAATAAATTTATATCTTTCCAGTACAATTTCAAATTTTCATGAAGTTGATGAATGTGTACTAGATTCCCAGAAATAATGTGCAACATTATTGGATATGAAAAATCGCTACCAAACACTATTTGGATATAAAAATATGGGGCCTAGGGGATCCATTGTAACTATTCATGATTGAAAAGGCAAAATAACACTCCAAAACTCTACATTTTTGGCAGCCTTTGTTCTTAGTCAGTGGAATATGGCTAGTTTCACTTTTTTTGAAAGCTGGGATTTTTTGTTTGCACCGTGTAGACAGCGGTAGAATAGCTTAAATACATCTTTTTAATTTTTAAACAATATTATATATATTTTTACACATTTTTTTATTTATATATATTTTAAAAAAAATATAAACAATATTATTTAAACTTTTTTATCAAACATGCTCTAAATTTTCTAACTCCTGCTTAAAAGCTTTTTTTTTTTTTTTTTTTTTTGAGAAACACTCCTGCTTAAAAGTTAAAACGCACATTGGGTTTTTTGTTCCAAAAGGTGAAGATGAGCTTGGACTAGTATCTGTGTAATTTCTTTTCCTCTTAAAAATAGAAAACAAAAGAAAAGAAAGATATGACAACTAGGAGAATGTTTTACACTGTGGTTGATAATATATGCCGGATTCATGACATGATTTTGTACACATTTGCCCCACATGTTACAACTATAAATAGATAAGATTACACAGATCTGGGACCGATAACACTTGTGGAGAGAAGACTTGAAATGGTTGACCCTATATTTGGTTTGAGGGAAATGGATGGAAAAGAAGAGATAAAGACTAAGGGCAAGGGAAAAATGTGAGTTCAAGTGATATACTTTTCATCAAATTTAGCTCATTTTCTTTTTTCTTATGCTTTATCCAAACAGCGGAAAATATTTTATTTCTCTTTGATTCCCTCCTCTTTCCCTCAAACAAATTAAAACATAATGTAAGTGAGTATTTCCCTAACTAATGAAGTCTATCTTCTCTAGGTATTAGAACATGCTAATTTTAACCTGAGTTAATGCAAACTCGACAATTTCAAGATAATATTCATACCTAAAATTTCTAATCAATTAGTGGCATAATAATATATTTTTCTAATACTATATTAATATTATTCAAAGATATATAAAAGAGGCTAAGATATAGTTACATCATGTGTAATTCTTACTTGACAATACATCATTTAATAATTTTTTTTAGATTAATATTTTGAAAATCCTATTTTTGGATTACATCTTATCTTTATGTTTTCAAGACACTTCAAATTTCATTTTAATTGAATATTTATTTTATTTAATTCATACACTCATATTTTAAGTACAATTTTAAAGTTAAAAAAAAAGTTTAAATATAAATATTTCATGTAGGGATGGTTATTGATCTTTAATTTTCTTGATATGTCACAAAAATGTTAGGTGTAAGAAGATAATATAACCACAAATAGAATTACCTCTCCAATTTTGTCAAAGTACCTGTATCTCCAATGTTATAGCATAATGCAAGTTTGCTGAACTTGTTTGTTGATTTCCTGAACACAGATAGGATCTTTTCATTAGAAGTTGCTAGGACTCCTGTGGATATAAAATTGAAATGTGAGAGTTTTGATAATAGTCTACTATCCTGAACTCAGATAGCATCTTTAAGATATAATCATTCTGCTCTAATTCTTAATAAATAATAATAATTGTAAATAATTAAAATAATATAAAATAAACAATTAATATTCCTTTAATTTTATTAAAACTTTTGGGGATAGAGAATAGTAGATTTTATATACTAGTATGAACACGCAAAACTACATCTTGTAAGACAGTTTTTATTAAACCAAAAATTTATAATAGATTATCAATAAAAAATAATGCAAGCATGCACAATGTGTAGGATAAAATGGGTTGATTTCTTTGAACATATTATATTGAAAGTTTTGTATAAATGGACTTATATTCATTGAACTCTCTCATATGTGAAACTAGTCGCTAACCCGTGCTATACATGGGATTCTACTTATTTGTGAGATAGACTAAAATAATTTTATAAAATCTTAAATTGATTAAGAAACTACACCATTGCATAATTTGCTCTTATATGATTTCAATTTGTATTACAATTTTGTGAAGAAGTCATTGCTTGAACATGCAATGACTTACAAAAAATTTGTTAGATAGTTTCAAATACTGTAAAAAAATAACTCAAAATTTCATATATTAAAACTTCTGAAAGACCAAAAAATATTAAAGAATCCAATGATTCACTCCTTAGAAATTATTGAAACAAAACAAAATATATATGACTAAATAATAGAGAAATATAAGAGAAAGATGGATTACATTTAAAAGAATAATCTATGGCTATAACTATTAAAAGGAATCAAAAGATTCAAAGCTTACAAATTATAGGTAATATATACATGTGTGTGTGTGTGTGTGTGTGTGTGTGTGAGACTACATAAATTCAGATTGTTAAAACTTTCAAAATACTAAAAAAGATATATAATTAAAGAATAAGTTATTGAAACAATTCAAAAAATATATGACTATTCAAAAGAGAAATATAAAAAAAAAGAAAACAAAAAAGTACACGAACTCATAAAGTAATAAGTTTTAAATTTTAACGAGTCTAAACTTTTTTTTTTTTTTACCGAAAAAAAGGTATAATAGGTCTAAACTTTAATTGAACCTTATTAGCATGTGGACTACGCTAAATAATGTTGAGCAGGTGCCCACATTGAAATAATGAAAATCATACCTCCTCTTTATATATCATATATAAGTTTTCTGCTGAAGAAATTAACATACTTTCATATCGCGAGGTGAAGCAAAGACATATGCAGTAATAGGACCTTAAATTTCAATTATTGCAAGCTTTTTTTTTTTTTTTTTTTTTTTTTTTTGTAAAAAATGGCTAAAGAGAGTTTGGTTGTTCATGTACAAAAATTGCTTTTTAAAAATACAGGAAAAACCATAAAATAAAATAAAAATTTTAACAAAGTAAAGGAGAAGAAAATAACAGAAGAATAGTTCATACCTCTACTCGGTTTTTTTTTTTTTTTAAAAAAGGGTTTGCACTGCTTTTATAGTGTTCATGATTAACCTCGCAAATTTAGAGATAAATTATCAATATTTGAGTATGAGTTTAAGTTGGACTTGTTAAAGAAATAGAGTTTTACTCATTGTTAAGTTTGGACTAAACAAAAATAATTTTATTGAAAAAAATGATAATAATATGGCAAATTCTAGAAAAGTCAATAAAAAGTCAAAAGTTTCGGTTATATATATATATATATAAATACACACACATATATCTATAAATATATTAGATTGCTTCAGGAAATATATGAAATTTGGTTTGTAAAGAATTTTTAATTTTTTTATCAACTGAGAAACTTCTTGAACATTTGGGCCGAGTTTTTAGGCCCATCTTCATAGATTATCTCCCCTTTCAGCAATAAGCGTTTAGAAGTGCAAGTATCACACATTTATGAGAGAACAACTCTCAATTTTTTTGGGCCGCACTGCATTGGGCCCTAGCCCAATCGTGCTTAAGGGACAACGTTACAAAACATTTAGCCTCTAAACCCAATGGATTTAATTGACAACAACAAATAACATTGGGCGTCCAAGCCCTATGAATATATGCATGAATTAAACATGTTCTTATTCCAACTTTGGACAAGAAAGCTCAGGTTTTTGTGGCATTGTAATCTAGAGGCAATGCACAAAGCCGGTATACGATAAAAGTTTTTCATATTTCATTCATTGAAACTTTGAATTAAACCTTTGGTCATGCTCTTCGTATTCCTCTACGTTAATTTTTTTTTTTTTTGGGGGGGGTGGGGGAAGGAAATATTAGGGATGTGGTTAAATTTTAGGCTAAATTGCAAACTACAGTCCTAAAGTTTAGAAATGTTTAAATTTTACACTCTGAAATTTTTGAATTTGAATTTTAGCCTCTAAAGTTCTATTCAATTTACATCAGCAACCATTCCATCCATATTTTTTGTTAAATACCACATAAACTTGTCACGCGTGTTTAATTTGTCCAATAAAATGATGTTGTATCATTTTTGTAACCTTAAAAGTTTAAATAATTAAAAATGACATACACAAATCAAAGTGCATAAATATATGATAGAACATTCTATAATTGCCTCAAATTTTATCGAATTCCAAAAAGTAAAACCCAATTTTAAGAGTTTCTACACAATAAGCTTATGTGTTGTACTTCTCCTAACTCTCAAATCTTAAATTCTCACAAAAGTTTTATTCTACAATTTTATTTTTATACTTCTACTGGTTTGTTTAATTTTCTCTTGAATACAAGTAGAGCTCAAACGTAGCACCATGCTAACTAATATATTGTGTAAGGGTATAATTTGTAATGGACCCTTCACAATAAAACTTGTAGAGACGTGGGTATATGGGCTAGGCACTAGCAATATGAACAACGAATGATGCGAGACCGACATGGGTAATAACAGAATGGTTTTACTGAGTAACTTCTATGAGGATAAAGGCCATAAATCTCGTTAGGTATTGGTAAGAGACTTTATAATGATTTTGGATAGAGACTTTATAATGATTTTGGATCAATGTTTGTGGGGATGCACATAATTTAGGTTAAGTGTTTATGAAATATATTTGTTCTCGGCTTCATCCGAGGATCTACTTTTCTTATCATTCCTCCATCCCCCTCCCTTATGTTGGGAAATCCCTTAGTTATATAGCATTTTCTTTAGTTAATCTCAGCCGTCCATTTGTCAGCTATCTGAATTCTGTGTACGGGGGTTTGTCCCATCATATGCGTTTGCAGGCTTTATGTTAGTTCCAAGCCACCTTTGCAGACTTTCTAACAGTTGAAGTGACCGAAGTATTAGGGCTTGTAAGTCACCTCACCCTTAAGGCAGTCAGAATGTTGGTGGTGCCTATTTAATGAATGAAGGATATTTTCCCTTTGTCGAAGTCCGTGTGCCGAGGATGTGGTCATCCTCGGCGAGGCCCTTGGATGACCTGGGCTCTTGCCCATTATTCTCGGCGTGGGCCTTGGGCCGTATAAGGTGGGCCAGCGTGGTTAAATACGATAGGGCCCCACATATTGAATCTTGATCAATTTACTTTTTAGACAAGTTTTTCATTCAAGAACTTATAGAAATGATCATATTCACTAACCTTGTATTTATAACAAAAATACATAATTCTCTAACACGAAATGAATTATTTAGATTACAAATAAATGAAAATTAATAATTACATATTTCATAACTTCATCTACAAACTTAGACAATTCATTCTCAAAGCATATATATAGACATGTGATAACAAACAAGCATGTTAAAAAGGTGGGCAAACATTTACGAGGCTTAAAAACGTGTGAAAAGGAGGCTATGTAAACAAACATGTGAAGGCAGAAAAAAAAAAAAAAAAAAAAAAAAAAACAAAATTAGGGTTTTCTAGGTAATGGCATCACGCATGATAGAACAAGTCCGTGTACACATGAGTTTAGCCTGCGTGAGCAGGCTAGATCATGCGTACGTAGATCTTTAATCAACACTAAAACAGAGCAGAAACTTAAATTGTAAAATCTAGCAACCTATCATGCTTAATAAAGAAAACCTAAAACTAACCTAAACAAACATAAGTAAACATAAACTAAACAAAAGAAGCAGATTAAGACAAAGATTAAGGTAGAAAAGAAAAAGAAAGGTTTTAAAGCATACCTTAAAGCAAAGCTCCTAGGCTTGATTTTTTACCGTTCCCCTTCAGTCAAATCTATCATAGTTCAATCAAAGAGTCATTAATAATCTTAAACTCAAAATATTGGCGCCAGAAAAGGTCCCAATCAAATAAAAATGACATAAGGGTGTTTTGTGAAAAACTCCATTTTAATTCACTATTTTCTAGTGAATCTTAGGTTTCTTCTCGTGGATTTTTGTGTGTTTTGAAAATGTACCATATAAGGCTTTATATAGTGGAAAAAATGGGGTTTGGAACGTCTCCTAAACAATGTGAGATTCATTCCAAATCTCGCCATTATTGTAGAAAACTTGCATTTCTTATATTTCTGAAACTCTAGCTGCGTATGCAGAAATGTGCCTACTTATGCATGTTGTAGCTCGCGCACGCAGGTCACAATCCACGTACGCAAGCCGAGGGCTACTTTAGTCATTTTATTTCCAAAAATAGATTTTTGCTGATTAAAAAGGTTATATTTTTCATGTTAACACTCCTTAAGTCAATTTCATGTCTGATTGGATCCTAAACTAGCCTTGAGCTTTAGAGTTTGAGCATCATTAGGGAATGGGGGCCTAAGCCGTAAGACGTACAAAATGCGGTGTCTACACTATTGATAAGAGAGTATGGCTCTCTATTGAAAACGGTTAAGAACAATCACTGCTTTTGGAGAATGGACAACTATCCAAAATGAAGCAATAAGCTTTAACAATAAGGCTATGAATGCAATATTCAATGCTATTTCTATGGAAGAATTTAAGAGAATCTCAAATGTGGAGATTGCTCACACTGCATGGAACATCTTAAAAACAGTGCATGAGGCACTAATGCAGTAAAAATTAATAAACTGCAGCAGTTGACCTTTAGATTTGAAAGCATTAGAACGTCTGATGATGAGTCTTTTGATGAATTCTACGCTAAATTGAATGATATTGTTAATTCTACTTTTAATTTGGGTGAAGTTTATGAACAATCTAAAATTGTTAGGAAAATTCTTAGATCATTAACCGAGGACTTTAGATCATAAGTGACTGTTATAATTGAAAGTAAAGATGTGGACTCCATATCTGTTGATAAACTTGTACGATCTCTTCAGTCCAATGAATCTGACTTACCAAAAACTAACAAATCCAAATCTATGGCTTAAAATCTGTTGATGATGTTGATGATTGTGGATTTTGAAAGCTCGAAAATGTGTTGAAAAAACACAAGAGCTGTTTAGACCCCCAAATTAAAATTACGGCTCAATAGATTTTACACAACTTTAATACAAAGTGCGGAATAGTGTAAAAGTGAGCGGATGAACAAGTGACTACTCTAATCCATGAACTAAGCAACACAGCAGTATAATGGAATTAAACAAGAGTAGGGAAGAAGGATGCAAACACAGAAAACACCGAGACGTGTTCTCGAAGAGGAAACCGAAGAACTCGGCGAAAAACCTCTCCGCCGCCCTCCAAGCGGAAATCGATCCACTAGACAATCAGTTGGGATACATGGGTTAGCAAAAGACCCTCCAAGCCTAGTCTACCCGCTGTACCTAAGCCCTCCAAGCTCCTACTCCAACAAGGCTTCTCGGAACCGTGTCTTGTCCTAGTTATCCGGATCCCGCAACAAGCTCCATGTTGCATCTGCCATTCAAGGCTTCTTCCAATGCTTCCCAGCAGCACCAAAAACGTCACACAGCACTCACAAGGTGTGGTAAGTGTTTGGGCTATCAACCTCTCAAGGATATGGATAATGGAGAGGGAGGGGTTGAGGAAATACCACAAACAAATGTATAGAGAAAGGTGGGGAAGACAATCTCTAATTACCAATGTGTTTGGCTAGGGTTTTCTCTCTGAAGCATCCCTCAACAATTGTGGGTAATGATGGTATATATAGGAGAGGTGCAAAAGGTGTGACTCAAAAAGTCCAGGCTGGCAGAACAGCTAGTCTCGCGGGTGTCTCGCGGGAAGGCCTTACCCGCGAGATACTCGCGAGACACAGTTGTCTCCACCTGGCCTGACTCTTCGCATTCCAGCATGTGCCTGGCACATGGATCACTTCGCGGGAAGCTAGGTCGCGAGATACCCGCGAGAATCTTCAGTTCTTCAAATGCTTGAGTCTTCAAACACTCTCTCTAACACACAACCCTTACAACAAATCCCACAACAAATACAGGGTTTAAACGATTGAACATAATTACAATCAAATTTGGCACGGAATAAAAGCCAACAAAACATAGTTGTAAATTACAACTTTACAATCTCCCCCTTTGGCTATTCCGTGACAAAACCCTAAAACAGACTCTAGACTTAACCGTGAGTTTGGGAACAAAGGCAAAACTCACTCACACCTAATTCTAGATTCTGATAAGCTCTTGAAACATATGAACAAGTAACTCCTGAAACACAACAACACAATAACATCATTGTATGCAGAAAACTTGAAAAGCATATGGAGCAATAATAATATGATCGAGCAAAACGAAATAGAAACACTAGATCATGGCACGATCAACCAAGTAATCACTTATACAAAAGCAATTACTATGCTCATTCACACATGGAATGAACATTCGGATATGCAAGATGATAAGCTCAATTAAAGAGAGTCACTTGCAATTCCAACACTCAACCAATGCGAAATACACGAAGTATTTGCATCTAGGAACAATCCTACTAGGGCACAAGAGTGATGTACTTGAAGTAAAATGCATGACATTGAACAACAAGCAAACATGCATGAAGGTTGCATAGGCAAGGTATTGCAAATGCATGGCACAAACCACAAAGACCTACAAATAATGCATGAAACAAACCCTTAAAGCTTACAAAAGCAACATGGGTACAAACAAAAAGTGCCACATAGCATATATGCCACAAAGCATAGAACATAAACACACAGTTCTGAAAATATACTGAAATTAATACTGAGGTTAAAGCATAAGTGTCAGAACTATAAACTGAATAGAATTTCCGGAAGTTCTTGACAAGATATGCTACTTCCTTCTCCACTCCATCTTCTTCGGAGGAATCATTTATCCTTTCGGTGATGGTCTTTAGAGCAAGCGATTTGCTTGTCTTATGGGAAGGCAGTCCCAGCTCATACGTTTGGAGAGACCCTATCAACTCTTGAATCTTAATCTCATCCAAGTCTTTGCTTTCTTCTATGGCTGTAACCTTTGCTCTAAAACTTTCAGGTAGGGACCTCAAAATTTTTCTCACCACCTTGGTGTCTTCAATCTTCTCCCCAAGATTGAGTTTAGCAATGACAATTTCATTGAGCTTCCCATAGAATGAATCAAATGGTTCATCATCACCCATCTTGAGTTCTTCAAATTTGGTGGTAAGCATCTGAAGCTTCGTGTCCTTAACTTTCTTTGTCCCCTCATAGGTAGTCTCCAAAATCTCCCATGCTTCCTTGGCTACTGTCATATGAGAAATCCTGTGGAATTCATCAGGGGACACACCACAAAAAATAGCATTTAAGGCCTTACTATTAGCATTGGCCGCTGCTAGAGCAGCCTTATCCCAGGTGGACTTAGGAGCCTCCGGCTTAGTCCAACCTATCTCAACCGCATCCCAAACGGTATCATCAATAGAGCATAAAAATGCTCTCATCCTAACTTTCCAGAATGCATAATTATTTCCATCAAAAAATGGTGGAACATTGAGCGATTGAGACCGGTCCATCTCAACAAGGGTCAAGGATCACACTTAGGTAGTTAAACCTCAGCAAGTGTACCCGCTCTGATACCAATTGAAAGCTCGAAAATGTGTTGAAAAAACACAAGAGCTGTTTAGACCCCCAAATTAAAATTACGGCTCAATAGATTTTACACAACTTTAATACAAAGTGCGGAATAGTGTAAAAGTGAGCGGATGAACAAGTGACTACTCTAATCCATGAACTAAGCAACACAGCAGTATAATGGAATTAAACAAGAGTAGGGAAGAAGGATGCAAACACAGAAAACACCGAGACGTGTTCTCGAAGAGGAAACCGAAGAACTCGGCGAAAAACCTCTCCGCCGCCCTCCAAGCGGAAATCGATCCACTAGACAATCAGTTGGGATACATGGGTTAGCAAAAGACCCTCCAAGCCTAGTCTACCCGCTGTACCTAAGCCCTCCAAGCTCCTACTCCAACAAGGCTTCTCGGAACCGTGTCTTGTCCTAGTTATCCGGATCCCGCAACAAGCTCCATGTTGCATCTGCCATTCAAGGCTTCTTCCAATGCTTCCCAGCAGCACCAAAAACGTCACACAGCACTCACAAGGTGTGGTAAGTGTTTGGGCTATCAACCTCTCAAGGATATGGATAATGGAGAGGGAGGGGTTGAGGAAATACCACAAACAAATGTATAGAGAAAGGTGGGGAAGACAATCTCTAATTACCAATGTGTTTGGCTAGGGTTTTCTCTCTGAAGCATCCCTCAACAATTGTGGGTAATGATGGTATATATAGGAGAGGTGCAAAAGGTGTGACTCAAAAAGTCCAGGCTGGCAGAACAGCTAGTCTCGCGGGTGTCTCGCGGGAAGGCCTTACCCGCGAGATACTCGCGAGACACAGTTGTCTCCACCTGGCCTGACTCTTCGCATTCCAGCATGTGCCTGGCACATGGATCACTTCGCGGGAAGCTAGGTCGCGAGATACCCGCGAGAATCTTCAGTTCTTCAAATGCTTGAGTCTTCAAACACTCTCTCTAACACACAACCCTTACAACAAATCCCACAACAAATACAGGGTTTAAACGATTGAACATAATTACAATCAAATTTGGCACGGAATAAAAGCCAACAAAACATAGTTGTAAATTACAACTTTACAGATTTGATGATGAACTCTCATCTACTGAGATTCCTTATCTTGCCAAGAACTTTAGAAATTTTTAAGAAATAATAATAGAAGGGCAAGAAATAGAAACAATGTTAACCCTAAGAATGTGAAGAAGAATGATACAACTAAAAATAACATTTCTGAAAAATAAAAAGATAAAGTTGTTCAATCTTTTAACAATTCTTTAGGACAATAATGTTTTGGTTGTCAGGGGTATAGTCATCTAAAATTTGAATGTCCCACATTTTTTAGATCTAAAGGAAAAGCTATAGTTGTCACCCTAAGTGATAATGAAGTTTCTGATCATGAGTCTGAAGGTGATCAAAAATGAAACTTTGTGGCTTTCACTGCTACTGCTGTAGTAAGTGAAACTAAGACTGCTGATGAGAACCCTTCTGATGGGGAACACTCTAAGAATGCTGACTTGTAAGAGGCTTATAACAAACTTTGCAAGGTTGGAGCAAAGGATGTCATAGGTGTTGATCTAGGGCTGAAAAAGATAAACATCCTTGAACAAGAGAAGAAAAATATGTTGTTGAAACAGTTTGATGCCAATGAACTCTTAAATTCTGTTAAGATTGAGAATATGTCTTTAATTGAGAAAATTAAAAGTTTAGAATTTGAATTATCTGTTGTTAGATAAAAACTTAATAGGTCTTCTACTTTTACATAAATCAATAACTATGTCATTAATAAAATGTTTAAATTTTGAGTTTTTGTAGTATGAAATTATACAAAAAAATAAGTTTATGATCGAATAGTAAATAACATTAGATTGGCATGAAATTTAACATATATTTTAAAAACATAAAGAACATGTAATTTAATGATTAGATTTTCAAAGTATATATGTAGTCATCTTATTTTTTAGTGAGAGTTGTACTTTTAGGCTACAACTAAGTTTGTAGTCAAAATTTGTCCTTAAATTTTGATCCCTTTAACAATATATCAGGCTCTTCCAAACAAAAAGAAAAAGTCCAAGAAATTTTTTATTGAACTAATGTTTTGAAATTGCTTGCAGTATCGATAATGAGACTATCATGCATGTAATAATCAATTTAAAAATAAAAGATAAAAAAAACTCTTAAAAAGTTATAAGACATTATGTATTTGTGTGTGTATGTTTTGTCAATATATGAAGTTATATTTTTATTAGATTTTGTATAATTTAAATTTTTTAATAACTATACTAGAAAAATTTTATGATCCCACCACTGTAAGTATCTCTTCACATTGACCCCAAAACCCAAAGTCCAAACATTCAAATGAGACACATCGGAAGTGTTAAATAAAAAAATTAAAAAAAAAATTCAAATCTTAGTATTATTTCACACGAATAATCAAATGGCTTGGACGGCTTAATTATGTTAAAAGACTCACATTACAACACTTTGTGCTCTTTACTGTTACATCTAGACAATTTTGGGAATATGTATTATGAAAGCACTCTGTCTCTTTTACTCTGGCTGTCTAGCTTTTATGATAAATCCTTGATTACTAAGAAGAAGAAGAAGAAGAAGATGAAAAAATTTCATATAGTTTTCAATGTATCACCATGATGCCATGTAGAGTAGGTGATCTCATGTGTGTAAGATATGATGGAAATGCTACCTGTTGTATTCGCTCTAAACTAAGACATTGATTAGTTTTTAGTGTAGTCGGAGTTAAAACTTTATATATCTCTTATTTAATAATAACAAATTTTAATAATTAAGTTAACCCAAACTCGCATATATTACATTCTTTTTAAGTTGTCACGTGAGTGCATGCCTTACGGGTCACCGGTCAGTCACCACCTACTAATATATTGTCGGTCGATCTGTAGTGCAGTAATGTTTTATGGACCCATAGACAACTGATCAGTTGTCGTGGAGTGGTGTCCATCACACACCAACTTGTGGTTTGGTTGCCCTAGACCATAAAAAATTAGCAGACATCAATGTCCATCGTCATCGACTATGGTACTATCACAATTAATACAATAGTAATAATTCATATCCTACTTTCATGAATCCCATTTATTGGTTTCGAAAATTTTGTTCATTTCGGTTTTAATTAAATTCAGAGAAATGAAAAAAAAAAATTTTAAAAGAAAAGAAGAGAGAGTAAAACGTCTTGCCCATAATGCCCATGAAAAAGGCTCTTGGGCAGCATTCGTACAAGGATGTAAAAAATAGTTTTATTTATTTTAATGTAAGAACTTACTTTTAGACAAAAATATATAAATTCTACATTTTTTTTATAATACCTGATGTGAATGTTATTAAGGTGGAAAAAAAAAAGCTACACTATAAAATTAGTGTCTATATATGGTACATTTTTTTAATACAAAATAAAAATTCTATCTTAATCTTATCTAAATATATATATGTGTGAAGCTCCTTCTTAGAAACTTAAATTTCGACTCTTGTCTCCCATACTCTATAAGTATTCATCGTGTCAAAGTGCATACAGGTCCATTGAAATCATCCAAAACCAAACCAAAGAATTTTGAAACTTTATTGGTAGTAATTTTTCATATGGAGAGCTCAAACTCAAAGCCTCATGCAGTACTAGTCGCTAGTCCAGGCGTGGGCCACCTTGTTCATGTCCTCGAGCTCAGCAACGGCCTTGCTGCCAATCAAAACTTACACGTGACCACCTTCGTCGTCATGGAATCTCACTCCACAGCCACCGCCGCCACCACCGGGGAATCCCAACTAGTCCAATCCGCCAAGGCTCGGAGACTGAAAAACCAAGACATCATAGAGTTACCACCAGTAACCCATAATACAAATGCTCCCATCTTCACAAGGCTCAGTGCTCTCATGCATGAGATACTTCCAACCCTCCGATCTTCCATCTCAGCCCTGAAGCACAATCCAACGGCCCTCGTTGTTGATATTTTTGGAACGCCGTTACTTGAGGTGGCAAACCAATTCCACATGCTGAAGTACGTGTTTGTTTCCTCTACATGGTCAAATGCATTGCTCTTGTACTTTCCAGTGCTTGACAAAGAAGCACAAAGAGTTGAATTGGGTGAGCTGAAAGAACCAATCAAAATGCCTGGTTGCAAACCAATTCGACCTGATGATTTGCTCGACTCGATGATGGACAGGACAAAGAGCGATTACAAGATGTTGTTACAAATAGGGCTGAAGATGAGAAACAGTGATGGAATTTTGGTGAACTCACTACAAAAAAGATTGCTATTTGTGACGAAACTTTTTTGATGACTACAAAAAGCCGTCGGAAAAACTAGCTTTTTCGACAGCAAGTCTCTTTCGTCAACAATTACTCGTCGAATATTAAAACATTTGTGACGGCAAAATGAGTTCGTCAAAAATGCCTATTATTTTTGTCGAAAATATGATTTATTTTGGAGGGAAATGTTCCCGCCTTACTTTTTACGACGGCATAAAAATGTTCATCGCTAATAAAGTATTACTTACGACGACTAAATAAAAACCATCAGAATTACTAACACTTGTGATGGCTTTTGTGCATCGAAAATACCAAAAACAAAAAAATTATGGCATTATTATTTGCGACAAACATTCTTCCATCGTAAATATGAAAAGAGGGTATTATTTACAACGACTGAAGAAAAACAGTCGGAACTATTAACACTTGTGACGGCTTTTGTGCGTCGAAAATACAGAAAATATATATTTTTATGGTGTTATTATTTGCAACAAACATTCTTCTATCGTAAATATAAAAGAGAGTATTATTTATGACGACTAAAAAAAAACTATCTGAACTATTAACACTTGTGACGGCTTTTGTGCGTCAAAAATACAAAATATATATTTTTTATGGTGTCATTATTTGTGACAAACATTCTTCCATTGTAAATATAAAAGAGGGTATTAGCGATAGCCATGAAGCCATCAAAAATGGTAAAATATTTTGGAGGGAAAATTCTCTCCTTACTTTTCACATTTGTGACGACATTTATCCATCGTAATTTTTTTTTTTTTCTAATTGGGTTTGTATTTGCGACGAACATGTTGACCGTCATAAATAGTTAATTTGGTTGAAAAGAAAGAATGTATTAGTGATGGAATTGGATCCCTCCCAATAAATAATATTTGTGATGGACCTAAGCCGTCGACAATGGTAATTTTTTTAAAAGGGGGGAATTCATGCCCATATTTTTCATGTGTTTGACGGTTGTTTTCCATCACTATATATTGCATTCTTATTTGTGATGGACATTTTGGTCGTTCTTAATAATTAAAATTTTCTTCAGAAAAGAAGGTATTAGCAACGGTAAAGGTTAAGTTTGTCACAATAAAGGTGATTTCCAACATACATATGGTGATAAAAAATTATTATTTTCTTTGAATGGTAAATTTTCCTCAATTTTGTCTTAAAACTTTAGAATTTTTTTATTTTTTAATTTTAAAAATTGCAAAAAAAAAAAAAAAAAAAAAAAAAAAAAAAAAACATCTTTCAAGACCATCCAAGTACTTAAGGGCCATTTTGGTCATTTCAGAAGTAAAAGGTATTTTGATCATTTTGAAGCTTTTAGTGACACTTTCGTCACTTTAGAAGTTTAAGGGTATTTTGGTCATTTCCTAGCTTTGATGGTGTATTTCAGCCATTTTGGATGGTCGGATTGTATCAACGGGGTTAAACAAAGTTTCCTAGTGGGTGGGTACAACAACATATGTCCATCATGCAACCAGATGGAGAACCAAAATCTGACCGTTGGATTGGTAGAATGTGGTGAAATATTTGTGTTTGTAAATTACAGTAACAATCAGACGGTCAGATTATGAGAACAGAGCAATCAAATCCTGCGAAACTTCATTAAACTCTATTAAATTTGATCAATCTTTAGTCAAATTCTTCAAAGTTGGTTCTAGGACCACTGGATTTTATCAAATTAGGTTGATCAGAGGGGTTTTAAGTGGGTTTTGGGTGTTGATTAGTATTCTAAGGTTTTTTTTTGGTTTTCATGCTTTTATCAATTTCTAGTTTTAAAATGGCAAAATCAAAGGTCATATGTAAATCCATTAGGGTCATTTTCTAGGTTTTTGGTTGTATTTTGTAAGTAATTTTCTTGATTCTTAGCAATATTTATATAGCGTATAACTCTCTTGGAAGTGTATTGGATATTTTTAGTGATTGAAGTTTCATGATAGGTAGAAGCAATGACACGCATCCATCTTGTGCTAGAGTCAGATTTAAAATTTGACCATTTGATTAAAATTGTGGGATAAAATATTGGTTTTGATGAATTTTGAGCTCAATCAAACGGTTGGATTAGTAGAACATGACCAATCAAAATTTCTTGGTGTGTTGGTACAACAACACATGTCCATAATGCTTTAGACTCAAATCCAAAATCCGACCATTGTATTTGAAGAATGTGATGAGATATTGGTGTTGGCGAAGTATGACAACAATTAGACGGTCAGATTGTGAGAAATGAGTAGTCAAAGTTTGCAAAACTTGGTCAATATTTGGTCAAACATGGTCAACCATTGAAGTTGGATCTATGACTACTCAATAGGATTAAATTACATTGAATAGGGAGGTTTTGAGTGGGTTTTGGGTATTGGTTTGTATTTTAAGGTTTTCTCCACTTTTATGCTTTTCTATAAAATTTTCTTTTCTAAAGTTTAACAATGAATAGTACATACAATATTAAAAGTTTAATATTAATTTAACAAAATTTGGTTAATGGGATGTCAAATGGAAAATGTTTTTTCCCTTCAAATGGGGTGGTTTTGCCAAATAAAATAAACAAATTTTTTTTAATAAAAATATTGAGATTATATTTCCATAAAAGAAATCCACCTACACAATATTGCTACACAATATTGAGGTTATATTTCCCTGACTTTTTTAAAAGAACACTTGCTATACAAAAATTGCAAGAAGTGAGATTTCATAGTGTTTCTATCTTTTTTTTTTTTTTTTTTTTTTTGAGAAAATAGTGTTTCTATCTTTTATTAATAATAATAATTAAAAAAAAGTGATTTTTCAAAGTGACCAAAAAAAAAAAAAAAGTGATGTGCTTGTCATAAACAAAATACATAATTTTATAATAATAATAATAATAATAATAATAAAAATAAATAAATAAAAAAAGAAGGAGAAGTCACGTTGCTGTAAAGTCATTGTTTAAAAAAAACACACACAATATCATTTTAACACTAAAAAAAAGAAAAAGAAAAAAAAAGAAAAAGAAAAGTCAAAACCCTACCTACTACACCCTAGTTCCCTCCCCTCCCTCTCACCAAAAACCAACGCCCCCCTTTTTCTTTTTTTGATCCCACGCCTCCCTTTCCCTCTCACTAAAATACTAACACTATATTTCACTAGAGAAAAGAAAGAAGAAAAAAAAAAAGCTCTCACCTCTGTACTCTATAGCCCACATATTTTTCAATATATTCCTCCACCGTTCACACTTTCTTTCTCTTTCTGCCAATCACAATCTAACCCAAAATGTCAGTTTTCTTAAATCCTTATATTTTGATTTATTTTGTTAATGTAGTGGATTAGTAAATGGATTTATTGGTTTATTTCCTTCATCTAAATTTTGGGATGGGCTTAGATATATCTCTTTCATAATATATAATCTCATATTGTAGCCAAAGTTTTTGACAATTTGGTACTAGTAAATAGTGTAATGTTTGCATGTATTGGTGGCCCCAACCAATCTATTGATTAGTCTTAATTATATGCAATCACCTACTACATGTGGTTTTTTTTTTCTTCAGTATAATCAACATTAATTTTTTTTTTCTATTTTATTGAGGTTTTTGAAATAAGTGACAAATTTGCTCATTATAGTTTTCAATTAATTGCTATTCTTGGTGCATATATAATTTTATGTGACTTGTTATGGTGATGGATATATTGTTAAGAGTGATGGAGATGTACTATTAATGTGGTTATTGGTGGCAAATGTATTCTTGGAAGTTCTTATTCACAAGAGAACTACAAGGTTCTTATCAGTAGTAATGATTTATGATAAATGCAATATTTGTGTCGGTAGTAAGGATTTATTTTTTATGTTTTGTCATTTATCGTGGTGATTGTGTTAATGTTTTTAAATGAATATATTTTAGTTAATTCTTTATTATTTACTATAAATATAAAATTTTGCGTAGTTATAATTTTTGTATATTTATTCAATTTAATTTGAAATGTTGCAGAACAATGTTAGGGAGGAGATCATAGTGTGAATAATAACAAAAGATGACTTTAAGGAGGAAGGTGACTCTCAGATTGAGGAAACTAACTCAGACAATGACTGATCTTCCAATACTTATGCTTTCAAGTTTCGTGAAGGATATAATTAATATAGCTCTTATGTATTATTGAACATCACGCTATTTTGTAGACCTTTTGACATTCTCATTTTTATTGCATTATTCACTTATTAGTTTTGAACAATTAGGGATTTGTACTTGTTATTTGAATGGAGAATTTTTTATGAGATGTATGTTTGTAATTTATATATTATTTATTTACTTTCATGTAATTCATGTGTTTCTTTTTCAACAGAATTGTTTTGTCACAATTAAAGTACTATAAACGACCTTTTTTTTTCTTTCGACAAAGCTATTTTGTTGTAAATAATGTATTAGTGATGTGGTAACTAATTTTTAATAATGGTCAGAGTTCGTCGAAAAAAAGTAAATGGTCACTAAGATTTTGTATTTTTGACAAAAAGCTAAGTATTTACGATGGATTTTAGTCGTTGAAAAAAATACATTAACAATGGCTATAGTTCGTCGCAAAATGTATTTGGTCATTCAACTTCATCGTTTGAAATTGTATTTTTGACGGCATATCAAGTATTTATGATGACTTTTAGTCATCGAAAAAATACGTTAACGATGGCCTTAGTTCGTCGCAAAATATATTTGGTCGTCCAACTTCTTCGTATGAAGTTGTATTTTCAACGACAAAGCAAGTATTTATGATGACTTTTAGTCGTCGAAAAAATACATTAACGACGACCTTAGTTCATCACAAAATGTATTTGGTCGTCCAACTTCCTCATATGAAGAAGTATTTTCGATGGAAAATATCAAGTGCTTACGACGGCTTTTTATGGTCGAAAATGAGTGTTAGCGATGGCCTTGTCGGTAATATAGTATTACCGACAAGGCTTTTAGCGACGGAAGTCGACGGCCTTTTGCCGTCAGCACTACTAATCTGTTACGGCTTTTTGTGTTGTTGTGATGAACTCAGGCCGTCGCTAATAGCAATCTTTTTTGTAGTGACTCTTGGGAAGAGTTGGATGCCACAACGCTTAAAGCATTGAGAGAGGAAGAGGGTTATGGAAAAGTACCGGTTTACTCAGTTGGGCCAGTGACTAGACCCTCTGATAATGATCATGGCCATGGTCATGATCATCCATTGTTGCATTGGTTAGATGAGCAACCAGCTGAGTCAGTGCTTTACATTTCATTTGGGAGTCTTGGAGTTCTTTCACCTCAGCAAATCATCGAGTTAGCTTGTGGTTTAGAGCAAAGCCAACAGAGATTTATTTGGGTACTGCGCACACCCAGAAACTGCACTAGCACTATGGAGGGCTTGGATTTCTTGCCTGATGGATTTTTGGATAGGACCCAAAAGGTGGGCCAGGTATTCACAAAGTGGGCTCCACAATCGGACATATTGGCACACGGATCAATAGGAGGGTTCTTAACTCACTGTGGGTGGAACTCGTCTTTGGAGAGTATACTAAATGGAGTGCCAATGATAGCTTGGCCATTGTTTGCAGAGCAAAAAATGAATGCTACACAGTTAGCTGAAGATTATGGTGTGGCTGTGAGGCCCAAAGTTGCGCCAAGTAAAGAAATAGTGGGAAAGGAGGAGATTGAAATGATGGCGAGGAATGTTATGGAAGGGAATGGTAAGGCAATGAGGGCCAGAGCTAAGGAGCTTAAGAAAAGTGGGGAAAAAGCTTTGGCTGAGGGTGGTTCTACTTTCAACACTATGTCTCAATTGGCAAACCAATTCCAATTGAACTGTCAACGCCAGAAAGGTTAAGGCTCCATGACCCGGCCGCCATCAAATTGGGAGCCAATGGCTGGTGGCAGTGTTTAGTTAATTTGTTTTTCAACTTTTGTTTTGTGTGTCCTGTAAGAGCCTTTGGAATGCTTAAGTAAGTTTTAATTTGGTTCCTCAAAAAATAAAAATAAAAAGTAAGTTTTTTTTTTTTTTTTTGGAGTCAATGAGATCAGTTCAGCAAAGAGAGAAAGGATGGGGGGTTTCCCCGTCTTACATATATAACTTTGAGATTGAATTCCCTATGTAGATGAAGTTATAAAATGTATAATTTTGTTTGTATTCTAAATAATTAATCTTGTGGTAGAAAATTATATATGATTTGTTATAGATACCAGGTTAGTGAATTGATTTTCTAAGTTTGATGTGAAAATACATGCAAAACAATAAATAGCAAGCACCACGACACATGAAATATTAACTTGGTTCACCATCTCCATGTCTACATCCATGGCAATGCCAAGCAAAAATATATACTATCAATGATATGTATTACAATCATATTAATCAACACTCACAACTAGGAGTGTGCATGAGATGGGTTAAGAAGATTTTTTGACCCAACTCACCATGGTGGATTAAAAAAAATTTAACTCAACCCGACCTATCACATAAGTTCAACCCAACCCAACCCAACCCGATCCACATGGGTTAGGTTGGGTTGGGTTGAACCCATGGGTTGGACATTTTTTTTTATTACTATTATTATTAAATTAAGTAGAAAACTACTTGAGTTGATAAACAAATTATACATTAATATATAAACTAATATACGTATAAAAAAAATTATTAATTTTAAAAAAAATATTAATTATTAAAAAAATTATTAATTATATATATTTTAAATATATATCAAATATATGGGGGTCGGGTCGGATTTGGCGGGTTTGAAATTTTATGACCCGAACCCAACCCAATCCGCTATCAAAAAAAATTTTGTAATCCAACCCAACCCACCAAATCCTAAAAACTAACCCAACTCAACAGGTTGGGTTGGGCTAG
The DNA here is from genome assembly GCA_023621385.1 of Quercus gilva. Taxonomy (NCBI): domain Eukaryota; kingdom Viridiplantae; phylum Streptophyta; class Magnoliopsida; order Fagales; family Fagaceae; genus Quercus; species Quercus gilva. The sequence goes on from CM042476.1 coordinate 2,555,884, forward strand.
GTCGGGTCGATCTTGGCGGGTTGGCTATACACCCCTACTCACAACTCACACAAACAACACTTACAAACCTCACCAATGTAACTCCCAAGCCCAAAGCCCCAAAACACCTAATAAATCTCTCATATTCTTATTGGTTCTCCGAAATCCAGGAATTGTTGTTGTTGTTGTGGTACTATTTCTTTTAGAAGAGTTTGTGGATTTGGAATTGCACGTGGTCGTGAGAGTATGTTCTACAAGAGGTAGCTTTCGTGAATTTGTTTATCTTGAAAATAGTTAGGTTAAATCTTCTCCAGATTTTTACTTTGAAACTGTTGGTTTCATTGGTTTTTCTAAGTCATCATATTGCTGTCTTATTTACTTTTTAGCACTGAGTAATATGATTGCATGAGTTTATCCTAGATCTAAATAATTAACCTAAGTAACTACTTGGCTAATTAATTAAGTTAAATGAATCTTATTTATAGGGGTCTAAACAAAACAAACAAACTATATAGTAGCATCTAACAGTTTTAACTATGCATGAAAATATAACATTATTTTGAAGGGGCATTTTTAGAGCATTTTCTAGTTGATTTAGAGCTCTTAACTTTATTTAAATTTAGTGATGATACATAACAACGTGTGATTTAAGTTTTGCTTGATTTGTTTTTTTAATGTGCTCATTGGACTATATTCTCTATTTTAGGTGGAATGACCTCCTCATGTTTTAATTTTAATTTTCTCATTGAATATGTTATTACTATTGTTGCAATATGAATTAGGTCTACTTTTTAAGTTAATGTTTGTCTAAGTTTTTCATAACTTACAACATCATGTGGCTTAGAGGCACCGCAACACAATGTGAACCCTAAAACAGCATTAAGAATTTAAGTGGGAAAGATTGCAGTATCTCAAATTATATGGATTGAATAAATTAATTTGCATTGTGCGGGCATATATTGAATCTCACATAGAGTATTTGTTAGGTGAAACTAGTTATGTAAATGATTATGAGGAATCTCAATTGTAACTGATTAGTTCTTTTTGGAATAAAGAGTAGATGTGGCTAGCGTTAACAAATAGTACTCTTCGTTGGTCCAAGAGAAAGGATGACAATTTCATGAGGATGATAATCATATACAAAGGAATTTTTTGAAGTAGGAATTGAATGCCTTGAATGAACCCTCACCCCCATCATTTATAAATGAGCATACACCAAATTGTGAGGAGTAACAACTAACAACAGTTTGAAAATTTATGCCTCTCTCAAGATAGTTTTTGTATTATGTCAGGGTGTCCTATGTTATGGTTTTATCACTCCAAGAACTTATATCTCCCACTTGAGCACACGATAATGTAGAGGATTTGGTATAGTTAGCATGATACCTTGGTACTAACGTATTGCCTTATGCTATAACTCTAATTTATGAAAACATATATTTTGAAATCAACGAGTGTCTTGGTTACACAAGCACAGGCTTTGCCACTTATCTCTAGTAATACATACTAGATGACTTCGAATTCACTTTCTTTCAAGAAAATGGCAATGAATGCTGGTTCCAAAATGGAACCATGGTTGGGAACATAGTCACGCACCCTGTGCCATCGTTGATAACCTCAGTTGTACACATTTATTCGTGTGTTGACTTGCACTGAATGTTCTGTTAAATATTTCCTTCCCAACTATTTACCTTAAATATTTTCCTCAACGACCTTAACAGCATTTTGTTATACTATATGGTTATAAATATCATTCAACTTTAACATAATGCGCAATAGTGGATTTTTTTTACCCATGTGAATTGTGAGTCTTCATTTCCTCATAATTATCTTCTTCTTTTTTATCTTTAACGGGTTAAGTATGTCTTTCAAGCAAAAATTCGCATAATTATGCTCATCCAAGCATCCTCAACTGCTTCCATCTATGCAACCAACCATATTATCATAAATTTTTAAGTGATAAAGTTTAGATATAATATCTTAAGTACAGTACATTAGATTCTCCAATTAAATTCAAACACTTTGTTGCATTGACCAATAAAATACAAATAAAGTTATCTTTTTCAATGAAAATTAAATTAAAAACAACCAAATGTTTGTATCTAGTTGTGGAGCCTAATGTATTGCACTTAAAGTATCTAAGTTTTATCTTACAAAAATATATCATATAAGCCACACAAAATATAAAACAAGAGACAAGCGTGATTCCTTTTATTTATTAAGATTAATACATGAAATTGAAAAATCCAATCACACCAGGCAATAGTTTGTTCAAAAGAACATATAAGAGGAAGAATCTCCAATAAAAAATAAAGCTAGGTTGGAAAAAGACAATTTCCTCTCTTATAGCTCTAGAGTCACAACTTATTTTAGGAGAAACAACTTGAAGAAATAGGCAGAGTACTTGAGGTATCTCCTCATATTGTTATTAAAATCAACAAAAGTAAGACCAAACCGAGCAGTGTAACCACCATCCCATTCAAAGTCGTCAAAGAATGACCAAACATAGTATCCCTTCACGTTCACGCCCTCCCTGCCAAAATTCCACTATTAAAATCATTTTTTTATTATAAAAACAATTATATAAATATATTTATTCTTTAATTTTAATTCTATTTTGTCTGTCCTCCTTTATTTTTTTCTACCATAACCAAATTAAAAAATGACACGACAATTTTTTTTCATTAACACTCACTTGATAGCTTTTAAAAGATATGATAAATGTCCATAATGGTATCTTATCCTCAGACTATCTTTGAGGGCATCTTTAATTGGCAAAGATCTATTATTTGCATCAGCCATTCCTACAAAAGAAGAATGCAATAAATTAATCTAGTAATATTATATAAGACACTGCAAAAAATATTCTAATAAAAAACTGATAGAGAAAATTGTAGTACCGTTCTCTGTTATGTATATCACTGGATTGTTGTAATTTTCCTTTATATATAGCAAAAGCTCTCGAAGTCCCTTAGGATAGATGAATAGCCAGTTCAAAGCTGTCTGGAAAACAATTTGTTGCACCACATTCATTAGGTAATGGCATGCATGCAACATGAGACAAAAAATATACATACACGTGTACGCACACATAGAAACAAAAAAGAATAAATACCGGTGTACCAATTGGAGTTCCATTTTTATCAGCTGTGAGGGTGGCTTGTCTATCGGAGACAATACTAACATTAACACCATTAGAAGAGGGAGCACTTTCTGCATAATTTGCAGTGTAGTAATTTACACCAAGAAAATCGAGGGAGCCCTTTAGTAACTTGGATTGAGCTTCAGTAAATCTGGGCAATCGACTACCCACCAAAGATTTCATGCTTTTGGGATAGTCACCATATATGAGCGGATGGACAAACCTGTATATACAAATTGTGGATGATTATCAAGCTTTTTTGTGCATATAAATGTATAATAAAGTAAAAATTGTCTTGCAAATGAGATTTTTTTAATGTAAAAATTATCATTAGAGGCCTTCAAGAAAAGTTATGAAAGTTTAACTATATAGAAGAATGAATATGATTAAAAACTAAGGATGGCTTTAGAAATTAATCTTTGTTGCAATATGTACTCACCAACCAAAGTAGAAATCAAGAACTCTATAGGTAGCCTTTCTGTTGGCAGAAGTTTGGTATTTTGGTACAAACCAATGTGACACTATTGTAATCCCAATTTTCCCGTGTTGATATGGCTGCAAGCATATTAAGTTAATCACAATTTGTCTAACATCACATATTAACTTTATCAAATTATCATAAAAGCTGAACAAAATACAATTATACTTAAAAAAAAAAAAAAAAAAAAAAAAAAAAAAAAAAAAAAAACAAACAAACAAACAAACAAACTTAGAGAGCATTTTGATTCACATTCCTGATTGCTTATTTAATGTAAGAACGGTAAAATAGATGGGAGATTTTTTTTTTTTTTTTTGGTGTGGGCCAACAAAAATAAAATTAAAATCCCAATATGCTGACTTTTTTCCCTTTCCAATCAAATACTAATAAGTTGAATAATTTATGGGCAAAATTATTATTATTTTTTTATTAAATAGTACAATGACATATCTGTTTTTCTTTTTTCAATTATACAAACCTGGTACTTGTCCTTGTACAGCTTCACAGCACCTCCATGAGCAAGAAGTAAGTTATGGGAAACAATATAGGGTTCGGTGGCAGAGTTACCGGCAGTACAATTTCCAACATAATTAGAACATCGTCCTGGTGCTTGCATACCTAAGGTGTACCCATTGATGCCTATCCCATTTGGTTCGTTCATTGTGACCCATAGCTTAACTTGATCCCCAAATGTTTTGAAGCAAAAGTCCACGTAATCTAGATAATCCTTCCTATTCACACAACCAAAGAGTTAATTATTATTTGTGGCACAATGTTTTGAGCATTGGAAGATCTATATTTTGTCAATTGCTAATACTTACACTATTTTGGGGCTTAAAAATCCACCATACTCATCTTCAAGTGCTTGTGGAGTGTCAAAATGGAACAAAGTCACTAGGGGCTTGATACCTGCCCACAATGTGAAACTGAAGTTTGGAGAGAACATTTATGCAAAAATGCTAAAAATATCAATTTTTATGTTTTTAGACCATTCTAATAAAACTACTAAAATATATTCCATTAAAGTTTTTTTTTTTTTTTTTTTTTTTTTCAAATTGGGTTGGAAAAATCTTTTCTTTTATATATGTAATAGTTAATAAAATCATCAGCGTACATATTTCTTATTGTGTAGCTAATTATCATTATACTAATAATTAGGGGTGTGCAAAATATCTGCTTGACCTGCCAATATGCCCACCCCATGTAGGTCATTAAATTAGGCAATTTGGGTTGGGCGAGCTAGACCCCCAAAATAGCATATTGGGTTGGATAACCTGTTGAAACATTACCATCCCATTACATCCTGATCCGCTTGCTTAATTATACATAAATAGAGAAATACATATTAGTTCAAAATTTTTAACTATATATTTTATATTTAAAGTTAATCAATTCACCTAATCAATTTATATAGCTTATCAGTAATCAATTCGTTAAACAAAATATAAAAAGTCAACATTGAAACCCTAAACTCACCTTAACCATATACTACAAACACTCTGTATTTAGCCTTCACCTTCAGCCAAAATTGAAGGGGGTTTTTTTTTTTTTTTTTAATCCCTTAAATTCTTCACTTTCCATCAGTTGCCTACTCTCCTAGACAACCGCAAAGGCAATTTTTTTTTTTCTTTTATTGTTTAATGTTTGTATCTATATATTTATTGAGTATGTTGTTTGTCCTTTTGATTTGGGTCTCATATATTCTTGTAAATCTACAAAATATTTTTGTCTTTTGATCCATTTTTATATATTTTTTTAAAAAAATGTTATAGTCTTACATGTAAAGCCAGCTATACCTACAAACTCAAATCAATCCACTCAAGATGCAAACAAATACAAAACCACATGTAACATTAGAATGAAAAGCTAAAGGTCATTTAGTTTCTAATACTAGAGTTAATTATACTATTGTGCATGTATAATACTCTTAGTAGTTCTTATAGTTTGTAATATGGCTAGTTTAGGCACCAATGTTCATTATTCTTGTATGTTAGTATATATACTTTGTAGTTTATCAAAAGAATAATGTCAATTTGCCCAACCTGCAGAATTGAAACTGCCAAAATTTGTAACCAATCTGGCGGATTTAGACTTTGGTGAGTCAGTGGCGGATTGAAATTTTCCCAACCCATTAGTGGTAAATTGGATAGAAATATTGGCATTTACCTGCCCAATCCACACACCCCTACTAATGGTTTTTCCCATATATGTTTGACATTACAAAAATTATAGCTGAAAATAAAATGAAGTATAATTTCACCATTCAAAAGGAGCTCGTTGATGAGGTTGTTGTAGAATTTAACACCTTGTGGGTTCACTCCCCCGCTTATTTTTCCCTCTGTAAACAAAATTGAAATGATTCAACAACAATATCAACTAGTGGGTTTTCTGAATGAACCAATCAACTCATTGCTGATCCACCATTTTGATCTTCAGATTGGATTGAAGTTTGTCTTAATGGAACCCATCGTAATTAGAAGCTTAATTACTAGGTAGAGACTTATAATTATAAATGATGAGAATTGGTTCAAGTGAGAAATCTTACTAGGTAATATTCTTGACCATGAAATAGAGAATCTGAAAGAGTCCAATCCAATTTTTTTCATCAGTTTTATGTCCCCCTGTACCATTTCGTAATTATCAAAACAAATAATAACGTTGACCATGTTTGCAAATAGTATGATAGGCTACCTTATAACGATGATAAAAGTCGTCAGCTACATCTCCATTGCTGCCATCCGCAATTTTTTCTGTAAATTTCACAAAAGATCAGACAAGAGAGAAATTGATATTCAAGGATGAAAAAATTAATCAGTTTGATTTTCATTGTATAGTTAATTAGTTATATAATTAAGGGTTCTCATTCGATAATATTTATTTGGTGGTATAAAAAATCCAATTACTAGCTTGAGTTTATTTATTTATTTATTTTGTAGGAGCAATTCAAATTGGTGTACCAGTACCAAAACTGAGAAAGCCTAAAAATATACATAGCCAGTTGAAGTGTGATATGATTGCATCACGATGCCTAAATATTTTGTGTTATTTTTTTTGATAAAAAATATTTTGTGTTATTAATTACACATTATTTGTAATATTATAAAATTTTAGTTTTAGACATGTTTCCTATCAGTTTACTATATGGTATTTTCTTTTTCTTCTCCTTTTTTTTAATTCAAAATTAATCCAATTATTAAGATATTTTTTTCTAATTGAAATTTTATTATCAAAAGTTTAAATTACTATTTAATTACATTTTAACACCAAATATTCTAAAGGAAATTTACTTTTAAACTAATAGTGAAATTCATGTTGAAAAATATGTTGTCAATTGACTCGAGTGCACAGAAATAATGCTAATTAACTACAGCATTTTGCGATTAAAAATGTCGAATTAGGACAAACGATTAAAAATCATATAGCATATGAAAAATTATTTTGCATATTCGACATACTATACCTCCCTCTCGTATAAGAATTGATTATATTATGTACAATCCATGATAGATCCATCTTTATATGAAATGAGAGCATTCAAATGTACTGAATAATTTTACTCAATTCCCTCAACTAGCTGTCATTTATCCTCATGTCAATTGGGTGCAATTATTTTTCTTGCCATCTTTTTCCTTGGACAAATGATAGTGCAGTGCATAGTTTTATTTTATGTTATAGCTTTCAAAAATCACTATCATATTATTTAAAGGACCAAATTTTCTTGACAACTTTGTCATAGCTTTCTGTATATACTTCTTTCATATGGTGCCAATAATTTCTTCTTTATGTTTTTTAGGCCTAATAATATTTTGCTAATGGAAACTTGAGGTGCAAAATAAAACTGGAAATTGTTTTTCATGCTATGGGATCTGGTGCAATGAGCTCTTAAAGGATGGTCATGAGCTAGTTTCTCATGTCAGAAGTTTTTTACATTATTCATGAGTACTTTTACAGGATAAGATAAACAAATGCAATAAAAAAGTAAAGGGAAAAAAATATCATGATCAATTTTGAAATTTGTAAATCATATATATATATATATATATTTATATAAAAGCTGTTAAAAACAGAAAGACCTGGATGTTCCCGAGTGAAAGTATCCCATATACTAGGGCCCCTATCATCAATATGTGCTGCGCCTTCAGACTGGCTCAAAAATAAAAATTAAAAAAATTTTATATTAGTAAATTTTTTTTTTTTTTTTTTAATCTTATTGGCTGGATAAAAGTAAATGCATGCTAGTTGAAACATGAAAGTAAGCCCGAACGTTATCTAGTTCTCTCATGAAAGCAAAGTCAATCTAGGTAGTTAGCACTAGCATTGGGGTATAAAACCTCCCAAATTGCTATTTTAACAACCCATACCCAGAAATTGTGCTTCATCTGGGTGTGGGTTGCCAAAAGTTTTTAGCAACTTTGAACAGTATATATACAACCATACTGTAGCTAGATGGTAGCAAAAAATAATATATTTTATTCTCTCTTTCCTTTTTTTTTTTTTTTTTCTTTCTCACTTCACGTTCAGACTTCACACTCAAATCACAATCTCAAAATCTGCCTCTTCCCTCTGCCTCCTTCTCTGTCGCCTCCCTCAACCTCTCTTCATCTGGGTGGTGGCTGTTGTGCTTGAGTTCCTCTTTTTTATTTTTTTTTATTTTTATTTTTATTTTTTACTATGGGATTGAAATGATAAAATAGATAAAGTAAATTTTAAGAATGTAAAATAGATAATTCTTAACAAACCTGGATGCTAGTGCTTTTAGATTTGAATTTCATTCCCTATTTGTTATAAGAAAAAGAAAAAAAAATTGAAATAAGTAGTCTATTGTGTCATTTATGTATGTACCTGGTAAGCAGCTGAACCAGCTCCAAATATAAAACCATTAGGAAAACAGGTCCTATTAAATGGTTTTGAATGACTTGGTTTTGCAGCTTCAGTGTAAGCAGACAAGCAGGCCAAGCCAAGGAGGCAAAAGAGGAAAGGACCTTGGATCACCATGGCCAAATTTTCTGCTCAAAGCTTCCTCCAAACTCACTAATATATAATAGGCGAAAATACTATTTTGGTCCCTACATTTTATTTTAAAAACAGCCAATTTGGAGTCCAAATCTTCTGTTTCACTTTTTCTGCTCTACTCTATATTCCACAGATAAAAACTTACCACATGTTCACCTAATTAATTTAATTACTACCATTATTGACTTATTAATATTACCATTATTAATTAATGATAGTATTTAATTAATTAGGTGAACATAGCAAGTTTTTATTAGTAGAGTATAGAGTGGAGCAGAAAAAGTAGGACAGAGGATTTGGACTCGTCAATTTGGTCTTTGTTATTTTCAACTTACAATTAATTTGGTCCCTACCGTTAAATCACTAACAAAAAATGCCTACGTGGCAAATTATTAGCACAGTTGATAGGTCTAATATTAAAAAATTAAATGAAATACTGTTGTGTCTTAATTTCAATAGTCAACTCAGTGCTTAGTTGGCAAACAAAAGCCAAGTCCATGTTTAAAAATAGTTTTCTTTTATTGTACGAATTTCTTTTCTTAGTAATTAGAATATGACACATCCCATCTAAGCTTATCTTCTTTTTCCTTCACACATTTTTCTTTTATCTTGATTTTCCTTCATCTCATCTCTAAACTTATCTCTCTCTTTAATCTTTCGTTCTCTCTTATTCATGGTTGAAAAGGCCAAATCCCATATTCATACAAAATCTGAAATCTAGATCCACTAAACCCAGCTTCTCCAAACCTAGATTCAACACAGATCGACCACAACTTCTTCGATGTCTCCAATCAGTGGTCTCGATATGGGTTTTGAGCTCCACAACATACAAAAGAGATTGGTTGGTGAACCATTCCGTGGTCAGATTCGAAAAGCTAAAGGGATTGGGTGTGTTTTTTGGGCTCAGAGTCTGCATTGCTATCTTCTTCTTCGATGACCCGTCCACTTCCATGGCTATGTGGGTTTGCTTTCCGAAGCTTTCTTACTGTGTCTATGTCTTTGGGTTTCCATTACACTACAATGGCTTGACTCTGGGTTTGTTTGTGTTGAGTGATCAAAGTTGTAAAATGGGCATTTTTAACATGCACTTGCAAACTGGCATAGTGGCATTTGGGCTCTGTAGTGGATTTGTGGTGTTGGACGATTTCATTGTGGTGAATCTAGGTCTATGATTTTTGGACTAGATTAGTGTTTGGTTACCAAGAAATTGCAAGAAGTGAATTAAAAGGAAATTCTGCTTGTTTAGCAATTGTAAAAGGAAACATAAAATTGAGAAAATAAAAATGAAATTTTGATTGGTTAAAAAAATTGTAAGAATGTAAAGGTGGAAATAAAGAAAGGAAAGAAATTCGTACAATAAAAGAAAACTATTTTTAAACGTGGTCTTGGCTTTTGTTTGCCAACTAAGCATTGAGTTGGCTGTTGAAATTAAGACATGACAGTATTTCATTTAATTTTTTAATATTAGACTTGCTAATTGTGTTAACAGTTTGTCACGTAGGCAATTTTTGTTAGTGATTTAACAGCAGGAACCAAATTGATTGTAAGTTGAAAATAACAGGGACCAAATTGATTGTTTTTAAAATGTAGAGACCAAATTGATTATGACCTCAAAATTTAGGGACCAAAATATTGTTTTTGCCTATATAATATTATAGGAGGAAAGAGTTAATTAATTCAACAGTATATTTATAATATTAAAATTTTTTGATGTAATTTGGCCATTGTAACTGTAAAGTTGCGATTTCCAACTAGTTCCTGTTGACTTTGATTCCATGACAAATTTGATTATAATTTCTTCAATCATTTCTCTGTATTTATGTGAGTTTATTTGTAAGGAATGAGTGTGAGATATTAGTGAAGAAACAAGCTCCAAAGATGGACCAGTGCAATTCACAACTAGCTCGCAAGAAGAGTAAATCGTGAAAGGCCACATGTAAAGAACATAATTGAAAACTGAAGAGTCATGTCAGGCTGTCAAATTCGCAAGAAATGCCATCTCGCGAGGTACCCGTGAAACTCTCTATTTAGCAAAAAGAAAAAGTGTTTTGCCAAATTCTTTACCCACACTATATATACCCTCATTACCCACAAAATGTAAGGAGTGTTTTTCAGAGAGAAAATTATAGCAAATACACTTGAGAGTTAGAGATTGTTATATCCACAATCATCTATACATTTTCTCTTGGTTTTACTCTACTTCTACCTCTCTATCTCTACATCCTTGAGAGGTTCATAACTCAAACACTTACCACACCCAATCTGAGTGTTGAGTCAAGTTTTGGTGTTGTTGGGAAGTATTGGAAGGAGCCATTAAATGACGGATGCAATTGAGTTGAATTGCAGGATCCAAAAAGCTAGTGAAGACAAGACTCCGAGAAGTCCATTGGTAGCAGGAGCTTGGAGTGCTCAAGTACATGGGGTAGACTAGGCTTGGAGGGTCTTTTATTATTTGTGTACTCCAACTTTATTCACTAGTGGATCAATTTCGACTTGGAGGGTCGCGCAGAGGTTTTTTGCCGAATTCTTCGGTTTCCTCTTCGATAATACACCTTTGTGTTATCTTGTGTTTGCATCTCTCTTCCCCTACTCTTTAAGCTTACATTTATTGTTGCTTGCTTACTTATGGCTTAGAGAGTAGTGTTATCGGTTTATTTCGCTTTATTTATTCTTGTTCTGCACTTAGACAAATTAGAGTAAAAGTAAGTAAGTTGTATTTTAAAATTGGGGTCTAAACAAGTATTAGTATTTCACACTAATTTGAACTTTCAGTAACAATTATTATGTTTACTAAATAGTTTGAGCACACTCTTTACTTTATTTTGAGTGTAGAATTTAGGAGGAATAAAAATGGAGAGAGAGAGAGAGAGTAAACACGTGATTAATTACACATGATTAATTCATGTTTATCACCTTCAGTTTTTCTCACCAATATCTAAAGTTAGCTAAAGAAATCTTTAGAAAAAAACAGTTAAAAAATGATTAATTTTTATTATTATAAAGAAATGCTTTTATTTCTTTTTTTAAAATTATTATAAACAGTTAAAAACAGATCTTTTGTTTCTTTTATTTATTAAACTTTTCTTCGAATATTTAAATAGTATCCTTTTTATTTTTTTTATGAATACACTCCCTTGCATCTTATTTCGAGGGTTTCACAATCATGGTGATCATACAATCCACTTATGAGTAACAATAATTTAAAGAGGCTGTAAATATTAGAGGATTTATTGTCAATCCTTATTAAATTTAAAGTCAACAAAAAAAAGTATACTAGAATAACCACATGAAAAAAATGTGGAATTTCAAAATTATATGGCAAGATTAGAAGAAGTCAACAAATAATTAAAGTCTTTGATGATTTTATATATATATTGTGGGGTACCACCCGCTTGAAACCATCCCGGCCCACTCTATACCCGGCCCAAGGCCCACGCCGAGGATAGTGTGAAGGCCGAGAATAAAGAAAGTAGCTTAAATTACCTAACAGCCTGGTCGAGGATGACACGTCCTCGGCACACCAACTTCGTCAAAAAGAAAAATATCAATTCATTCGTTGAAAATATTTCACCAACATTCTGACCACTTTAATGGTGATGTGACCAACGGACCCAGTCGCCTTGATTACTACAACTAATAAGAAGCCTGCAAGGACGGCTGAGAACTAACATAAAGCCTATAAACTCAGATGATGGGACAAACTCCTATCTATAGTGGCCGAATAACTGACAGATGGACGGCCGAGATTAATGAAAACGATGCTATATAACCAACATAATTCCCAACAAGAAGGAGGGGGGATCAGTCAAAAAGAAAAAAGGATAGAAGATCTACGAACTCTAAGAAAAAAATAGATCCTCAGCTTGGTCCGAGGATAAATATGCTTCGTAAACACATAACCAAAGTAATGGTCATTCCCTATAAAAACACTTAGCCAAATTTCTTAAAGGAGATTCTGACGAGTGCCATATCACCTATCATTTGTTATAAACACCAAATTAACCGTTGTTTACTTCGGTGACGCCAAATCCTTGTACCCACATCTCTACAAATTTTATTGTTAAGGGTTCATTACAAACTGAGCCCCTACAATTGGCGCCGTCTGTGGGGAGGGTGTTGTGCGCTAACAGGTACAACAGTTAGTGTAAATGAAAAATCATCAGTCAAGACCAACACAGTTTGTAGTAACAACATTCGTTCAGAGGTATATAATCACCAGAAACAAAAGTATGAAAAAAGAAACAAATAAATAGATCATACAAAACAAGTCTACTTCTTTTATTCATATATGAAGAAAAATTACATCTTTTACAAGTAATGCCCAGGGGGCTTGTTCTAAAGCTAACTACAAAGGCAGACGCTTGACGAAGCCGACAGAAGAACAAATAGCAGAAAGCGAAGCTGACTGAGGAACAGAAGATAGAAAAGAAGCGAAAGAAGAGATGAAGAACAAATAGCAGAAAGCGAAGCTGACTGAAGAACAAAAGATAGAAAAGGAGAGAAGCAAGAGAGGAGGAAATGAAGAGGGGGAGACTGGTTGGGAGATGGAAATAGAAGAGATAAAAAGGAAAAAGAAAGAAAGAAAGGCTGGTCGAGGAGCAAAAGAAGAAGAGAGAAGAAGGATTAGAGGGAAGAAGGGCCACGTAGGAGGTGGAAGAGGTAGAGGCACAGGAGGGCTCCGCTTCTGGGTTCCGCCTGGTTTCCCTGCCACCCCCAGTGCGGCCGGCTTGGAGGGTCAAGGACCCATACCCAAGGGGAGGTGGTTACGTTCTTCCTGGACCCTCCTCCGGGCGGAGAGGGGGCTTCCTCCTTTGGTTAGGTTGAAAAGAATGAGTACCTTTGGATTTCCCCTACTACAACCCCGATGTGATGTCCAAGGTCGGAGTGTCATCCTCGGCTCATAATGGGGGCTGTGCATCTCCAGGATGGCCTTCTCCAGGGGCCAACTCATTCGAGGGGGCTCAAACGGCGGTGTTTGAGAAAGTCTTTTTGGGTAATATTTCTGGGAGAAGTATAAGATGGATGTTTGTCAAAATTGTGAAGGAGAGGGTTGCCCTAGAAACGTCTTATATAGACGGTGGGACATTGATGAGGGCCAATCCACAATAATTCCCGGGGAGAGATTTCCGGAGCAAATAAATCCGCTCCAAATTCCTAGAGGCCTAACAGCCGTTAGATCCTTACAGATCCATGGCCAGCATTAATGAGGAGGCGCCTCATTAAACGAGAAGGCACCGAAGAGTCAGAACACGTTACCCGGACAACCCAAGAGACACCTTGTGAGCAGAAGAGTCCCATCAAACAAAGAGGCAAAACACGGCAAGGTCTTATCCTCCACCAACTCCAACTCGCATTTATTGTTATAATTCTGCTTGAAAAATGTAATTATTTAAGACTCATTGTAAATTGTAGCAATGTAGAATTAAACGGCCACGGATAAATAGATAAAATAGATGAATAAAACGAGAAAACTAGGTACTGGACAAAACCAAGGCCTTGCATGGTCCTCGGATCCAAGCCTCAAGGGGAAACCAGATACTTCAGATGAATAAAACGAGAAAACTAGGTACTGGACAGAACCAAGGCCTTGCATGGTCCTCGGACCCAAGCCTCAAGGGGAAACCAGATACTTCAGATGAACAAAACGAGAAAACTAGGTACTGGACAGAACCAAGGCCTTGCATGGTCCTCGGACCCAAGCCTCAAGGGAAAACCAGATACTTCAGATGAACAAAACGAGAAAACTAGGTACTGGACAGAACCAAGGCCTTGCATGGTCCTCGGACCCAAGCCTCAAGGGGAAACCAGATACTTCAGATGAACAAAACGAGAAAACTAGGTACTAGACAGAACCAAGGCCTTGCATGGTCCTCGGACCCAAGCCTCAAGGGGAAACCAGATACTTCAGATGAATAAAACGAGAAAACTAGGTACTGGACAGAACCAAGGCCTTGCATGGTCCTCAGACCCAAGCCTCAAGGGGAAACCAGATACTTCAGATGAACAAAACGAGAAAACTAGGTACTGGACAGAACCAAGGCCTTGCATGGTCCTCGGACCCAAGCCTCAAGGGGAAACCAGATACTTCAGATGAATAAAACGAGAAAACTAGGTACTGGATAGAACCAAGGCCTTGCATGGTCCTCGGACCCAAGCCTCAAGGGGAAACCAAATACTTCAGATGAACAAAACGAGAAAACTAGGTACTGGACAGAACCAAGGCCTTGCTTGGTCCTCGGACCCAAGCCTCAAGGGGAAACCAGATACTTCAGATGAATAAAACGAGAAAACTAGGTACTGGACAGAACCAAGGCCTTGCATGGTCCTCGGACCCAAGCCTCAAGGGGAAACCAGATACTTCAGATGAACAAAACGAGAAAACTAGGTACTGGACAGAACCAAGGCCTTGCATGGTCCTCGGACCCAAGCCTCAAGGGAAAACCAGATACTTCAGATGAACAAAACGAGAAAACTAGGTACTGGACAGAACCAAGGCCTTGCATGGTCCTCGGACCCAAGCCTCAAGGGGAAACCAGATACTTCAGATGAACAAAACGAGAAAACTAGGTACTAGACAGAACCAAGGCCTTGCATGGTCCTCGGACCCAAGCCTCAAGGGGAAACCAGATACTTCAGATGAATAAAACGAGAAAACTAGGTACTGGACAGAACCAAGGCCTTGCATGGTCCTCAGACCCAAGCCTCAAAGGGAAACCAGATACTTCAGATGAACAAAACGAGAAAACTAGGTACTGGACAGAACCAAGGCCTTGCATGGTCCTCGGACCCAAGCCTCAAGGGGAAACCAGATACTTCAGATGAATAAAACGAGAAAACTAGGTACTGGATAGAACCAAGGCCTTGCATGGTCCTCGGACCCAAGCCTCAAGGGGAAACCAAATACTTCAGATGAACAAAACGAGAAAACTAGGTACTGGACAGAACCAAGGCCTTGCATGGTCCTCGGACCCAAGCCTCAAGGGGAAACCAGATACTTCAGATGAAGAAAACGAGAAAACTAGGTACTGGAGAGAACCAAGGCCTTGCATGGTCCTCGAACCCAAGCCTCAAGGGGAAACCAGATACTTCAGATGAACAAAACGAGAAAACTAGGTACTGGACAGAACCAAGGCCTTACATGGTCCTCGGACCCAAGCCTCAAGGGGAAACCAGATACTTCAGATGAATAAAATGAGAAAACTAGGTACTGGACAAAACCAAGGCCTTGCATGGTCCTCGAACCCAAGCCTCAAGGGGAAACCAGATACTTCAGATGAATAAAACGAGAAAACTAGGTACTAGACAGAACCAAGGCCTTGCATGGTCCTCGGACCCAAGCCTCAAGGGGAAACCAGATACTTCAGATGAACAAAACGAGAAAACTAGGTACTGGACAGAACCAAGGCCTTGCATGGTCCTCGGACCCAAGCCTCAAGGGGAAACCAGATACTTCAGATGAATAAAACGAGAAAACTAGGTGCTGGACAGAACCAAGGCCTTGCATGGTCCTCGGACCCAAGCCTCAAGGGGAAACCAGATACTTCAGATGAACAAAACGAGAAAACTAGGTACTGGACAGAACCAAGGCCTTGCATGGTCCTCGGACCCAAGCCTCAAGGGGAAACCAGATACTTCAGATGAATAAAACGAGAAAACTAGGTGCTGGACAGAACCAAGGCCTTGCATGGTCCTCAGACCCAAGCCTCAAGGGGAAACCAGATACTTCAGATGGATAAAACGAGAAAACTAGGTACTGGATAGAACCAAGGCCTTGCATGGTCCTCGGATCTAAGCCTCAAGGGGAAACCAGATACTTCAGATGAATAAAATGAGAAAACTAGGTACTGGACAGAACCAAGGCCTTGCATAGTCCTCGGACCCAAGCCTCAAGAGGAAACCAGATACTTCCGATGATCGAAATTTAAACATTCTATGGTCTGAAACCTTAGGCCAGCAGGAAGAACATTTCATCATAAAAACTAAATGTTAAGAAAAACCAAGGTCTTGTGTGGTCCTTGGACTCAAACCAACATGGGAATCAGTCACTATGAGATAGTACAAACGCTGAACGGAACCGGGGCTCTTGTACGGATCATGAGCTCAAAACTAAGGCGAAGCCAACTCCCTTTCAGGCACTAAATAAACGAGCCCCATCAGGGAGAAAAACCATGAGAAATTGAGTACTATAGCACAAACAACCCAAGCTTAACCATCCTCGGGCGACACTTTGCGCAAAAAGAAAGCTGCAAAAACAGCCGAAGTAGCGATAAACACTGATGATAAGATATAACCCAACAGGCCGAGAAAAGTGCGTCGAGAAAAGTCAAAATCCTACTCCCCTCCCTAGAAGTCGTGCAGCAGAATTTTGAGGGGCTATTGTGGGGTACCACCCGCTTGAAACCATCCCGGCCCACTCTATACCCGGCCCAAGGCCTACGCCGAGGATAGTGTGAAGGCCGAGAATAATGAAAGTAGCTTAAATTACCTAACAGCCTGGTCGAGGATAACACGTCCTCGGCACACCGACTTCGTCAAAAAGAAAAATATCAATTCATTCGTTGAAAATATCTCACCAACATTCTGACCACTTTAATGGTGATGTGACCAACGGACCCAGTCGCCTTGGTTACTACAACTAATAAGAAGCCTGCAATGACGATTGAGAACTAACATAAAAGCCTATAAACTCAGATTATGGGACAAACTCCTATCCATAGTGGCCGAATAACTGACAGATGGACGGCCGAGATTAATAAAAACGATGCTATATAATCAACAGAATTCCCAACAAGAAGGAGGGGGGATCAGTCAAAAAGAAAAAAGGATAGAAGATCTACGAACTCTAAGAAAAAAATAGATCCTCGGCCTGGTCCGAGGATAAATATGCTTCGTAAACACATAACCAAAGTAATGGTCATTCCCTATAAAAACACTTAGCCAAATTTCTTAAAGGAGATTCTGACGAGCGCCATATCACCTATCATTTGTTATAAATACCAAATTAACCGTTGTTTACTTCGGTGACGCCAAATCCTTGTACCCACATCTCTACAAATTTTATTGTTAAGGGTTCATTACAAACTGAGCCCCTACATATATATATATATATATATATATCTGTGTGCGTAGACACATTCTTTTTTAGGAATTATGGTTATTACTACTTTTAAGAGAATATAGGTTTCTGACTTATATTTAGAAAATGCCATTTGCCTATTTGTGTTTGAGTTTTGTTACTTGAAAACCAGATTGTTTTGCCTAGGTATTTATATATCCAAACTATTATTTTGATTTCCAAATTATATGTAAGAGTTTAATTTTGTTCTTAGACTATCAATAATGAAATTTATAGTTGTAGGGTCAATTTTTGATGGGTCAAGTATGGACTTTGTAGACTCAGCCCAATGAAACCCCTGACAATAAATTTGTAGAGAGTGGGTTGAACAACTGGGCTGGAAATGGATTTAGCAACGATTCAAACAGACAAACGAGGAGCAAAATGGTGCTTAAACTGGCATTCAGTGGGGATCCTCTTGAATCCGAAGAGGAAGAAAGTTTACAGACTTCAATGAATACAATTTTTTCTCCCTCTTCTGTGAGACCTATTCCCTTTATATATACATCTTCCGCCTCATCTTCACCGTACACTTGTTCTTCATCTAAGCATCCACTTGAGTACTAGTCGCATCAGAAGTTTGCTTTAATCTGCCGTGAGTGGTAGTGGTTAAGGTTGTACTGTTCAGGTGTCTTCTCCACATAAATGCAGCCAGGAAAGTTGCTGCAATGCATTAAATGCGGTGGTAGCAACTTTTTCTTTAAGATATTTCATGATCTTCTCGCCCCTAGGCGTGCCCAAAGCTCATTCTTTATCGTGGAATCTGCTGGGAGGATTGCTGGGGTCTTCAATATATCTACTTGATCAAATTCCCCAGCGATCCGATGAGTGGAATCTCTTCAGACCAACTAGGTCGTCTTCGGACGTACCATTCATCCCTTCTCGAGTGTTTTTTCACCAAACAAACTCATCATTGATCTTCTCTATCTCTTCGGACAAACAGTGATACTCAAATTGGGCCCCGGGCCCAATGCGTGGCGTTGGGCTTCCTCACCCACAATAGCCCCTCAAAATTTCAATTTTTCCCTCGTATCCGAAGAGAGAAAAATGGGATTTTGATCTTTTGCTAAATAAGAGTATTGAATCTCTGAATCCACATGTGCGTAAGTGCATAAATTTAGGCGCTCCTTTATTGCCGCTGTTGTTGCACCATTTCCGAGGCGCCATTAATTGCTCCAGGCAGCGTCTTGTCTATGGAATCCAACGGCACGCTACAAATCCAACGGCCGCGATTTTTCTCAAAATTTGGGCGGGATAAATCCCACCAGTTTGCCTATCTCTATATAAAGCCCCAAAGGGGGTTATTTTCCCTCACTTTGCAAATTTTAGACTTCTTAGCGAACTCAAGCATCCGCGCTCACAAAGCCTCTCCTGTCATCAACTCCAACTCGTCCCAGAATCAGTCACGATCTTCCTACGAACCTAAAGACCATTCTCCAGTTTGATTCTGCGTAAGTTCCTGAGTTATTTTCCCTCACTTTGCAAATTTTAGACTTCTTAGCGAACTCAAGCATCCGCGCTCACAAAGCCTCTCCTGTCATCAACTCCAACTCGTCCCAGAATCAGTCACGATCTTCCTACGAACCTAAAGACCATTCTCCAGTTTGATTCTGCGTAAGTTCCTGACTTAAGATTTTCCTATTCATTTCAGTTTGCCTCTTCGGCCACTGGATATTCGTTCCCCGCTATCTTAATTGAAAATGGGTAGGTTTAAATATCTGGTGGATAGTCCTTCCCAAATAGAGAAGTTTAGGGCGATGTATCGCATTCCCCAGGACGTGGGCTTGAGATATTGCTCTACAGAAGGGTTACTATTAGACCGAGAGGAGGGCGAAGTAGCAATCCCCATTATCGCCTTCCTGGAAGGAGGGATGACCATCCCAATGGGTCAGGTCACCAGAGATTATCTCCGAAACCATAGACTTTGCCCTGAGCAGTGTGCGGCTAACATGTTTAGGATTTTAGGAGCAGTCGACGATCTGAACCAACATATGGGATTGGGGCTCACCTGGCTTGACGTGGTACACGTGTATGAATGTCGTACCAAACAAGGGTCGGGATACTATCTTAGATCCCGATCCGACGAAGTCAGACTCCTCTCCTGTCTTCCCAAGTCTAACAAAAGGGTGAAAGACGACAATCTGATCGTCTCGGGCGCGAGGCATGACAGGCTTCATTGCCCCACCCTGCCAGGAGAGCCAGGTGGGATATCCCCTATATAGGTTTCCCAATGATAGACTTAGGGTTTCTGTTTTCAATAATCCGGCCTTTTCTATCATATTTTAAGTTTTCTGACAGTTCCATTTTGATGTTACAGATAGGAGACACGTTGCTCCTCGGCTGAGCCTTACGAACACCGCAGCACTTAATTTCCTTCTTCGGTCAGAGATCTTCGCAAGCGAAGACGGGCAGCTTAAGGCCGTGCATCTCATCCTTGGTTATACTCCGAAGACAAAGGATTTCCAGCCAATCGGCAACGCGATAACACTTGGAGACCACCGCCTTAGACGTATCGATGTTGCTCGGAAGGATTTTCTGGCTCCATTTGACCTTGCCCCTGTGCCACATCTAAACCCACAGGGCATTCCATTGCTCGTCTAGCCTGTTTAGCAGGTCCCTCTTCAACCGGCAGCAGAGGGAGAAAAAGTAGCTTCTTCAACCCCTTCGCTTAACGAGCAGATCGATCAGTTCAGGTTTGAAAGGGAAACCTCGGAGGAAGTTCAAATCTTGGCTGCCGACGAGGTGATTGATAGGCAATCAACTGCTCCTCCCTTAAGGATAGCAGTGCCTGACGACTCCTCTGAAGAAGACATGCAGAGTCTAACAGACCTGATGAAGAACAGAAGGCCGAAGGCCGTGACCAAGGGTACTGGTACATCCCAGCCCACGGTCAATCTTCCACCTCCTCAAGCCCCAACAGATCTCGGCCTAAAGCCACTGCCGGATCTGAAAAAGAAGAAGGTCGTAACGGAGACCGAAGAGGGGGAGGTGGCACCTCCGAAGGGGCCCAAGCAGCAAAAAACGGCCCACGACACGAGAGGCAAAAGGGCTTCTTCTACTGAGAGTAGGGAAGAACCCCTAGCCGCAGACGTGCGGAGAGGAGCTCAGGTATGGTCCCCGAAGCTGACATTGGATGGTGAAGCCATTCCATATGACGCCTCCCTCAGAAACTATGCTGGAGGTAAGGCTGGACATATTGCAGAGGCACTGGAACAGCCTCTACTCCTTCCGAAGGATATGGAGTCCTATCGGCGCTTTAACCAACAGGAGCTCTTTCTATCCCTCAAAAGGGATATAGCCATGGTAAGAAAAGTGACACTCTCTCATAGCTCTTGTGTGCGTTCACAACTAACATAAAATTCTTCGCTTGCCATGCAGATTGCCCAGCAAATTTACGTGGCTGAAGAGTGGAATAAAAAGAAACACATTGAAGTGCAGGCGAAGGCCCATTCTAGGGAGGAGGCCGAGAAGGCATTGAGCAGCATAAAAGACGAGTGCGCCTGCATCTCCGAGCAATTGAAGGAGAAGACGAAGGCAAGGAGGAGTCTGGAGGCAGGCCTGAAGAGTGCTGCAAAGCAAGCCGAAAACCAACGCCAGAAGCTGTACACTATAGAGATCAATCTGGAGACAGAGAAGGCGTTGGTGAAAGAACTTCGGGCTAAGCTTGACAAAGCTAGGGATTCTACTAAATTGGCCAAAGAGGACACTCAATTGGCCAAGAAAGCAGTTGAGGCTGAAAAGCAAGCTGTCTATATGCTGGGGGTGCAAGAGACCCAAACGAGGCTGACCGAGGAGTTTGCAAAGGTCTGCAGGGAGTACTGCAATATCACGTGGGGCAAAAGCCTTGATGCGGCTGGAGTTCCCCCAGAGTCTGCCTTGAGGTAGCCTGGGAGTGTTTACTACCACCTTAACATCTGCGACCTGCCAGATACCTTGGAAGCTTCATCGGCCGGCCAGAACCTTCCAGTCCCAGCTGAGACAAGCCAGGCATCTCTTCAGACTGGTGATGCGGGCGATCCGTCAAAGACTGACCCAGTGCCTCAGAAAAAGGCTTAGGTGTCTAAAGGATGCAATTTTTGTACTTGTAATAGTTAGGCCCTATTATCATTTACTTTGTAACAAAATTATTTCTCTTTAATGAATGAAATGGTTTACTTTTTGTCTTTATTGCTTTTATGGTATATGTTAGAATGCGCCATCACAGCAAATAACAACAGTTTGATAACGGAGAATCAACCAAAACCATGGTGATCGCTTAAACATGGCTAATGGGGCCTCATGATAATAACGATTGCATCGGAATGTTAATTGGCAAAAGTAATTTGGCCAGGAATATTGATGTAGTTGAGCTCAAATTCACATGTTTTGTCAAACACCAGACTAGACTAATAACGTAGACGATAACACTTAAGAAAAACTGTTCGTAGAATCACGTTTAAACACTTGGGAAAATCATAAGTGAATGTTAACTAACCCAGATCAGCTGGTCCGAGGACAACGGACATGATTGAACATAAGTTTAAATACTTAAGAGAATCGTAAATGTGTTAACTAACCCAAATCATCTGGTCCGAGGACTACAGATATGATTGAATTTAAGTTTAAACACTTAAGAGAATCGTAAATGTGTTAACTAATCCAAATCATCCGGTCCGAGGACAACATGCATGATTGAATTTAAGTTTAAACATTTAAGAGAATCGTAAATGAGTGTTAATTAACCCAAATCATCTGGTCTGAGGACAACAGGCATGATTGAATTTAAGTTTAAACACGAGAGAATCGTAAATGAGTGTTAACTAACCCAAATCATCTAGTCCGAAGACAACAGGCATGATTGAATTTAAGTTTAAATACTTTAGAGAATCGTAAATGAGTGTTAACTAACCCAAATCATCTGGTCCGAGGACAACAAGCATGATTGAATTTAAGTTTAAACACTTTAGAGAATCGTAAATGAGTGTTAACTAACCCAAATCATCTGGTCCGAGAACAACAGGCATGATTGAATTTAAGTTTAAACACTTAAAGAGAGTTATTAGCACAACAAAATGGTACCATGACAAAAGGAAGAGTACACTTAATAATAATACCTTTTGAGGTTATTTACATTCCACGGTCAAGGAACTACATGATTATCCAAATCTTCTAAGAAATATGCTCCAATGCCAGCTTTTGAAGTGATACGGTATGGTCCTTCCCAATTTGGTCCTAATTTTCCCCAAGCTGGATTCTTTGCAGTACCTACCACTTTCCTCAATACCAGATCACCAGGCTCTAAAGGTCTAAGCTTTACGTTGGCATCGTAGCCCTGCTTGAGTTTTTGTTGGTAATGCACCAGTTGGACCATTGCATTTTCCCTCCGTTCTTCAATTAGATCCAAACTTTTTTCCAACTGCCCATCGTTGCCGATCGGATTAAAAGAGCTAGTCCTGTATGTTGGGAACCCGGTCTCCAGAGGTATAACAGCTTCAGCCCCGTAGGTCATTGAAAGGGGGTCTCCCCAGTAGACCTGCGAGGTGTAGTTCTCTATGCCCACAACACGTGAGGCAATTCTTCCACCCATCTACCCTACGCATCGTCTAGCCTTTTCTTCAATCCGTTAACTATGACTTTGTTAACAGCTTCTGCTTGCCCATTTCCTTGGGAATAGGCAGGGGTAGAGTATCTGTTTGTGATTCCCAACTCGCTACAATAACCCCTGAAGGCTTTGCTATCAAACTAAAGCCCATTGTCCGAGATGAGGGTATGGGGGACCCCAAACCGAGTGACGATATTTTTCCAGATAAATTTCTTTACATCTACATCCCTAATATTTGCTAGAGGTTCAGCTTCGACCCATTTGGTGAAATAGTCTATGCCGACCAGAAGGTACTTCTTGTTTCCTGCTGCCTTAGGGAATGGGCCCACAATATCCAAACCCCATTGAGCGAAAGGCCATGGGCTGGATAATGGATTAAGGATGCCACTAGGCTGATGTATGTTTGGCGCAAACCGCTGGCATTGGTCACACTTTTTAACATACTCATGGGCCTCTTTCTGCATATTCGGCCATCAATAACTTTGAGTAATGGCTCGGTGAGCTAAGGATCTACCACCAGTATGGCTTCCACAGATCCCTTCATGCAATTCCTCTAGCAGTGACTCAGCTGTTTCAGGAGGCATGCACAATAAGTATGGACCTGAATAGGAACGCTTATACAGTTTATGGTCCTTGGACAACCAGAACCTAATAGCTTTCCTCCGTACTTTCTCTGCTTCCTCTTTTTCTTCGGGCAACACATCATCCTTCAAGAACTTGATGATAGGGTCCATCCAACTTAGGGCGGCCCTGATGTGATGAACCTGGGCTGCCTCTTTTTTTAGTTCCGTAGGTCTTTGCATGTCCTCAATGAGGATAACCCTTGGTAATTCTTGCGCCGAAGAGGTGGCGAGCATGGCTAAAGAATCAGCATGCGTGTTGCCGTTTCTGGGGACGTGCCGTAGGTTAAAAGATTCAAACTCTGACTGCAGTGATTTAGCTCGACTCAAATACCCCTGCATTCTTTCGTCCTTCGCCTTGAATTCTCCTTTTACTTGACCGACGATTAATCTTGAGTCCGAGAACATCTCGACTGACTTTCCTCCCATCCTTCGTACCATCGTCATCCCCATTAAAAGAGCCTCATACTCTGCCTCATTATTTGTCGCTGAGAAATCCAGCCTTAACGCTTTTTCAATGACAATTCTCTCTGGGAATATCAGCACTAGCCCAACCCCTGAACCTCTCTGATTCGATGCGCCGTCTACGTACACTTCCCAGGGCAACGGGCTCTGTAGAGAAACATGCCAACAGGCCTTTTATCCAGGCCTAGTGTTGGTGTCACCTCCTCTAAATGGGGCTCCGTGAACTCGGCGACCAAATCAGCAAGGACCTGGCCTTTCACTAATGTGCGAGACATGTACTTGATATCGAAAGCCCCTAGGATCGTGCCCCATTTGGCAATCCTTCCAGTGAAGTCGGCGCTTCGGAGTATGGCCCTAAGTGGGAGCTGGGTGAGGACTATAACGGTGTGGGCTTGAAAATTGTAAGGCAACTTCTTCGTCTTTAGCACTACAGCCAGGATGGCCTTTTCCAGTGGCAAATAACGAATTTCAGCTTCATGCAATGACTTACTTACATAGTAGATTGGTTTTTGTACACCGCAGTCTGTCCGGATCAACACCAAGCTTACGGCATTAGGAGCTACAGCAATGTAAGCAAATAGGACCTCATCTGGCTCAGGACTGACATGATTGGAGGTCGAGCTAAGTAGTCTTTAAGTTGCTGAAAAGCAACAACACACTCCTCTGTCCATTCGAAACCCTTCCACTTGTTGATCAGTGAGAAAAAAAGGTTTACACCTGTCAGCTGATCTGGAAATGAACCTATTGAGGGCAGCAGTCATTCCTGTCAGCTTATGGATTTCCTTAGGGTTCCGAGGAGCTCGTAAGTTGTTGATGGCTTTTATCTGATCGGGGTTAACTTCAATCCCCCTGTGAGTCACCATATATCCCAAGAACTTGCCTGATCCCACACCAAACGAACACTTGGACGCGTTCAAGCGTAATCTGTGTCCCCTTAGAACTTCAAAAACATCACTGAGATCCCCAATGTGCCCAGCAATAACCTTACTTTTTACTACCATATCATCTATACAAACCTCCATGGTTTTACTCAGCTGCGGCTCAAACATTCTGGTCATCATCCTCTAATAGGTAGCCCTTGCATTTTTTAGGCCGAACGGCATTACCTTGTAGTGGTAATTCCCCACAGGGGTCACGAAAGCTGTTTTCTCCTGATCACCGAGAGCCCGGGGTATTTGATGGTAACCTTGAAATGCGTCCAGGAAACTCATCCGAGGGTGCCCAACGGTAGCATCAACTAGTTGGTCTATCTTCGGCATTGGAAACGGATCCTTCGGACAAGCCCTATTAAGGTCGGTGAAATCCACGCACACCCGCCAGTTTCCGTTTTTCTTCTTTGCCACCACTGTGTTTGCCAGCCATTCAGGATAAAAAATTTCCTTAATAGCCCCTGCTTGCTTGAGTTTCATCACTTCTTCCCTGACTGCGTCTGCATGTTCCCTTGATGGACGCCGGAGCAGTTGTCTCTTGGGGACGACGGTGGGATTAACGTTCAGATGGTGGCAAATGAACTCTGGACTTACTCCTGGGGCTTCTGCTGAGTCCCATGCAAATACATCGGCGTTGGCTTTGAGAAACTCTATCAACTTTTCCTTCTCTTGAGGAGGCAGCATGGACCTAACTTGAAAGAACTTCTTGGGGTCGTTATCAACAACTACCCTCACTAAGCTTTCACATTCTGCCTCTTCGGCTGGGGTTTCGGTGTCCAGCATCGAAGGTTTTAACTACTATAAACCTGCATCACTGCGATTCGAGGACTTAGACTGAGGTTGGTGCTGGATAGCTACCACTAGACATTGTCTGGATGTGGATTGATCTCCTCGAATTTCCTCAACTCACCCTTTGGACGGATATTTAACCTTCTGATGAAGTGTGGAGGATACGGTCCCGAGGGTATGAAGCCAAGGTCTAGCCACAATTGCGGTGTAGGGTGAGTAGGCATCCACCACTATAAAGTCTACCTCCACCGTCTCAGATCCAGTTTGCACGGGTAGTCTGATCTGGCCTTTCGGGATGACCACTTTACCATCAAAACTCACCAGAGGGGAACTGTAAGGTGTTAAGTCTTCGAGAGTTAAGTTCAGCCCCTTATAGAGGTCTGGGTTCATTATCTCTGCAGCGCTGCCCTGATCCACCATTACTCTCCTCACGTCGTATCCCCCTATTCTGAGAGTAACCACTAGAGCATCATTATGTGGCTGTATAGTTCCGATTTTATCATCTTCCGAAAAGCCCAAAACTGGTTGAGCCTCTATCTTAAGCCTCTTCAGCTCTCTGTTAACACTCTCCGAGGGTAGCTGAGCAACTGACAATACTCTGGATGGGCAAGACCCTGTCCTCCCTAGCACGGCAAAGATAACATTTATCGTGCCCAAAGGGGGTTTCACAAGATCCTCTCTCTGAGACTCTGTGTTTCCCTGGCTTCCCTGACCATATGAGTGGTGCAAAAGCTGTTTTAACTTACCCTCACTGACAAGTTGATCCAGATGGTCCCACAAACTCCTACAGTCCTTAGTAGTATGCCCATGGTCAAGATGATATTGGCAATAGAGATTGTGGTTGCGCCTTTCAGGGTTTCCGACCATCTTGTTTGGCCCTTGAAGAAAGGCTCATTCTTGATTCTCTCCAGAACTTGGTGCACGGGCTCACGAAATACAGCATTGACTGTTTGAAAATTCGCTGAACCCTGTCCAACCCAATCCTTTCTTTGCCTGTTATGGCTCTGTCGGTCCGACCTGAAATCCCTCATCTCTTGAGGGATAACCTTATCCTTTCCCTTACTCTGTTGTTGATCTTCTTCAACTCTTTTGTATTTGTCAATCCTATCCATCAGCTGGCGTACACTGGTAGCAGGTTTACCCGTTAGAGATGTCCTCAAGAGATGTTTAGTGGGGAGGCCTAGCTTAAAAGAGCTGATGGCCACCAAGTCACAGTCTTCCTCCATCTCATTATACGTTTCCTAGAACCTATCTGAGTATGACTTCAAAGTTTCACCCTCTTTCATGCTAACGGACAATAAGGAGGCCATGGATTGCGGAACCCTTCGGCACGTGACAAAACGTGACCCAAATGCCTGAGTTAGCTCTTGGAAAGAGCTAATAGTGTTTGCTTTCAGACTATCAAACCACCTCATGGTGATCGGGCCCAAGCTAGACGGGAAGACCTTGCACATTAGGGCCTCGTCCCTGAAGTGAACGGCCATCCTTTGGTTAAAGTGATTCACATGTTCCACTGGGTCTGTCCGGCCGTTGTAGATGGTGAATGTGGGCTGGTGGAAACGTCGAGGAAGTCTTGCATTCTTGATGTTACGTGTAAAAGGAGATTTGGAAATTTGATCCAGTGCTTTACTCATAGCATCGTTCCCTACGTCCCTAGGGAAGGGGCTCCGAGGGTTCCTCTCACGATGGTGCATTTCCTCATAGGGAAAAGGCTCACTGACTGGTGTTTGAAGTTTCTGCTTGTAGTCAACATCTTGTTCGTTCTCAGAATCTCCATCAGAGTACAAGGAAATACACTTCCTCTTTGCATGGCGCAGCTCTCTCTTTAGCCTTTCAATTTCTAGCTGCATGCCTTGGTTTTTCTCTGCATGGGACATGTGGCTCTCTCCATGCGACTGGTTTCGATCGTCATGTGCGGTGTGTACGCTACCTTCACGATCTTGCCTCCGTTCCAGGTTAAGAAAAGGATCGGTGTACTGAGATGCCCTAGACTCCACTGGTTATTGCCTCGGTTCAGCCATTTACGAGGTGTTGCTTCCACCTTTGCTCAAGCTGTCCCCACAGACGGCGCCAATTGTAGGGTCAATTTTTGATGGGCCAAGTATAGACTTTGTAGACTCAGCCCAATGAAACCCCTGACAATAAATTTGTAGAGAGTGGGTTGAACAACTGGGCTGGAAATGGATTTAGCAACGATTCAAACAGACAAACGAGGAGCAAAATGGTGCTTAAACTAGCATTCAGTGGGGATCCTCTTGAATCCGAAGAGGATGAAAGTTTACAGACTTCAATGAATACAATTTTCTCTCCCTCTTCTGTGAGACCTATTCCCTTTATATATACATCTTCCCCCTCATCTTCACCGTACACTTGTTCTTCATCTAAGCATCCACTTGAGTACTAGTCGCATCAGAAGTTTGCTTTAATTTGCCGTGAGTGGTAGTGGTTAAGGTTGCATTGTTCAGGTGTCTTCTCTACATAAATGCGGCCAAGAAAGTTGCCGCAATGCATTAAATACGGTGGTAGCAACTTTTTCTTTAAGATATTTCACGATCTTCTCACCCCTAGGCGTGCCCAGAGCTCATTCTTTATGGTGGAATCTGCTGGGAGGATTGCTGGGGTCTTCAGTATATCTACTTGATCAAATTCCCCAGCGATTCGATGAGTGGAATCTCTTCAGACCAACTAGGTCGTCTTCGGACGCACCATTCATCCCTTCTCGAGTGTTTTTTCACCAAACGGACTCAACGCTGATCTTCTCTATCTCTTCGGACAAACAGTGATACTCAAATTGGGCCCCAGGCCCAATGCGTGGCGTTGGGCTTCCTCACCCACAATAGTATTTTAAATTTTGAAAAGGGTTTAGTGTTATCCATGCCTCTACTTTTCATCAGAGTTACAAATTACACTGTGTGTGTAATAAAATGAAATTGTTAGGTTCTAAGGTCTTAGGATTTTACGTATTTAGAACTCTAATTTGTAATGGTGGCAAACCATGATCAAAACAATGTATTTAGTCTTATTTAGACTTGCTCAAAGTTGGTCTATTATTGTAAAGTTGGAATTGAGTGGCTGCAGAAGTACTTGGGACTTTCGGCCTGGCTCGATCGATCAAAGGACAGGCTCGATCGATCGAAAATCGCACAGGTTGATTTTTCTGCAGAATTTCCAACTCAGCCCTACTTTATTAAACGTTTAGGGTTTTATGTTTTTACCCTAGATATTTAAACAAAACCCTAGCCACGTTTTTGGAGGTTGTCCATATTGTATTGTTGCTCATACATTGCTGTTTTGTGTGAATCTCTTATGAGATCTTAGAGGAGCTTTCCTTTACACAAAACTTAGGGTTTTCAAGGTAGAGATGATTTCAACATCTTGAAGATCATTATAGTTGAAACCATTGGAACCTAAAGAAAAACAAGCGGGGAGCTTGTAGCTGATTGAGGAATTCAAAGAAAGAAGGAGTCCGTGGATTCAGAGTTTGCACGTGGTCGTGTCAGTAAATTCTACTGGTAGGTAGCATTAGGAAGTCGAGCGGGAAGCTTGTAGTCCTTTTGTAAGAACTTCAATTCTTTCATAGTGAATTCTGTTTTGCCTTGAGGATCGGTGGGTCAAATCCTCCTCAGGTTTTTACCGTGTGGTTTCCTAGGTGATCATATCATTGTGTTCTTTATTATTTCCGCTGCTTTATATGTTTTATATACATGATATGATTATTTGATTGTTTTAACCTAGAATTACTTAATTTGACTAAGTAACAATTTGGCTAATTAACTAGGCTACGCAATCTGGTTATGTTAAGGGGTCTAAATTTCCAACAGAAATAATCAAGAGTGCATCAAATGATATTCTTACAAGAGTTACAAGGAATTAGCAAAAATTCAAAAACAAATGTTGACAGCGTTAAATTTAGATATGAATTTTTCATATATATATTATTGTGATTTATCTTAAGTGCAACCTTATTCATGCAATGAATTACATGTAGATGGCTAGGACTACAAAAAAATTGGGTCTATAGTGGCGTTCATTAAATGCCGCTAGGTCCTAAAAACGCTATAATGGCATTTTTTATGGTGGTGATTATAAATGCCACTTTTATACCGTAATTATAGATCTATAGTGGCGTTGTTCATATCCTATAGTAGCATTTATAAAACACTACTATAGTTCGAATTTTTTTTAGATAAGCTATAGTAACATTTCAAAACGCTACTGTAGGTCCATACCCTATAATGGCAATTTAAAAATGTTGCTATAGACTTTTATATTTTTTTATAAAAAAAAAAAATTGGCTATAGCAGCATTTCAAAACAACACTATAGCCAACAACCACCACACACACACACACACACACACACGCACACGCACACACACAAAATGATTACCAAAAATTAATTTTTTGTAATCAAATAATTTTTTTTAATTTTTAAAATCTGAAAGCATTAATATTAATGCTTTCAAATTTTAAAAATTAAAATTAAAATTTTAATTAAATTAAGAAATTCAAAAAATAAAAAAAATAAAACAAAATAAAACAAAATACAAACACAAACACAAAAAATTCAAAATCAAACACAACATGCTCCAAAATACAAGAACACAGACCCATAAATTTCATCTCCTTCAACAAAGCCAACATAAATCCAACACCAAATCCATTCAAGGAACACAAAAAACACAAGCTCAGAAACACAAAAGCACAAGCTCAAGACCACAATCCCAGACTTAAACATAAGCACAATATTAGAAACACAATAGCACAAATCCAAGCACAGATCAACAAAATCATTGATATATAAACCCAAATTAATCCAAATCAAGACATAGACACAAACATTGCTAGAATATCCAATTCATTCAAAATATTCTTCATTTCCACCATTTTCTTACTACTCAAACAGGAAAGAAAAAAAAAACACTAGGTCTACTAATAAAAAAACACAAAAAAAAAACAAGGAGAGAGAGAGAGAGAGAGATAAGGGGAGGGGAAGAGGAAGGGGAAGGGCTAACTGGCGAGCGATGTGGATGGCGGTGTGTCAGGTGGCAGTGGGCTAGGTCGGCAGCATGACTTGGTTGGCGTGGCTGGGTCAACAGCTTGTCTTGAGGGATGAGAGTGAGAAAGTGACAAATGAGAGTGAGAGAGAGATTTCAAATTTTCAAAATTTGTTTTTCAGTGCTAGACTCTTTTATTTAACTTTTTTTTTCTTCTTCTTTTGTGCTGGACAGACTTATAGTGGCATTGGAAAACACTGTTATAGGTTCCTAATTTTTAATTTTTTTTTTAGTGCTAGTCTCTTTTATAACTTTTTTTTTTTTTTTTGTGTTGGACCTATAGTGGCATTTCAAAATGCTACTATAGGCCCAAGACCTATACTGCCATTTGAAAACATTGCTATAGGAATGGAAGTATAATTTCACCATTTTACAGGAGCTCGTTGATGAGGTTGTTGTAGAATTTGACAACTTGTGGGTTCACCTCCTGCTTATTTTTCCCTCTGTAAACAAAGTTGAAATGATTCAACAATATCAACTAGTGGGTTTTATGAATGAACCAACATCAACTCATTGCTGATCCACCATTTTGATCTTCAAATTGTATTGAAGTTTGTCTTAATGGAACCCATCGTAATTAGATGCTTAATTACTAGGTAGAAACTTATAATCATTGTTAGAAACTGAAAGAAAATAGATAGACACCCAAAGTGAGCATATTCCTCTATTTGCCTCAGAATGATTGTAACATCCAGGAGTTATGGAGTAAGGTATTGGACCAAAACTCTACCCCACTAAGTCCACTATCCCACTCAATATTAATGGAGTAGTGTGTATATAAACACCAAGAATGGTACCCATTGAACAGGGAACAAATTTTGCATTTCTCATAGTGTTTACAGAGTGTTGTGTAGCTCTTGGGTTGTGGGCTATGTTCGCATCACTCTAGTAGTATGCAACACCATCAGAGAAACGTTTTTGGTTCGTGGGTTACACAAATTGGAATTCAAAACATGTTTGGATAGCTAGTCTGCGTTGAGCTGGCTCTAGACAACGTAGAACAATCTCAAAGCTCCTGTGTGATGGTCGGTAATATTCTTGATGAGAAATGGTTCAATTGAGGAATCTTACTAGGTAATATTCTTGACCATGAAACGGAGAATCTGAAAGAGTCCAATCCAATTTTTTTCATCAGTTTTATGTCCCCCTGTACCATTTCGTAATTATCAAAACAATGACCATGTTTGCAAATAGTATGGTAGGCTACCTTATAACGATGATAAAAATCGTCAGCTACATCTCCATTGCTACCATCCGCAATTTTTTCTGTAAATTTCACAAAAGATCAAACAAGAGAGAAATTGATATTCAAGGATGAAAAAATTAATCAGTTTGATTTTCATTGTATAGTTAATTAGTTATATAATTAAGGGTTCTCATTCGATACCAATATTTATTTGGTCGTATAGAAATTCCAATTACTAGCTTGAGTTTATTTTTTTATTTATTTTGTATGAGCAATTCAAATTGGTGTACCAGTACCAAAACTGAGAAAGCCTAAAAATATACATAGCCAATTGAAGTGTGATATGATTGCATCACAATGCCTAAATATTTTGTGTTATTAATTACACATTATTTCATATGTAATATTATAAAATTTTAGTCTTAGACGTGCTTCCTAACTATCAGTTTACTATATGGGGTTTTCTTTTTTCTTTTTTCTTTTTTTTTCTTTTTTTTTTTTAAATTCAAAATTAATCCAATTATCAAGATATTTTTTTTCTAATTGAAATTATTTTATCAAAAGTTTAAAAGACTATTCAATTAAACTTTAACAGTAAATATTCTAAAGAAAATTACTTTTAAACTAATAGTGAAATTCATGTTGAAATTATGTTGTCAATTGACTCGCTTGCACAGACATAATGCTAATTAACTACAGCATTTTGCCAAGGAAAAAAGCAAAATAAGAAAAATGTCACATTAGGTCAAACGATTAAAAATCATATAGCATATAAAAGTTATTTTGTATATTCGACATATTATACTTTCCTCTCTTATAAGAATTGATTCTATAAGTATAACTCATGATGGATCCAGCTTTATATTAAATTAGTGTGTAGCCTTGTGCTTATATATAGGTACAATTAAAAACAATCATAATTATAAGGTTCAAATTATACTTTTTTTTTTTCATTTTTCTTTCTCAAAAAAAAAATTATACATTTTTTTAAAAGAGATTCAAATCATACATAGTATTAGCTTAAAAAAATTTTAAATCATACATTTCTAAAATATGTAATAGTTTCTCATATATGTGTGTGTATATATATATATATATAATTTAAAATTTACTTGATTTTAGAGTCTCTAGTTTTTACACCCAATAATTCACTTAACACAAAAATTAAAAATTTAGATGGACACATGCCGAAAAATTGGACTTCAATTGAAATCATTTTTAGAATCTTATTGAATTTGAATTCTTCGATTTTTACACTCAATAATTCACTTGACACAAAATTAAAAATTAAATGGGACACATAGCATGAAATTGAGAATTCAATTAAAATCTAATTGGATTTTCTCTAAACTTTGACTATTAATATATATCTAAAATATGTAATGGTTTCTACTATATATATATATATATATGTAAGGACCTGATTTGAGTTCCAAGCCCAAAAGGTGGATGGACTTAAGCCCAAAATAATGAATTTGTAGAGAATGTGTTGGAAAACTGGACTTTAGTTAATCATACAACAAATAAGGTAGATCCTGATGACAGAGAAGTGAAGATAAACAAGTTTAAATTGAAGAAAATTGTCCTCGGTAAAGTTCGAGGATACTAGTTCTTATATATTGTTCTTCAGTTTGGTTACAAGTTTGGTTCCTGATATGCTATAGTATTTCTCTCTTAATTTCCCGATCCCCCTTTCTTAGGATCTCCATTCCATTTTATACTATCTTTTTCTAGCATCCCACCCCTCCACGTGCAAATCAAATCTCTGGGGTTGGTTCTTGTCCCATCGGCGCTTCCTTAAAGTCTTTGGGTAATAGTTGGAAGGTTGAGAATTACTGTTTAGGGATCACTTCATCATTAATGCGGCCAGAGAGTTAGCTATGGTATATTTAATGCGATGGTTGCAGCTTTTTCCAAGATATTTGTAGCTTTCTTCTGTCACGTCCCTTCTTGATATTTATCCTTATCCATAGATTGATATGGAAGGTTACTCTCGACGGCAATACACTTCCTTTTACCTCGGCTTCATCCTGACGAGATGACACTCCTCCTCGGACCTTTGTCAGGTGATCCTGATTGGATTTTACTCCCTTTCCTACTACCATTGACCCTCAAGCAAGCAATTATTCGTCCTCAGACTAATTACGTCCTCAAATTAGGCCCTTAGCCCAATACATGTGTAGAGACGCACTCTTGGGCTTTTTTCCCCCACATATAGCATCTAATTAATGTCGATTACTCTTTCTTTCTTCTTTTATGGAAAGGAGATTCAAATCTAAGTTGTTTGTTTGATGACAAATAAAATCACCTAAACTTTAATATTATTGATACAACAGTAATATGCATGTTTCCTTAAAATTGAAGTACATCACATGGCACCTGCACCTTTCTAATCATGTATATGTTTCTATTCTATTTATTTAAATAATTTTTTGATGCTCAAGTGTAAATTTTTTATAAATAATAATTAATATTTTGTTATATTGAGAGAGATTGAGACATTCTTTCCTTGCCTATCCTCATTTCTCAATGTCTCTCTATACATATTAAATAGTCATTTGCTTTGGTATAAATAATCTTTTATGTACATTTTTAGACCCCTTAACACAAGTTGTTTAACCTAGTTATTTAGCCAAGTGATTACTTAAATAAATTATTCAGTTCTAGGTGAACACAATAAAATCATATCATGTAAATAATGCGGAAATATAAAAAACACAACAATATGATAACCCAGGAAAACCTAATTGGTAAAAAACTTGTGAATGATTTAACCTAGCTATCCTCAAAGTAAAAACAAATCCACTATGAAAGAATTGAAGTTTGTACAATAAGACTTAAACCCCTAACATCCTATTACTACCTCGAGTAGAAAACTTACTACTACGACCACGTGACAGCTTCGAGTCCACAAATTGCTTCTTTCTTAAATTCACTACAACCACAAGTTCTCCAACTTGTGACTTTGATACTCCATTCAAAGGTTTCAAATCTTCTTTAAAGTTCTTTGTGTAGCAATTGAAGAGATCACCAAGTTCTTAACATGAATCTTGATCTTGATAACCCGAAGTGTGTAAGAAAGTAAACACCTCTAAATTTCACAATAGATTCAACACACAACCATCAAAAGATATCTAAAACGTAGTTAGGGTTTTTTATTTTATACTTGGAGTAAAACACGAAACCCTACACGTCAAATGAGCTTGGGCTGAATTGGAAATTCTACAGAAAAATAAATCTATACGTAGTTCAATCGATTGTGTCTAATTTTTGATCGATCGAACCTTGCAAATTAAGTCCAATAATTTTTGCAATCACTCGATTCCAATTTTACAAATAAATACACTTTGAGTAAGCCTAAACCTAGACTCTATGTTTTGATCATGATTTGCCGACATAATACAAATTGAAGTTCTAATACGTTCCTAAAGTCTTAGAACCTAACACTTTAAATACTCAATAGAATCCAAATGCTTATCTAACCTACCAAATCTATTTTTATTTTTTTTTTATTTTATAGAAGTGTGGATTATTTCTTTGAAAGTAACAAAATATATATATACATATATATATATATAACAACAGCATCAAACAAGCTTTAATATTCCCAAAATTTGACATCCTTGTCTATCATTGCTAATTATTTATGGCATGCATATAATTCATTCTAGTGGGGAAGATGGGCCACCATTAATATTTCTTCTTCACTATTAGACCAAAATGTGCAAGACGGTAAGTGTGGGTCCACTACAGTGTGACTTGGTGGTAGGAATTTTTATATTATTACATATGATATTTGACAAGAATTTAGCAGTTTCAATGGTAGCACTTCAACAAATATACTGTACCCATAATGATAACCTTACCAAAACCTCCTTTAATACAAATGATATTATTTGGCGAGGACTCGATAAATCCACACCAAATATCCCTTTCTTTATTTGAAAAGGAAAAAAAAAAAAAAAGGTGTTGGTCGACGTGTTTTATTTTGGACTTCTGGACTTCTGTTTTTGGATGTACTCATCATCAACATGTTTGAGAAAGAGCCAGATTATTTTTATTTTTTTCTAATCTCCGCCTCAAACTTGGCCCATGACCATGGCCTGATTTGATGGGCACTGGTAAAGATATATATATGATAAGATATAGAGCTAAGCCAATTTGATTATGGAGCCAATAAACATGTGACAACTGACAAGGCCATGTACCATTCATAGTTAAGTGTCATCGACATTGAAGACATGAAACAGACTTTAATGAAATAAATTTATATCTTCCCAGTACGATTTCAAATTTTCATGATGTTGATGAATGTGTACTTGATTCCCAGAAATAATGTGCAACATTATTGGATATGGAAAATCGCTAGCAAACATTATTTGGATATAAAAATATGGGGCCTAGTGGATCCATTGTAACCATTCATGATTGAAAAGGCAAAATTTAACTCCTCAAAACCCTACATTTTTGGTAGCCTTCGTTCTTAATCAGTAGAATATGACAAAACAAAAGAAAGATATGACAACTAGGAACGTGTTTTACACTGTAGTTGATAATATATGCCGGATTCATGACATGATTTTCTACACATTTGTCCTACATGTTACAACTATAAACAGATAAGATTACACAGATCTGGGATCAATGACACTTGTAGAGAGGAGACTCGAAAAGATTAACCCTATGTTTGGTTCGAGGGAAAGGAATGGAAAAGAAAAAAAAAAGAATAAGGGGGAAGGGAAAAATGTGGGCTCAAGTGATATGTTTTTCATCAAATTTGGCTCATTTTCTTTTTACTCATTCTCTATCTAATCAGCAAAAAAGACTTAATTTCTCTTTGTTTTCCTCCTCTTCCCCTCAAACAAAACATAATCTAAGTGAGTATTTCCCTATCTTTTCTAACTATTAGAACATGCTAATGTTAACCAGAGTTAATGCAAGCTCGAGACTTTCCAAATAATATTCATACCTAAACTTTCTAATCAATTAGTGGCATAATAATATATTTTTCTAATACTATATTATTCAAAGATATATAAAAGAGGCTAAGATATAGTTACATCATGCGTAATTCTTACTTGACAATACATCATTTAATAATTTTTTTTAGATTAATATTTTGAAAATCCTATTTTTGGATTACATCTTATCTTTATGTTTTCAAGAAACTTCAAATTTCATTTTAATGGAATTTTTTTTATTTAATTCAAAAACTCATATTTTAAATACAATTTTAAAGTTTTTTTAAAAAAAAAAGAAAAGAAAAAAAATTTGTTGGTCCACTTTGGACTTTTGGACTTCTGTTTTTGGATGTACTCATCATCAACATGTTTGAGAAAGAGCCAGATTATTTTCTCTAATCTCCGCCTCAAACTTGGCCCATGACCATGGCCTGATTTGATGGGCACTGGTAAAGATATATATATGATAAGATATAGAGCTAAGCCAATTTAATTATGGAGCCAATAAACATGTGACAACTGACAAGGCCATGTACCATTCATAGTTAAGTGTCATCGACATTGAAGACATGAAACAGACTTTAATGAAATAAATTTATATCTTCCCAGTACG
This sequence comes from Quercus gilva, assembly GCA_023621385.1. Classification (NCBI taxonomy): domain Eukaryota; kingdom Viridiplantae; phylum Streptophyta; class Magnoliopsida; order Fagales; family Fagaceae; genus Quercus; species Quercus gilva. The sequence goes on from CM042476.1 coordinate 2,593,810, forward strand.
ATTTCAAATTTTCATGATGTTGATGAATGTGTACTTGATTCCCAGAAATAATGTGCAACATTATTGGATATGGAAAATCGCTAGCAAACATTATTTGGATATAAAAATATGGGGCCTAGTGGATCCATTGTAACCATTCATGATTGAAAAGGCAAAATTTAACTCCTCAAAACCCTACATTTTTGGTAGCCTTCGTTCTTAATCAGTAGAATATGACAAAACAAAAGAAAGATATGACAACTAGGAACGTGTTTTACACTGTAGTTGATAATATATGCCGGATTCATGACATGATTTTCTACACATTTGCCCTACATGTTACAACTATAAACAGATAAGATTACACAGATCTGGGATCAATGACACTTGTAGAGAGGAGACTCGAAAAGATTAACCCTATGTTTGGTTTGAGGGAAAGGAATGGAAAAGAAAAAAAAAAAGAATAAGGGGGAAGGGAAAAATGTGGGCTCAAGTGATATGTTTTTCATCAAATTTGGCTCATTTTCTTTTTACTCATTCTCTATCTAATCAGCGAAAAAGACTTAATTTCTCTTTGTTTTCCTCCTCTTCCCCTCAAACAAAACATAATCTAAGTGAGTATTTCCCTATCTTTTCTAACTATTAGAACATGCTAATGTTAACCAGAGTTAATGCAAGCTCGAGACTTTCCAAATAATATTCATACCTAAACTTTCTAATCAATTAGTGGCATAATAATATATTTTTCTAATACTATATTATTCAAAGATATATAAAAGAGGCTAAGATATAGTTACATCATGCGTAATTCTTACTTGACAATACATCATTTAATAATTTTTTTTAGATTAATATTTTGAAAATCCTATTTTTGGATTACATCTTATCTTTATGTTTTCAAGAAACTTCAAATTTCATTTTAATGGAATTTTTTTTTATTTAATTCAAAAAATCATATTTTAAATACAATTTTAAAGTTTTTTTTAAAAAAAAAGAAAAGAAAAAAAAAGTGTTGGTCCACTTTGGACTTTTGGACTTCTGTTTTTGGATGTACTCATCATCAACATGTTTGAGAAAGAGCCAGATTATTTTCTCTAATCTCCGCCTCAAACTTGGCCCATGACCATGGCCTGATTTGATGGGCACTGGTAAAGATATATATGATAAGATATAGACCTAAGCCAATTTGATTATGAAGCCAATAAACATGTGACAACTGACAAGGCCATGTACCATTCATAGTTAAAGTGTCATCAACATTGAAGACATGAAACAGACTTTAATGAAATAAATTTATATCTTTCCAGTACGATTTCAAATTTTCATTTTCATGATGTTGATGAATGTGTACTCGATTCCCAGAAATAATGTGCAACATTATTGGATATGGAAAATCGCTAGCAAACACTATTTGGATATAAAAATATGGGCCCAGGGGATCCATTCTAACTATTCATGATTGAAAAGGCAAAATTTAACACTCCAAAACTCTACATTTTGTATTAAAAAAAACTCTATATTTTTGGTAGCCTTCGTTCTTAATCAGTGGAATATGACTAATTTCACTTTTTTTCAATGCTGGGTTTTTTTGTTTGCACCATGGAAAACTTAATTTTCTAATTCCTGCTTAAAATGCACATTGGGTTTTTGTTCCAAAAGGTGAAGATGAGCTTGGACCAGTATTTGTGTAATTTCTTTTCCTCAAAATATTCTTGAAGATTCGGGAAAAACAAAACAAAAGAAAGATATGATAACTAGTAACGCGTTTTACACTGTGGTTGATAATATATGCCGGATTCATGACATGATTTTCTACACATTTGCCCTACATGTTACAACTATAAACAAATAAGATTACACAGATATGGGATCAATGACACTTGTGGAGAGGAGACTCGAAAGGATTAACCCTATGTTTGGTTTGAGGGAAAGGAATGGAAAAGAAGAAAAAAAGAATAAGGGGGAAGGGAAAAATGTGGGCTTAAGTGATATGTTTTACATCAAATTTGACTCATTTTCTTTTTTCTCACACTCTATCTAAACATCGAAAAAGACTTAATTTCTCTTTATTTTCCTCCTCTTCCCCTCAAACAAAACATAATGTAAGTGAGTATTTCCCTAACTAATGAATTCTATCTTCTCTAACTATTAGAACATGCTAATGTTAATCCGAGTTAAAGCAAGCTCGAGACTTTCCAAATAATATTCATACCTAAAATTTCAAATCAATTAGTGGCATAATAATATATTTTTCTAATACTATATTATTCAAAGATATATAAAAGAGGCTAAGATATAGTTACATCATGCGTAATTCTTACCTGACAATACATCATTTAATAATTTTTTTTAGATTAATATTTTGAAAATCCTATTTTTGGATTACATCCTATCTTTATGTTTTCAAGAAACTTCAAATTTCATTTTAATGGAATTTTTTTTTATTTAATTCAAAAACTCATATTTTAAATACAATTTTAAAGTTTTTTTTTTTAAAAAAAAGTTTAAATTTAAATATTTCATGTATGGGATGGTTACTCATCTTTGATTCCCTCTAATACAAATGGTATTATTTATTGTCATTACTTGGCGAGCACTCAATAAATCCACGCCAAATATCCCTTTCTTTATTTGGAAAGGAAAAAAAAAAAAAGTGTTGGTCCACTTTGGACTTCTGGACTTCTGTTTTTGGATGTACTCATCATCAACATGTTTGAGAAAGAGCCAGATTATTTTCTCTAATCTCCGCCTTAAACTTGGCCCATGACCATGGCCTGATTTGATGGGCACTGGTAAAGATATATATGATAAGATATAGACCTAAGCCAATTTGATTATGGAGCCAATAAAAATGTGACAACTAACAAGGCCATGTACCATTCATAGTTAAAGTGTCATCGACATTGAAGACATGAAACAGACTTTAATGAAATAAATTTATATCTTTCCAGTACGATTTCAAATTTTCATTTTCATGATGTTGATGAATGTGTACTCGATTCCTAGAAATAATGTGCAACATTATTGGATATGGAAAATCGCTAGCAAACACTATTTGGATATAAAAATATGGGGCCTAGGGGATCCATTGTAACTATTCATGATTGAAAAGGCAAAAGTTAACACTCCAAAACTCTACATTTTTGGTAGCCTTCGTTCTTAATCAGTGGAATATGACTAGTTTCACTTTTTTTCAATGCTGGGTTTTTTTGTTTGCACCATGGAAAACTTAATTTTCTAATTCCTGCTTAAAGTGCACATTGGGTTTTTGTTCCAAAAGGTGAAGATGAGCTTAGACCAGTATTTGTGTAATTTCTTTTCCTCAAAATATTCTTGAAGATTCGGGAAAAACAAAACAAAAGAAAGATATGATAACTAATAACGCGTTTTACACTGTGGTTGATAATATATGCTGGATTCATGACATGATTTTCTACACATTTGCCCTACATGGTACAACTATAAACAAATAAGATTACACAGATCTGGGATCAATGACACTTGTGGAGAGGAGACTCGAAAGGATTAACCCTATGTTTGGTTTGAGGGAAAGGAATGGAAAAGAAGAAAAAAAGAATAAGGGGGAAGGGAAAAATGTGGGCTTAAGTGATATGTTTTACATCAAATTTGACTCATTTTCTTTTTTCTCACACTCTATCTAAACAATGAAAAAGACTTAATTTCTCTTTATTTTCCTCCTCTTCCCCTCAAACAAAACATAATGTAAGTGAGTATTTCCCTAACTAATGAATTCTATCTTCTCTAACTATTAGAACATGCTAATGTTAACCTGAGTTAAAGCAAGCTCGAGACTTTCCAAATAATATTCATACCTAAAATTTCTAATCAATTAGTGGCATAATAATATATTTTTCTAATACTATATTATTCAAAGATATATAAAAGAGGCTAAGATATAGTTACATCATGCGTAATTCTTACCTAACAATACATCATTTAATAATTTTTTTTAGATTAATATTTTGAAAATCCTATTTTTGGAGTACATCTTATCTTTATGTTTTCAAGAAACTTCAAATTTCATTTTAATTGAATTTTTTTTATTTAATTCATAAACTCATATTTTAAATAGAATTTTAAAGTTTTAAAAAAAAGTTTGAATTTAAATATTTGATGTATGGGATGGTTACTGATCTATGATTTTCTTGATATGTTGTAAAAATGTTAGGTGCAAGAGGATAATTTAACCATAAGTAGAATTACCTCTCCAATTTTGTCAAAGTACCTGTTTCTCTAATGTTATAGCATAATGCAATTTTGCTGGACTTGTTTGTTGATTTCTTGAACTTAACGTTACAAAACTTTGAGACTCCAAACCCAATGGATTTAATTGACAACAACAAATAACATTGGGCCCCCAAGCCGAATGAATATATGCATGAATTAAACATGTTCTCATTCCAACTCTGGACAAGAAAGCTCAGGTTTTTGTGGCATTGTATATCTAGAGGCAATGCACAGAGCTGGTATACGAAAAATGTTTTTCATATTTCATTCATTGAAACTTTGGATAAAACCTTTGGTCATGTTCTTCGTATTCCTCTAAGTAAATATTTTTGTAGGGAAATCCTAGGGTGTGGTTAAATTTTAGGCTAAATTGCAATCTATAATCCTGAAATTTGGAGATGTTTGGGTTAAATATACACAATGAAATTTTAAATTTTGAATTTTAGCATCTAAAGTTTTGTTCAGTTTGTATCAACAGTCATTCCATCTATATTTTTCTCTAAAATGTCATATAAACTTATTATACGTGTTTAATTTGCCCAATAAAATTATGTTACATCATTTTTATAACCTAAAAAGTTTAAATAATTAAATAATTAAAAATGATGCATGAATCTACATGCATAAATATATGAGAGAACATTCTATAATTGGCTCAAATTTTATCGAATTCCAAAAAGTAAAACACAAATTTAAGAGTTTCTACACAAAAATTATAGTTCGTACGGTTTCCAATGAAAAAGAAAACGTATGTGTTGTACTTCTCCGAAGTCCAAATCCTAAATCTTAAATTCTCACAAAAGTTTTATTCTACAATTTTATTTTTATACTTCTACTGGTTTGTTTAATTTTCTCTTGAATTAATAGCACCAAGCTAAATAATATATTGAATCTTGATCAATTTACTTTTCAAACAAGTTTTTCATTCATGAACTTATAGAAATGATCATATTCACTAACCTAATATTTAATACATAATTCTCTAACACGAAATGAATTATTTAGATTACAAATAAATGAAAATTAATAATTACATATTTCATAACTTCATCTACAAACTTAGACAATTCATTCTCAAAGCATATACACACACACACACACACACGTATAAGAAGGGGAAGTCTCCCCCACACAATTACTACATCAACAGTTCACATGAGACACAAAAGTAGCTAGGCATAATACTTTCGATAAAACAAACACGTACTTCAGCATGTGAAATTGGTCTGCCACCTCAAGTGCTAGTGTTCCAAACATATCTACTGTTAAATATTAGCATTGATACATCATGTTAAATATGCTAATATAAATGCAGAAGTGAAAGCATAAAATATAGAATACAAAAACACACGAAAATTATATGGTTCAGCTTAACGGTCTACATTCACAGAGGAAATCCTAAAGGGCTACATCAATAATATATTATAATGTAGTACAAATCCTGTGTTACAATAAATCATAACATGTGTATATATAGTAGACTAAATCCTAAACTAATAGACTTCTAGTACAAGTAGAAGACTTGGCTTGCACACAAAGTAGAATTAGGCTTAGGCCTATGTTAATGGGCTAATATATCTCCAACATCTACAATGAGAGCTGTCGGGTTAGGCTGCTTCAGGGTAGAGATGGAAGATCACAGGGTTGGGATGACTTCATGCATTACAAGATTGAGTCTTGTAAAGGTATGAGCATTAATATTGTTACTGGTTATTACCAAGGAAGTCAATTCCGTACCATACCGGCCGGTATATACCATACCGGCAAGCATACCGGTACACATAACCCCTCTGTTTCGTACCGAAAAAAATACCGGCCAATTTCGGGCAATATTGGCTGGTACCGAGTGTACCGGCCAGTACCGGAAAAAAGTTTTTTTTTTTTTTATTTTTTTTTTAAAGTTTTGTAATTTTTGAATTTTTGTTAGGGCAAAATGGTAACTTATTTGCATTAACTTATTAGTATTATTTGTTTTCTTAGTATGCAATGGTAACTTTTAAGCTTTTTATATTTTATATTGTGTTTTTTTTTCTTCTTTTAATTGATACTAAAGTCTAAAACCATGAATAATTAGTTCTGAATTAAGGAAATGTTTTACGGTAAACTTTTATATTTATTATAATACACACATACATACATACATACATACATACATACATATATATAAATATAAAAAATAGTAGTAAACCCGAAACGGTACACTGGTATTGACCGGTATCCAAAATATATCGTACTGCTGGCCAAACCGATACAGCCTCCGGTACGGTATTGACTCCCTTGGTTATTACTGGTGGTAGTTCAATGATGTCTTCGTTTTTGCATTTTTGAGCCTTGGCTGATTGGACAAGTTAGGATTGGCCGATGGCAACATTGACAAGAATGAGATTCCACGATGTCGAAGGTGGTAACATGCAAGTTGTGATTGGAAGAATGGCAGTTGCCAAGCTTGAGGACTCAGAGTTTAAGATCTCCATATATTTGAAACTTACTATTACTTTAACTACAAAATGTTTAGTCTTCATATTTTTTGGTTTGCTTTTGAATTCTCAATAAACTTAATCTAATTATAGTAGATTCATTTGGCTAGGCTAAAATAGTGTTTTTATTTTTCATGAAGCTTGTATGAAATTCATTGTTCATCCCTAATAAAAAATTCCTGAAAATGTTACAATTTTTTCTTAAAAATATTTTTTGATAATTAAGGGGCTAAAGTAAGGACAAATTAATTACTTGTTCAATAATTTATAGATGAAAAAAATTAAGTTGAACAACAGAAAGTGTAACATTTTCAATAGTTGAAGAATGAATTTTTAAAAAAAAAGAATTTATAATGAAAGTGGAAATTCATGCACACGTTAATACAAAAACAATATTATTGTAACCTACATTTACAATAAAGTGGTTAAAATTTACAGTGTGATATTTTCCTTAAACTTACTTTTTTTTTTTCCAAACTTAAACTATAAGCTTAGAATTAACTGTAAACAAAATACACCTACAAAAAACTAACTAATGAAGTTCATGGAAATAGGAAATGAATTAATGTATTAATTGCAAGTAATGTTGCATTTTTATTTTTTTGGCTAAATGAACAAATTTTAAAGTGTGTTAAGACAACCTCATGATCATCCCAACTAGTGTTCACTAGCTAGGAGTGATCATCTCTATGCCTTATTAAGTATTAATAAATGCCCTATTAAGTATTAATAACCCATGATCATCGCACACCCTTGGTGCGATGGTCCAGTCTCTTGGAGTAAGTTTCACACACATATACACTTAGAGTAGGCTAAAGTAGAATTTCTATCTTGTATAAAATAAAAAATAAAATAAAAGGTAATAAATAATAACCCATGGATCGTAAGCGATTTTAATCACGCTTTGAATCACACAGTCATGATTCATCCACCAGACTTAGGTTCCTATCTCCTTAGTGATCAAGGACACGCATAAAGTTTCTGATCTAAGTTGTCATATATTCATGATTGCTATTTGTTGGGAAATTTAGACCCCGATTGATATAGTTAACAAGGTTTAAAGCCAAGTTATTAATTAGATTTATTATGAATAAAACTTGTTAAAACAAATAAACATCAATATCATGTCAATAATGAATACAACGGAAAAGTAAATAAGACAAGACATGATGATCCAAGAAAACCAATGAAACCAACCAGTTTCACAGTAAAAAACCTAGGGGGAAAGCTTTCCAAAAGGCAATCCACTATAGTAAAAAGAAGTTTCAGATCTAGTACAAAACCTTTGTCCTTAGACTCTACAGTCCCCGTAGATGAACTCACAACAGAAACCTTCTACCACTTCAGAACCTCTGAACTCTTCAATATATGAATGCCACCCTTTGATGATGCACAAATCTCAGTACGTGACTAACCAATTGCGCGAATCCCAATACGCGACTTAATCACCAACTAGAAAGAATGTTGGCTGCAAAGTTCTTCACTTCATCAAGAATGAAAATCAAGAAGCACTTGGTTACAAAATCCTAATGCGCAAAAGACGCAGTAACTTCTTTCAGAGAAAATAAGGCATCGGTCACCTTTTGCAAGAAATCCTACATAAATACATAAGCCTGGCCAAAAAATCAAATCTGAAATTCTGATTTCTATAACCTGTTAGATACCTCGATAGATAGTATTTGTCGAGCCTCATTAAACCTCGATAGATAGCTAGGTGTTGAGGAGATGTCAAGAAGCTGTCGAGGGGACAGGAGCTTTCTCGATCGATCCACCAGCTGTCGAGAAGGTGTCGAGATTGTGATAAGAAACACCTTAAGAGCTCGATAGATAGCCTAGCTATCGAGAGGTGTCGAGCAGCTGTCAAGCTATCTGTCTGCAGGTGTCAAGCTATCTGTTCAACTTTATTAAACACCTTTTCTTCACTTGTTTCTTGGTTCAATCTTCATGACTTTAATACTAGACTTAAACAACATGTTCCTTAAAGTATTAAACACATCCTAGATCTACCAAATTACAAGTAAAGTGCGTTTTGTCAAAGGATTAGCCAATTACATAAAATATGTCCTTAACAATCTCTCCCTTTGGCAATCCGTGACAAGACCACAACAAACAAATGAACATATGAGAGAAGTCATAAATCACTTAACTCATATTCACTTGTTGAATACAATAAAATCTATCCTAACACAAACTCTTGAAAAATTTTGCAAGAAGAGAGTTTATGGCAAGTAGACTTTGACAACCTGTATTTCTAAAATACTTTAAACAAAACTCATCAAGGCATCTTTGTGTGAAACAGAAATAATAGATTGCATACAAATATAAGAAACATGTGTAATGAGATAGAAAAGAAACAACACATGTAGAGATAGGTGAAAGAACATACATCCACATATAGAAAGAATTAAGTACAATGTATGTGTAAAAATGATCACAAGATCCAATGTACAAGAACAATGTATCTATAAAAAAGAAAAGAAAAGATACATCATATCCTCACTACATCCCTCAAAACAATAACAACACTCCTCCTAACAAAAATGTCCTATACTAACTCTCTCCCTAAGAATGACTACTCTCATAACCCAAAACTACTCCCCCTTTTTGTCACAAGTAACAAAGGGTAAAGTGTCAAGTAGACATCTCATCGATAAAGCTAGCATCTCCATCATCATCATCATCAGAAGCATCATCGTCATTGCCATCATCATCATCATCATCCTCAAAGTCGGAAGCTGCTGGAGGAGGTGGTGAAGGAGTAGCCTCAGGAGCAAAACCACCCATGGTCGCCTGCCGCCTAGCAATACGGCCAACACAAACATTCACCTGATACAACTCAGTGGAGAGTGTATCAAGGCGAGCATCCATGCGCTATAGCTGTGCCATGATGTCTCCAAGGGACACATCACTCATGGAGGAAGAGAGAGCTGATGTAGATGGAGCAAATCGAGATGGAACTAAATAGGAGGGAGGAGTGGAATCCGACTATCGCGACCTAAACTGTGCCTCACTACATTTTACGGTAGCGGCGTCTTCGGGACACATAAAGGTGAAAGGGTCAGACGCAGGAAAAGAAACAGAAAAATGGCGTAGAATCCTCGTGATAGCAGAAGGAAAGATGAGCTTATCACGGGTCGCCGCATCTAAATGAAAACATCTGTAATAGACAGAATGAAATGCGAAGGAAAATCTATGGTAAGATGCTCAAGGAGGGATAACAAAAATCGAGCACGAGGCTCTGTGATGGAATTGTAGTGAGAAAGCGGATGAAGTACAAAAGTCATCACCATGTTTAAGAATCTAAGACCTTTAGCAAAAGGCCGACATGATGTATACTGACGCTCACCCCACTTAGAAGGGAGCTCACAAAAAGCTAAAATGAGAGATCCTTGGAAACAGTCCAGAGACGCTCACAAGAAGGATAATCAGGAAACTCTATCCTAGGAACCTGAAGCACATCCGCAACTAACTGCGATGTGACAGGGATGCATATACCTCGAACGCGAGTGAAGAAAAGAGGTACTGAATGATCAATCCCGTGCATGTTGGAGTAAAACTCCTGGATAAGCATGAGAGGACATGTGACCGGGACGTCACATAGTGACTCCTATCCCCAACTGTGAATGACATCAGGAAGGTCAGTGTCGGCGAAGTTCGCCAAAATGACTTGGCGTTCCGAATGAACACCTCATCTAGAAAAGTTCTCCGAGAATGCCTTGTGGGCATCATCATCACGGAACCGAAGAGTAAGACGAGCAAAATCAGAGGATGAAGATGCTCCTAAAAGAAGAGGGTTCCGAGCCGGAGTAGATTTACGCTTAGGTGCCATAGACACGACTAACGTAAACAGAATGAGAGATAGAGAGAGAAGGAGACAATAAAAAAAAGTCCCAAAGCAATTCAAGTATAACAAGTATATTGAATATAGAGTAGGTATGCATGGGGAATGTATGAACATGTGACATGCAAAAGAAATTTCATCATGGGCTCAGCCCAATCCAATCCTACCAGCACACAAACATATTACACACATCTAAATGCATGAAAATACCATTATAATGCAAATGTGATGCAATGCATGAGGTTTTGAACACACTTAAATGTAAACCCATCCTAAAATTTTAACAAAAACTCATCAATTTTGAAAAACCCAAAATTTTTCAAAAACCCTAAAACCTAAGATTCAAAAACATGAAATGCATGAAAAATGAAAGAAAAGAGATCATACCAAGTGATTTGAAGCAAAGAAGGGCAGAAAATCACGTGGGTTGAAGGTTTTGAGTGAGAAAAGAGAGTTTGGGAGGTGAACAGGTGCGGATAGATTAAGAGAGATCGAGGAAAATGAGAACCGGATCGCACGAGGAGCTTAAATAGAACCTCAGTAAATCTCAATAGATAGCTAGGTGTCGAGGAGGTGTCGAGGGGACAAGAGCTTTTACGATCGATCCAATAGCTATCGAGAAGATGTCGAGATTGCGATAAGAAACAGCTTAAGAGCTCGATAGGTAGCCTAGTTGTCGAGAGGTGTCGAGCAACTGCCGAGCTATCTGTTCGCAGGTGTCGAGCTATCTGTCCAGCTTTATTGAACACTTTTTCTTCACTTATTTCTTGGTTCAATATTCATGGCTTTAATACTAGACTTGAACAACATGTTCCTTGAAGTATTAAACGCATCCTAGATCTACCCAATTACAAGTAAAGTGTGTTTTGTCAAAGAATTAGCCAATTACATAAAATATATCCTTAACACTATTTTTGATAATCAAACCAAAGTTGTTGGTATTAAAGAAACAATATTCCCACAGATAACTGGCAGACGTGGTAGTACACACCAACGTGTGGTTGCCCTAAAAAATAGGGATTTAGATCGAGAAGTATTGCAGTTGATGCAATTTCTCTCAATGGTCGAGATTAAAGGTTGAAAAAAAAAACAATTTTCAATTTCAACAATTAGTTAAAAAAAGTTAAGAAAAGCAAAAAGTGAAAATTAAAAAAAAATTAAAAAATAAAAATAAAAAGAGTGAGAAGGAAGGAAGGAATTGCATTAAATGCAAACCTTGTATATTGCACTTAATCTCAATCCAAAAAATAGCCAATACTAATAATATTATTGAATCTTTTAAGAGCAATGTTAAAGCCACAAACTTAGGACAAAATTGGCCTTTGCCATTTTCGAACAAAATAAGTAGTATTCTGCCCCCTTTTCCAAACTAATTAGGAAAATGTCATTCTTTTGAAAATCGACTTACTTAAAATCAAGTTAAGCCCTATAGTGATGTTTTTAAGGCCTATAACTCGAATTCATGGAGCTCGAGTTACAAAACGTCATTGTAGGTCCTTAAAACGTCACTATAGACTCCTTAAAACGCCACTATAAGGTTCCAGATTTTTTTTTTTTTAAACTCAATTTTGAGTAAGTTGAGTTTCAAAATAGGAGCATTTCCCTAATTAGTTTAAAAATAGGGCAGAATGCTACTTATTTTGCCCGAAAAGGGCAGAGGCCAATTTTGTCCCACAAACTTATATATAACATTTTTAGAAACTGCTGAGGTACACATTCTTATTAGTTCGCATTTAGGCTTACCATTTACATCACATTTTTACTTACCAATAACTACTCACCATATCAACAATTTGTATTAAAAAAAAATGTAACTTTAGCATTTTCCTTATTTTAATTTCCATAAAAAAAATTTATACATCTAAAATATAAAACAATATATATAAGCCCAAAAAATTAGCCCAACAACAAAATTACCAATAGCAAAATTTTTATTATAAAAAGAAAAAGCCCAATTAATCAATTTTCCCCAAAACAAACAACCCGTTCTTTAAAAAATTTTAAACAAAATAATTTTTTCTTTATCCAATAGCATAAATAGATTAAAAACTAAAAAAACAAAAACAAAAACAAAACGTAGCCGGCTAGTGTTCACTAGTTAAGAATGATCATCTATTGCCCTATTGGCTATTAGTATTAACCAATGGATCATACGACTTTTAGTCATGACTTATCCACCACACTTGGTTTACTGTGTCTCCTTAGTGATCAAGGACACAAAAAGATTCTAATCTAACTATAAAGTATTGTGTTCATAAATGCCTCACCCACTAAAGTTGTTGTTATTATAAGAACCATACCCCACAGACAATTGGTCGTCGTGGACCTAAATTGAAAAATACGTATACAAGAAATCAGATTGCTTTGAAATCACTATACATTAAATTTGGTTAATAAGCTTTTTCTCATTAAATTTGGGCACAAATATTGGAATGTTGTTGTTAAAACTAAAACTAGGGATGTATTCGATATTGGTACTAGTCCCCAATGCGATGATGATGATGTAGATACATTTTGAGAACATTCCTTACAATGTAAGTACTAACAATGTACATGATGATGTGAATGACAATCTTGGTTGGGCTTAAGATGATGTAGAGGGCATGACAATCGATACCCCGATTATTAGTGACAGAGACGTTCATGAACCCCAATTAGACAAAAATAAGTTTATTGATAATGAGTCAAACAATGAGGAATACGATGAATATGAGTACATTAATGATGAGTAGTTTAACTTGCTTTTAGTATTTTTTGTGTAAGTACATTATAGTTATTAACGAACTAGTAAATTGTTAGTAGCATATGTACCTTTCTAGGGTGTTCAAACTTTGGCATCTTCCATATGGTATTCTTTAATGTTATTTCTTTAATATGTCATGAGTATTACTTGCTAGAAATAGCGACAAATGACTACATGGTATACGTTGTTACTTGTTTGACAGTAGCCTTCTTACTTCCTTTGTATGCAATTTTGGTCTATAATTATTATTATGTTTTTGTTATTAAAGTCTTGGACGCAGGAATGCCTACAAAACACCTTCTGGCAGTAGTGGAAGTTGGGCAAGGCTCTTCTCAATCACTAGGGAGTCAATACCAAGAAACACAATAAGCCCATAATAGGGAGGAAGAAAGACCACAACCCGAGACAAGTGACGATGATACACAACCACCAGGTAGTTACTTGTTTTCAATTTCATCCTTTGACAGTGTTTAGTACTAGTTGTGAACTTTGTAAATTAGTTCGTAATGGTGGTTCACTAGATAAAGATGATGCCCAAGCAACCCTTGCTGATAATAGGCATAAAACTCGTGGGCCTACGCATTATCAAGATATATGGAATCTTGCACTAGGAGTAAAAATGTTGTTGGAGTTAAACAACACAAGCCAACAGAGGGGAGAACGGGATTGAATGGTTGGGTACAATCCCGAAAATTTACTATCTGTGCCCACTTGTGCCTCCTCATTGGATGAGCATGCCACAACAATATAGACAAGAGTGTTGGGTGGCGATTGAGGTAATAGCAACTACAACTTTTGCATGTTCTTGTACTAATTCTCATTATAAGTTAAAAAAACTCTTTTAATCTCCTTAAGAAAGATGAGGAAAATTTAGCAGTAGGCCCATATGAAATTTCCAAAGTAAAATTTTGAGAAATTTCCACCTTGAAATTCATCATACACAAGAGATAGAACTTTATGTGTGTATAACTTAGTTAAAGATACATAACAAAATCTCATAAATAAATGAGAAACTAACATTTTAGCATGAACATTTTTAGAAAAATAAAAATAGAAAAAGGAAATGGTAGTAAGAAGTTATGAGATGGATAAGTAAGATTAAAAAATATAAAAGATTAGATAAAAGAGAAAGAAAAGTATATAACTCTAAGTTATTGGCAAACAAAAATATATTTCTTACTTACTTGTGTTTTTGTTTTTTCTTTATTTTCTTTTCTTTTGAGTTGGAGAATGAATTTATTTTTTGATATGTCTATGCCTCTTAAACAATAAGGCCCAAATCCAAATTTCATTCAAAATCCAAACTTTTTTACTTGGTTCTTAGACACAAAATCAAACCCCTCATGTGCAAGGGCTGCTCTCACTCACGCCCAAATTCTCAGTTTATCACGCCTACAAATTGGATGTTATTTTGTTTGTGACTCACGTTCACTTGCCACATTTGCGGTGAAGAAGGCAAGGGTGCTCACAATGTGTGTGTCCCCACACACACATCGACTCACGTTTCCCAGTTTGCTTAATGGCTTGGGCCTGTTTTTGAGTCCATGAAAGAAAATGAGCCCATATTCCACTATATAAGCAGCATTTTAGGTTAAAGTGTTTTTTAATTTTTGTTGAGAGAAAGGTAGCGGCGGCTGCCTATGATGCGGAGAAATGCGTGTGCATCTTTACCCACCAGATCTGTGTATGTTCCAACTTGTTCTCTCCCCTCTTGTGTAAGGGTTTCACTTCATGTTCGTATTTGTTCTGTTAGTACTACTTGTGCAACTTTTGCTATCGCTAGTAGTTATGATTTCGAAAACCCAGATCAGTTCATGAATTATGTGAGAATTCGATGCAGAGACATTGATCATGGTTTAGATCCGTTTGATAAACTGCTTCATATGAACCTTTTGTCTGCAATTATAGATTTCATTAGTTTATATTTTGCAACTGCAACAATAAAGTATTATTCGACCGTGATTACTTTGTATAAGGATTTGAATCTAAAATGTTGTCTTCAATTTGTCCCATTCAAATGTGCTGATTAATTGCTTCTGCCATTTGAAATGGAGTATTTGTTGTTTTCTCTCTTAGTAAAAATTACGTCGGCCTATTATCATAAATTGTGGATCATTGACAGTTTATGTAAGGCAGACTCAAAAAGTAAAAAAGACTTAGATTTGGAATTCAAGAAAAAGATTTAGAAGCCAAGAAAAACAACTATTGGATTATGTCTTTCCTTGAAAAAGAATTTAGAAGCCAAGGAAGAAAAAAAAATTGGTAGCAAGTGGACAAAAAGAAGAATGAGAATGGTGGATCTGCATAGAAGAAATTATAATGCTAGTTGATGATAATTGTTTGTAAAATTGTAATAAAAATATTTAGTTTGATTTATAAAAGTGTTCATCTCTTATTTTTCAAGTTTCATGATGTGTTCATCAATGGATATTGTAAGACAAAGAATTAATGAGAAAATTAGTCCTGACAAGTGAGGTGTACTTGCGTGGTATATTTATTCCAAGTATTGCATGCTTGGGTTCCAATGTACATGGTGAGGTTACTCATTTCAAAAATTGGAAAATATTAAGTTAGATCTCAATATTTTAATCTATAATATCCTTGTAGGTAGAATGTGCAAAGCGCTAGGAAACTTGAAACTACAGGTAACTATTCTCTACCTTATGAAGTGGAGTAGGACTAGCTGACTAGTAAATGAAGTAGGTTCGACATTGTAGAAAATGGATGACAACGGTTGCTTAGTTGATTGCTTGGTAGGTAGCATGATAATATAAAAGATATATTAGAACAACAGACAACATGGACAATGATGAAACTTCAGTGGAAAACTTGTTTGATGACTGCGGAAATAAAAAAATTTGAGGAATCTCCTCAAAAGCTTTTGTGTAGGCTATCTTAATATAAATAATTGTTATCTTCATTACCGATTGCTCTCTCTTTCCATTTCGTTGGACAAGGTTACAATTTTCATCTTTGTACCTTATTCTCCTTTGTTGTTGCGTTGAAACCATGTTATATTGTTTGTCTCCCAAACTAAATTTTTTAAAACCTTAACCATTACATCTTAATTGCTTTTACTTAATATTTAAATCAATTCAACTAAGCCTTAATCCCAATCAAATTTGGGTTGGCTATGAAATCTTATCAACTAATAATTAAGATATTCAATAGAATCTCACTAGCTACGTCTTTACCCCAAGCTGGTGAAAGAGACACTAGTGACTATTCCCATTATTTAACTAGACAATCTTCTAAGTAGATCCAAAACTTCTGAATTAGTAGTCAAATTTTGTTATGGATGGAAGGTTGATTAACACCAATGCTGCTTTATAGAACCATTGACATATCTCAATAATGTATGGAATTTGAAGTTGGTTTAAAAGAAAAAATAAATGAAGGAAGTCATGATTGATGGGCTTGCATAGCTATTGAGTCTTACATGTGTCATGTTTGTGATTGTTTAGCCCAGAGAATAAGAGATATGGAAGGAGTAAAGTGGACTGAAACTTGGTGAGCTAGCCCAAGTATTAGAGTGGTCACCCTTAATTTGTAATATCTTAACACAAATGTCCACATGCCCAAACTCCTACCATCCTTCAAATAGTGATATGCTCAGGGTGTTGTTGAGTACCCGTCCTAGCCTGAACTAGGCCTAAAAGTTCGATATCTAGAAGCTTGGGCTTTGGATCTTTGGCCAGGAATGGGCTACACCTTATAAACCTCAGGAGACAAAGTAACTCCTTTACGGATGAGCATATATTACAAAAAGAAAAAAAGAATTTGTTGTTATACTGCATCTCCGTAGATTGTCTAGAGTCTAGAGGTTAATAAATAAAGTTCCCAAAAATAGATTGGTTCCAAATTTATTTGATTCAAGAGGTTTGAGTTCCTAATTTTTTTTTTTTTTTTTTATCAAACAAAACTAACTTCACATCTTGTGCTATCACCTAACAAATAAAATCATTTGCAATTTCAAGACTGGGCTTTGAGAACCAAGAGAAATAGCTAGATTTGATTCATTTGAAACTGAGAGAGATCTAGGTCTTCAACTTCATCTTAGTTCGCAAGATGGAGGACTATAATGCTAAGATTGACCCATATAATTGCCCCTTGGACCTCATGCCCTGTAGCATTGGAGAAATTATTAGGCCCATTAGGAGGACTGCTAACGTGGTCCTCCCTAACCTCTCAACTAATAAAATAATGTTATTTATGCAAATATGACATCACTTGGTAATTTTTTTTATTTTTTATTTCTTGTGCTCATGAGGAAGTCCACTCACGCATTTGCATAGATGAAATAGTCTTATTGGTTGGAAGGACCATATCAACAGTCCTCCTAGTGGACATAATAATTTCTTATAGTGTTGACTTAAAACCACCTTGCTACAACATTTTCGATAATCATGTTATTCTATTTTTGGGCTCAATAAATGTAGGAACTCAACATTTTTTTAGTGTAATTAATGGTACATTATAAAAATAACATTAGTAATAAACCCAAATTAAAGTGACAAAAGAATCATGTCAACATGTTAACAATTAAAAATTCTTGAAGCAGTTCAAATGTCCTTTAAGCAACTCTTTGAGCGCATTTTTTTGGACACCTCAATTGCTTAGGATGGATCGTACTATGACAATTCTCGTAGTCAGTTTCCTATTTTAAAGTTATCCAACAATTTCTACAAACAGCACATCACGAACCAGAAAAAATGGCACATACAACCAAAAAAGATGATATATCATTAATTCCAAGTATATGTACAATATACTAAGAAATGTCACCAAAAACAGGAATGTCATTCTATCAACTATTTCTCAATTTCCTTGACCATTCCCTTCTTTCTTTTCTATCTTTGAAAAAACCAAATACCATACACAAGGGTATTTCCATTTTCTTTCATTTTCATTTCATCTAATCAAAGAAAAAGTTAAAAAAAAAAAAGTAAGCTAAAAGGAAAATATTAAAAGGTATACTTGTTGGTTGGGGTTACTGGTAAGTGGTTAGGGTCTTCTTTATCTGATCAACATTTTGTTGTGCGATTCCGCCTTTAGGCAAAAACAGAACCACAGGACAGTGCCATCAAACACACAGCAGCTTGTTCCTCCTCCTTCAACTTCCTCCTCCTCTGGCACCTCTGTTTTTTCTTCATCACTGATGGTAACCTTTGCAGCAAGAAATCATTTTCCAAAGCCATTAATTTTGTCCTTAAAGACTCTCAGATTTCTGCCACCATTGCCAACAGCTTTAGCAGTGGGTGTGGTTGTGGCATTGGAATTGGATTTGGTGGTAGTGGCAGTAGCACGAGCATTTGATCTATATTTTTTTCCTACATGATACATGACTCAATCCCACATAGAATTCCTCCTCTTTCTGTCCCTGATCCCACAGGCATTACAGAGTGATTGAAAAAACAACAAACAAAAAGAACCATTAATCTAAAACACAAACACACAACACAAAATGACAAACAAAGAAGACTAATAAAATTGGAAATATTAAATAAATACCCAAAAATTTAAACAAATGCAACAGAATTGAAAAACATTTCCCCAAAGAAAACCCAAATTGAGGAGACTTAAAAACTCAATAAAAAATTCAGATAAGAAATCAGTATAAATAAATAAATAAATAAATAATATATATATATATATATAAAATAAAATAAAATAAGCAAACTGAAATGACCAATGGGTCTTGAGGATTGGCTAAAAAAGAATATAATTATAATTCAGCCACTAAGAAAAGAGAAACCCAAATATCAATCTCACAAACCCAACACAAATTAAAGGTGAAGTACCAAATGATGGCTTTGGGACTTCACCTTTAATTAGAGTAAAATTACGTGAGTATAGTGATTTATTTTGAAAATATTTTTTTTTTTTAAATGTATATGGAACATGCTTCCACTCTTATCCATATGCATGCTAAGTGTGTGTTTGGCATGAATTATTTTTGCCAACTTATTTTACTATTCAATTTATTTTTGCTATTATTTATGGGTCCCATTGCACTTTTTGATACTTTTCATAAATCTTATTATACTATTTTAGCTAACTTTTACCTTTATCTATAATACTCTCAACAAAAAGTTTTCAGTTTCAGCAAAATAAACGGATCTCAAACGGATCCTAAAATAAAACAAAAACAAAAACAAAAAACAAATTTCTTGTAATGGAGCAGATCTCAAATTTTATTTTGCAGTATTAGTATTAGTCTATTAACTAATGGAGTCCATAAGTATAGAGCTTGATAATCATATTATTTTCCAAAGGAATCAATAAATAAAGCATAGCAAACCGCATGTATGATCACAAGAAGATCAAGATACTAATTGATCAAAAATTTTGATTTGTCTAGTGATTTCAATTGAATTCTTTGCATGTTGGGAATATTCTTGACCTTCTCAAATAAAAATTACATTGTTTGACTAATTGTAAAGCACAAGGCTGTATATAAGGCCCAAATTGCTTGATATTTCAACTAACACATGTCTGAATACTATATATAATCGGATCAGATCCTTATAATTATGTTCACTGGGCACAAGGTCGATTGTTTCTTGCTCAAAAGAATTACTATTACAATAAGAATGATTACAATGCAATGAAAATGATGATAACTTGTTTATTAGGCCACCATAATAATATATATTGTCTTGAAATTATCAACACCATTAATTACGTAGATCTTTTTGGCTTTAGCACCAATCTTTGTACTGCACTGGCTAGTTGATAAAGTCAATAGTATGTTGTAATGTGAAGTTTTGCATATGCTCTACAAAGGGAAGCATCTTGTGGCTTTGATTATGTCTTGCTTGAGATAGTTTTTCTTTCTTTCATTCCCTACTTGGGGAAATTTCTTTCTTTCATTTCCTACTTTGTTGTTTCCCCAACAATCACAATACAATAACAATACGGGTTACTATTGAAGCAATAAGTCTACTGATTTTTTTTTCCACCAAATTCTTTCATTAGCATTACTTCAAGTGAAGTAATCTTGCAGATGCTTTGTCCCTTTTTCTTTTTCAGGCCACAAAGCAGAAATCTTATATTTATTCTCCTTTTTTTTTTTTTTTAATCTTCTCAATGATTTTTAAAGTTTTATTGATGTTCATCCTGCACATTGAGTTATAGCCTTTTAGGGTTGGATTTAGTTGGACTCTTTTTATTCTTTGCTAAAAACCATGTTTGATAATTTGAAATCCGTTGCATCATTTTCTCCCAATTAATTCTAGTGCACATTTGAAATTGAAAAATTCTACAGTTACACTTTCTTTTAGGGGAATAGTTATAAAAGTTATCACAACATCTTCCCAAAACTTGTTAAGGTGGTAAGTTATTATTGGATCAATATCACTTTCATATTAACTCACTATAAACATCATTTTTATGATACATTAATCACAACAAACAACATCAATAATTATTAAAAAAAATATTGTAAAATTTGTTCGGATCTTTAGATTTATCACATGCAAAATCCCTTCAAAATAAGAAGTTATAAAGGAAGTTATGATTGAAGTGCGTATATAGAAATTGAGCCTTACATTGGCCATCACCGATTAGTCTAGAGAGTGAGAAAATATACAAATGGTGTAAAATGGGCTGAAAAACTTGGTGATTTAGCCCAAGTATCAAAGTAGTTGAGCCATCACTAATTTGAAACACCTTATTACAAATGTCCAAAGGCCCAAATTCTAACCACCACCCTTTCTATAGTTGGGTGCCTAGTGCTTAGTAGGCTTGAAAGTTTAATATCAAGAAGGGCACATGATTTATGGCTAGGAATGAACTACAACTCTTATAGGTTAAAAACTCTCTTAGTCTCCCTCCCTAAGCTAAATGAGGAAAACTTGCAATATGCCCAAATGAAATTTACGAAGTACAATTTTGAGTAAATTCCACCTCAAAATTCATCATACCCAAGAGATAAACTTTATGTGTGTATAAAACCTAATTAGAGAAACAAAATAAAATCTCATAAATGAATGAGAAAATAACATTTTAGCATGGGCATGTTTAGAAAAAAAAAAATAGAAAAAAGAAATGGTAGTAAGAAGTCATGGCATGAATAAATAAGATTAAAAAATATAAAAGATTAGATAAAAGAGAAAGAAAAGTATATAACTCTAAGTTGTGGGCAAGCAAGAATATATTTCTTGCTTGCTTGTGTTTTTGTTCTTTCTTTTTGTCCTTTGGAAGAGTGACACTTACCTCATATTCCCTTCACCTTTCTTTTCTTTTTCTTTTTTTGGGTAGAAAATATTCCCTTCACCTATTTTTCTTTTTTGGGTAGAAAATATTCCCTTCACCTTAGTACCTAAATCAAACGGTTAAAAATAAATCTCGGGAGACAAAAGTAACTCCTTTAGGGATGAGTATACATTACTAAAAAAAAAAATGAATTTACTGATATACTGTATCTCCATAGATTGTCTGGACTCTAGTGGTAAATAAATAAAGTTCTCCAAAATAGATTGGTTCCAAATTTATTTGATTCAAGAGGTTTGAGTTCCTAATACTTTGAAAAAGTGACTCTTATCTCATATTCCCTTTACCTTAGTAGCTAGCAACCGAAATCAAATTGATTAAATACCTGAAGAGACAAAATCTACTCCTTTTTAATCATAGTAGCAAATCTGAAAAAGAATTAAACCATGTGAGAGATGAGTATACACTATAAACTACTAAAAAAATAAAAGAATTTTCTGTTATATTGCATCTCCATAGATTGTCTAGAGGTAAACCAAAATAGATGGGTTCCAAATTTATTTGATTCAAGAGCTTTGACTTCCTAATATTTTTTATCAAACAAGGCTAATTTCACATTTTGTGGTATCACCTATTTTAATAAAATCTTCTACAACTTCAGAAGTGGGTCTAAAATCATCAACAATTGCATTCTTGCATAGTTAATTTATTTTTTTGTTCCTCATGGACTTATCCATGGCCATGATCACCATTGGGAAACCACATCATATTCGTGCATTTGCTCTTTGCAAGAATAGTAACTTCTTTGGACTTAAACTATAGGTGAGTTTGGCATTAGCTTTAAGCTTTTAGGTTTTATGTACAATTTTTTAAAACCTCACTTTTTCTTCGCATTTTCTCACTTTTTCAAAAATTTTCAGGCTAAAAGTATATTTTAGTACACTTTCAGCAAAACACTAGATAAGTTGTTTCCAAATAGACCCATATCTCGTACATTCAACTTAACTAAGTTCCAAGCCTCTTTATTTAGAACCTGTGCAGACACAATTGGCATTATTTTTTAGCCATTATTTATAGTCTTTACGCGATGGGGAGAGGTTGAGGAACCAATTGGCATTCTTTTGGAACACTGGCTGTAGTATATTATTATACTACAAGCTTTTGGGCATGGTCTTTGAGTGATGCATTTGTACAAAATTTGAATTTTATTTTGCCTCCTTATTGTAATTTCCTTTTGGTCATATTCAAATCAATTTGTCCTCCTTGTGAATTACACTCTCTTCCTTTTTCTTAGACGTGCAAATGAAGGTAGATTTTGATTCTCTTGTGAAGTTCATTAATAGTATTTTAATATAGTAGGTGGAAATTCAGAGAAGCAATGTTTTCAACATCTTACCTAGTACCTTCATTCTTACACTCTTCTGTTCTTTAGGAAATCTTTTTCTTTTATTTATTTATTTTTACCTTTTGGAGGGTTTTCACTAACTTGAAACACTTTAGGTCCAAAGTTTAACCACGTTTCCTATACTTGGGTGCTTAGTAGGCTTGAAAGTTCAATATCAAGAAGGGCACATGATTTATGGCTAGGAATGGACTACAACTCCTATAAGTTAAAAACTCTTTCGGTCTCCCTAAGCTAAAGAATTAGCATGGACATGTTTAGAAAAAAATAATAATAGAAAAAGGAAATGTTAGTAAGAAGTCATGACATGGATAAGTAAGATTAAAAAAATATAAAAGATTAGATAAAAGAAAAGGAAAAAGTATATGACTCTAAGTTGTTGGCAAGCAAGAATATATTTATTGCTTGCTTGTGTTGTTGTTCTTTATTTATTTCCTTTTCTTTTGAGTTGGAGAAGGAATTTATTTTTTGATAGGATAGGATACACTGTAGTAGAAGTCATTAATGAGTTCTTCATGACCTTAGTTCTAGCAATATTGAAATTGAGGCTAACTTGGAGGTTTTCCTGGGTGCGTTTTGAAGCCAAAATTGAATTCTTCTTTGTGTAAGTATTAATAGTTGCTTTTGCAAATTTATTCATATATACGCGTGTTTTTCTATTATTATTCATAAATAGTAAGTTGTTATACTTGCTTAAATTTGTCATATAGATATTAAATGTAGTAAATTTTTATTGCACTTGGATTAATACTATATTTTTGTGAGATATTACCACTAAATAGTTTGGTTATGTTACTATATTATTGGATCCATGCTTTTATTTAATATTTATTTATAAGTTAATCACATGCAAAATTTCAAAATCATAAGTTGCCATTTATCGTTAAATCTATAAGGTTAGCCGTTTACTACTAAATTTTTTGTTTAAAATTTTGTTGGATTGGCTTTGTTGTTTTGAGCTGTACTAATTGACTTGACCTAAGTAAAAAGTTGCATAAAAAAGCAAACTTAGTTGCACTTTCTACTTGATATATAGAACAAAGGAAAACTTAGGTTTGGGTTAGATACTTTTTAATGAATTACAAGAAATTAAGAATTGACATAAGCGGAACAAAGTAAAACAAATTATACTTTTTTAGTCTCAAGAATTGGGAGAAGAGACATGGTTCGAACTTTTGTTGTGAAAACATTCTTATTATTTATTCCTAACTTTTTCTGTTTATTTCCTTTAAATAAAAAATCAGAATTTTTTTATTTGTTTAAATAAATAAAAAACAATTAAAAAACTCATCTCTAACTCAATAGTTTTAAGTTTAACATTGCCGTCCACTTTTGAGATTGCATAATAAAAAAGCAATAATTTATATCTTTAGCCAGAGGGAGTTATTACAAATTGTATTGCCATATCCTTGGAAGAGATGATTTCATAATCAATCATTACAGTTTTTTACCACAACCATAAATTTTTTTGTCCCTTCCTGGGCCACGGCAATGCCTCTTAAACAATCAGGCCCAAATCCAATCTTCATTCAAAATCCAAACTTCTTTACTTACTTTTTATTAGACACAAAATCAAACACCTAATGTGCAAGTGCTGCTCATTCATAAACGTCAACCAAAAGAAGCCTTCAATCTTTTCTTAAATTGAAAAAAATCGATGTTTCACATCAAAATCGAGCAATAAAAAAAAATGCTACAAAACTGAAAAGGCAGCAATTCTCACGCCTATTGCTCGTTCTCTGTTTCTTTTCATCTATATATGATATAAAGATTTGGAATCAGCAATTCTCACGCCTATTGTTCTCTCTGTTTTTCTTTTTTGGATTCAGCTTTGTTATTTTGTTTGTGACTCTGTGCATGTGATACAAGAAGATGGAGCAACAACAACTTCTACATTTTTCCCATTCAAAGCATCCTTTGGTCTACTTTCAACACTTCAGAGGTCGAGCTACTTGTTGTGGGTGCAAAGAATCAGTTTATGGTCCTAGGTACTTTTGTCCAAATTCAGAATGCAATAGTTGGTACTGTCATCATAAATTATGTGTGGAAGTACCCCTTGGGTTGCACCATCCCTTGCACCCATTACATCCTCTTATTCTTTTTGACGAAAAAACTGGTTATCTTGAGAAAGAAAATAGCACATGCTAAGTCTGTAAGGAATCTCGTAACGAATACACTTATCGCTGTTACCATTGCAACTTCAACCTTCACATCAAATATGTTGTTTTGCAACTTGAAGCCAAATTCCACGATCACCCATTGACTCCCATTGGCAAGACAATCACATTCACTTGCGACATTTATGGCAAAGAAGGCAAGGGTGTGCCCAATCTATGTGCCACATGCTATTTTTGGATTCATAGAAGCTGTGCTTCTTTCCTACTCAGACTCAAGGTTGTATATCACAAGCATCCCCTCCACATCACCCATTCTTCTCTTGAACTCCGTGAATCCGACACCCGATTTTGTCTACTCTATGTTCAAAAGGTGGACACACACTACGGCCTTTACTATTGCTCCAAATGCGATTTTGTTTCCCACCTCAATTGTGCTATAGACTGGAGAAACAAAAAGGACATAAATTTGCTGGAACTTAAAGATGAGGAGAACGAAGATGCAGAGCTCGATCAATCTGTTGAGTCAGCAGCCACTAGCGGCTCCATGTAGATTTTAATTATTATATGTAAATTTTAAAAATTTATGATTTTTTATCCTTAAAAAAATATTTGGGACCACCCTAAATTAGGCTCAACATAATTACACTTCAGACAAAATTTAGCGATGTAGATTAAGACTACAACTCAACTCAATATTTTTTTTATTGGTATGAATTTTGGCAAATCCATCATTGGATTACAATTTCTTCTTAAATTCTCCATATTTGCAAATTTTTAAAAAGATGAAATATCAATAGATATGTCATCACTCAAATCTTTAAATTTTGAATTTTCGTTGTCTAAAATTATACATAAAAAATTATACATGAAATTTGACATGCGTTTTAAGAATATAAAGAACATACAATTTAACATTTAAATTTTCAAAATATGTAACCATATTAATTTGTTTAGTGAGAGTTGTAGCCTTAGATTACAGCTTAATTTGTAGTCAAACTTTTCTTTAAACTTTGATCATTTAACAATATATTAGGTCCTTACAAACAAAAAGAAAAAGCCCAAGAAAATTTTTATGAAACTAAAATTTTGAAAAAAAAATGTAATTTGCAGCATTGATAATGAAACTATCATGCAAAAATTTCAAAATAAGAAAATTTAAAAAGGAAATTGTAAGACTTTATGTCTTTGTGTGTGTATGTGTTTTTTTTTTTTATGGCTAATATACAAAGTTCTATTTTTATTAAATTTTGTATAATTTATGTTTTTTAATACCACCCTGAAAAATATTCTTGAAGCCGCCACTGGCTAAATACATGACACGCGTGCTTAGAGACTTTTTTTTTTTTTTTTGTAAGGATTAATTTAGAACATTTATTATAATTTGAGATTACTACATTTTTCAATCACTATAAAAAAATTAAAAAAAAAAAAATAGGGGTGTGATGAAAAAAATATATCACCCGCAAATACATAACACTCATCACACTCCTTAATTTTTTTTTTTATAATTGAAAAATATAATAATTCTAAATTATAATAAATACTCTAAATTAACTTTTACTAAAAAAAAAATAGAAGAGTCTCTTAGTGTAGTCCTATTTAAAGACTAAATCCCAAAACTAGAAACACGCCATTCCTTTTTTTTTCTCTTTTCTTTTTTCTCCCTCTATGGCTGCTGCTATATCTTCCGAATCCAACACAATCTCAAACTATCCGGTAGATTTACTTTTTGATCTCGATGAAGCTCTCACTTTGACGACTGCGGATTCAGGCCTTCAGATAAAGAAGATTGCAGCACCGAAAGACATGCCAACTGCAACTGTTACTTCAACTATTCATCATCATGATCTTTGCACGGTTTGTATCGAAAGTTTGGGGTCAGGTGATCAGGGTAGTGAACAACAAGAAGTCCCATGTGGTCACGTATACCATGCAACTTGTATCGCCTCCTGGCTCTCTCGTCACAACTCTTGCCCTCTCTGTCGCTGCAAAATCTCCACCCAGACCGACTAGCTAGTATTGCTATTTACTGGAAAATTCACTTTTCTTCCGCTAAAGCTTGCTGTTTCTGTTTTGAGGTTTCTATAGCTGTTAAATACTCTATATCATATATGCTCTTGTAATTAAGTTGTAAGATTGTCTCTCTCTTTTTCCTGATTGTTGTATTATTATTAGATTTATAAATTTTGGCTAAGGGTTTTTTTTTTTTTTTTTTTTTTTTTTTTTTTTTTTTTTGATGATGAGGACCAAACCAAAGTTTCAAAGTTTCCTAGTAAATATATATATATATATATATTTTGCATTATTATGCTTGTAAATAGATGTATGAAAATATTGGAAGGGAAAAAAAATGGAAACGATATTTGTCGATAACCAAATATGGATCGATAAACCCAAGTACAAGTTTAGCCAAAACTTCGAGCTCCACGACTCTATATTATTTTATATTTTATATAAAATTATTCAATATTACAACTTTTTTTTATAGTAATTGTGGGGCCAGTAGCCCGAAAAATTGATGGAGTCTATAGAAGGTGGGCTTGAAGCCCAACGGCCCAGTCCGAGAACACTCATCAGTCCGAGAACACTCATCCGTCCGAGAATGCTCCTCTATCCGAGGATAAGATTCGTTCTTCAAACCAGCCTGCGATGTTGATGTAACTATTTTAATTGTCAAGGAGCTTTGCGGAGTTACATGCAAACCAAACTAATGAATATTGATCAAAGGGGGAACCGGAAAAGATAACAAATATCTCCTAAAGCTGCTGCCCCCCGCATTAAATGCTTCCCACCTAACTCTCTGGCCGCATTAATGTGGAGGTGATATCTGAACAGTAATTAAGCAGCTTTATAACCACTAGGCGGAGGATCCGGGAAGGTCGGATGGGACAGAAGGAAATCCTCAGAAAGGAGCGTACACGTGTACGGTGAAAGCAAGACGGAGCAGTTAGTATATAAAGCGAAATTGGAATACATGAAGGGGGGATCATTTTTTTTAGAGATTTTGACAAAAAGAAATACTCTTTCTGCTGCGCCAGAACTACGTCTTTTTCTACTTACCGGAACTAGCTCTTATATCCATACTCTACAAATTTTTATTGTAAATGGTCCATTACAAATTGAGTCCCTACAATTGACGCCGTCTGTGGGGAGAGTTTGATCCAACCGTAAGAAAAGACAAGTGCAACAGCTAATGGCAGAAGGAGCACCACGGCAGGAGGGCACTAGTCCACACCAGGCAGAGTCCAGGGGACCTCAACAGGGCACCCCGTTCGTCCGCGAACGAAGGGGAGAACGCGAGGAAAGCGTGCGAACGACCCACACGGAGAAGAGTCAGTCTCAAGGAAAGAGCCATGCCTCCCACGCGAAGGACAATAGGGACATGCAATGTGAGATTAATATGCTAAGAAGGGAACTACGTTACGAACGACGAAAGAAAACGAATCAGGACTCGAAGCAACCCTCTGATGAGTCAGACGATACAAGCTACAGGCGACGGTCTAGAACTCCGCCCAGTGAGCATCTTTCCCATGATAAAGACCATTACAATCGGAGGACGTATAAGAGTCCACCTCGAAGGGGCTTGGGGAACGAAGCTTTGAACAAAGCACTGAGTCAAGTTTTCCGGTCACCGTTCACGCGACGCATAGAGGACGCGAGCCTTCCTCGGAGGTTCCATCAACCCACGTTCACCATTTATAATGGTCGAACAGATCCGATGGAGCATGTTAGCCATTTTAATCAGAGAATGGCCATTCAGTCTAGGGACGAGGCCTTGATGTGTAAGGTTTTCCCTTCAAGCCTTGGCCCAGTGGCAATGAGATGGTCAACGGTTTGTGAGAGAATACCATTGATTCCTTCGAGGGGCTCATTCAAGCTTTTGGGGCTCGTTTTATTACTTGCAGAAGGGTGGTTTAGCCGCTAAGGTCGTTATTATCCATGTCTAAGCGAGAAGGGGAAACACTGAAAGTATATTCTGACAGGTATTGGGAAATGTATAACGAAGTAGATGGAGCCAACGACAGTGTGGCTATTAATACCTTCAAGGAAGGTCTTCCAACCGATCATGATCTGAGGGGTTCCCTAACCGGTAAACATGTCACCAACATGCGACAACTTATGGACAGGATTGACAAATATACAAGGATAGAGGAAGATTAGATACGAAGTGGAGGAAAGTCCAGGGCGGTCCCTCAGGACAGGAGGGAATTTAGGTCGAACCGATATAGCAACAATCGACCTCGGAGAGACTTTGTAGGGCCGTCAGGTTCTGCTAACTCCCCAGCAGTCAACGTTGTGTTCTGAGAACCGGTACAGCGGGTTCTAGAGAAGATACAAGACGAGCCCTTCTTCAGATTGCCCAGTAGAATGGCAGGGGACCCTGCAAAGCGCAACCAAAACCTCTACTGTCAGTATCATAGAGACCACGGGCATACTACCGAGGATTGCAGAAACCTGTGGGACCATTTGGAAGAGCTGGTCCGAGAAGGGAGGTTGACCAACCTTCTACACCATTCCAGTACCCGAGGAAGACAGACAGGTCCGACATTGAGAGGAAATGCCTCTTCAAGAGCTCCCCTAGGCACCATAAATGTTATATTTGCTGCTCCTGGAAGAACGGGATCTGGTCCCTCCAGAATACTGTCCGTATCTCATTGTTCGGAAAGGGGCTCGAACACAGTGCCGAAGAAAGCGAAGCTGAACGGTTCATTGGTGCTAGGCTTTTCAGAGGAGGATAAGAGGGGAACCATACAGCCGCATGATGATGCTTTGGTGGTTATGATGAGGATTGGAGGGTATGACGTAAAGAGGGTGATGATTGATGATGGAAGCGCAGTTGAGGTGATGTATCCCGACCTGTACAAAGGGTTGAATTTGACGCCCCAAGACCTTACGGCCTATAGTTCCCCGTTAGTAAGCTTCGAGGGCAGAACGGTCATTCCATTGGGTATAATTAGATTACATGTGCAGACAGGTCTTGATGTGGTTGAGGTGGATTTCATTGGGTGGACGTTTTTTCTCCCTATACGGCAATTTTGGGAAGGCCTTGGTTGCATACTCTAGGGGCTGTTTCTTCCACTCTTCATCAGAAAGTGAAGTACCCGTCAGGTGGTCAAGTGTTAGAAATATTAGGAAATCAGGCCATGGCAAGGCAATGCATGGTGGCGGCTATTCAGCACAAGCCAGAGATGAGCTCATCGACCAGGGCCGAAGATAAATTATAGCAATTAAAGAATCCAGGAACCCTCTCTAGCAACACCGCCGAGGAAGCTGAGTGTGAGGGATTGGAGAGAGTGAATGTTGGTGATGACCCGGATAGGTACTTCCAAGTCGGAGCGCTATTACCTTTGCCGGAAAAGGAGCAATTGGTTGAGGTCCTAAGAAGGAACGTAGATATGTTTGCATGGAATGCCTACGAAGCCCCGGGGGTTGATCCAGATTTCATCTGTCACCATTTGAATGTCAATCCTTCAGCTGTTCTGAAGAAACAGCCCCCTCGGCGTCCTTCCAAGTTACATGCCGAGGCTATTAAGGACGAGGCGGACAAGCTCAAGCAGGCAGGAGCTATCAAAGAAGTGTTTTACCCTCAATGGTTGGCGAACACTGTTGTAGTAAAAAAGAAGAATGGAAAATGGCGAGTATGCGTAGATTTCACGGATCTCAATAAAGCCTGTCCTAAGGATCCCTTCCCTATGCCTCGTATAGATCAGTTGGTTGACGCAACGGTAGGTCATCCTCGAATGAGCTTCCTAGATGCCTTTCAAGGCTATCATCAGATCCCACTGGCATTGGGTGATCAAGAGAAGACAGCTTTCCTTACTCCCAATGGAAATTATCACTACAAGGTAATGCCCTTTGGCTTGAAGAATGCGGGGTCGACGTACCAGCGGATGATGACGAAAATGTTTAAGCCGCAGTTGGGCAACAACATAGAGGTTTATATTGACAACATGGTAGTAAAGAGCAAGGTAGTGTCCGAACACGTGACGAACCTTATCAGCACGTTCGAAGTTTTGAGGAAGCATAAGTTACGATTGAACGCCTCCAAGTGCTCTTTTGGGATTTGCTCGGGGAAGTTTTTGGGATACATGGTAACCCACCGGGGAATCAAAGTGAACCCTGACCAGATTAAAGCCATAAACAGTTTACAACCACCTAGAAACCCCAAGGAAGTCCAGAGGCTGACTGGAATGACTGCCGCACTGAACAAATTTATATCCAGGTCAGCGGACAGGTGCAGACCCTTCTTCCTTCTACTCCACAAATGGAAAGGGTTTGAATGGACTGAGGAGTGCGCTTTAGCATTTCAGCAGCTCAAAGAATATCTATCTCGGCCACCCATTATGTCCAGTCCTGGTGTGGACGAGGTTCTCTTTGCGTACCTGGCGATAGCCACCTATGCTATCAGTTTTGTGTTGATACGATTGGACAATGGCGTGCAGCGGCCAGTATACTACGTGAGCAAATCACTTCATGAGGCAGAGGTACGGCATCTACCATTGGAGAAAGCCATTTTGGCGATAGTGCATGCTACAAGAAAACTTTCCCATTACTTTCAGGCACACACCGTGGTTGTTCTGACTCAGTACCCACTTAGAGCTGTACTTCGGAGTGCAGATTACACTGGCAGGGTTGCCAAATGGGGCACAATACTTGGGGCTTTCGATATAAAGTATATGTCTCGCACTTCCGTGAAGGGTCAAGTTCTCGCTGATTTAGTGGCCGAATTTGCTGAATGTACTAAAGAAATAATTGCAAGCCCGCACGGTACAGATGAAAAATCGGTTGGCCTTATATCCACTCGGCCCCTCACTCCCTGGAAGGTATACGTGGATGGAGCAGCAAATCAAAGGGGATCGGGAGTGGGGCTGGTCCTAATATCCCCTGAGATGGCCATTATCGAGAAGTCTTTAAGGTTGGGATTCTCGGCCACCAACAATGAAGCGGAATATGAAGCTGTGATAGCAGGAATAGCGACGGTAAAGAAGCTCGGTGGAAAAATAGTGGAGATGTTCTCGGATTCAAGCCTGGTCGTGGGCCAGGTCAGAGGAGAGCTAGAAGCTCGAGATACTAGAATGCAAAATTACTTGAGCCGGGTTAGGCACATGCAAACGAACTTTGAATCTTTCGAGTTGTCCCACATCCTTAGAGGTGGAAATGCGCATGCGGACTCTTTGGCTACCCTTGCTACCTCCTCGGCAAAAAACTTACCTCGGATTGTCGTGGTTGAAGATTTGAGCTCACCCACTCCAATTGCGGAAAGCTCTATTCAAATCAATCAGATCAGCTCAGCACCTAACTGGATGGATGCAATAACGGCATACCTGGAGAAGAATATACTGCCCGAAGACAAGTTAGAAGCAAACAAGATAAGAAGAAAAGCTCATCGATTTTGGCTGTCCGAGAACAAGAAATTGTACAAACGCTCTTTCTCTGGGCCTTATCTGCTTTGTGTGCACCCTGAAGAATTAGAGGCACTTCTCGAAGAGCTACACGAGGAGATTTGCGGGAGTCACACAGGAGGAAGGTCTTTGTCTCACTGAGCAATCACCCAAGGATATTGGTGGGCTGGCATGCAAAAGGAAGCGCAGGAATATGTTAAAAAATGTGATCAATGTCAGAGGTTTGCTCCAAATATTCATCAGCCTGGGGGGGTCCTTAACCCTCTTTCTAGTCTTAGCCTTTCGCGCAGTGGGGCTTAGATATTGTTGGCCCTTTCCCTAAGGCAATTGGGAATAAGAAGTACCTACTAGTTGGCACGGACTATTTCACGAAGTGGGTCGAAGCGGAGCCCCTGGCCAATATCAGGGATGTGGATGTCAAGAAGTTTGTGTGGAAAAACATCATCACCCGATTTGGGGTTCCTCAAGCTCTTATCTCTGACAATGGTCTCCAATTTGATAGTAAGGCTTTCAGGAAGTACTGCTCTGACCTGGGAATAAAGAACAGATATTCCACTCCAACTTATCCACAGGGAAATGGACAAGCCGAGGCTGTCAACAAGGTCATTGTGAGTGGGCTCAAGAAGAGGCTAGACAATGCGAAAGGAAGATGGGTAGAAGAGCTGCCACATGTATTGTGGACTTACCGAACAACCCCACGACGATCAACAGGAGAAACCCCATTCTCTATGTCGTATGGGACGGAGGCCGTGATTCCGCTAGAAACGGGTTTTCCCACGTTAAGGACCAATACTTTCACCCCCGAGGGCAATGATGAGCTTTTGGGAAAGAGTTTAGATCTGATAGACGAATGACGAGAAAGGGCGATGGTTCAGTTAGCCTATTACCAACATAAGCTGAAGCAAGGCTACGATGCGAATGTGAGGCTAAGGCCACTAGCTCCTGGGGACCTAGTGTTGAGAAAAGTCTTGGGGAATACCAAGAACCCAACTTGGGGAAAGTTAGGGCCCAATTGGGAGAGACCATATCGTATCACTTCTGTAGCAGGAATAGGGGCTTACTATTTAGAAGATCTAGACGAGAAAACTGTACTCCACCCTTGGAATGTAAGCAACTTAAAGAGGTATTACTATTAGCACAAACAATTCTGTCATATGTTTCTTTTTTAACTTAATTGGAGTTCTATTACCTGTATTCCTTAAAATCAATTCAGATAAGAAAACTAGGTACTGGACAGAACCAAGGCATTGCATGGTCCTCGGACTCAAGCCTCTGGTGAAACCAGATACTTCAGATAAGAAAACTAGGTACTGGACAGAACCAAGGCATTGCATGGTCCTCAGACTCAAGCCTCTGGTGAAACTAGATACTTCAGATAAGAAAACTAGGTACTGGACAGAACCAAGGCATTGCATGGTCCTCGGACTCAAGCCTCTGGTAAAACCAGATACTTCAGATAAGAAAACTAGTTACTGGACAGAACCAAGGCATTGCATGGTCCTCGGACTCAAGCCTCTGGTGAAACCAGATATTTCAGATAAGAAAACTAGGTACTGGACAGAACCAAGGCATTGCATGGTCCTCAGACTCAAGCCTCTGGTGAAACCAGATACTTCAGATAAGAAAAGTGAGTGTTAAGCAGAAACTAAGTAACGACAGGCCCTCAGGCCACTTCTTAGTGGAAATTAATACAATTGCGATAACTACTGGAGCATTAAATGGAAGCCAAGTTATGCAAGGTCCTCAGGCCGCAACTTGGTGAAAATCAATACACTCCCTGCTACTGAAGCGTTAAGCAGAACTTAAATCATAAAAATTAATGCACACAATGAAAGTTGGCACCTCTTAAATTAAGTCTATACGATCATCTTTATATATCAAGATAAATTCCATGAGTATCACTTAAGGCATTTTTAGGGTGTTCAACACCTCAACGGACTAATTATTCGAGATACTATCTCCAATTCGGTCTGATATTTCTTATAGTGTTTGATTCTACTTTTCTAGAGTCTGAGATCATCTGAAAGTATAAGAATATTCGCGCAGGAAATTATACGAGAAATAAGTAAACCCATGATATCATATATAGGTCTGAGAAAAGAACTATGAGTCACAATCAAAAATATACACATAAAAATTTCTTTTACATCAACTATTTGTTTAACTTTATTTGTATTTTGGGTGGTGGGACTTTTGCTGTTTCTTGAAGAGGAACGTCCTTCTCCTTTGAGGCCTCCCCAGCGGGCAAAATGGTAGAAGCTAAGTCATTTTTAAAGCTTCGAGAAGTTTGCCCATCCTTTGGATCCTCTGCGACTTTGGCTGAGGAGGTCCCTTTTCCCGCTTCGGGCACTTCAGGCTGTTTCTGCTGATTAGTTGGGAGAGGATTCTGACCCTGAGCCCCTTCTGATGAGCCAACCGCAGTAGAGGAAACCTCCTATTGCTGAGGAGAAGGGCTTGAGGCTCGTATGGCTGAAGGAAAAAAAGTGTTCTCTGGCCTTCTCAGTTCTGATGAAAGCTCGACCCCAACACGGTTGAGAGCCTCTTCCCAAGTTTGCGCACAGTACGTTCGGCACACAATTGGGACCTCAGTCCTGAACCTGTCCTCGGTCTCGGCTACGCCTTCGTCATACCCTCGTTGTTCAGCCTCATCCTTCGCCTTCTCAGCCTCGGCTCTTGCTTTTTCTGCCTCATCCCTCTCCTTCTCAACCCGACCTCTAAGCCTTTGAGCTTCTTCCAGTTGTTTCATCAGCTTCGATATTCTCTCCTTGGAAGCTGTCAGTTGGTCATTGATGTCCTGGAATTTTTTCCTTTGATCTTCAGTTTGCTTTTGAAAGGCAGACAGGGCTGAATCAGCGCTTTTTCGAGCAAGTTCTTCTTCTGCCAACCTTTTCCTCAGGTCCTCTACATTTTGCTCACTATTAGTAAGCGCCTTGGAAGCTTCACTCCTTAATTCCCTCTCCTTGTCCCATTGGAGATATAAACTGCTGGTCATTTCCTCTAGCCTGAAAGTGGTTTGAACAGCCTGTAAAAAAGGGGGAAAAATGAAAGAAAGAAAGGTAGTCAGAAATAAAGTGAACTAAAAAGAACGGAAGGAACTGTAAGAATGCTATACCATGCCCAGGTGCCTTTTTATGTTCATGAAGATTTCGTTTTTCTTCATCTTCTTGAGCTCGGCCATATCCCGAGGGAGAAGGAGGGTTTCTTCTAAAGCGGAGGCAACATGGCATCCAATCCCGCCATTATAATCTCTGATGGAGGCATCTGCCCTCAAGGGCTCACCACCGAGCATGCGTGCGGGAAGCCAGGCTTCAGGCTCCGAGGGCTGGACGGTTTGCTTGGCACCCGCTCTAGAAGTCCCACGAGTTGTCTTTTGCTGTTTTGAAGGTCGCTGATCCTGACTCTCCTGGGCTGGATGAAATCCCCCAATCTCCACCACATCCTTGCCTTTTTGCTCTCTCTTCCTTTTAGGATCAACGGATTCAACCCCTTGAGGTTGGGAAGGTTTAGGAGAAGGCGGAGGAGGGAGATTGGTCTGAGGAGACCTCCCTGGAACCTCTCTTCCAGATTTGCCTTCAATAACATCAAGCAAACTTCTTTGGCTTTTTCTTTGAATTCCCATGTCAACGGGAGTCGCTTCGGGAGACTGAGGTTGATTAAACACCCCAAATTCGTCCGCAGAATCTGAGGCCTCCTCGACTATTCTTTCTTGTTCCTCTTCTTCCTCTTCCTCCTCCACTTCCGGAATAGCAAGTCGTGACGAGGAAGCCCTTACGGAAATAGCAGCTTCGGGTAAGGGTTGAGAAAAGGGGGTGCCTTCAGGGATCCGAACACCCTCAGGAACTATGAACCCGGACCTTTCGAAGGCTACGCTGATTCGGTGCAGCCGAGGACCTTTGGCCTTTATTACACACTTGGGCGCTAGAAAGGATGTGGAAATTGGTTTGTACCCAAGGATGATGTGCGCTGCCCTTAGTTGACCGTCAGACGGATTCTTGTATATCTCAGATCTTAAAATTTTATCCAAGCTCTCCCTGTTAACTAGCCCAAATCGACGCTGAGTAAAACGCCTATCTGCAGAATCATCAAGACAATGACGAAACTCCCGTCAGGAATGAAATTAACTCAAATCAAGAAGTACAAATTAAGGTGCAAGGGTGTACAGCCCAAAAACCCCACCTGGTTCACCCCCCTTGGTCGGGCATGGTAAACCGTCATTCCACGCGCCGGAAAAGATAAGGAAATCATCTTTCAGACCCTTGTTCGATGTAGGGAGACACTGGATTAGCCTTATCTCGGGGAACCTAGACCTAAGGTAGTACCCCGCATCCTTCAAGTGTTGGAGGTTGTAAACCCAATTCACGTCGTGATGGGTAAGGTCCAAATTTAGCCTCGCATTAAGGGCCTCTATACTCCCTAACACCCTAAACATATTTGGGGCGCATTGTGTGGGAGACAATCTAAAGAACCTAAGGAAATTAGTAATGAGTCTGCCCATCGGGATAGTCATCCCTCCCTCTATGAAAGCAATCATCGGGATGACTACTTCCCCTGTTCGCCTTTTATCGTACCATTCTTCCGCGGAAGCGTACCTCATACCCACCATTGGGAGAATCTTATACTTGGCCCTAAATTTCTCTATTTGCTCCTCGGAATCAACTAAATACTTAAACCTACCCATTTCTTAAGGATCGTGAAGAGAAACTAGAGAAGAGAATGGAAAACTGAAGAGGGTTAGAGAAACTTACAGTTGTGAAAATAGGCTCCTCGGACAAACTTCAGGTATTTATGAGATCGTTGATAAGAAGAAAGGAGGGACGGGATCAGTGAATACTTGATAAGATCGTAAGATTTTTTATATAACTGAAAGGAAATTTGATTTGAAAAGCTCTTTATAAGGGCACAGAAATCGTAAGCGGGAAAAATCCCGCTCATAAGTTGTGGTGATCCTCCACCGTTAGATTCGCATCTTACTGGAACGTGGAGGACAGAGAAACTGCCATCATTTAATGGTGGCGTGCCCCTGACGCCGAAACGTCAGGAACGTGTCTTGGGCAGGTGAAAAGGATTCTGACATTTGGAAAAGCCCAATGAAAGATTTAAGGATGTTATATCAAAATCCCCCTTTTTCCAAGATAACAAAAAGGGAGATTTTGAGAGGCTATTGTGGGGCCAGTAGCCCGAAAAATTGATGGAGTCTATAGAAGGTGGGCTTGCAACCCAACGGCCCAGTCCGAGAATACTCATCAGTCCGAGAACACTCATCAGTCCGAGAACACTCATCCGTCCGAAGATACTCCTCTATCCGAGGATAAGATTCGTTCTTCAAACCAGCCTGCGATGTTGATGTAACTATTTTAATTGTCAAGGAGCTTTGCGGAGTTACATGGAA
The DNA here is from genome assembly GCA_023621385.1 of Quercus gilva. Classification (NCBI taxonomy): domain Eukaryota; kingdom Viridiplantae; phylum Streptophyta; class Magnoliopsida; order Fagales; family Fagaceae; genus Quercus; species Quercus gilva. Next base: position 2,631,623 of record CM042476.1, read on the forward strand.
ACCAAACTAATAAATATTGATCAAAGGAGGAACCGGAAAAGATAACAAATATCTCCTAAATCTGCTGCCCCCGCATTAAATGTTTCCCACCTAACTATCTGGCCGCATTAATGTGGAGGTGATACCTGAACAGTAATTAAGCAGCTTTATAACCACTAGGCGGAGGATCCGGGAAGGTCGGATGGGACAGAAGGAAATCCTTAGAAAGGAGCGTACACGTGTACGGTGAAAGCAAGACGGAGCAGTTAGTATATAAAGCGAAATCGGAATACATGAAGGGGGGATCATTTTTTTTAGAGAGTTTTGACAAAAAGAAATACTCTTTCTGCTGCGCCAGAACTACGTCTTTTTCTACTTACCGGAACTAGCTCTTATATCCATACTCTACAAATTTTTATTGTAAAGGGTCCATTACAAATTGAGTCCCTACAGTAATTATTCAGGACTATTTATTTAGAGTAATATTTCCTCCACTCAATCCTATCAAAAAATTTAATTAATGCAATCTATTATTATGTGAGAGGAAGTTGTCATCTCTAATAACTCTCTAATCTATTGTCTAAACGGAGAAGGTCCAAGAATCTCTTAAATTGGTATAAACTGGATTATATATGGATGTGGCATTATTTACGACGACTCATCAGTAGTCTGTTCACATAATAAATGAATTGTGTTTATGAAAAGTCGTAATCTGGCTTTAATTAGTTGAAGTTGAGAGAATACGCACTGCAAGTAGTTGGCATGATAGCCGGCATTCCTCAACTCTTTAATTATATTCCCAATTGCAATTTGCAACGCTAGTGATTTTTTTTTTTTTTTTTTTTTGATGGGTGCTAGTGATTTTTTTAATAATGAGTTCAAACTTCAAAGCCAGAAAAAAAAGAAGCCACTTTGACGTTTATTTTACATTAACATTAATTTGGGCGTTACCTCCAAAGTAGGATATTGAATGCTAGTAGTAGTAGTATTATTATTAGTAGTATTATTATTAATTGTACTAGTAGTATTATTATTAATTGTAGCTGCTCTGCTTGCTTTCCTTATCATTAGAGCATCATCATCAGGTGTGCCAAATGCCAAATATTTGGTGTTTGACACACCAAACACCTAAAACAAAGCATCATAAGATGTGTTAAATGTGTCAAAATTTTGAAACATACTACAATACCGTTCCATCTTTGAAACAGTACAAATAACTATGCTAAAAAATAAAATAATTTTTTATTTCATTTCTCTCTCTTCATTTATGACTCTTTTTTCTCTCTCTTTCTTTTCTTCTTTCTTTCTCCAGAACCTCCCCCTCTCCCTTTTTATTTTTCTTTTTTTTTTTCCCATTTTTTCTTTTCTGTCACTTTCTCTCTGCGCCTTCACCTTCTCTATCTCTTTTTTTTTTTTTTTTTTCCTGTCACTCTCCCTCTCTGTCTTTTTTTTTTCTTTGCCTAGACCGTTGCCATTGAGATCAGCCGCCGTCGTGGAGTTCAGCCTTACCAATGAGGCCGTTGTCGTGGAGCTGTGGAGATCTCTTATTCTGATCTCCCTCTGTTTTTTTTTTTTTTTTTTTGGTTGTGGATTCCATGTGATTGTGATTATGGGCTGTGCTTGGGTATGGTGGTGGCGGACTGTGCTGTGTATGTTGGGGTTTTGTTGAAGATTTTGAGTTTTTTTTTTTTTTTTTTTTTTTTTTTTTTTTTTTTTTTTTTTTTTTTTTTTTTTCTCTTTTGTTGTGGTTTTTGGATTTGGAATTTGTTGGAGGATTCGGTGATTGTGGTTGTAGTTTGTGGCGGTGGTTGTTGGTTCTTGGATGGTGGTGACTGCCGCTGGGCTATGTGTTGGTATATTGCTGGGTTTTAAGTAAATATATTATATTCACGTGTTATAGATATTATTTTAATGTTTAGAACGAAAGAATAGAACATGTGATCATGGTTTTCAGACCCGGACCGCACCGTACGGTCCGACCGGGATAACCGGAAACCTCTCACTAACACGGTTCTTTTAACCACCAGAACCGTTCTATGCACAAAAAGCACGAAACCGTTCGAGCCGCGGTTGAACCGCCCGGATTTGAGAACCGTGAATGGTTCTCACGGTTCAGATCAACGCTTAAAAAAAAATAAATAAATAAAAAATATTACAAGCTCACAGCACCTTATCACCATGGTTGAAACTTCAACCACTATGAGATGCTGTCAAACATTGAAAATATTGAGATCCCATCATCTTTATCTCGCTAGCTCTGTCTCTCGTTTGTTCTCTATCCAGAACTTTTTTTCTTAATCTTCTTCTCTTTCTCTCCCTGTCTTGTTTTCCTGCCTCTACTCCGTCTAGATGGTGCGTAAATTGGTTTAAGAAAACTAAAGAAAGGTAAAAAAAAAAAAAGGCATGAACTGGGAAGTTGGAGACTGGAGTGACGGAAGAAATGAAGTTGTGGTGTAGAAATCAAGGAGTGACAGAAGAAATGAAGTTAGAAGATAAAAGAAGGTAAAAGAAATAAATATGTAGAAAGTTAGACTCTGACTTGGTGCAGAGATTTTTTTTAAAGGTGTGGTGGAGATTAACTTGGGAAATGGAAGCCTTGGGAAATAAAATAAATAAATAAAAAAAAAAGGTAAAGTTGATCCAAACGTGATGTGTTGCTGTGGAGTGACAGGTGGAGGGAGGGAATAAAAAGAAAAAAATTTTAAATTTGTATTGGGTTAGAAAGAGAAATGTGATGATTATTATATTTTCACAATAAATTTTAAGTAGTGAGCTGTCATTATTTGAACAAAAAAATAATTTCAATAATACATTTAAATTTAAATCAACTTATAATTTGTTGTAAAAATATTGTAGACGTAGATATTCTAGATTAGAAATTAACGTAATGATATTTTTACTTAATATTTTTATAATATTTATACAATGAATTCTTGTATTAGATTAATATTTAAAGTAACGATAATTCTCTAAATGAATTAGACTATTTTAGTTTATTTTTTTATTTTTTTTATTAATATAATGTTTTTTATATATTTAAAATAATTATTAAATTAATTATGACGTCATTACGGTTCAATCCCGGTTCGACCTCGCTTTAACCTTAAAAACCTTGAACCTCTCTCTTTTACGGTTCAATGAACGGTCCGAGTTTGAAAACCTTACATGTGATGAATAGTGTATTGTAAAATGATGTGGTAAACTAATAAAGTAGACTTTTGACGTGTCAAAATAGCATTTTTGATAGAATAGCTAATGGTGATGCTCTTATGGGGGCAAATGGCATGGTCCTCATGTATACGCAGATCAAAATCAAATTAATAACTACATCGGTTGTAAAGGGCAATGTGTATCATTCATCCACTTTTTTTTTTTTTTTAAAAAAAAGGCATGATGAGCCTGTTTGCAGTGGGATACACACACAAAAAAAACAAAAAACAAAAGGGCATGGTCAGAATACTAAAATGTCAAAATTTAAGCTAGTTTGGAACAAGTTGTACAAAGTCAAAGGATCCAGCGATTTTGTTGTTTTAATTGCAAGTCATACATAGAATTTCAACTTTGCCATGTCCATTCCATAGCCCAAACGTCGTTCGGCATAATTAACGCATTATATAGGACATTTATTTGTTAATTGATCTTCATCATCTTGATTCTCGACAGAACAAAATAGTGAAATTCCAAGCCATCAAGCTAAATTCCCATCACCGCAACCGCAACCTCTAGCTAATAGTAATACCTATATCATCTCTGCATATGACCGAAGTCTGCAGCTGCGCAAACTATTACTATTATTATTATTGTTAGTCCATACATATCGATTCGTCACGACGACTTTGTAATCAATATCTCTATCCATCACTGTTTCATCCAAAATTTACGGGAAAAGACCCAAACAAAAAAAAAATGTTATGCCAACCCATCACCATCACTTGGTCAACTCAACTGAGTATCAAAGATAATATATCTTTTAGCTACTTGCTGAGCATATTAGACAATCAATTCTTTGTTTCATGTTTTAACCACGTCCATATAATTTAATCTATAAATTAATTATAATAAGAGCAATAGTGGCAACAAAAATGGAAAGGATTCTTGTAGACTTGCAAACAATTGACCATATGAAGTTCTTTTGTGGGCCATAAATATTCTATAAAAAGACAAGACCTATATACAGTACTTAAGTGTTGTTCCCTAAATTTCTCTTTTAAAATTCTGCCATGTGAATTTTTTCTCATAGGAAGAAAGTATATTTTTTAATTAAGTAATCACATGGCTAAATCTTAAAAATAAAACCTAAGAAACAACACCTAAGATACACCAAATAAATCGAAACGAACTGTTAACCAAAATGGTTATTCTACCACAATACATAGAGAGGCTGGCCAAGAAGAATGGTAGCTGCCTGAGTAAAATTAACTTAATAGGCTATTAACTTCACTACAAACTACTATATACTTTCCACAATCATTTTAAAACAAAGAATACTATAATATATTTGCTTTCCAGAATTTTTGAGAATGCAAAGGTCAAACATCATTCTTTTTCTTTATTAATAATGAATGTTACTCTAATTAATCACATCATAGATCATCTCATTGTTTAATGTGCACTAGTGTGTAACCCTGTGTATATGCACGGGTACATTTAAAAACAATTACAATTACATATATATGTGAGTTCAAATTAAACTTGGTATAATAATTACAATTTACACATTTTTTAAGCCATGAATTTTTAAAATATGTAATGGTTTCTCATTTTATATATTAGATCTAGACTTTTCAATTTTTGCACTCAATAATTTACTTGCCACAAAAATTAAAAAAATAGATGAGATACATGGTGCAAAATTGAACTCCAATTAAAATTCAATTTAGAATTTAATTAAATTTAGGCTCTTTGATTTTTGCACATAATAATTTACTCCACACAGAAATTTAAAAATTAAATGAGACGTGGTGTAAAATTAGACTCTAATTTAGAATTTAATTGGATTTTCTCTCAGTCTTACCTATTAATATATATATATATATATATGAGTTCTTAATTGTAGCTTATTTCTAGAGTGAGAGTTTCAACTTATGGCGTCCGCTCCTAATGATAGCTTTTTATCATTAAACCAAGACACCAATCAATTTTTGGTGTAGGTGGAGATTGAACCCAGATTGAACCCAGATCTCATATACGAAGACTTTACCAATTGGACTTTAATATTTTTTTAATCTTAACAATAAGATTGAAATATACAGCATCTAATTAATGTCAATTACTCTTTCTTTCTTCTTTTGTGGAAACGAGATTCAAATCTAAGTTGTTTGTTTGATGATAAATAAAATCACCTAAACTTTAATATTATTGATACAACAGTAATATGCATGTTTCCTTAAAATTGAAGTACATCACATGGCACCTGCACCTTTCTAATCATGCATATGTTTCTATTCTATTTATTTAAATAATTTTTGGATGCTCAAGTGTAAATTTTTTATAAATAATAATTAATATATTGTTATATTAAGAGAGATTGAGACATTCTTTCCTTGGCTATCCTCATTTCTCAATGTCTCTCTGTACATATTAAATAGTCATTTTCTTTGGTATAAATAATCCTTTAAATACTCAATAGAATCCAAATGCTTATCTGACCTACCAAATCTTTTTTTTTTTTATAGAAGTGTGGATTATCTCTTTGAAAGTAACAATTATTATTATTATTATTATTATTATTATAACAACAGCATCAAACAAGCTTTAATATTCCCAAAATTTGACATCCTTGTCTACCATTGCTAACTATTTATGGCATGCATAATTCATTCTAGTGGGGAAGATGGGCCACCATCAAGGGCGGCCCAAGCGTTTTGGAGGCCTAAGTGGAAATCTTCAAATGAGGCCTTCATGTTATCACTTAAATAATATTTAACTAGCATTTTATATAATAATTTTTTTAAAATCCATTCATTTTAATTTTTAGTATGATTTTTTTTGAGAAAATGCTAAAGTTATAACAAATTTTACTACAAACTGCTGTTGTAATAAATGTGATCAATGACATGAAACTTACAAAAATACTAGAAATATTATAAAATTTACAACATGAGAATTATAAAGATATATCACCAATCACAAATATTCATTCAAAAATGCATTCAATAGTTTGTTGAAATCTACCTATCATATTCATTGTCACATCAAATTATAAAAGTTATAAAGACCACCACGCACCCTTGGTGCAGTGATCACTTCACTTCAATAGTTTGTTGAAATTTACCTATCATATTCATTGTCACATCAAATTATAAAAGTTATGAAGACTACCACACACCCTTGGTGCAGTGATCACTCCACAAGTATAAGTTCTTGTGGAGTGTGGGGGGCAATAGCTGAGATTTAAGTCTCTAGAAGAGAGTTTCGCACGCATATACACTTAGATTATGCTAGAGTAGAATTTTTATCTTGTATAAAAATAATTAAATAAATAAAAGTTAAGTAGTAAAATTTATAGGATTTTTAACATTTTCCTATTTGAATTACTTGTGATTAGTAATACATCTATTTGTAAGATCTGTTTATTTAAATTTGTCTTATCTTTTTCTCTAGCATTACTTAATTCTTTGAGCCTTCTTAATAGTAAAAAAAAAAAATGTTAACTAAAATATTTTAATATCTCTCAAAAATATTTATATATAAAAAATAAATAAATAAATTTGCCCCCAAATTAGGGGCCTTCTCTAGTAAGGGGGCCCTAGGCAATGGCCTAATTGGCCTAAGCCTAGGGCCGGCCCTGGCCACCATTAATATTTATTCTTTGCTATTAGACCAAAATGTGCAAGACGTACAGTAAGTATTGGTCCACCACTACAGTGTGACTTAGTAGTAGGAGTTCTTATATTACTACATATGATGTTTGACAAGAATTGAGCGGTTTGAATGGTAACACCTCAATAAATGTATTGTACCCATTATGATAGTCTTACCAGGACTCCCTCTAATACAAATTGTATTATTTATTGTCATCATTTGGCGAGGAATTGATAAATCCACACCGAATATCCCTTTTTTTATTTGGAAAGAAAAAAAAAGTGTTGGTCCACGTGTTTTATTTTGGACTTCGGGACTTTTTGCTTTTGGATGTACTCATCATCAACATGTTTGAGAAAGAGCCAGATTATTTCTAGGATTTTGTTATAATTAATCATTTTTGGAAAAAAAAATTCAGAAATTGAAAAAATATTAACAATTTTTTCAATTTTCAAGAAAATATTTCCAAAAATTGATGGCTTATTGTGTGTCTCAAAGGCATACATTAACTGGACCATTTTGCCTGTGACCATGGCCTGATTTGATGGGCACTAGAAAAGATATATAAGATAAGATATAGCCCTAAACATGTGACGACTGACAAGGCCATGTACCACTCACAGTTAAGCGTCATCGACATTGAAGACATGAAACAGACTTTAATGAAATAAATTTATATCTTTCCAGTACGATTTCAAATTTTTTTTTTTTTTTTTTGGTTAACAGGATAGATATTATATTAAAAACCAGCAAAAAAAAAACATTACAACCTGCCCACAGAGGCTAGAGTATACGATTTCAAATTTTCATGATGTTGATGAATGTGTACTCAATTCCTAGAAATAATGTGCAACATTATTGGATATGAAAAATCGCTAGCAAACACTATTTGGATATAAAAATATGGGGCCTACGGGATCCATTGTAACTATTCAGATTGAAAAGGCAAAATTTACAGGGATGTTTGGTACATAAACTTAAACACATGTTTTTAGTTTTTAAACAACATTACTCGTATTTTCACACATTTTTTTACCCACACGTATTTTTAAAAAAACTAAAAACTGTTATTTAAACGCATGCACCAAACGCCCTAATACTCCAAAACTCTACACTTTTGGTAACCTTCGTTCTTAATCAGTGGAATATGACTAGTTTCACTTTTTTTGAATGTTGGGATTTTTTGTTTGCACCATGTAAAACTAAATTTTCTAATTCCTGATTAAAATGCACATTGGGTTTTTGTTCCAAAAGGTGACGATGAGCTTGGACCAGTATTTGAGTAATTTCTTTTCCTCCTAAAAATATTCTTGAATATTCGGGAAAAACAAAACAAAAGATAGATGTGACAACTAGGAAGACGTTTTACACTGTGGTTGATAATATATGCCAGGTTCATGACATGATTTTCTACACATTTGCCCTACATGTTACAACTATAAACATATAAGATTACACAGATTTGGGATCAATGACACTTGTGGAGAGGAGACTCGAAAGGATTAACCCTATGTTTGGTTTGAGGGAAAGGAATGGAAAAGAAGAAAAAAAGAATAAGGGGGAAGGGAAAAATGTGGGATCAAGTGATATGTTTTTCATCAAATTTGGCTCATTTTTTTTTTTTTTTTTTCATGCTCTATCTAAACAGCGGAAAAGACTTAATTTCTCTTTGTATTCCTTCTCTTCCCCTCAAACAAAACATAATGTAAGTGAGTATTTCCCTAACTAATGAATTCTATCTTCTCTAACTATTAGAACATGCTAATGTTAACCCGAGTTAATGCGAGCTCGAGACTTTCCAAATAATATTCATACCTAAAATTTCTAATCAATTAGTGGCATAATAATATATTTTTCTAATACTATATTATTCAAAGATATATACAAGAGGCTAAGATATAGTTACATCATGAGTAATTCTTACTTGACAATACATCATTTAATAATTTTTTTAGATTAATATTTTGAAAATCCTATTTTTGGATTACATCTTATCTTTATGTTTTCAAGAAACTTCAAATTTCATTTTAATTGAATATTTTTTTATTTAATTCATAAACTCATATTTTAAATACAATTTTAAAGTTTAAAAAAAAGTTTAAATTTAAATATTTCATGTATGGGATGCTTACTGATCTTTGATTTTCTTGATATGTTGTAAAAATGTTATGTGTAAGAAATAATATAACCATAAGCAGAATTACCTCTCCAATTTTGTCAAAGTACCTGTTTCTGCAATGTTAATGCATAATGCAATTTTGCTGGACTTGTTTGTTAATTTATTGAACTCAGATAGGATCTTTTCAATAGAAGTTGCTTCGATTCTTGTGGATATTAAACTAATATGTGAGAGTTCTGATAATAAAGTCTACTATCCTGAACTCAGATAGCATCTTTAAGATATAATTACTCTGCTCTAACTCTTAATAATAATAAAATAATTGTAAATAATTAAAATAATATAAAATAAACAATTAACATTCCTTTAATTTTATTAAAACTTTTGGGAATAGTGAATCGTAGATTTTATATACTAGTATGAACATGCAAAACTATATCTTCTAAGACAGTTTTTATTAAACCAAAAATTTATAATAGATTATCAATAAAAAATAATGCAAGCATGCACAGTGTGTAGGATAAAATGGGTTGCTTTCTTTGAACATAATATATAGAAATTTTTGTATGAATGGACTTTATATTCATTGAACTCTCCCATACATGAATTTTTTTTTTTTGGGAGAGAGAGACTCCCATACATGAAATTAGATTGCTTTAGGAAATATATAAAATTTGATTTATAAAGATTTTTTAATTTTTTATCAACTGAGAAATTTCTTGAACCATTGGGCCGAGTTTTTAGGCCCATATTCATAGATTATCTCCCCTTTCAGCAATAAGAGTTTAGAAGTGCAAGTATCACACATTTTGTTTGGGCCGCACTACATTGGGCCCTAGCCCAATCGTGCTTAATGGACAACGTTACAAAACTTTGAGTCTCCAAACCCAATGGATTTAATTGACAATAACAAATCACTTTGGGCCCCCAAGCCCAATGAATGTATGCATGAATTAAACATGTTCTTTTTCCAACTTTGGACAAGAAAGCTCAGGTTTTTGTGGCATTGTAAATCTAGAGGCAATGCACAGAGCTGGTATACGAAAAATGTTTTTCATATTTCATTCATTGAACCTTTGGCTAAAACCTTTGGTCATGTTCTACGTATTCCTCTAAGTAAATATTTTTGTGGGGAAATACTACTATACTAGGGTGTGGTTAAATTTTAGGTTAAATTACAAACTATACTCCTAAATTTTGGAGATGTTTGGGTTATATATACACTATGAAATTTTGGAATTTGAATTTTAGTCCCTAAAGTTCTATTCAGTTTGTATCAATAGTCATTTCATTCATATTTTCCGTTAAATGCCATATAAACTTATCACGTGTGTTTAATTTGTCTAATAAAATAATGTTGCATCATTTTTGTAACTTAAAAAGTTTAAATAATTAAATAATTAAAAATGACATGCATGAATTGATGTGCATAAATATATGAGAGAACATTCTATAATTGGCTCAAATTTTATCAAATTCCAAAAAGTAAAACACAAATTTAAGAGTTTCTACACAAAAACTATAGTTCGTACAGTTTCCAAAGAAAATAAAAACGTATGTGTTGTACTTCTCCTAACTCCCAAATCTTAAATTCTCACAAAAGTTTTATTCTACAATTTTATTTTTATACATCTATTGGTTTGTTTAATTTTCTCTTGAATTAAACGTAGCACCAAGCTAAATAATATATTGAATCTTGATCAATTTACTTTTCAGACAAGTTTTTCATTCATGAACTTATAGAAATGATCATATTCACTAACCTTGTATTTAATACATAATTCTCTAACACGAAATGAATTATTTAGATTACAAATAAATGAAAATTAATAATTACATATTTCATAACTTCATCTACAAACTTAGACAATTCATTCTCAAAGCATACACACACACACGTATATGAATGGGAAGTCTCCCTCACACAATTACTACATCAACTGGTATCAAAAAAAAAAAAAAAAATTACTACCTCAACAGTTCACATGAGACACAAAAGTAGGTAGGCATAAACTTTTGATGAAACAACCACGTACTTCAGCATGTGAAATTGGTCTGCCACCTCAAGTGCTGGTGATCCTAAGTCCAAACATATCTACAATGAGAGCCGTCGGGTTAGGCTACTTCAGGGCAGAGATAGAAGATCGCAGGGTTGGGATGACATCATGCATTACAAGATTGAGTCTTGTGAAGGTACGAGCATCAATATTATTACTGGTTATTACTAGTGGTACGTAGTTCAATGATGTCTTCGTTTTTGCATTTCCAAGCCTTGGCTGATTGGAAAAGTTAGGATTGGCCGATGGCAACATTGATGGGAATGAGATTCCTCCACGACGAAGGCGAAGGTGGTAACATGCAAGTTGTGATTGGAAGCATGGCAGTTGCCGAGCTTGAGGACTCAGAGTTTAAGATCTCCATATATTTGAAACTTACTATTACTTTAACTACAAAATGTTTAGTCTTCAAATTTTTTGGTTTGCTTTGAATTCTCAATAGACTTAATCTAATTATAGTAAGTTCGTTTAGCTAGGCTAAAATAGTGTTTTTATTTTTCATGAAGTTTGTATGAAATTCATTTTTCATCCCTAATAAAAAATTCCTAAAAATGTTACAATTTTTTCTTAAAAATATTTTTTGATAATTTAGGGGCTAAAGTAAGGACAAACTAATAACTTATTCAATAATTTAAAGAAGAAAAAAAAAATTAAGTTGAACAACAGAAGGTGTAACATTTTCTATAGTTGAAGAACGAATTTTTTTAAAAGAAAAGAATTTATAATGAAAGTAGAAATTCATGCACACGTTAATACAAAAACAATATTATTGTAACCTACATTTACAATAAAGTGGTTAAAATTTACAGTATGATATTTTCCTTAAACTTACTCTTTTTTTCCAAACTTAAAATATAAGCTTAGAATTAATTGTAAACAAAATACACCTGCGAAAAACTAACTATTGAAGTTCATGGAAATAGGAAATGAATTAATGTATTAATTGCAAGGAATGTTGGATTTTTATTTTTTTGGCTAAATGAACAAATTTTAAAGTGTGTTAAGACAACCTCATGACCATCCCAACTAGTGTTCACTAGCTAAGAGTGATCATCTCTATGCTTTTTTTTTTTTTTTTTTAACACAAAAGATTCACTCATTCATTAATATGTAAACAGTCATAATGCAAAGTGTCTACAGTAGGTGGGGGCTCATCCTCCATCCAATACAAAACATCCACAATGTTCTTAGCAAATCTAGCTAAGGAATGAGCCACCATGTTCCCTTCCCTTTTAACACAGCTAAGACCAACAGATTGCCAACCCAAAAAATAAGATCTAATGTCATCAACTACATGTCCATACAAGGAATTATTTACTACGGATGTCAAAAGTGCTCTCATGACATTTGAATTATCTACCTCAATTACCAGGTTTGAGAAACCAGCTTCCATAGCAAACTCCAAGGCTTTGCAACCTGCCAAAACTTCTGCTTCATCGCTATTGTGCACATACTCTCCCTTCGCCGACATAGCAGCCATCACCTCACCTACATGGTTTCTAATTATTGCGCCAACACCAGAAAAATTTATATCCGAGAAGACCGCTGCATCAAAATTTAATTTGTAGACATCCTGCGCAGGGGGCTGCCAATAGCTGCGACATCTTGGTGTTGCATTGGAGATAACCATACTTGCTTATGCTTTCTTGTGCTCGTCTAACAGTTCAGCTGCCCTATTATTCAACCACCTTGGGTCCTTCATATGTCCTCCATGTACAACCACGTTCCTTTGATTCCAGATGAGCCAAGCTTGAATAAAGAAAAGCTCCAACTCTGTTGTAGCTAACCTGTCCGCCAACAATTCAATAAGCTGCATAAAATCATAATGGTTAGTCCGAATTTTCTGCAACACGGTGAGACTTCCTGCCCAAACATCTTGTGCTGCTCCACACCCCCATATAGGATGAACAGCATCTTCGGGTTCCCTTTGGCAGGAGGACTAGACTCATCCATGTGGGAAGAATATTATGGCACGCCCTCCAGCCAAAAATTTTAATTTTCCCAGGTATTTTTAGCTTCCATAGCGTGCTCCACATCTGCTACCTTCCACTTCTATTTGATGATTCAGCCCAGCCAGCTTTCCTCAAAACCTGTCGTGCGAGATGGTACCCAGACCGAACTGAATACTCTCCCCTCTTATTATGCAGCCATACCACTGAATCCTCCACAACCCTTCGGCTCAATGGGATTCTGCAAATAGCTTCAGCCTCTTCCCGATTAAAATGTGCCATAATGATTTCCCTTTTCCACCCATAAAGGTCCCAATCAATAAAATTCGATACTCTCTAGCCCTCCTCCATTCCATGCACCGGATGTAGAATTTTATTTGGAGGGTAGTTTGGAATCCATTTATCCTTAGTGGCCTCAATGGACTCCCCATTCCCTACTCTCCAGCAACACCCACTCTTCAAAATTGGTAAGGCACCCACCATACTTTTCCAAACAAAAGAACTGTTTGGAGAATTTTTCGCATGAAGAAAATTACACCGGGGAAAATATCTGGCCTTGAAGTATTTAAACATTAGAGACTCATGATTTTTCAGCAACCTCTAACCTTGCTTGGCTAACATAGCAAGATTAAAGTACCTCAAATCTCTAAAGCCCATACCCCCTTCCTTTTTTGGTTGAGTTAAACAATCCCAAGTCTTCCAATGAATTTTCTTTTCATTGCCTATTTGCCCCCACCAAAATTTAGAACACAAGGAGTTTAGTTCATCACACAATTTCACCGGTAATTGAAATACCCCCATGGTATAAGCTTGAGCAATTGTCTTGATAAGCACTTCCTTCCCTGCCTTGGATAACATCTTCCCCTTCCAACCCTACAATTTTTCCAAACTCTATCCTTCAAGAAAGAAAAAATTTGGTATTTTGCTCAACCCACCAATGTCGGTAGATCCAAATAAGAGTCAAATCGCTGCACCTCCTTTACACCCAAGAGTGACATAATCTCATCCCTATGGCTACCACAGGTATTGCTACTAAAATAAACCGATGACTTCTCCATATTAATACACTAGACTGAAGCATTAGCATAAACTTGTAACATCTCATTGATCACCTACACCTCTCCAGTAGTTGCTCGGCAAAAGAGAATAGAGTCATCTGAAAACATTAAATTTGAGATTGTTGGTGCCCCTCTACAAATAGACACACCCTTAATTCGTATGTCCATCTCAGCCTTTGCCAGCAATGAAGTAAAACCCTCAGCACACAACAGGAATAGGTATGGTGATAAATGATCACCTTGATGGATCCCCCTAGATGGCCTGATGTTGCCATATGGCTTCCCATTAATAAGAACGGAAAAAGAAGGCGTGGTGATACATCCCATCACCCAATTAATCCAAGTGACTGGAAAACCCAACTTTGCCATAATACCCTACAGGAAGTGCCACTCAACACGGTCATATGCCTTACTAATGTCAAGCTTCAATGCAAGAGATCCCTTTTTGCCGAGAGTGCGTGGTTTGTAAAGTTTCATAGGCCACCATTACATTGTCTATGATAAGTCTCCCTGGAACAAAATCACTCTAAGTAGGGGTTATCGCACACACTTGGTGCGATGGTTAAGTCTCTTAGAGTGAACTTCACGTAGACACATATACACTTAGATTAGGCTAAAGTAGAATTTCTATCTTGTATAAAAATAATAATAAAAAATAACCCATGGATCATAAGGGATTTTAATCACGCTTTGAATCACACGATCATGATTCATCCACCAGACTTAGGTTCCTATCTCCTTAGTGATTAAGGACACACACAAAGTTTCTAATCTAAGTTGTCATATATTCATGAATGCTATTTTTGATAATCAAATCAAAGTTGTTGCTATTAAATAAATAAATAAATAAATATATATATATATATATGTTTTATAGACGTGAAGGGAAGCAATATTCCCACAGATACCTGGCAGACGTGGATTGGTGTTTAGTACACACCAACGTGTGGTTGCCCTAAGAAATAGGGATTTAGATCGAGAAGTATTGCAGCTGATGCAATTTCTCTCAATGGTCGAGATTAAAGGTTGAAAAAAAAAAACAATTTTCAATTTCTACAATTAATTAAAAAAAGTTAAGAAAAGCAAAAAGTGAAAATTGAAAAAAAAAAAATTTTGTGAGAGGGAAGGAAGGAATTGCATTAAATGCAAACCCTGAATATTGCACTTGATCTCAATCCAAAAAATAGCCAACACTAACAATACTATTGAATCTTTTAAGAGTAATATCAAAGCCACAAACTTGTATATAACATTTTTAGAAACTGCTAAAGTACACATTCTTACTGGTTCACATTTAGGCTTACCACTTACGTTACATTTTTACTTATCAATAACTACTAACCATATCAACAATTTGTACAAAAAAAAAAAAAAAAATTGTAGCTCTAGCATTTTCCTTATTTTGATTTCCATAAAAAAATTTATACATCTAAAATATAAAACTATATATATATATATATAAGTCCAAAAAATTAGCCCAACAACAAAATTACAAATAGCAAAATTTTTATTATAAAAAGAAAAAGCCCAATTAATCAATTTTTTCCAAAACAAACAATTCGTCCTTTAAAAAATTTTAAACAAAATAATTTTTTCTTTATCCAATAGCATAAATAGATTAAAAACTAAAAAAAAACAAAAAACAAAAACAAAAACAAAACATAGCCGGCTAGTGTTCACTAGTTAAGAACGATCATCTATTGCCCTATTAGTATTAACCAATGGATCATATGACTTTTAGTCATGATTTATCCACCACACTTGGTTTACTGTGTCTCCTTAGTGATCAAGGACACAAAAAGGTTCTGATCTAACTATAAAGTTGTTGTTATTATAAGAACCTTACCCCACAGACAACTGGTTCTCGTGGACCTAAATTGAAACAATCATATATCAATTGGGCATATTCTTTTATTTGTAAAATTTCCTTTAAAACTTTTAACTCTGAAAATAAATCTAAACCATCAATATCATAATAAACATCATGTTTGAGAAAATATTCAAGTTTAAGATAGTGTTTTTGCAAACTATCATCATCTAGCTGAGAGAGAGAGAGAGAGGCAGACAACAAGAGTGAGAGAGACAAAATGTATGAGTAAATTTTAGAGATTTGAGAATGTTTTGTGGGTTATTTTTTTAGACTGGATTTGCATTTTATCCAGTTGATTTTTGGTTTGTCTAGAGGTTAAGGATGATTTTTTTGGGATAATTAATTTTGTTTAGACCAGAGAATTTTTTGGGCTACCAATGTTTACAGGGATGTTCCAGATTTTTTGTTCTTTGGTCACAAGGATGTATCAGATTTCCGACCAAGTTAACCATGAACCGGTAATAAATTCGGTTTTTTAACTATGAGAACCGGGTATACATGATTTCTAAGAGAACCGGACAAACCGGGGTTCAACCTGAAAAACGGCTGAACCATAGGCTAGTTCAACCGGTCATGGAATAGGGAAAATCACGGCTGCCAGGATCCGAACCTGAGCTCTCTCACCTTGTAAGCACCAAGACTGAATCCATGACTAACGGACCAAGTGCTCTTCTTGGGAGCTAATATGCACTATTATTAAATTTACATGATTTATAGTTTCTAAACTTCTATATCATCTTTCTCAACATATTAAATATTACTTTTTTTTTTTCATTGCTAAATTAACTTTTTATTTAAGAATAATACCTATGCAATTTATTAATTTATTTTAAAAGTCGTTTTTAGTTAATTGAAATGATTTCTCTTAAAGGATTATTATAAAATTTCTTTTTATGCTTATTTATGTTGTACTATTTTTTATTAACCTTATAATGTACTATTTTATGTTAACCTTATAATATCATGAAAATTTCATTGAAATTTTGTTTCAATTTTTAAGATATTTTTAGTAAATTTTGCTAATATTTACAAATTTAATATATTTATTTTTATTTAAATAATTATTAAATTAATTATGACATCATCACGATTCGACCTTGGTTCAACCTCGGTTTGACTTTAAAAATCTTGAACCTCTCTCTTTTACAGTTCAATGAACGGTCAGGGTCTGAAAACCATGATCACAATACAAAGACAATATGGAATACGATTCCTATACTATTGAAGTAATCTTGCAAGATGCCTTTATCCCCCTTTTTTTTTTTCTTTTTTCTTTTTTTTTCTTAGGTTAGAAAGCAGAAAACTTATCAATTTTGTTGAGTGACTCAGGAAAAAAAAAAAAGTTTTGTCACTATCCATTCCTTTTTATATATATATATATAGTATTTAAATGTTATCAATGATTTTTAAGGGTTTTTTTTTTTTTTTTTTTTTTTATTAGAGTTGGTTGTTCCATTTTTTTCCCAATTAATTCAAGCACACATTTGAAATTAAGCAATATTAGAGAAAAAAAAAATTCACAAATTGTTAAGCTGACAAGTTATGATTGAAGTAATATCACTTTTAAATAGATTTATCATTAACATTATTTTTACTATGCACTAATCTTAGAAAAATTCATATCAACACTTGTACAAAAATTTGTGTCACCAAATTTATTGTTTGAAATTTGGTTCAAAGCGCCAAACCCCTTCGTTTAGATATTTGAAGAAAGTTGGTTTCAAAAGAAAAAGAAAATTGAAAGGAAGTTATGATTGAAGGCCCCAAACAGCTATTGAGTCTTATATGGGCTATGGCTATGACTGTTTATGGAAGGGATAAAGTGGACTAGAACTTGGTGAGCTAGCCCAAGTATCAAATTGGCTGAGCCACCCTTTTAATTTATAATATCTAAACACAAATGTCAACGGGCCCAAACTCCAACCACCCTTCATAGTAATATGCTTGGGCACAAGATTTCTGGCTAGGAATGGGCTATATTATAAGTTAAAACTCTTTTAGACTCCTCTAAAGCAAAATGTGGAAAACTTTGCCCCAGGCACATTGATGTACAAGCCGTTAGTCGTTCAATCTGCTAGACCAATCCAAATACTCTGGAAGAGTGACTCTATATAATCTCATATTCCCTTCACCTTAAGTAGCTAAATCAAACAGGTTAAATAAACCACAAGAGACAAAAGTAACTCCTTTAGTGTGGTTATGCCTTGCTTGAGATATAATAGGGCACCTAGGATGAACTTATTACCTAATTCACTACAAAAGTAACGTTTACCATACTGCCTAGAAAGCAAAAAAATTATTATGCAAGAAGTAATCTAGCAAGATGCTTTATCCCTTTTTTTTTCTTTTTTCAGGCCCTAAAGCAGAAAACTTATTAATTTTGTAGAGTGTCCCAAGAAAAAAAGGTTTTGCTACTGTTGTTCCTTTATTTATTTTTGCAGTATTTAAATGTTATTAATGATTTTTTTTTTTTTAAAGTTTTACTGATGTTCATCCTATACACAAGTTATAGGGTTGGTCATACCATTTTTTTTCCAAATTAATTCAAGTGCACATATGAAATTGAGTAATACTAGAGAAAAAAATTTCACAACTTGTTTTCAGTTGAAAAGTTATAATTTGAGTAATATCATTTTCAAATTGATTCATCATTAACACTACTTTTATTATGTACTAATCTTAGAAAAATTCACATCAACAATTGTAAAAAATTTGCGTCACAAAATTTATTGTTTGAAATATGGTTTATGTGCCAAACCCCTTTGTTTAGAAATTTGAAGGAAGTCATAGATTCCAGTTAACTCAATTAGTAAAGTCTCTGATGATTAAATAAGAGATTTGGGGTCTACTCCCCGCCTACACCAAAAACCTATTAGTGTTTTGGTTTGATGATAAAAAGCTATCATTGGAAGTGGACGCCATGAGTTTAAACTCTCTCTTAAAAAAATAAAAAATAAAAATTTGAAGGAAGTTCGTTTCAAAAGAAAAAAAAAAATTGAAAGGAAGTTATGATTGAAGGGCTTACATAGCTATTGAGTCTTATATGGGCTATGGCCACAACTCTTTAGCCCAGAGAGCAAGAAATATGGAAGGGATAAAATGGACTGAAACTTAGTGAGCTAGGCCTGAAAGTTCAATATCCAGAAGCCTTTTAGTCACAGGATTTCTAGCTAGTAATAGGCTACACCTTCTTATAACTTAAAACTCTTTTAGACTCTTCTAAGCAAAATCTGGAAAACTTTGCAAAAGGCCCATTGACTCTTTATCTCATATTCCCTTTATCTTAGTCCACCTTGTACTGAAGGCCCAGCAATGACCATTCTGGCCCGGTCTAACTCCTCCAGCTCAGAATTGATGGTTATCCCTTACAATTTTAAGAGTTCTTCGTCTATAACATTTTCACAAAAAATCATAGAAGTAAGTTGTTATTAGTTTTAATTTAAATCTACAACTTAAATTACTTTTTTGCTCACCCATAACAACCCACCACTTAAGATTTGTTGTGAAAATGTTGTGGACATACTTTTGTCCAATTCTCATGCCATATCAGCAAAGTCTATATGTGCTGGGTCCCACAAAAGTGTAGTTCTTACTTCTCATCATATTTGTTTGGTTAATAAATCACTAATCCATGTGATGCACAGGAAAATTATGTCATAAAAGTGATTTGATCAAGTCATGAATTAATTAGATCAATTTTGATAGACTCCAAAGTTGGTGATTTTAACATATTCTTAGTTTAGATTTTTATGGTATCTCTGGTGCCTTTTGTGGCTATAATTTTTTTAAAAAATAAATAAGAAAGAATTTCAGTTCATGCTGATTATTCTTTATCATTAAATTAAGATGCCAATTAATTTTTTGTGTTTCAAATCTCTTATTTGATGACAACAATTTTTTATTAGTTAAGCTATCTAGAATCTCGTTCATGGCTATAATACTTTATATATAGTTGTTTTTCAATATAATAGGAATTAAAGACAATTTTAACAAAATTGCTACTACATGTGATCAAGAAGTTGCCTTGCTAAAATAACAAAAACAAAAGTTTCTTGTAATTGAGCTTTATCTCAAATTTCTTTTGCAATATTATAGCACTCGCATCAGTGCTTGTATAATAGAAAAAATATCACATTTTATTCAACCTAAACCAAAAATTCACCCACATCAGGTTATGCAAAATTATATAAAGATACATGATTTCTACAGTAACTATGTAAATTTACACTAACACAACTCATTTTGTATTTAATTTTTTATTATTTCTTTATATATCTCAAGAACAACAGAAGAGAGTAAATGGTGATTGTTATGTGTGAAGAAAGACAAACAATTAAAAAAAATTAAGAAAAATTTTATATTATAATGAAATGTAGTGTAAAATAGATAATTTGATATAGGGTATTTTAAAAAGTGAGTATGTAAAAAAAAAAAAAAAAAAGTATGTTCTAATATTAAAATAAACAAAAATTTTTGCACAAGCTGATGTGATCAAATGCTCTTACTCTTAGTATTAGATAATGAGTCCATAAGTATTGAGCTTGATAATCGTGTTATTTTCTGAAGGAAACAATAAAGCATAGCAGACCGCATGTAAGATCACAAGACGAGCAAGATACTTATGGCCCATTTGGTAAGAGATTTCTAATAACATTGTTGTTGTTTTGTGGAAATACGTGTAGGTGAAAAAGTGTGTGAAAATATATGTAGTGTTGTTTAAATACTGAAAACTATTCTTTAAACAACAGTACCAAACACCCCCTTACTGATCAAAAAATCTGATTTGTCTAAACCTTTGCGTGCTGGGAATACTCTTGACCTTCCCAAATAAAAATTACATTATTTGACTAAATATAATTTGTAAAACATAAGGCTTTATCTAAGGCCCAAAATTGCTTGATATTTCAACTATCACATGTTTGAGTACCATATATATAATGATCAAATCCTTGTAATTATGTTAATTGAGTTCAAGGTCGATTGTTTCTTGCTAAAAAAGAATTACTATTATAATAAAAATGATTTCAAGGCAACGAAAATGAATAAATGATGACGATTACTTGTTTATTATGCCAATTTAAGAATTACTTCTTTTTTAATTGCTTAGATCTCTTTGCCTTTGGCACCAATCTTTGGTACTTTGATAAAGTCAATAGTATTAGTATAGCTGTAACGTGAAGTATTGCACATACTCTACAAAGGAAAGGAAGCATCACATGTGATTACTAATTATGCCTTGCTTGAGATATGTAGCATTAGCATTACTCCTAATGAAGTAATCTTGCAAGATGCTTTTGTCCCTTTTTCTTTTTAAGGCCACAAAGCATAAATCTTATATTTATTCTCCCTTTTTTATTATTTAAATCTTCTCAAAGATTATTAAAGTTTTATTGATGTTCATCCTGCACATTGAGTTATAGGGTTGGATTTGGTTGGGCTCTTTTTATTCTTTGCTAAAAACCCTAATTGGTATCAATTGTATCATTTTCTCCCAATTAATTCCAGTGCACATTTGAAATTGCAAAATTCTAGTCACAATTTTTTTAGGGGAATAGGTTACCTTTTTCCAAAATTTGTTAAGGTGGTAAGTTATTGTTGGAACAATATCATTTTCTCATTAACTCACCGTTAACATCATTTTTATGATATATCAGTCACAACAAACAACATCAATAAATTTTTTTTTTTAATATTGTAAAAGTGGGCTAAAAACTATATATGAGCCATCACTAATTTGAAACACCTTATTACAAATGTCCATAGGCCCAAACTTTAACCACCCTTTCTATAGTTGGGTGCTTAGTTTGCTTGAAACTTCAGTATCAAGAAGCGCACATGATTTTTGGCTAAGAATCACCTACAACTCTTGTAAGTTAAAAAAAAAAAAAAAAAAAAAAAAAAAAAAAAAAAAACTCTTTTAATCTCCTTAAGAAAGATGAGGAAAATTTAGTAGTAGGCCCACATGAAATTTCCAAAGTAAAATTTTGAGAAATTTCCACCTCAAAATTCATCATATGCAAGAGATAGAACTTTATGAGTGTGTAACTTTTTTTGAGAGAGATACATAACAAAATCTCATAAATAAATGAGAAACTAACATTTTAGCATGGACATTTTTAGAAAAATAAAAATAGAAAAAGGAAATGGTAGTAAGAAGTCATAACATGGATAAGTATGATTAAAAAATATAAAAGATTAGATAAAAGAGAAAAAAAAAAGTATATAACTCTAAGTTGTTGGCAAGCAAGAATATATTTCTTGCTTGCTTGTGTTTTTGTTCTTTCTTTGTATCCTTTTCTTTTGAGTTAAAGAAAGAATTTATTTTTTGATACGTTCATGCGTCTTAAACAATGAGGCCCAAATCTAATTTTCATTCAAAATCCAAACTTCTTTACTTGCTTCTTAGACACAAAATCAGACACCTCATGTGCAGGGCCAGCCCTAGACATTTCGGAGTCTAAGACGAGAACTAAAAATGGGGCCTTTTTTATACCTATATATTAATTAAATTAATTTTTATTTAATATTTTTATATTATAATATATTTCATTTAAAATCTATTTTTCTTGCCTTTTGAGATGCAAATTGACCAAATTAAATTTTTGTATTCAAGTTCTTCTAAAATCTCTTTTTCAATCGATAATATAGCAAATCCACTTAATCTTTCTTGGGACATTGTCGATCTCATATTAGATATGATTTTATTAATTTTAATTTTGAAAAACTTCTTTCTGCAAAAGCTACTGTAACAGGTATTGTTAGTAAAATCCTATAAGCAATGCATGTATTTGAGACTCATTATTTCTTGCTTATTCGTGATATTTTCATCTAAATTTTATGTTATATTTTGTTTATTACTAATAACAAATTTATCTATTGATCCTTTTTGAGACTCAATTAAATTTTTTTTTTTTTTAAGATTTTCATATCTTGATGCATATTTTCTAGTAGACATTTCTAATCAAACAATATATTTATAAATACTAAAATAAAAAATAACTTTCAAGTGTAGAGTAAATGAGAAATACAACCTGATTTATATAAAAAGTATTGTTGTAATTTCACCCATGGTTTTAAAAATAAAACCGAATATCAAATCGTTTTTTTTATTTCCGATTCAACCCTGGTTTTTGGCCGGTTTTTCGGTTGTTGACCGGTTTTGGAGCTTTTAACTGGACCGGACTGGCTCCCAATTCCCGATTGAACCGGTCAGACTGATCAGTCCGGTCCGATTTTTAAAACAGTAGTTTCACCGAATAATAACAAATTTTTAACAATCTCAACATACATAAATAAAGACTTATTCAATATATTACCACTAACTAAAATATATATATATATATATATATAAACACAAGATTAAAAAAAATAATAATAAATAAGCACAAGCATAACAAAAATTTAAGCACATCTATAGTACAAGGCTTATTAATTTATAAGACCCACTCACAAAAAAAATACAAAACAAATCCTATCAATAACCCAAAAAAAAAAGGGCCGAATCTTATTTCAAAAACGGCTGAATCTTAATATCTTTACAAAATCAGGCTTTAAAAAAAATAATAAAAAGAAAAAAAAAACTTGAAGGCCCAAAACCAGGGCCCAATCTCAGATTCTCAGTCTTATTACAAGTGAAGTCGAAGTGCCCAAACCCCAAATATTTATACCTGAAGTGAACGACTGGTGAGCACTGAGCAGTTGGCTGTTGAGGGAGGCGGAGAGCAGATTCAGAGAAAGAATGAGAGAGGGCCAGAGAGGCGGAGTGGCGGAGAAACCGAGAGCTTGAGCAGTTGAGAGAGGCGGTCCAGGCTTGCTGCCTTGCTTCAGTTGCTTGAGCAGATGAGAAGTGAACAGTGGAGTGGAGAGAATCAGAGAGAATGAGAGACAGAGAGAGGCGGAGAGCAGAGAGAAAGGTAAAATTTTTAGGGTTTGAATTGTTTTATTTGTTTTGATTTGTGATTGTTTTGTGGTCAATCTCTTAAACCGAATTTGTAGTTTATCTGGATGATTTTTGGTTTGTCTAGAGGATAACAATGTTTAACCGGAGATGCTTTTTTTTTTTTCCCTACTACCCCTTATTTTTAAAAATTTTGGGGCCTCCCTTCCACTTGGGGGCCTTAAGCAATTGCCTAACTCGCCTAAGGGAAGGGCCGGCCCTGCTCATGTGCAAGTGCTGCTCTCACTCACGCCCAAATTCTCAGTTTCTCACTCCTACATCTCTTTCTTCGTTTCAGCTTGCCAGCCCTGTTGTATTGAGTCACGTTTTTCTTTTTCTCTAAAAATATTGGATGTTATTTTGTTTGTGACTCACGTTCACTTGCCACATTTGCGGGGAAGAAAGGAACGGTGCTCACAATTTGTGGGTCCCGTGCGGTAGGGACACACACATTGACTCACGTTTCCAAGTTTGCTTAATAGCTTGGGCCTGTTTTTGAGCCCATGAAAGAAAATGAGTCCATATTCCATTATATAAGCAGCATTTTAGGTTACAGTGTATTTTAATTTTTGTTGAGAGAAAGGAAGCGGCAGCAGCCGAAGATGTGCAGAAATGTGTGTGCATCTTTACCCACCAGATCTGTGTATGTTCCAACTTGTTCTCTCCCCTTTTGTGTGTAAGGGTTTCATTTCATGTTCGTACTTGTTCTGTTAGTACTATTTGTGCAACTTTTGCTATTGCTAGTAGTTATAATTTCGAAAACCCAGATCAGTTCATGAATTATGTGAGAATTCGATGCAGAGACTTTGATCATGGTTTAGATCCGTTTGATAAACTGCTTCATATGAACCTTTTGTCTGCAATTATAGATTTCATTAGTTTATATTTTGCAATTGCAGCAATAAAGTATTATTCGACCGTGATTACTTTGTATAAGGATTTGGATCTGTTGACGCATCTCATCCTGATCCATATCCTAACGCATCTCATCCTGAAAAGCATGCATGCATTGGGAGATGCAGGATGCTCTAGATTAGGAGCAAGCTGATGAAGATGGCTTATACTAGATATTGTTGACTAGTTGTTACTTTCTCTTTTAGTAAAAGTCATGTCGGCGTTATTTTTTGGTTTTGGTACACAATATTATCATTGATAGTTTATGTAAGGGCTGACTTAAAAAATTAAAAAGACTTGGATTTAGAATCCAAGAAAAGAAAGCCAAGAAAAACAACTTAGATTATGTTGCCAAGAGGAAAAAAAAAAAACGATTTGAAAGCAAGCTGACAAAAAGAAGAATGAGAATGGATGGATTTGCATAGAAGAAATTATGATGCTAGTTGATGATAATTGTTTGTAAAATTATAAAAGTGTTCATCTCTTATTTTTCAAGTTTCATGATGTGTTCAATGGATATTGTAATTCAAAGAATTAATGAGAAAATTAGTCTCTCTCAAGAAATGCAAGACAAGTGAAGTGTACTTGTGTGGTATATTTATTCCAAATATTGCATGCTTGTGTTCCAATGTAAACGGTGAGGTTACTCATTTCAAAAATTGGAAAATATTAAGTTAGATCTCAATATTTTAATCTATAATATCCTTGTAGATAGAATGTGCAAAGCGCTAGGAAACTTGAAACTACAGGTAACTATTCTCTACCTCATGAAGTGGAGTAGGACTAGCTGACTAGTAAATGAAGTAGGTCTGACATTGTAGAAAATGGATGAAAATGGTTGCTTAGTTGATTGCTTGATAGGTAACATGATAATCTAAAAGATATATTAGAACAACAAGACAACATGGACAATGAAACTTCAGAGGAAAACTTGTTTGATGACTGCGGAAATAAAAAATTTGAGGAATCTCCTCAGAAGCTTTTGTGTAGGCTATCTTAATATAAATAATTTTTATCTTCATTACTGATTGCTCCCTCTTTCCATTTCGTTGGACAAGGTTACAATTTTCATCTTTGTACCTTATTCCCCTTTGTTGTTGCATTGAAAACCATGTTATATTGTTTGTCTCCCAAACTAAAAATTTTAAAACCCTAACTATTACATCTTAATTGCTTTTACGTAATATTTAAATCAACTCAACTAAACCTTAATCCCAATTAAATTTGGGTTGGCTATGAATTCTTATCAACTAATAATTAAGATATTCAATAGAATCTCACTAGCTAAGTCGTGACCCCAAGCTAGTGAAAGAGATACTAGTGACTATCCCCATTCTTTAACTAGATAATCTTCCAGGTAGACTCAAAACTTCTGAATTAATAGTCAAATTTTGTTATAGATGGCAGGTTGATTAACACCAATGCTGCTTTATAGAACCATTGACGTATATCTCAATAATGTATGGAATTTTGAAGTTGGTTTAAAAGAAAAAATAGATGAAGGAAGTCATGATTGATGGGCTTTCATAGCTATTGAGTCTTATATGTGCTATGTTTGTGATTGTTTAGCCCAAAGAGTAAGAGATATGGAAGGTGTAAAGTGGACTGAAAACTCGGTGAGGTAGCCCAAGTATTAGAGTGGCCACCCTTAATTTGTAATATCTTAACACAAATGTCCACAAGCCCAAACTCCTACCATCCTTCAGATAGTTATATGCTCAGTGTGTTGTTGAGTACCCCTCCTAGCCAAGCCTGAACTAGGCCTGAAAGTTCAATATCCAGAAGCTTGGGCTCTGGATCTTTGGCTGGGAATGGGTTACACCTTATAAACCTTACGAGACAAAGTAACTCCTTTATGGCCTGTTTGGATGTTTAAAAAAGGAGGGAGAGTAGAGTAGAAGGAGGGAGAGTAATACAGTTACCTTGTTTGGAAGTTTTTTAAGGAAGGAGAGGGAGGGGTTTGGATTCCCTCTAGCCCCCCATTTTTAATTCCCTCAAATTGGAGAGATTCGAAGGAGGAGTAGAGTACATAAACTATTGACCAAGTAAATTATCTAATTTACCCTTATTATATTAACAAAATTACACAAGGGAATAGGTTAATTACTCCCTTCTTCCTTACTAATTTTAAAAACATCCAAACAAGGTGGAGGTGAATCATTCTCCTTTACTCTCCTCCCCACTACTCCCCTCCCCTCTACTCTCCTCCCTCTCTAAACTTCCAAACAAGCCATTAGGGATGAGCATACATTACTTAAAAAAAAAAAAAAGCATTTTCTGTTATACTGCATCTCCATAGACTGTTTAGAGTCTAGAGGTTAATAAATAAAGTTCCCAAAAATAGATTGGTTCCAATTTTTTTTTATTCAAGAGGTTTGAGTTCCTAATTTTTTTTTTTTTTTATCAAACAAAACTAACTTCACATCTTGTTCTATCACCTGATAAATAAAATCATTTGCAATTTCAAAAGTGGGTCTTGAGAACCAAGAGAAACATCTAGATTTGATTCATTTGAAACTGAGAGAGATCTAGGTCTTCACCTTCATCTTAGTTCATAAGATAGAGGACTATAACACTAAGATTGACCTATATAATTGCTCCTTGGACCTCATGCCCTATAGCATTGGAAAAATTATTAGGTCCACCAAAAGAACTACTAACGTGGTCCTTCCTGACCTCCCAACTAATAAAATGATTTTATATATGCAAATGTGACATCACATGATAATTTTTTATTTTTTTTATTTCTTGTGCTGATTAGGAAGTCCACTCACACATTTGCATAGATAGAATAGTTTTATTGATTGGGAGGACCACATCAGCAGTTCTCCTAGTAAACATAATAATTTCTCATAGCGTTGACTTTTTTTTTTTTTTTTTTTTTTAATATATACAAGATAAAATTTTTACTCTAACCTAATCTAAGTGTATATGTATGTAAAGCTCTCTCTTGGAGGTTTGAATCCCGGCTCTTACCCTCCACACCTCACAAGCATTTATACTTGTAGAGTGACTAACGCACCAAGGGTGTGCGGTGTCATAGCGTTGACTTAAAACCATCTTGCTATAGCATTTTCGATAATCTTGTTATTCTATTTTTGGGCTCAATAAATATAGGAACTCAACATTAATTATTGTAATTAATAGTACATTATAAAAATAACATTAATAATAAACCCAAATTAAAGTGACAAAAGAATAATGTCAGCATGTTAACAATTAAAAACTATTGAAGCAATTCAAACGTCATTTAAGCAGCTCTTTGAGCGCATTTTTTTTGGACACCTCAATTACTTAGGATGGATTGTATTATGACAATTCTCGCAGACAGCTTCCTCTTATAAAGTCATCCAACAATTTCTACAAACATCATATCACGAATCAGAAAAAACGACATGTACAACCAAAAAAGATGATATATCATTAATTCCAAGTATATGTATAACATACAAAGAAATGCCACCAAAAACAGGAATGTCATTCTATCAATTATTTCTCAATTTCCTTGACCATGCCCTTCTTTCTTTTCTATCTTTGAAAAACCCAAATAACATACACAAGGTTATTTCCATTTCCTTTCATTTTCATTTCATTTAATCAAAGAAAAAGTTTTAAAAAAAAAGTAAGCTAAAAGGACAATATTAAAAGGTATACTTGTTGGTTGGGGTTACTGGTAAGTGGTTAGGGTCTTCTTTATCTTATCAACATTTTGTTGTGCGTTTCCGCCTTTAGGCAAAAACAGAACCATAGGACAGTGCCATCAAACACACAGCAGCTTGTTCCTCCTCCTTCAACTTCCTCCTCCTCTGGCACCTCTGTTTTTTCTTCATCACTGATGGTAACCTTTGCAGCAAGAAATCATTTTCCAGAGCCATTAATTTTGTCTTTAAAGACTCTCTCAGATTTCTGCCACCATTGCCAACAGCTTTAGCAGTGGGTGTGGTTTTGGCATTGGAATTGGATTTTGTGGTAGTGGCAGTAGCACGAGCATTTGATCTATATTTTTTTCCTCAATGATGCATGACTCAAACCCACATAAAATTCCTCCTCTTTCTGTCCCTGATCCCACAGGCATTACACACTGACTGAAAAAACAACAAACAAAAAGAACCATTAATCTAAAACACAAACACACAACACAAAATGACAAACAAAGAAGACTAATAAAATTGGAAATATTAAATAAATACCAAAAATTTAAACAAATGCAACAGAATTGAAAAACATTTCCCCAAAGAAAACCCAAATTGAGGAGACTTAAAAACTCAATAAAAATTTCAGATAAGAAATCAGTATAAAAAAAATAAAATAAAAAAGCAAACTGAAATGACCAATGGGTCTTGAGGATTGGCTAAAAAAGAATATAATTATAATTCAGCCACTAAAAAAAGAGAAACCCAAATATCAATGTCACAAACCCAACACAAATTAAAGGTGAAGTCCCAAACGATGATTGAGGAAACTAGAAGGGATAAAATTTGAAACCTTTTAAATCAAAAGCATAAACCCAGAATAATTAGAGTAAAATTACGTGAGTATAGTGATTTATTTTGAAAAAAATATATTTTTTTAAATGTATATGGAACATGCTTGCACTCTTATCCATATGCATGCTAACTAAGTATGCATTTGGCATGAATTATTTTTGGCAACTTATTTTACTATTTAACTTATTTTTGCTACTATTCATGAGTTCCATTGTACTTTTTTGTACTTTTCATGAGTCTTACTGTACTATTTCAGTTAACTTTTACTTTTATCTACAATACTTTTAGCAAAAAAATTTCAGTTTCAGCAAAATAACAAACCGCATATCTCAAACCGCATATCCTAAAATAACAAAAACAAAAGTTTCTTGTAATGGAGCATATCTCAAATTTTATTTTGCAGTATTAGTATTAGTCTATTAGATAATGGAGTCCATAAGTATAGAGCTTGATAATCATATTATTTTCCAAAGGAATCAATAAATAAAGCATAGCAAACCACATGTAAGATCACAAGAAGATCAAGATACTAATTGATCAAAAAATCTGATTTGTCTAGTGGTTTCAATTTAATTCTTTGCATGCTGGGAATATTCTTGATCTTCCCAAATAAAAATTACATTGTTTGACTAATTGTAAAGCACAAGGCTTTATATAAGGCCCAAATTGCTTGATATTTCAACTAACACATGTCTGAGTACTGTATATAATCTGATCAAATCCATATAATTATGTTCATTGGGCACAAGGTCGATTGTTTTTTGCTCAAAAGAATTACTATTACAATAAGAATGATTACAATGTAATGAAAATGATGATAACTTGTTTATTAGGCCACCATAATATATATATATATATATATATAGAGTCTTGAAATTATCAACACCATTAATTACGTAGATATCTTTGGCTTTGGCACCAATCTTTGTACTGCACTGGCTAGTTGATAAAGTCAATAGTATGCTGTAACGTGAAATTTTGCATATGCTCTACAAAGGGAAGCATCTTGTGACTTTGATTATGCCTTGCTTGAGATAGTTTTTCTTTCTTTCATTCCCTACTTAGGGAAATTTCTTTCTTTCATTCCCTACTCTGTTATTTCCCAAACAATCACAATACAATAACAGTGTGGGTTACTATTGAAGCAATAAGTCTACTGAATATTTTTTTCACCAAATTCTTTCATTAGCATTACTTCAAGTGAAGTAATCTTGCAGATGCTTTGTCCCTTTTTCCTTTTCAGGCCACAAAGCAGAAATCTTAAATTTATTCTCCATTTTGTTTATTATTTAAATCTTCTCAATGATTTTTAAAGTTTTATTGATGTTCATCCTGCACATTGAGTTATAGCCTTATAGGGTTGGATTTGGTTGAACTCTTTTTATAGGGTTGAAATCTGTTGCATCATTTTCTCCCAATTAATTCTAGTGCACATTTGAAATTGAAAAATTCTACAGTTACACGTTCTTTTAGGGGAATAGTTATAAAAGTTATCACAACATCTTCCCAAAAGTTGTTAAGGTGGTAAGTTATTATTGGATCAATATCACTTTCAAATTAACTCACTATAAACATCATTTTTATGATACATCAATCACAACAAACAACGTCAACAATTATTAAAAAAAAATGTAAAATTTGTTCGGATCTTTAGATTTATCACATGCAAAATCCCTTCAAAATAAGAAGTTATAAAGGAAGTTATGATTGAAGTGCGTATATAGAAATTAAGCCTTACATTGGCCATCACCGATTAGTCCAGAGAGTGAGAAAATATACAAATGGTGTAAAATGGGCTGAAAAACTTGGTGATTTAGCCCAAGTATCAGAGTAGTTGAGCCATCACTAATTTGAAACACCTTATTACAAATGTCCACAAGCCCAAACTCTAACCACCACCCTTTTCTATAGTTGGGTGCTTAGTGCTTAGTAGGCTTGAAAGTTTAATATCAAGAAGGGCACATGATTTATGGCTAGGAATGGACTACAACTCTTATAGGTTAAAAAACTCTCTTAGTCTCCCTCCCTAAGCTAAATGAGGAAACTTACAATATGCCTTACGAAGTACAATTTTGAGTAAATTCCACCTCAAAATTCATCATACCCAGGAGATAAACTTTATGTGTGTATAAAACCTAATTAGAGAAACAAAACAAAATCTCATAAAGGAATGAGAAAATAACATTTTAGCATGGACATGTTTAGAAAAAAAAAATAGAAAAAAGAACTGGTAGTAAGAAGTCATGACGTGGATAAGTAAGATTAAAAAATATAAAAGATTAAATAAAAGAGAAAGAAAAGTGCATAACTCTAAGTTGTTGGCAAGTAAGAATATATTTCTTGCTTGCTTGTGTTTTTGTTTTTTCTTTTTGTCCTTTGGAAGAGTGACGCTTATCTCATATTCCCTTCACCTTTCTTTTTTTCTTTCTTTGGGTAGAAAATATTCCCTTCACCTCTTTTTTTTTTTTTTTTTGGGTAGAAAATATTCCCTTCACTTTATTAGCTAAATCAAGTGGTTAAAAATAAATCTCGGGAGACAAAAGTAACTCCTTTAGGGATGAGTATACATTACTAAAAAAAAAAAAAAGAATTTACTATTATACTGTATCTCCATAGATTGTCTGGACTCTAGTGGTAAATAAATAAAGTTCTCCAAAATAGATTGGTTCCAAATTTATTTGATTCCATAGGTTTGAGTTCCTAATACTCTGAAAGAGTGACTCTTATCTCATATTCCCTTTACCTTAGTAGCTAGCAGCCTAAATCAAACTAATTAAATACCCTAGGAGACAAAAGCTACTCCTTTTTAATCATAGTGGCAAATCTGAAAAAGAACTAAACCATGTGAGAGATGAGTATACACTATAAACTACTAAAAAAATAAAAGAATTTTCTGTTATATGGCATCTCCATAGATTGTTTAGAATTAAACCAAAATAGATGAGTTCCAAATTTATTTGATTCAAGAGCTTTGACTTCCCAATATTTTCTATCAAACAAGGTTAATTTCACATTTTGTGGTATCACCTAATTTAATAAAATCATATACAACTTCAGAAGTGGGTCTAAAATCATCTACGATTGCATTCTTGCACAGTTAATTTATTTTTTTTGTTCCTCATGGACTTATTTTTGGCCATGATCACCATTGGCAAACCACATCATATCCGTGCATTTGCTCTTTGCAAGAATAGTAACTTCTTTGGACTCAAACTATAGGTGAGTTTGGCATCAGCTTTAAGCTTTTAGTTTTTATGTACATCTTTTTAAAACCTCACTTTTTTCGGATTTTCTCACTTTTACAAAAATTTTCGGCTAAAAGTATATTTTTGTACACTTTCAACAAAAAACTAGATAAGTTGTTTCCAAACAAACCTATATCTCCTACATTCAACTTAACTAAGTTCCAAGCCTCTTTATTTAGAACCTATGCAAACACAATTGGCATTCATTTGGAGCACTGGCTGTAGTATATTATTATACTACAAGCTTTTGGGCATGGTCTTTGAGTGATGTATTTGTACAAAATTTGAATTTTATTCTGCCTCCTTATTGTAATTTCCTTTTGGTCATATTCAAATCAATCTGTCCTCCTTGTGAGTTACACTCTATTCCTTTTTCTCAGACGTGCAAATGAAGGTAGATTTTGATTCTCTTGTGAAGTTCATTAATATTATTTTAATATAGTAGGTGGAAATTTAGAGAAGCATTATTTTCAACATCTTATCTAGTACCTTCATTCTTAAACTCTTCTGTTCTTTAGGAAATCTTTTTCTTTTATTTATTTATTTTTACTTTTTGGATGGTTGTCACTAATTTGAAACACTTTAGGTCCAAAGTTTAACCACCCTTCCTATACTTGGGTGCTTACTAGGCTTGAAAGTTCAATATCAAGAAGGGCACATGATTTATGGCTAGGAATGGGCTATAACTCTTATAAGTCAAAAACTCTTTGTCTCTTTCAATCTCCCTAAGCTAAAGAATTAGTATGGACATGTTTAGAAAAAAAAAATAGAAAAAGGAAATGGTAGTAAGAAGTCATGACATGGATAATGATAGGTGCTGCATGAGGATGTGCTGATGTGTGTGCAGTACAAGTGACACGTGTACAAGTGACACGTGTTAAAAGCTATGCTGAGCTGGAGGCAGTTAGAAACAGAGCTCAGTGAAGAGAGTGAGCTGGAGGTAGTTAGAGAGGGAGAGCTGAGTTGGAGTTAGTTAGATTAGTTGTTATGCAGTTAGCTAAGAGAGGAATTAGAGGGTACCGAGAATTGTATAAATAGATTGAGAAGGAATTGTAAAGGATATGAAAAATGAATACTATTGTTCTTCTTCCCTGTTATTCTTCTCTATCTCTCTTTCTCATTCTTTCCCTTAATTCTGTTTTTTCTCTCTTGGAGGCTTAGTTTCCCTCGAAGAAACTACCAAAATCTTCTTGATTCCCATCATATTTCAGAATCTTAACATTGGTATCAGAGCCATATCTTTGTAACCATGACAGAGACACGATCCGTAGCTGCACTTACTGATAAATTCAACGTGCTAGCAAGGTCCGTAGAACAACATGAAGCTGAATTCAGTGTTTTACACCAGAAGTTAGATGCTGTGACCACTGTGTTGCAAACCCTGTCAGAGACTGTTCAAGGATTTACAGAAGCTGGCAATGGCTGGCATCAGAGACAACAACAGAGACCAAATTCACCAATGGGGCATCCATCTTTACCGGTACAAGATCATCAAGAAGCTGTTATGGCAACAATTCCAAGGACTGTCAAATTGGAATGCCCTTCATTATCAAGACCGATCAACAAAGTTTGAAGTTTATTTTGGAGCAACGGATTGTTACTCCTGCCCAGCAGAAGTGGTTCACTAAATTACTGGGCTATTCCTTTGTGGTAGAATACAAAAAGGGTAAGGAAAATAAGGTAGCTGATGCTCTTTCTCGGGTGAGGACTAGTGATTCTACCCAATCTGTCAATGATGAAGATCACTCCTTCGAAAGTGTTGCTGTTAAACCTGAACTTGGGAATTTGTTTCTTATTTCTTTCCCTTGTCCTACGTGGTTAGCCATGTTGAAGGATAGTTACATGACAGATGGCGAGTACCAAAAACTGATGTCTGCCTTAACTTCTTCTAATTCAGGTCCAGCTGGTTTTTCCTTGCATAATGGCATTTTGTTGTATAAGGAAAAGATTTTTTTGAGTGCTGCTTCCCCCCTGAAGTCTTTGATTCTTCATCATGTCCATGACAGCCCACTTGGTGGTCACTCAGGTTATCTTAAGACTTTGTATAGAGTTAAACAGGACTTCTTTTGGTGGGGTATGAAGAAAGATGTTAAGGATCATATTAGAGAGTGTGAGGTTTGCCAACGAATTAAGGTAGAAACTTCTAAACCAGGTGGTTTATTACAACCCCTTCCTATTCCTCATAGACCTTGGACTGATATCAGCATGGATTTTGTGGATAGTCTTCCTAAATCTCAGGGGTATGAAGTTATATTCGTGGTGGTGGATAGACTGACCAAGTATGTGCATTTTGCTGCTCTTTCTCATCCCTATACTGCTGCTAAAGTTGCTGCTGTGTTCATGAGGGATATTTTCAAGCTTCATGGTATGCCTCAATCCATTGTATCTGATAGGGATGCTGTGTTCACTTCCAAATTTTGGTCTGAGTTGTTCAAGTTGCAAGGCACTGACCTGGCCATGTCTTCAGCTTACCACCCTCAAACTGATGGCCAAAGTGAGGTAGTTAATAGGAGTTTGGAACAGTATCTTAGAGCCTTTGTTCATGATAAACCACATACCTGGTTTGAGTGGCTGCATTTGGCTGAATTTTGGTTTAACACCAACTATCATACTTCAACTAAATTGACTCCTTATGAGGCTTTGTATGGTTTTCCTCCTCCTAAGATCCTTGATTACGTCCCTGGCACTACTAAGGTAGATACTTTGGATAAGCTTCTTCATTCCAGGAGTCAGATGTTGGCCTTGCTCAAACAGAATTTGTGTGCAGCCCAATCCAGAATGAAGTTACAAGCTGATCAGCATAGATCAGATAGGCAATTTTCTGTGGGTGAGTGGGTGTATTTGAGGCTTCAACCCTATAGACAGCATTCCTTGAGGTCTAAGGGGTTCAACAAGCTATCCCCTCGTTATTTTGGTCCTTTTCAGATTGAACAGAAGCTTGGCTCGGTTGCATATAAGTTGTCCTTACCTGAAGGCTGCCTTATCCATCCTGTTTTCCATGTTTCATGCCTTAAAGGCAAGCTTGGTTCTCACATTACTCCTATACCCACCCTTCCACCCACGAATCCTGATGGTCTCTTGCAACCTGAACCTATTGCTGTCTTGCAGCAACGGTCTAAGCAGCTGCGAAATAGAACTATTACAGAGGTTCTGGTTCAGTGGCAAGGACAGAGCTCTGAGCAAGCTACTTGGGAGTCTTTGTATCAGTTGCAATCCACATTTCCACACCTTGTGGGCAAGGTGTTTTGAATAGGGGGGTATTGATAGGTGCTGCATGAGGATGTGCTGATGTGTGTGCAGTACAAGTGACACGTGTACAAGTGACACGTGTTAAAAGCTATGCTGAGCTGGAGGCAGTTAGAAACAGAGCTCAGTGAAGAGAGTGAGCTGGAGGTAGTTAGAGAGGGAGAGCTGAGTTGGAGTTAGTTAGATTAGTTGTTATGCAGTTAGCTAAGAGAGGAATTAGAGGGTACCGAGAATTGTATAAATAGATTGAGAAGGAATTGTAAAGGATATGAAAAATGAATACTATTGTTCTTCTTCCCTGTTATTCTTCTCTATCTCTCTTTCTCATTCTTTCCCTTAATTCTGTTTTTTCTCTCTTGGAGGCTTAGTTTCCCTCGAAGAAACTACCAAAATCTTCTTGATTCCCATCATATTTCAGAATCTTAACAGATAAGTAAGATTAAAAAAATATAAAAGATTAGATAAAAGAGAAAGAAAAAGTATATAACTCTAAGTTGTTGGCAAGCAAGAATATATTTCTTGCTTGCTTGGGTTGTTGTTCTTTTTTTATTTCCTTTTCTTTTGAGTTGGAGAAGGAATTTATTTTTTGATACGATAGGATACACTATATATAGTAGAAGTCATTAATGAGTTCTTCATGACCTTTGTTCTAGCAATATTAAAATTGAGGCTAACTTGGAGGTTTTCCTAGGTGTGTTTTGAAGCCAAAATTAAATTCTTTTTGGTGTAAGTATTCATAGTTGCTTTTGCAAATTTACTCATATATACGCATGTTTTTCTATTATTATTCATAAACAGTAAGTTGCTATGCTTGCTTAAAATTTGTCATATAGATTTAAATGTAGTAAATTTTTATTGCACTTGGATTAATACTATATTTTTGTGAGATATTACCACTAAATAGTTTGGTTTATGTTACTATATTAATGTATCCATGCTTTTATTTAATATTTATTTATAAGTTAATCACATGCAAAATTTCAAAATAATAAATTGCCATTTACCGTTAAATCTATAAGGTTAGCCGTTTACCACTAATTGTTTTGTCAAAAATTTTGTTGGGTTGACTTTGTTCTTTTGAGCTGTGCTAATTGACTTGACCTAAGTAAAAAGCTGCATAAAAATGCAAGGTGCACTTTCTACTTGATATATAGAACAAAGGAAAACTTAGATTTGGGTTAGATACTATTTAATGAATTATAAGAAATTAAAAATTGACATAAGTGGAACAAAGTAAAACAAATTATACTTTTTTAGTCTCAAGAATTGGGAGAAGAGCATGGTTCGAACTTTTGTTGTGAAAACATTCTTATTATTTATTTCTAACTTTTTCCGTTTATTTTCTTTAAATAAAAAAATCAGAATTTTTTTATTTGTTTAAAGAAAAAAAAAACAATTAAAAAACTCATCTCTAACTCGAAAGTTTTAAGTTTAACATTGCCGTCCACTTTTGAGATTGCATAATAAAAAAGCAATAATTTATATATTTAGCCAGAGGAAGTTATTACAAATTGTATTGTCATATTTTTAGAAGAGATGATTTCATAATCAGTCATTACAGTTTTTTACCACAACCAAATTTTTTTGTCCCCTCCTGGGCCACGGCAATGCCTCTTAAACAAACAGGCCCAAATCCAATTTCCATTCAAAATCCAAACTTCTTTACTTACTTTTGTTAGACACAAAATCAAACACCTAAAGTGCAAGTGCTGCTCATTCGTAAACGTCAACCAAAACAAGCCTTCAATCTTTTCTTAAATTGAAAAAAATCGGTGTTTCACATCAAAATCGAGCAATAAAAAAAAATGCTACAAAACTGAAAAGGCAGCAATTCTCACACCTATTGCTCTTTCTCTGTTTTTCTTTTTTGGATTCAGCTTTGTTATTTTGTTTGTGACTCTGTGCACGTGATACAAGAAGATGGAGCAACAACAGCTTCTACATTTTTCCCATTCAAAGCATCCCTTGGTCTACCTTCAACACTTCAGAGGTCGAGCTACTTGTTGTGGGTGCCAAGAATCAGTTTATGATCCTAGCTACTTTTGTCCAAATTCATAATGCAGTAGTTGGCACTGTCATCATAAATCATGTGCGGAAGTACCCCTTGGGTTGCACCATCCCTTGCACCCATTACATCCTCTTATTCTTTTTGATGAAAAAACTGGTTATCTTGAGAAAGAAAACAGCACATGCCAAGTCTGTAATGAATCTTGTAACTAATACGATTATCGCTGTTACCATTGCGACTTCAACCTTCACATCAAATGCACTGTTTTGCAACTTGAAGCTGAATTCCACGATCACCCATTGACTCCCATGGGCAAGACAATCACATTCACTTGCGACATTTGCGGCAAAGAAGGCAAGGGTGTGCCCAATCTGTGTGCCACATGCTGTTTTTGGATTCATAGAAGCTGCGCTTCTTTCCCATGTAGACTCAAGGTTGTACATCACAAGCACCCCCTCCACATCACCCATTCTTCTCTTGAACTCCGTGAATCCAACTCCCGATTTTGTCTACTCTGTGTTCAAAAGGTGGGCACACGCTACGGCCTTTACTATTGCTCCAAATGCAATTTTGTTTCCCACCTTAATTGTGCTATTGATTGGAGAAACAGGGAGGACATAAATTTGCTGGAACTTAAAGATGAAGAGAATGAAGATGCAAAGCTCGATCAATCTGTTGAGTCAACAACCACTAGCGACTCCGTGTAAAGTCCAAGGTGATCACAAGATCACCCTAACTTGGAAAAAAAATTAATTATTATATGTAAATTTTAAAAAATTTATCATTTTTTATCCTTAAAAAAATATTTGGGACAACCCTAAATTTTTTTAAGCTCAACATAATTACACTTTGGACAAAATTTAGCAACAAACTTAGTTGTAGATTAAGACTACAACTCAACTCAATATTTTTTTATTGGATATGAATTTTGGCAAATCCATCATTGGATTATATTTTCTTCTTAAATTCTCCAAATTTGCAAAATTTCAAAAAGATGAAATATCAATAGTTATGTCATCACTCAAATCTTTAAATTTCGAATTTTTGTTGTCTAAAATTATACATAAAAAATAAATTTATAGCTTAAATAATAAATAACTTTTGATTGACATGAAATTTGACATATGTTTAAAGAACATAAATAACATACAATTTAACATTTAAATTTTCAAAATATGTAATCATATTAATTTGTTTAGTGAGAGTTGTACTTTAGGTTACAGCTTAGTTTGTAGTCAAACTTTTCTTTAAACTTTGATCCCTTAACAATATATTAGATCCTTACAAACAAAAAGAAAAAGCCTAAGAAAATTTTTATGAAACTAAAATTTTGAAGAAAATATAATTTGCAACATTAATAATGAGACTATCGTACAAAGATTTCAAAATAAGAAAATTCAAAAAGGAAATTGTAAGACTTTATGTCTTTGTGTGTGTATTTTTTTTTTTATTTTTTTTTTTATGGCCAATATATGAAGATTTATTTTTGTTAAATTTTGTATAATTTACATTTTTTAATAACTATCCTAAAAAATATTCTTGGAGC
The DNA here is from genome assembly GCA_023621385.1 of Quercus gilva. Taxonomy (NCBI): domain Eukaryota; kingdom Viridiplantae; phylum Streptophyta; class Magnoliopsida; order Fagales; family Fagaceae; genus Quercus; species Quercus gilva. Next base: position 2,670,821 of record CM042476.1, read on the forward strand.
CGACACCGGCTAAATACATGACGTTTGGTTAATATAAAAGCTTTTCTCAATTGAGAAACTTCTTGAACCACTTGGTTGAGTTTTTAGGATATCTTTTCAACCCATCCTCATAATCTACATAGACTAACCCAAAGCGAACAGTGTAACCGTCGGCCCATTCAAAGTTGTCCAACAGTGACCATGCAAAGTATCCTTTCACTTTGACCCCGTTCCTACCAAAATCCAAAGTCCAAACATTCAAATCATAGTCATTTATATTGCACACAAATAATCAAATGGCTTAGGAAGGCATAATTATGTTTAAAGACTCACATTATAGCACTTTGTACAAAAGAAAGATGACTACTATGGTAGTCAATTCTCATGTTGTCCTCAAGTGATATGGTACCATTATTAATCTCATCGACTCCTGAAAAACCGAGAGAGAGAGAGAGAGAGAGAAGAAGAAGAAATTACATGTAGTAATTCAATGTACGTATCACTATGGATGCCATGTAAAGTAGATGATCTCCTGTTAGATAATACCATTCTCAGTTATATAGATGACTGGGTTGTTGAATTTGTTCTTTGTATAAAGTAAAAGATCTTGAATTCCTTGCGGATAAATAGAAAGCCACTGGGAAGCAGCCTGCATAGTCAATTAAAATGCAAATCATGAGACTCTAATTCAATGCATTGACACTACTGTATTTCTCTCTTTGTGCAAGTGCAGAATTGATTGTGCATTTTTTCTTCTTCTCTTCTTCATCTGAAAAAGAAAAATGTTATCATATGTGACAACATTGGAAATTTCTGGACAATTTATTTGAGCCAAAAGTTCTGTTCATTGATCAAAAGGTAAAGTGTAATATGATGCTTGAAATTGCCTTCAATAGAAGAATGGTTGGTCATTTGATATCAAAATTGAAGGGAGAGGAAATTCTGCTTGCTTTTAGGATACAGTATTCCAGATGTAGATGCTCAATGCTAGAGCAGGATTTAATTTTTGGAGGGACAAAATTTATTTCTAACTTACATGTACAAACATGCACACACACGTGTATGTGTGTGTGTATATAGATATTACTTGATGTCAATCTAAAAAATACGAAATCATTCAATAAAACACTAAAAAAAATTTTAAACAAGCCTTTTTTTTCCAAAGTTAAATCTAATTCAACGTATGAGCGGAAGAATTTTAGTAACAAGATAGATATCAAGTGCACACTACATAACTTTCTTTTTTTGAGAATAAATTTTCTATTATTTTGGTTAATATATTTTTTGGATACAAGATAGAATTTTTACTCTAACCTAATTTAAGTGTATATGTGTATGAAACTCCCTTTTGAAAACTTGAACCCCGGCCCTTGCCCCCCACACCCCACAAGCATTTATACTTGTGGAATGACCACTGTACCAAGGGTGTGCGGTGGTTATTTTTTTGGTTAATATAGTCTTAATTATAAAATATCACAATTAATTGTTAAAATTTTAAAAATATTTACCAAGAGACAGAGCTACATTATTGGATTGGAGGCGGGGGGGTTGGCATGCAAATTTGAGATTCAATAAGGTCATGTAAACGGGTGCTCTTAGAACAATTGTTAATAAATTATGATAGGAAAGTTTTGACACTACTTTTATAAGAAATGTAAAAAGTTGTCAACAATATTTATTATTTTATCATTCTCCCAATAAAATATTTCTTAAAATGTTTTTTAAACCAATGCCTTTAGGGTATTGATTAACATTTTCCTATATTATAATAAAATAGGAAAAAAAATTTATATTTAAAAATATAAAGTTTGACATATAGAAGAGATAATACTGTATCAATCTAGCCATATAGATGGAGGAAAAGTTAGGTTTGAATTTTTTGGCAAGGCAGGGGGCAATGCCCACTCGACCTTGGCTCTTCCCTTTTAAGTTTATATATATATATATAGAGAGAGAGAGAGAGAAACAAATACACACAAAAGAGAAAATGTGACTCTAATATAAAGGCACATCATAAATTCTACTAAAAAATTATTTCTATTTTTCATAGACATTTCCAAGTTGTAAAAAAATTCATTGTATATAAAAAACAAGTTGTAAAAGAATTCATACCTTTGGACCAATGGGAATCCCATTTCGCTCATCTGTCACAAACATATTATATTTCAACTTAACATGGTATAACTCTTTGTCGAAAATAAAAAGTGCAAACTAACTCAAATAAAATAAACCTCATTAGTAAAACGAACCTGTGATGTTAATGCAAGAGTCTGTGAAGTAGCTAGGCTGTTGGTATTCACAAGGACCATCTGTAGCATAATTTGCACTATAATAGTTTATGCCAATGAAATCAAAAGACCCTTTAACCATAGAAGATTGCTCTTTAGAAAATTTTGGCAGTCGTTCATCGACGTGGGCAACCATTTCAGCTGGGTAGAGACCAGAATTTAGTGGTTCCATAAACCTAGAAAAGTTATAGAAGATCTACAATTAGCTGCGTTCCAAAACTTTGAACGGTAATTTTTCTTTTTTGGCTTGTGTTTATTATATTAGATAATATGTATATGAATTTCAAGTTTGTATTTAGAAATTTCTGATTTGTGGTAGACCCTATCTTTTACTTACAAATAAAAATACCATAGCCTCTCAATCTAAGTCAGTTCAGAGGTGACATCAAATTCTTTGTCTGTTCTAATTTTATTAACTTATTTTTAATGTATAATTTTTAAAGTCTCACTTTTTAAAAATATATTTTATATATAACTATAATTTTGTAGAATAAATGGAAAACTACTTACCAATCATACATAAAAGCAAGGGCTCGAGATGCTGCATCGTTATCTTCAGTTGACTGGGAAAATGGCAATATCCACGGTGAATTTAGTGTAATCCCAATTTGACCCTTCTGAGACATCTACATAAATCATGCATTCTAAGTTTGGATTATTTAGTTTAGACTAATTGAGCTCTTCTCAAAACAAAAATAAAAGTTAGACTAATTGATTGAAAATCATACTAATTTTCAATTGAATGGTATATCTACTTCATTATGTTAGTACGTTATTTGTCAAATAAAAATAGATTAAATTCTATAAGAATGTGGTGTGTAACCCAAGTTTTACACACTTCAATCTCAAGTCTCAATATGTCATATCATTACATTACATATTAAAAAATAAGTACAACCACACTCAATCAATTCTAATACCCATCTAAAAATCCAACCCAACCGTGAGTTTATTGATATGTTATTATGTGTGTTAGGATTTATTGAGTTTTAAGTAAAAAACTAATGTGGCAATCTCATAATAAATGATGTAAAATATGAGTTTTACACCCCATTCTTAGGCCTATCTAGACCCATCCTAGACCCGACCCACCCGGAGGATCTGACCGGAAACCGATCCGAAACCGGCCGACTCGATCAAGTCACCGGTCGACGGCGGGTCATTTGTTCCAAAAACTGACTCCGGCGGGTCGGTCTCGGTTTTCCACCCTCAAAACTCGAAAAATCTGATCCGACCAATGTTTATGAATTTCCAGCCAAAATTTCCAAATTCCGGTGAGTTTTTCCCAGTTCCAGCTAGATTTTCCAGAATCTAGCTAGATTTTTCAGATTCCGGCCTCAAATTTCCAGATTCCGACTTCAAATTTTCATATTTCGGCAACTTATCAAGTAGATCTAGTGATATTTCGTCCAAATCTAGTGAAATCTCATCGAATCAGGTGAGATTTCTTCCAGATCTGGCGAAATCTCACTGACTTTTCGCTGTTTTCTCGCCGGTATCTCAGATCTTGACTTCAACCGACTCGCCCGAAACCAACCGGATGTCTGAACCGCCCGATCCAATCAGTTTCTCAATCGGCGGCGGGTTGATGCAGCCTCCACCCGATCAGGTCAGGTCGGCCGGCGGGTTGAGCACAAACCCGACCCGCCCGACCCATGGACAGCCCTACCCATTCTTACCAAATTCAAACTCAAATAAAAATAGTATATTAGTACATGCAAGGATATAAATAAATCAAGCACTACCTTCACCGTGATACATTAATTATTATTCGGTATCACGTTTAAATTCAAGTTAATTATTCTAGTGAATTACAATAATCATACATATACTATAAAACTAACCTGGTACTTGTCCTTATAGACTTTGACTGCAGCTGAATGAGCAAGAATTTGGTGGTGAGCAACTAGGTAAGGTTCAGTAGCTGAATCACCCTCATTACACTTTGAGGACATCCATTTTGAACATCTACCTGGGGCAAATGCCCCATTTCCATACCCCATGGTAGTGAAGGTTTGTGGCTCATTTAAGGTGATCCAATGCTTCACCCTATCACCAAACTCTTTATAGCAAAGCTCAGCATAGTCCCTAAAGTCATTTCTGTTTATATAACCAGTTGAGATGTGTTAAACTATAATTTGGAATACAGTAATGTTACAAACATAATTTTTTTTACATTTTCTCAACTTACTAAGTTGATAACTTATTATTGATTTTCAAATTGGATCATTATATATAGATATTACTTTATTATCTATCATTCATAACTATAACTCTCAACAATAGTGAAAATATTTGTGGACAATGTTTTGTCTATAGAGATGTTATTTGGATTATGTTATATGGATGAGAGTTGGGAGTAGGTAATTATAGTCATTGCTTACACAATTTGGTGATTTAAAAAACCACCATAGGTGTCTTCAAGTGCCTGTGGAAGGTCCCAGTGGAATAGAGTCACAAATGGCTTCAATCCATTGGATTGAAGTTCATTGATGAGATTGTTGTAATATGTAATGCCTTCCTGATTCACTCCGCCACTTAAGTTTCCACCTGATTAATTAAAATAGAATTCAATAATATAATTCATTTAAATAATTTAATTTGGAATCACTATACAGGGGTTGATCATCTCAAATTTTATGATCCAAGTGATCGATTTTAGTTTAATTGAGCATAGAAACTAGAATTAAACAAAGCATAAATTCAAATCTAAGGATTAAAACCTTCTTGAGGATTTATAAGAAAAAAAAAAAGCATAATTTAGTAATCTTACTCGGTAATAATCTGGACCATGAAATTGAAAATCTGTAAGCATCAAATCCAATGTCCTTCATTATACTCACGTCTTCCTGCCAAGTTATTCAATTCATTATCAATCAGTGCCAAATAATACAAGTAAACGAAAAAGGTATCATTGCCACAAATACATAATTAATCTTCAATAACTTGGTCATATGAATGTAAAAGAAAATCCAAAATACAACATATGAAGTCTTAAATCTGAAATCTTTGGAATCTGATGTAGCTTGCAGCATATTAAGGAAAGTAATAATATATAAGCAAAGTTTCACCAAGAAAATCATGACAAAAGCATGATTAATGTTAATTTGGGGTTTTGATGTAGCCCTCTATCAGTCTACCAAATAATTAATTGAAAAAGGCCTATAAGAGCAAAAGGACCTTAATGACATAACTTTCTTGAGACTATTATGAGTTAACTATTTCATACGTTTGGTATTGACTATAATTTTCTTATCTTCTCTTGAATTAGCACATCTGCATTATAATAAAACATTGCATTATGTCAACAATATAATATATACCTTGTAACGATGATAGGAATCATCAGCAAGTACTCCATTTTTACCATCCTTTATCTTATCTGCAACACCAAAAGTCTCTAAAAAATCAAGTTCTAATTAATATGTTTAAGCAACTAAAGATGGTTGGGTTCCAAAGCTTAGTCTTATGAAAGCATTTTAACGTATTCCATATTAACAACTTTTTTTTAAAAAAAAATATTTAATTAAACAAATACATTCCATGCACTTTATTAGAGTTGTTGAGAGTAGTCATGGATGGCCACCAACATTAGAAGGATAAAACCTAACAACATTAAAGCTATTTAAACTTATGCAGTAATCTAAGAGCAATTATATCTTTCTTATGACATGAATAATTAATGAACTCATATCATATATCTATGCTTATGCAGTAATCTAAGAGCAATTATATCTTTCTTTTCACATGAATAATGAACTCATATCATATAACTATGATACGCATATCTACAGAAAGAGAAAGGAGTTACCTGGGTAGCGCTGAGTGAAAGAGTCCCATATACTAGCTCCTCTACCACCTTCATCTGTTGCACCTTCATACTGCACAATAACATAACAAACTAAATCAACAACCCCTAGTATCATAGATTTTTGCATATATATAAAATCTTTCCGATATGTTAGTTTTGATTGGAAAAATATGTATATATCTTAGATAATTTGATAGTTGCGGAAGGGAGGATTTGTACTCTAGATGTCTTCATTGAAAACACTAGAAAATATCAGTTAAACTACAAAACGGTTTATCAAAATAGGTATATTAATTCAAACACAAACCTGGTAAGAAGATGATGCTGTGCCAAATATGAAACCTTCTGGAAAACTGCTTCTATTAACAGAATATTTTGAGTCATAATTCTGAATTGCACCTTCACCCCAAGCCACTGAGCCAACCATGACAATCAGAAATAGGAGGAAAGGACCTCTATTAATCCCCATGATTAATTGCTTTTGATTCTCTAACATGTCCCCCATCAAGTCTACCTTTATATATATAGGAGAACATGTCAATGGATTAAGATTTTTTTTTTTTTAATTCAATAAAAACTTAAAATGACTCTGTGCCATCAAGCTTTGAGAACTGTTTTGCTCTTTCTTTAGGGTATTTTTGGTAACTCAGTTAGCCATAACACATCTCATTTTATACTCAGTGGTTATTTGGCATGATCTTGTTGCATGCAATATTCGTTGAGAGTACTTGGAATCATCTACTTTCAAAGTAAAGCTGTGTGACTCAGTAAAATTGTTTAGTTCTCTCTATTCCCACACCACTTATTTTTCGAACAAATAAGTCATTTTCTTTTTGGGTAGGTTAACCAAACTTGTAGTTCTAATCAGCTAGAGAGACATCATGTAATTGGATATTCAATCTTTATTGACAATATTGTATAAAACATGGCATGGCACTGTTATAGTTTGTAAAATATTGGTTAAAATATGATTTTGGTTCTTGATTTACTAGTTATAGATTTGGTTTCGTGTTTATATACTTATTAATTATTTTTATTTAGTCCTTCAAATTTAAAATTACTTCAATGCTAACTTTTACCATATCTTACTAGTTACTATCACGTAATGATGCGTAACTTTTTTGTACACAAGCTCTTGTATAATGCAATACATGCAAATACTCGAAAATAAGAATATATTTAGATAGATAGTTGAATTTAATATCTATAAAATAAATAGAAAATATTATGGTAAATCTAACATGTAATTTTAGAAGAACAAAATGTTTTTTTCTGAGGTAAATGTAATTGTAAAAGCTATTTGGATATGTTAGGAGGCCACATAATATTCATTTTAATTTGCTTCATGCTTCTCAAATTCCCACTTGTCATGCATATTAAGTTCTACTTACTCGTGTCTATTTTCAATTAATTAACATGGACTGCAGTTTGCATGTTAAAACAAAATACTTTTTGTGTTCCCGATAAACTCTTATTTTAAATGGTGCCTTAACGTATTTATTAATAAACCATTTTTAAAAATTTTTATTATCACTTTTATGAGACATATAATAAAGTGTAAAAGAATTAAGTTTTTTTTCTTCTTTTTTTATAAAAATTTTTAAAAATATTTCTTAAACTAATACCCTAGTTTGTTTGGATTGAGGAGAAAAAAAGGGAGAGTAAAGGAGAGTAGAGTACAGTTAGCTTAAAATAAACTAATTTTGGATTAATTCTACTCTACTCCTCCTCCGTCTCCCTCAATCCAAACAAACGGCATTCATTAATTTTTTTTTCTCTAAACACTAAATTTGACTGGAAAAAATGAACTAATCAATATTTTCCAATTAGAGTGGACCAACCTTTTGTAAGCCTCAATTGTAATAGTATTTGGTCCTTCTACGCTTCGTTTTTTTTTTTTTTTTTGGATCATTTAAATATAATTATTTGTCATACTGTAGCAATGTACCTTTTCTCTTCTTCTTTTTTATGAAGGTTTACGTTTTCTCTTCTTGTAGCTATGCTTTATTCAATTAACATGAATAGGTAAGAAAATTTGGTAATAATGATTGTGATATATAATAAATTTCAATTTTCATGAAGAGGTAAGAAAATTGGTAACAATTGTGAAATATAATAAATTTTGGTTGGAGGGTCATATTGAGATCGGCCTTTGTTTACCTATCCAAATATTACCTAAATGATCAAAAGATTCAATATAGAGTTTGGAATCTTATTTATTTCCTAATCTTCAAAGAACCTTAGCAAAATACGGTACGGCAAATTGATATATACGAGTTGAAACTTAAGCTTTTGAAACTTGAAAGTTAACGATAAATATTTTTTATTTTGTTTGTGCATATTTTAACAATTAATAATTCTTGTATAAAGTTCTTTAAATCATGACATTATAATCTATAATATGCCTATAATAAAAATAATAATAAAACTGAAGATGTTGAAATTCTAGTTAACTTCATGATATTTTGCCACATAAATTTTTAAGACCTCATCAATAGCTACTCACACTTTTATCAATTGTTGTGGCCTTTAGGAAAGAACTTGTTTATTTAAATTGTAAATTACACTTAAGATTTGTGATCAATTTGATTTTATGGCTTAAAGTTTATAATTTAGATTTAGACCCTTAGCACTGCATGGCACTTTGAAACAAGCCCTATTCTCTATATCCGTTGCTAAAATTTTACAACCAATTGCAGATTCATAGCTAAAATAAAATGACTCGAAATCTCCTTTCACAACCCAAATCCAAAGCTAACCACTAAGCAAAAGCCCAACTTAGAGCAAAAATTCAAGCTTTAGTGACCCCAAAAAAAATAATAATAAATAATTTAAACTCATAGATATATCATATATCAAATTAAACTAATTTTAGGAAAAGAAAGCGGAAAATAGCAAAATACCAAAAGAAAAATACTTACATACCCATAACTCACCGTTTCAACACCTGGGCCTTAACTCACATAGCAAAAGTTACCGTTTTGGGCCTCATCATATTGTGGATCACATATTTGAGATAAACTTATAATTAAGTAATAATTCAGCTACATGTTGAGTTTAATTAGCTTGTCTAGAATGTATCTCAAAATTTGACTTTTCATTTATAATAACTAGTTTAAAATACTGTGCATATACACCGGTATATTTAAAAGAGAAAACATTGCATCAGGAGCTGGCGTAAAACCAGTGTTTTACGCCAGCCAATAGACTCCTGCCACGTAGACTCTCACTTAAATCACTCTCCACATGGACTCCAAGCAGAGAACGAAGAAAGAAAACCACAGCCTGAAGACAAAAGCTCACGCCATTCACCTCTGCTTCCTCTGCTTCCTTCACGCCGAACCTCTACCACCACCGCACAGATCGCCGGAGCAGAAAGAGTTCTCGCCGTGCCGTCCTTTGCTTGCCCAAACCTCCACTACACCATACACCGAAGCTCACCGCCACAGAGGTCGCTGGAGTTGTGCGTGGAGCTTGGAAACATACCGGAGCCGCCGTGACCACAATCCAAAGGTTTGTTTTTCATGATTTTCCCTTTTCCCCAATTTGGATTTCGAATTATTTTGGTTTTTCTATTTTCTGGGTTTATGGGTTCAGTACAGTTGTGTTTGGGATTTTGGGTTTTGGAATTGGAGTTTAAGGGTTTTGGGTATTGCTAGTTTTGTGCTAATATTGCTCATTACTAATTGCTTAAGGCTTGTTCCTCAAAAAAAGAAGAAGCTTGAGGGTTTTTTTCTTTGAATCTATGAACTGGGATTACTTTCTGTGTTTTGAACTATTAGTCTTTGAATTGATGACCTTGCTCAACTGCCTTCTTTCTTTTTGGTATATGATATATGCGTCTTGTTTCATCAATCGGGTTCTTTTTAATTTTTTATTGTTTCTTTTCTTCATTTGTTACCCTTTTTTTACCCCTATGCTCCTCTGTTTTTGTCATGGATTATGAGTGTCTTTAATTACTATTATTATGATGATGATAATGATGGGGATTTTATAGTTAATTCATGTTAATTTCATGGCCATTCGGACATTCAGGGGCCTCTGTGTTGGTTGGTTGGACTTGGGAGTCTAGGCTAGCAATTAACTGTCTTGTAGGGAGCCACTATAGGGTCATGAATGAATTAGAAAGCTACTATAGGGTCATGAATGAATTAGAAAGCTAAGTTGACACCATAGGATAGATCAGGTCCAGTGAACTTGGGGTATTGAAGTGCTCCCACAAGGATTTGATAACTATAAGGATCAGGATAAGGCTCATCAGTAGATGGGAAATGTCTGCCTTTCTCAGGCACTGGAGTAATAATTGGTTTGCACATCTGCATGAAAGCAAGTTCTAAGATATCCTCAGCATACTGGTTTGACATAAAAACAGGCTATGTTGGCTAACACCGAGAAAGTGATGAAGAAAACACAAGACCTTGATGGAGAAATCATGTCCCAACTGAGAGATGAACCAGTTGATGCTAGTTAAGGACAAGACGAATGCTGGATATCCCTGCCTTTGACAACTTCCAGTACAAGGAGAAATGTTTCTAAAAAATTGATACTATCAACTTGGCTAAACCTCTTAGCCACCAACTGAGCTTTGATACGTTCCAAGGAGCCATCTTGTTTCAATTTTGCTTTGTAAACCCATATACACCCAATGGCATTCATGTCAGGGTGATGTGCCAGGGCCATGAGGTCCAGATTTGCATTTAGGGCAGCAAATTTTTTCATCCATAACAGCAACCCATCCAGGCTGACATTTGGCAAAGATGATTGATTTTGGTACAATAGGTATATTATGAGTAACCCTTGCTACATGAAAATTAAGGTACCTTGAAGTTGTCATAGTAGGAAGTGTGTCAACTGTTGGTGAGTGACTTGGTATAATATTTGTGGCAGGTGGTGAGAATCCTGAAATAAGAGAGGCATAAGACAATAGTTTTGTTTATTGAGGTTGCCTCCCAATCTGTGAATGTAATGAGCTCCCCATTAATTTTATTATTCCTATATATTTCTTTCAATTTTTCAATTTGTGTTTCCTTTTTTTTTTTTTTTTTTTAAAGCTTGACTGAATTGTTTCCTTTTTTTTTTTTTTTTTTTTTTTTATTGGATTTGTATTTCTTTCAATTTTGCTTCTTTCAAGTGCCGTTCCAACAAGTTTACTTACTGTGGTTTTTGAATTCTCCGCTATCAACTTTAGCCTCTAGGACACAGCTAGTATCATTTATTTGATAGCTATTAAAATATTTTTAGTTTCAAATATAATTTACTCCTACTTGTAATGTCAATTTTTTCCTACTTGTAATGTCAATTTGCTCTCTATATGTACAAAAGTGCAAATAAGGATGTACTTGGAGCTCTTTTATGTAATAAAGTTTATTAAGTGGAGCTATATGTACCAATGTACCACTGTACTTGGAGCTATTTGATAGCTGTTTTATGTACTTGAAGCTCTTTGATAGCTGTTTTATGTACTTGGAGCTATATGTATCAATGTCAATTTTCTCCTACTGTTAATGATAATTGTAATATTAGCGTAAAATTTTTCAATTAAATTTTAATTTTGTAATAGAACAAGTTTGCCAAATTGGGCAAGTTTAGTATTGTAATAGCACAAATTTTAAATTTATTCTTAATTGTTGCTTATGAATTTTTCTTCTCTTTTGTTTTTTATAGATCATATTGAAATATAAAATTACTTGAATTAAAAATATAAGTGCGAACAACAAAGAACCTGAAACAATCTCACTTTGTGAAATGGTGGATGACTTAGTATATGATGAGCCAGAAATAAACGAATATCAAAATAATATAGACTTGTCATTGGATTAGTTGGCTTGTATTATTTGGAAATTCATAACTTGTCTATGAATTTAAACAAGTATCCATGTAATTTTGATTCTATAAAAGAATTGTTAAAATGTCTTTTATTTTGCTTATTTACAATTCTGCATATCCGCATGTATGCATTTCATACGCAATTAATTGTATTTGTATGAAGACCAATTAATTAGAAACTAAGTACAATTCACATTCACTAACAATTGAAAGTTTATTGCCTAGTACTATTATCTCTTCAAGTACAGCCCAACAAAAACAAATCCATGTATAAGTCCAGGTACAATCTATGGAAAGCTTAAAGCTTAAAAAAAAGGTCCTAACTTCTACCCTAAAGCGAATCCATGCATGTATCCAAGTGCAGTTGAATGCATGTAAAGTCCAACGGTATACAGGTTGAATGCATGCTCTCCTTCTCCAATTACTCTAATGCACACCACAGCCATTCCCATCTCCAAGCTACTTCGTATGATACTTTGGGATTCGATGCTGACGTTACAAATACTAATACAAACCAAGCTGCTAGAAAGAAACGCAATGAACATGAGAAAAAATAAATTAAGGCAAAAAAAATATAGATTAGTTGAAATTGAAACCATCTAACAATATAAAACATTAGTTGTTAAAGTAGATATATCTAATTGATACAAATATTATAATTAGGATTAAGTTTTCGCAAATGTAATGAGAAATGATCTCTTGGCAATATGCTCACAAGCATTCTCCTAAGAATATTAACCCATCAAACTTGACAGGTTATCTTCAGACTAGTAAACTGCATGCAACATCCAAAAGTCCACAAAATAATATAAAAAACCTTGGTAAAAAATTTTCTAATATAAGAGATAAAATGATCACAAATTTGCAATAGGATCAACAGCAGATGTAGGAAGTATAAATGAATTTCTAAAAAACAATGCCTTCAAAAATTCAAAGTAGGCCCATTATTTTGCTGACCATTACCAAATTTAAACTAAGCAATGCGTACAAGATAAGCATGGTTACCACTACGAGATTTTGTACCAAAGCCACTCAAGCCATGGGGCCTGAAATGATATATTGTCTTCAGAATTTTGACTCTCTTTTGGTATTGAGTAAAACAAGACTCATCAGCACCAAAACAAATCTGAATCAATTGGCCTGGTGATTGATACATCTCGCTGAAGCAAACACTATCTGTTGACAAATAATCTAGCTGTAAGCATTAACCATTCATATTGCAAAAGCATGCAAATGATTCCAGCAAAATTTGAAAACCAAACTATTGTAAGATCCTCCAGCAACTTTTTATCGAAGCAAATGTCGAATGGCAGCAACAGCATCAACATTGTGCTCACGTAAGGTCCTCTCAGCCACCTTTGGGTCTAACTGTTCTCAATATTGAAAGAAATATATTGTAAGCCTTTTAATTTTGGAAGCCAAAATACATACATGTTAAGAGAGCATTAATTAAAATAGGAGGCACTAACCTCTAGCTTATTTGCAATTATGTCAACATCAGCTTCCTTGATCTTAACAGCAGCGAGTTCTTTCTCCCTGCAACAAAGAAAATAGCATTTTTGCTTGAAACACAACCATATGTAATAGATAAAACAAAAGAAGTGAAATAATATTTTAATTAGAACTTCATGCCACAAGTCCAGACTAACAAAGTCAAAAAATAAAATTTCTTGAGTAAAACTGTATCAAGTAGCGACTGCAAGTTTAAAAATAAATAACACTTAATTTTAATTCATATATCATATTACCAACAAGCCCAAGATCTCAGGATGTTACTCTTCAAGCTATTATAACATGGAAAACACATAATGGATGTAGATAAATATCCCACCCCAGAAAAGGAAAAAAAAGTCCTGCATTAGAATGGGAAAACTTTGTATTGATTGTATCAAAATAAGATGGCCAAAAATAAGTTCATCCATTTAAATTGTAGACTGCGGTATGTGAACACAAGTTATTTATGCAGTTATGCCATCAGAGACAGTGGTCTCAAATGAAAATGGCTATGTCAAGACTTAAAAGTTTATCTAATCTTATCATCTGGGAATTGGCTTGAGCATACGCTTGGGCTTATGAGAAGAGTCAAATATTGCACTCTTGTTTGGCCCAGATGTAACAATAGTCAAACTTATAAGTTTACCTCGTTAATTGACACATTCTTTTTTACTACTTCTATGAATGATAATTTGTTGTCTTCCACTACATTTTTTTTGTTCCATCAACTTGAATCAACTCACTCCTTTTCATTGGTGCATTGATTGTTCTCCTTTGAACATGACCAAACCATCTTAAACGTCATTAATTTATATATATACACACACACACACTGGCATGCACTAAAACACAATAATATAATGCAAGGTTAAACAGTTAACCCCTACCAACTCTTGCCGCTTTATTTTAAGATGGTTAACAATGTAACAGTGCGCCCCCCCCCCCCCCCCCCCCCAAAAACACCTCTTCTCTTGCTTTTTACATGAACTTATTTAATAAAAATTTAATATTTAATCATTAAAACAAATCAAACTAAATCAACATCAAGAATACCTTGACCATGTTACAAGTTCGACGAATATTAAGTGTTTCAGAAATGTTTAACGCGTAATCTTGTAAAGAAAGGCATTCGGATCAAAGAACTCTACTTGCACAGTAAGCATAAAAATGAGCATGCGGCGCAAAGCAAAGACTCCAAAAGTACTCAGAGAAGAAAGTCCATAAACATAAAAGAAAGGATTCACTTTCATCCACACATGATAACTTATGAGCGACTCGAGATATCTAAACCATCATGTATACAAAATGCAGTTCAAGAGCGACCAAAAAAAAAAAAAATATCACAGAACCCGCTTAACGTCTGTCATGAAATTACATGTGGGGTTGACCTTGATTAATCCAATAAGGATTCAAAGTCGACCCCCCAAAAGTTTTGGACTAAAGCTTAGTTTTTGTTGCCGTTGTAATTAAGGTTTAATGATTGAAAGGTATGCAAATTATCTATATAAATTAGACAGTTCATACTATCTACATATAGAGAGAGTTTTGAAAATCAATTCGAATTGTTTGTATGTACCTCATTTTCATAGCATTCCAATCCGCTTCAGACGAGGCAGCAATCGAGGCCATAGCCTGCCACATCATCAACCACAACCGTAAGAAACCAAAACACAAACACAAACACAAACACAAACAGAGCAAAATTCATGAGGCTCCAAAGAAACCCATGAACCCAGAAAAACCCATCAATAATTCGAAATCCAATTCCAATTCCAGAACCCTTAAACTCCAATTCCAAAACCCAAAATCCCAAACACAATTGTACTGAAACTATAAACCCAGAAAACAGAAAAACCAAAATAATACGAAATCCAAATTGGGGAAAAGGGAAAATCATGAAAAACAAACCTTTGGATCGTGGTCACGGCGGCTCCGGTATGTTTCCAAGCTCCACCCATAGCTCCAGCGACCTCTGTGGCGGTGAGCTTCGGTGTGTGGTGTGGTGGAGGTTTGGGCAAGCAAAGGACGGCACGATGAGAACTCTTTCTGCTCCGGCGATCTGTGTGGCGGTGGTGGAGGTTCGGCATGAAGGAAGCAGAGGTGAATGGCATGAGCTTTTGTCCTCAGACTCTCGTTTTCTTTCTTCGTTCTCTGCTTGGAGTCCGTTTAGAGAGGGATTTAAGTGAAAGTTCACGTGGCAGTATTCTATTGGCTGGCGTAAAACACTGGTTTTACGCCAGCTCCTGATGCAATGTTTTCCCTATTTAAAAACAATCACAATTATAAATATATATGAGTTTAAATTATACCTGGTATTAAATATGTAATGACTTCTCATTATTTTTATATATATATACACACACACACACACCTAGTATCAAATATGTCATGACTTCTCATGTTATATATATATATATATATAATATTTAAAATCTAATCGGATTTGGATTTGGATTTTTCATTTATTGTACTTAATAATTCACTTGTTACAAAAATTAAAAAATTAGATAAAACACATAGCGCAAAATTGAACTTCAATTGAAAATCTAATTGAATTTAAAAACTTTAATTTTTGCACCTAATAATTCACTTGACATGAAAGTTTAAAAATTAAATGTGACATGCGGCGCAAAATTGGACTCCAATTTAAAATCTAATTTTACTTTCTCTAAACTTTGGCATTAACTATATATATAGATAATACTTTCTCTCTCTTTGTCTCTCCACTTTTTTTTTTTTTTCCCGTCATTTTAGAGTAAATTAATAAAAAAAACCTAGTACCAAGTAAGTGATAGAAAGAGCTAAATACTGAAATACATACAACCTCACAATTCTTGGCTTCGTTTCAATAGTTTCACGCATTGCCTCTCTTTTTCCTTTGTTTTACACAGTGTGAGATAAAGTTGTTTTTATAAAAAAAATTAGTGAAAAACAACCTTTAAAAAATAAGTTAAACTTTTAACAGAATTTTTTATTTATTAATTAAAGAAAATTTTCATTGAATCCATTCTTTATGATGTTATCAAACATAAGAAAATATAAAAAATTATCTTCACATAATGTTTTCTTAATTCGTTGTTTACAACTATTTACACTAATAATTATAATTATTATTAATTGTTCCAAACTTCCAATATTGCATCTAAGATGTGGTTCGACCTTAGCTATCAACCATGAATCTGATGCTGACATCGAATACTAAGGAGACAAACTCAGAATAACATTGTTTTATAAAATTACAATTGGATCTTTTATTATATTGATAAAGAAGGGAAGGTACTAAGTGTAACATGTACGGCAAAGCGTAATATTCCCTTTTTTTTTTCTTTTTTAATCTTCATAAGTTGCTAAGGTAGTCCATATTGCATGGATGCATTAATGTCATAGAATAATAATGACATAATTGGTGTGAGCAATGGTACACTCTATCAAATGAATACAAATCTTCTGTACTTTTTTTTTTTTTTTTCTATTTTGTATTCCACCAATTATAATTTGTCATGTATTTGTTTAACTTTTCTTATAAAATAACCAAAATTTAAAATGGAAAAAAATAAACACATGATAAGTTATGATTGGTAAAACATAAAGTGAAACACAAAATGTGATATAGAAGATTTGTATTCCTCTCAAATATTGTAGCACCAGCCATGCGGACAAATTGAACTACCAAAAGTATCAAAACTATTAATAAACCTAAGCATATTCCAATAGAAAAAAGTTCTGTTTAGCTCCTTGGACTAAGATTTACCTGGATTTCATATTCTAGTTCATGATTAGACAAGAAAGGCCTCAAAGATACCCTATTTAAATTAGAACATAATTGACAAATGTGTTATAAACCATTATAAGCAAGGCTAGCTAGTCTCTGTGATTACTCACTGTTCTATATTATTGGCAAGAAACTTTAACTTTACTACCCTCTCTCACTTTCTGACACACACATATTTTAGAAGATGAAAATTCTGAAATAGGGGGTTTGAATTTTGATATTTGCATTTTTCAGGAATGGCTAAGAGACCAATTGTGGAGTTTCTCCTTCAGATGATCAACTTCATCTTCACCCTCTGTGGCCTAGGAGTATTGTTCTATGGTTTATCTTGTTTAATCAAGTGGAAACATGCACCAACACAGCCTGATCATGTTGACAAAACGAAATACAAGATGACTAATCGACTGTTGCTTGCAATTGATCCATCGAAGCTGTTGTCTAATAAGCTTCCTACGGCTTGGTATGTGGGTTTAATTCATTCCAATTACTGTTAAATTTTTTTTCTTTTGAAGGTTAGCTTGTGACTTTAATGGTATTTCTTAGTTAATGAATTTGTAGAAAGCAGCATAAAATCATTAGACTATCAACATGTTCCGTTAGTGTTAGTCACAATTAAAAATAAAAATCCTCAATTATTACAGAATTGATTTCTTCAGAGAGTCTGTTTGTTCAATTGATTGATCAATTTGAGGAAAATCTACTAAATCTGGTATTATTGGATGCCCTATAATTATCCCTTATGGCATGCTCATACAAGGCAAAAATCATGATCATGAATGTGTTTTCCTTAGGCCTTAAATGGCTTTTTCTCAAAAATTGAAGGAAAAATGAAAAAGCACATCAAATAACTAACTTATAGTGTGTGTTTGGCAAAAAATAATTTTGTCAACTTATTTTACTATTCAACTTATTTTTGCTACTATTCATGAGCCCCACTGCACTTTTTGGTACCATTCATGAGTCTCACTGTACTATTTCAACTAACTTTTACCTTTATCTACAGTACTTTCAACAAAAAGTTTTCAGTTTCAACAAAAACAAAATAAGCGGATCCCAAACAGACTCTTAAGACTTTTTTTTTAAATTATTTTTAAATATATATCAAATAACTTATGTTAATTTGGCAGTTTTTTCTCCAAAAAAGAAAATGTCATTAACCTATTTATTATATAGCAATTAGCCAAGGAGTACTCTCTTTTTTTAAGGAGATTACTGTAAGCGGTACTTTTTGCTGAAATTGAATTTTTTTTTACTAATAATGCTGTAGATAAAAATAAAAGTTAGCCAAAATAGTACAATGAGACCCATAAATAGTATCAATAAATGCAGTGAGACCCATAAATAATAGCAAAAATAAGTTAAATAATAAAATAAGTTGGCAAAAATAATTTTTGCCAAACGGACACCTAGTAAATAAGAATGATAACTGTTAATCTCAAAACCAAAAATAATGATAACTCTGTTTTTTAGGAGATTATAGCAAGTAGTACTTCACTTAGTAGATAAGAATGATAACTGTTAATTTCAAAACCAAAAATAATGATAACTCTGTTCTTTAGGAGATTATAGCAAGTAATACTTAGTAGATAAGAATGATAACTGTTGGTTTCAAAAAAAAAAAATGATAACTCTTTTTTTAAAGAGATTATAGCAAGTACTACTTAGTAGATAAGAATGATGACTGTCAGTTTCAGAAAAACAAAAATGATAACTCTTTTTTTTTTTTTTAAGGAGATTATAGCAAGTATAGCTGTATAGTACTAGATAAGAATGATAACTTCTTCTTCTTTTTTATTTCTTTTTTGATAAAATAAAAATGATAACTCTTAAAATGGAAGTTATGCAACATTCCATATATATGTCACACTTTTAGCAATAGTAATAGGGTTTAGATCCTCTAGATTTCTTAGGGTACTTTACCAATAAATTTCTTTAAATTTTAACCATTCTTTAATGATTTAAGAGTCTAGATTCTGTCATGTCAGCATTTCACAAATAATACTCTTAAAATAATATAATAATGTTATAAAAAAAACAATTAAAATTATTGTAAGGACCCAAAATGTGAGATATACAAAGTTGGAAGTATAAAGACGTGCTCGTTCTTTTCTTGGATCCAATACAACAGAATTTGTTAGAGATGGGCTAAAACAACAAAAACTCCCCCCCTAAGGCACCATGACTTCCCCTTAATATAGGCCTTCTCTTTCTGATCCGCATCGTCCATCTTCAGCTATCCTTCCCTTCTTTCTTTGACACCTGTCACCTATCCTCTCTCTAGGAGCCGGCGACGGTTGTAGCTGGTGCCACTGTCACAGTCATCATCTCAGGTCATTTCCACATTTAATGCGACTGACAAAGTGGGTGTGCGCCATTTATTATTGACGTGACTGGGGGCTATTGCCCAGGCGGCCGCCTGTCTGCCACTTACCCCTGCCTCCTTTAGCCGAGGAGGCTTCCTCCTCAGTGCTTGGCGCGGTGCTCCTCGGAGGTTAGCTCTTTCTTCGGGAGCTATTTAATTCTTGGGCCCCCGTCCAGCTCTGTATTCGGCCCAAGAATGGTTCCCTCCAAGCCCTTGAAGGGGCCTTGGCCCATTAGTTCAGCTCCTCGGCCCCTTTCCTCGTTCCTCGGGTGCCCACAATTATTGTTAGTAGAATGCTGATATAGCAAAATCTAAATCATTAAATCATTAAAGAATGGTTAAGATTTAAACAAATCTATTTGATAGAGTACCCTAGGAACCATATTGTGGGTGGTCGGGATTTTCACCTCTTTGACACCCTATACCTCACTTTAGAAGGCTTTGCTTTTAATTTGGGTAGTCGGAATTTTCATCTTTTGAGGCTTGACACCTTATACCTCACCTTAGAAGGCTTTGTCCGCTTTGGGGAGCAAAGCCCTCACGGTTTTGTATTACAAAAGGGTGGGATTGTGTGTAGTAGTAGTACACTCATGGTTGCTCTAAGGGCTTATAAACCATGAGTGGGAGGGTTACTTAAGAGATGTGGGACAATCCCACCCTTTCGTAATACAAAATCGTAAGAGCTTGGCTCCCCAAAGCGGACAAAGCCTTCTAAGGTTAGGTATAGAGTGTCAAGCCTCAAAGAGGTGAAAATCCCGACCACCCACACACACACACACACATATATATATATATAGGATCTGGATTTAGCAATAATAATACATGATGAAATTTCTGTTTCATTCTCTTTTTTTATTAAGAGATAATTACAATATGTTGTTATTTTCTCAATTCGAACCAATTATCCCTTAGATCTCTAAGTACTTTATGCATGGAAATTTGTCAATTCAACTGCAAGAGCCTTATCCAATTTCGTAAACCATAACAGCACCCTAACACTCCCCTAGGCACACAAGTACGCTTTTCTTTTGAGCATCAATACGGAAATTTTCATTATTTGAAAGAAAGAAAAAAATGTGGGAAAGAAACAGCTTTATGTACGTGCTCCTAATTTTTTTTACACTAATAGACAGAAAGCAGCTTGATTTGATTTTAAGTTTTTATTAACAAGCTGCAGATTTATATTGACCATGTGAAAATATTACAAATCATTTTTACACCATCCAAGGAAATTGGCAGAAAGACATTATATGTTTGAGTTAGCAACTGCAAGCCATTATAGGAGGTCCACAACCAAATTATAGTGTACTACAGCAGAAGTGGGACACAATACAATTTGTGAGTAGCTCTTAAAATGATGCTTGATCTGTAAAACATTAGCACTAGAGACATGAAAATTGATTTGCTATATTTAAATGCATCATATTGTGCAACTCTCCTGACTGGCTCGTCAAATACTAGATATTTGCTTGGAAATTTAGCATTAATTTGCCTACATTTTGTTGATCATTATTTTTTTAGTTCATAAATAAGACGTTCTGACACAATCATTATTTGTATCCATGCAAATTTCGCAGGTTTATCTACCTTATAATCACAATTGGTGCAGTCTTATCCATAATTTCCTGCTTTGGATATGTAGGAACTGCATCAAGAAGTCCCTGTTGTCTACTAAATGTATCCTCAAGTTACTTCCTTTTAGATTCTTCCTTCTTTGTTATAGTTCGTATCTTCTTTGCATGCTTCTGCCTTACTGAAAAGTCTAATGTCCTTAAGAATTATATTCTTTAGTGCTCAGTATTTTTGGTGGGACTTGTCCTTATAGAATTAGGGGTTGCAGCATTCATGCTCATTGATCACAACTGGAACAAGGTGATGAAGACTTTTCATTGCTATTTCATGTTCTATTTTTTTTTTCATAGTAAAAATACTTCTATGATAATTAGGTTTCCCTTTTTTTTTTCTGCTTGCAACTTGCAAGTACCTATTGTTTGGTTTTTCTTATCATATAGAAATTCCACCAAAGAATTTTTCTTTTCTTTTTGAATGAAGTACATCCAGAAATATTACACAATTTGAGAACCTCCTGCAGGTTATTACCGCAGATAAAAGTGGCAATTTTCAATCAGTTTACCTCTTTTTGAACAAGAATTGGGCAATCATCAGATGGGTTGCTCTTGTAGTAATTATTCTAGACGTAAATAATTAAATACATTAAAGAAGAAAAATTAAAAAGGAGAGAAAATATATTCTCACCATAAATCTTTCTTATTGTGTATATTGAAATCTCTAATATCATGTTTTTGTTTTTTTTTTTTGTTTTTGTTTTTGCCTCTCACTCTCAGGTTGTTGCTCTCGTATTTGCTTTGTTCTTAAGATCTGTGATTACTCAAGCTAAATATGATGATAGCAGTGATGATGAAAGATTGTCTACAATTAATCTTAGTCGAGGATCAACTGTTGAGAGGAAGAATAACCAAGCCAGCAACAAAGAACAGATCAGAGTAAACAAGAAATATTAATATAAAAGGGTTTCAAGTGATTCTATCACTTTCTTCTCTTTCTTCTTGTTTTTGTTTTTGCATAACTTGTGTGTTTTGCTTTTATTTTGAGTCAGTCTAGTTTTTGCTTTGCTTTGTTTAACATGTTTTTGTTTATTTTGTTTTCAGTTTTATTTATTTTGTTTTTGATATAAAAACAAAATTAAAAAATCAGAAAAATACAAAAATAGTGTGTGTTTATGTACATTAGTACTTGTGTACTTTGAATAGCCATTAAAATAAAATTTTCTAAATTTTGTATTTTTTGTAACTTAGATGAGCATCTCTATGCACAACTAAGCAAGTAAGTTTTGTGGCTCTTATTTGTGATGAATAAGATTAAGTAATATCTTGTACTTAACACTTATATCACTCTTTTTTACGGGAAACACTAGAAAATCCTAAGAGAAATGCATAAATAACCATCTCACCACTGTTGCCCGCCAATTATGAAATGACATTTGTATGCTTCGGCATACCAAAAGTGCAATGTCAATGATATTTGTGTGCTTCAGTATAGCAAAATTGAAATGTTAAATGCTCAACATAATTGAGTATTTTTTTTCTATCTCTTATATGCCTATGCATGATTTACTTAAAAAGAAAAATATGCAAAGAAAAATAAAAAGCAAAAAGAATAAAAATGCTTTAAATATGATTGCAAGTGTGTATTCTAGGAGATGTGTGAGTTATAGGATGTACCTCGAAGGTGATAGTCCCCATCAAACAGTTATAATTATGTGTGAGTTAAAGTAATTTTCTCATATCTCAAATTATCATAACAAGTTGACACTTATGCAATCTTGCAATGTTTTTCACACACAACACGCAATATTCTTTGCTACTTTTGATATATGTGCAGGTACAATGTGATTTGGCGATCACAAGGTTTACATGTATTAATGTATGCTCACTAAACTGTCTTGACTTGTTTTTGAAATATAAAATTGGTTAGACTTGTTTAGTGTATGTGTGTGTTTTTAGAATCCATGTACTTAAAATTATTGTTGATAGATGATTTTGAAAGCTTAATATGTTGATTGGATCATTGGTTGAGTTGCATGTTGGATTGCATTCATGTTTGTGTTTTTCTCTTCTCAAAAAACTGTTTTTAAAAGCTAGCTCGACAGCTCCTCGACGGCTCCTCGACACCTAGCTATCTGTCGAGCTTCTTAAGCTTTTTCTTATCTCAATCTCGACAGCTTCTCGACACCTGGTGGATCGATCGAGAAAGTTCTTGACCTCTCGATAGCTTCTCGACAGCTAGGTTAATCGATCGAGCTTCTGTTCTTGTATCTGGTGGTTTGTTCCTCGACACATTCTCAACACCTACATTTGTCGACGGCTAAGTTCTCGATTCCTTGATCGACCTCTCGACACCTCCATCTGTCAAGATTTACTGATCCTTTTTATATACGGTTTGTGCGATCCGGTTCTCATTTCTTTCGATCTCTCTCTCAATAGTTTTGTTCTTTCACCTCCCAAATCACTCTCACTCACTCCAAATCCTTTCCTTAAGGTTTCTTCAAGCTTTTTCAAGATTTTCTTCACTTGGTAAGTTTCTAATCTTTCATTCTTCATGCATTTCATGTTTTGAAACCTAGGTTTTGGATTTTTGAAACATTTTGGGGTTTTTCAAAATTGATGAGTTATTGTTGAAATTTTGGGATGGGTTTTTGCTTAAATGAGTTTAAAATCTTAGTCATTGCATCACATTAGCATTATAACAGTATTATCATGCATTTAGATGTGTGCAAATTGATTATGTGCTGGTAAGATTGGATTGAACTGAGCCCATGATGCAATTTCTTTTGCATGTCACATGTTCATGCATTCCCCATGCATACGTCATTTCTTTTCAATATATTTTGATATATTTGAATTGCTTGGGACTTTTCTGATTGTCTCTCTCTCTTCCTCTCTCTTTCGTTTACGTTAGTCATGTCTATGGCACCTAAACCTAAGTCTGCTCCGTCCCGGAACCCTCTTTGTTCCGGGGTCGACTTCATCTGATCCTACTCCATCACATATTTGGTTTCGTGATGAGGATGCCCGAAAGGCCTTCTCAGAGAACTTTTCTCGACGAGGCAGTCATTCTGAATGAAGTCATTCTGGCAGACTTCGCCATCATGACCTTCTCGATGTCATTCACAGTCGGGGATGGGAGTCACTGTGTGACATCCCGGTCACCTATCCTTTCGTGCTTATACAGGAGTTTCACTCCAAGGGGGTTTTTGCGGTGTAGGTTTTTCCCATTCGTAAACAAATCACCGTGTCAATTTATTTTTCACTGCATAATTAGTTTAATTGGTGATTTGTTTATACTACTATGCGTTTGCATGTTAATTTGATTAATTAATTAAACTTGGCTAATTAATTAATTAATTAATTCATCACAAAGGATCAATACATTTTTGGCCTATTAGTGAGAGTAAAATGATTCAAAGCAAGGTTTTTGTTTTTCTCATGAAAAGAACTACACAATACATTTGAATAATAAGGTTCTTGGCTTCTATATCTCTTTTCTAACATATGTTTAGATAGTAAGAGAAATATCATGTTTCCTATATATAGGATTAGACTACAAATATTTTATAGTAGTCTTTTTTCTTTTTAGTATTATAGTAATTTTTTCATTTGTCTTTTGTTGTGTTTGTTTTATGTTTAGTTTTTTAGTTATTGTTAAAGATATTAAGTTTATGTGTATTAGCCTAAAGGTCCAATTGTGTTACTCAGTTCATGTATATTAACCATATATGGTTCTTAATCTCTATATATACCCTACTTAGAGTTCATTATAATTAAACAATTAAGATTATAGTAGAGATATAATTGTCAAAGACTTGAGATGGTATTTCATGCGCCTAGTGCATATGAAATTTTTTTCAAAGACTTATGTGGACGACTAAATTTCTCGATTCGAAATAAGTCAAACAATACGAATTTGTATTGATGAATGTGCAGTACAATTTTCTGTAATTACAAAAGAGTGATCCTCTGATTCGATCTCCTTGAAAGATTTGTTGATTGGAGTTGTGGTAATGTGGTTTTGATTTGAACACCAAATATACTTCAATTTTGTTGAGGAATGGATCGAAGATCTTTAAAACAGAATTACAATGAATCTCTGGCTATGAGCTTGTTAGAAATTCTTTGTTTTTCACGTTCTTTGCGTATTCTTCGTGTTCTTTGTGTGTTCTTCGTCTTCGAAGGTTTATGTGGAAGTTCTTCGGGACTTTAAAGGTTTGAATCCGTAGAGTTTCACTGATTTGTAATTTGTTGAGGTTTCTAGAGGCTTTTGAGCTTGATTCCAATGAACTTTAAGATCTAGGAATGTGATTTGGATGATTCCTCTTCGAATGTTATTTGTATTCGAAGGTTTGTGGTGGAAGTTCTTCGGGGCTTTGGAGGCTTAAATCCATTAAGCTTCATAAATTTGTGGTTTCTTGGAGTTTCTGGAGGCTTTTGAGCTTGATTCTAGTGACCTTTAAGATCTAGGAAGGTGATTTGGATGATTTCTCTTCGAATGTTCTTTGTATTCGAAGTTGAAGTTCTTGAAATTCCTAGAGGCTTCAGGGCTTGGTTCCAACAGAGCTTCTGGACTTCTGAACTCAAGATCTCTTCCTAGTGTCTTAGTGTTTGTCTTGGTCTCTTTCAAATGCCTTAGGAAGGCTTCTATTTATAGGAGTTTAGGGGTGGGTGAGCGACATGTGGCGGAGTCTAATTGGCGACACATGTCATAGCCTGATTGGTCTACTTATGTCATCGCTTACACTTGCTGGACTGATTATGTCATCGCTTACACGTGCGAAGCTGCTTATGTCATCGCTTACATGTGCTGATGCGTGATTGGTCTTTGCTTGACACTTGAAAATTTTCTATTGATTTCTGAGTAGTGATAGCAAAGCGTAGCAGCAGTATGTGGCGCTTTATAATTGGCTGTATTTTGTGGACTTTGTAGTATGATGTGTCAGCTTGTGTGGCGCTTTGTAATTTGCTATATTTTGTGGATTTTATAGTATGATGTGTCAACTTGTGATAGGTCGGAAATTTTCCCTCTCTACAACTTACTCCATGGAACCATAGATATAGGCTGTCCTGTCAAACTACATAATCTTAGTGTCCTCTCTCTTCTCTCTACACTTTCTCTTTCTCTATATTTTCAATTGCACTAGTTACAATAAACCCTAAACAGGGTTTATATAATAAAGATTAGGAGCTAGTGTTAGCCAAGGTAATATCTCTCACAGTTTATTAACAAAAGAAGCTTTTATTGAAAAACAAAGAACAAGCCAACAGGTATAGAGACATAAACAGCAGGACAAAGATCCTAGGCAACAGCATATACAACAGTTAGGGACCAACAAAATTAGTACAAACACATTAAAAAGTCCACAACTTGGCATCAACTCATGCATTTATTTTTTATTTTTTTATTTTTTTTTATTTTTTTTTGCATAAGAACTTATCTTTTATATTTTACATGCTTACTTTTTAAAATATAAATATCAAATTATTTATTTTACACTACATTTCATTAAAGTATCAAATTATTTTTAATTTCTTTTTTCCTTTTTTTTTACATATAACAATCATCATTTACTATTTTTTTTAATTTTAAAATATATAAAAATAATAATAAACTAAATACAAAATAAATAATATCGAAATAAATTTTACTGTATCTTTCTATTATCTATACTACTATTTAAGGGGCTTCCTCTGTTTAGATTCCACATTTTTTATGCCTAAAATACCATCATCATACCCACTTACAAGTTTTTAACTAACGGGGATAGATATGTAAATTCTTCAATTTTGATGCCTAAGATACCCTCATCATACCCACTTATAAATTTTTAACTAACGAGGATAAATATGTAAATTAAAACTTCTATACTTTAAGACTCACAAACTCACGTACATTTTGCCAATTTCTCTCAATCTTTTTCAAATTGAAAACATTCAGTTTAGCTCTATATCTTCTTCTTTCTTCTTCTTCTAAATTTTACTGTATCTTTCTATAATATATTTTATAGTGAGTAAGCGTTTATTCAAAAATCATAAAAGTACCCTTTGGTGCTTTAAACAAAGCTTTTGATAGGACAGCATTCCACTAGGAAACAACTTGATACGTACTGCTCAGTAAAAAAAAAAAAAAGTTTGGTACTGTAGGAATATTAAAAGTTGGATTAATCACATGATTTTGTACACATTTGCCACCACAAGCTATTATATATATGTGTGTGAAATCCAGACCACGACCAATGGCTTAGATTTTTTTATCGGGGAAAGACAAGTTCATCAGCCTCAGAGAAATGACAGATTGAGTACCCTCGGAGGGCCACCTCTGTTAACGTGATACTGTGCGTGGATACTCAATAATTTCTCATTTCAAGTTTGACTGACATGATAAAAAGTGCCTCATCTAAAATTTTAAACAAAAAAAAAAAAAAAAAAAACACACCACAAAAATTCATAACAATTTTAGAAAATTTCTTAAATAACCTACCACCTTACACAAGAGTTGTTAAGAAAAAAAACTTAAACATACAACAAAAAGAGCATAATTATTTCCTTGGTGTTCACAAATTAATCTACCACCTTACACAGGACTAATTAAAATATTTTAATTAACAAATTATTGTGGGTCCATATGTTAAGTGATACTAATTTAGGAATATTGTGTAATTGATGTGATTTTTTTTTTTTTTTTGTCTCTAACTTTATTTTATGATTTTAGTATCTCACATGAATTAAGTGTAAACTTAATTATGTATATATAAACTCTTAAACACTCTCTTCTTACAAGCCAGTTTTCAAGAGTGATTGTTTATTAGTGGAATTCATTTAAAGAAGGGTTTTGTTAACACATGTCGTATGAGCATTCATTTAGAAAATATTTTTAAAAACTATTATAGTAAAAGAAAAAAATATTTGATTTTTTTTTATACTTTTTTTTATACGTGATGAGTGATTATTGATAAATGAAAAAGTAATGTTAATAGTGGACCTAGATGAAAACCAATAAAAAATTGGTCACATCAATAATTTATAAAAATATTGTAAAATAGTTCGTAATTATATAACATTACTCATAAAAGTGGTATTAAGTTTTCCTAAAATGATTTAATTACGTACAAATATCCTTAAAAACACCCGACAATCAATCTCTTTTAAAGGCACAACTTCTATCTAATACCTCTAATGTACTGAATTCGCTATAATCATAATATGTATTCATTTTAAAACACGTATCGTGTTGGTAATGGGCGATATTGGACAAAAACCACACCCCCTTTTAAAAATATGATTCGTAAAATATTCCTTGACAGTTGACATGTGTGTGAGTCCCACATTCTTGACGACTCATGTGAAAGAACCATCAACTCACACAGAATGGTCATCCAAAAACAACACACGTGTCAAAAGCTCCAAGCCCATGTGAGGAGGGGTCTTTTAACACCCGCAATGAGATACATCAATTTAACTTATTTCATCAAAATCTGATCTTAATTTTTTGATTTTGAAATTAAGATCTCGGTCTACCACTGATATCGGTCTATTATTTACCATTCACAAGTTTTCACCTCGACGGTTTAAAATTTTTTTAACTCTATAAAGTTATATTGACTTGAATGAGTAAACTTTTTCCTCCTATAATTCTATATATTAGGGAGTTTGGAAGTAGCATTGGGCAGCACACTTATAGCCATGGCACTCCAAGTCCAAGGTCCTTTCCTCTTCTTTCTCATAGCCTTAGCCTGCTTGTCTGCTTGCACCGAATGTGCAAAACTGAGTCATTATTCAATGCCATTCAACCGGAGCAGTTTTCCTACTGGTTTTATATTTGGAGCTGGTTCAGCTGCTTACCAGGTACACACACATATATATGAAATGGAATTAGATTATTTTCATGCTTCAAATTAGCTATCATGCATTTTTGTCCAGCCAGGATTAACCACAAAATATTCATAATTTAACATTTCTTTCTTTTTGTTCTCATGGCTAGTCTGAAGGAGCAGCACATACTGATGGAAGAGGCCCTAGTACATGGGACATTTTCACCAAGAAACATCCAGGTCTCTCTCTCTATTTCTCGATATCTGGGGTTTTAAACTTTAACAGAATAACAGCTTCGTAATATTTTCTTCTGTGTCATTGAATTCTAATGCAACTCATCACTTGTTATTGTTGGTGCAAATATCAACTTGATCTTGATTTTTTTGTCCTTCAATTTTTGCTTACATTATTTTTATTTTCTTGTAAAAATACTCAATAATCCCAAAAACCTTCTGGATTCCTATGGCAGAGAGAGAGACAAATATTCCATTAAACTTATAGATTACCATTCTAAGGGCTCATGGCACCAGATACTCATTTATATCTAAAATAATTTTTACTCATGTAGTATCTGTTTGGGAATAATTTATTTAGTTAAAATTGAAAAAAAATTTGCTAAAAGTACCGTCAATAAAAGTTAGTTGAATAATATATAGTAAGATCAATGAATAGTATCAAAAAGTATAATGAAACCAATGAATAATAACAAAAATTAGTTAAAATTATAAATAAATTGAAATTTTTAACTTGTGTCAAACAAACATGTAATTTATATATAAGAAATCTATAAGATATTTCATGCTTTCATAAATAAATAAATAAATATTTTACTTATATTTATTTAAGAAAGCATGAAATTTCTTATGAAAATTATTTCATGGGAGCCAAGGTTTTATCATTTTAAGTTTCTAACTCAAATTTGTAGTTTCTGTCGGCAGAGAAAATTGAATATATGTGCTGCTAGGTTTATTTCACGGTTAAAGTTTTCAACTGAAAATAATGGCACCTATATGATTGAAAAGAAGTACATCCAAAGAGTCTGACCACAAGGTACAACTTGAATAGCCAATAAAACTGGCTCCTTCAGTACGTAATGTGACCGGTGAGAATAACCGCATTTTTTTTTTTTTTTTTTAAGACATCTTAAGAAATGATTGTCCTTGTTTTTGGCATTGGTTAAAAAGGACAATTTTTTTATTATTTAATTTATTTTTATTATTATTTATAGATTTTATTACACTTTTTTATATTATTTATAAGTCTTAATGTCCGTTTGGATACAACTTATTTTTGCTGAAACTAAAAACTAAAAACTGAAAATATTGTAACAAAATAATTTTTAAATGTATGAATAGTACCGTGAGACCCATTTTTAATATTTTTTCTGAATAAAGTGACTGTGAGTTTCATGAACCGTTCGTGAACAATACCAGAAGAGTACATAAACAGTGTTAAATAATACGTGAATAGTAAATTTTGTCCCCTTTAAAACATGTGCAACAGGGGAAAAAAAAGAAGAGAAAAACACAAAAACAAAACTCAAACGTGAATCCAAATCCACTCTTAATGTACAATTTCAACTCATTTTTAACTTAATTTACAATTCTTTTATCAATATATTTTTATTTTTAACTAAATAAACTATTCTCAAATATGTACTAATAAGCTAAATAAGGATCTTTTTCTTTACCGGCAATTTTTTTTTTGGCTAAAGAAGAAATCACGGCATAATAGAATAGTACAATTAATGATAACGTGTACTATGATAGAAGCATACGTGTAAGACTAATTTTTTTAATAAGACTAATTTTTTTAATAAAAGTACGTTTGAAATATTGTGTGATTAATAATACAAAATAATGGTTGTACTTGTACCAATGTGCCCGGCTTGATGCAGCTGTCTAGAGCGAATGTTAAAACTGAGGACTTTTACATATTTAAATATAATTTAAAAAAAATAAATTATATTTAAATTTATTATCTTATTTTAGATTCAAAATGATTACTAATTAATGTGAATTACAAAGGAATTTTTTTTTTAAGAAGTCTATTAACACAAAAAATTTTACAAAATTTTTCATATTTGTTGATGTGGCAGATTGATAATAGTAAGTAAAAAAGTGATGTTAGTAATGTACCTAGATAAGAACTAGTAAAAGTTTGCCAACTCAATTATCGTGAAAAATGTTGTGAATTTTTTATTTATTGCTCTTTTTTTTTTTTGAAAAGTGCTACATTTACAATTTTTTTACAACAAATTATATGTGTTAAGTTGTTACTTGTTCTAATTTGAAACCACTAGTGAAATTAGTTTTTTGCCATCAATAACAGTCTGTAACAATTTACTACTTAGGATTTATTATAACAGTGCTATAAAAAATGTTGTGAATATAAATTTTTTTTTTCATTTGATAAAAAAAAATTATTTTATTTATTTGCTAATATTTGGGTTTAATTAAATTAAAATTTGGGACATTTTTTCTACTTAAGACCTTATACGACCGCCTCAATTGCTTATATAGTAGAATGTGCGCTGCCTCCAATTACAAAATCCCAAGGACTAAAAATTTTGTCTCACGTAACAGAAAATAAACTCAAGCTCAAAATATACGGAAACTAAATTTACTCCAAAAACTAATTAGTAATTTAGTCAAATAAAACTAAATTTTTAGTGCTACTTTATATGAAAAGAAAAAAAAAATTCCATACTAGCAAATAATAATAGGTATCAGACTAGGCACTAGCATTGTAGCATTCTGTAAAAAAAATTTCTTCTATTAGTTTATTCAATCAATCCCTCTCTTTCTCTCTCTCTCTCAAATTTTTTTATAAAAAAGTCATTTAGGATGAAAATTTAAAATTTTTAAATGTATATATAAAAAAGAAGAGCATAAGATGTATTTGAAAAATAAGTATCAAATTCTATTTAAAAATTTGGTTAAAGTTTATAAACGAGATGCGAACGCTCTTATAGAGTTCTTAATTACATAATGATTACCTTTCAAAAGAAAAAAAAAAGTACATAAGAGCGTAAGATGTATTTGAAAAATAAGTATCAAATTCTATTTAAAAATTTGGTTAAAGTTTATAAACGAGATGCGAACGCTCTTATAGAGCTCTTAATTACATAATGATTACCTTTCAAAAGAAAAAAAAAGTACATATGATTACATATTTAAAATAAAATTGAGCAATTTTGTGTTCGTTGTATTTCAAGGAGCTATTTGGTAACGTTGTTCTAGTAATACTGTTTGTATTTTTTAGAAATATGTGTGTGTGAAAAAGTGTGTGAAAATACGTGTAATGTTGTTTAAACACTGAAAACTGTTACTCAAAACACCTTACCAATCAGCCATTCAGCCCCTGATTTCTCTTTGTTTTAAACATTGTGAAACTTGCACGAACATCACAGAAAAAATTGCGGATGGTAGCAATGGAGATGTGGCTGATGACTTTTATCATCGTTATAAGGTAAAGTCTAGCTAGCAGATGATTTACAAAATGGTCAAGATTTCTTTGTAAGTCTATCTAAAAAGCATTTGTAGGACTATTTTTTTTTTTTTTTTTAATAATGAAGAAATATTTCAGGAGGACATAAAGCTGATGAAAAAAATTGGATTGGACTCTTTCAGATTCTCTATCTCATGGTCAAGAATATTGCCTAGTAAGATCACTCAACTTGAATCCATCTTCACCATTTGTACATAGTAATTAAGCATATAAGGGGTGTTAGGTTCACTGTGTGTCCTTAATATAATGCACATTACGATGATGTGACATTAAAATTTTTTATTTATTTTATTTTTTCTAACATTATTATAATTTGAAATTACAAAAAGTAACAACGAATTTCAATAATATTTTTGAATTTATTAAAAAAAAAATATGTATATACAACTTGTTGAGATGATAAATTATGATTGGTGTAACATAATTTCCATACAATTTTATCACTGACATTATTTTTATTATACATTAGTTACAACATACTATCTTGTAAAAACAATTATGAAATTATTATTATTATTTTTTAGACTTTAGACTCTTTTTTTTTTTTTTTTTTTGAGAATCTAGTCTTTAGACTTATTGTAAGAATTCATGGAAGCTTTTATTGGATTCCATGATGTTGAACATATTCAATTTTATTTACAGAGGGCAAATTAAGCGGGGGAGTGAATGCAATGGGAGTCAAATTCTACAACAACCTCATCAATGAGCTCCTGTACAATGGTGAAGTTCTATTTTACTTTTATTTTCAGTTATAATTTTTGCAACGCTAACTGGATACATGAACTTATATGGACGAACCATTAGTATAGTGATAATTAGCTGCACAATAATTAAGGTAATCAAATCCCTTTCCTTTCAGAAAATTAGCAGAATATTTGTTTATATGAAGTTATCACGTGATAAGGAACTTTATTGGTTTTATTAGAATGGTTTGAAAACATAAAAATTTAAGAGTCCTAATTCGGTAAGGATGGAGTATAAAACTCACGTTTTACACCATTCAATAAGAGATTGTCATATCAGTTTTTTACTTAAAACTCAATTATTCATACTACGCATAATAACATCTCAATAAGCTCATAATTAATTTGAATTTTCAAATGGTTATTAGAACTGATTGAGTGTGGTTGTGCCCATTTTTTAATATATAATATAATGATGTGGCATGTTAGGATTGGATTGGTAAAACTTGAGTTTTACACCACATCCTTGTAGAATTTAATCTTAAAATTGAAATGTTCACCATTTTCAAATGAAAATTGCTAAAGATGTTACTAATTGAAATTTCGAAAATGTGTTAAAACACAAGAGCTGTTTAGACTCCTAAATTAAAGTTACGGCTCGATTGATTTTACTCTAACTTAAACTAAATGCGGAATAGAGTAAATGAGAGTGAATAAACAAATAGACTACTCTAACCCATAATCATTAAAACACAGTAGTAAAATAAAAGGTAAAAGGGTAAGGAAGAATAATGCAAACACAAGATAAGACGCTGATGTGTTATTGAAGAGGAAACCAAAGAACTCGGCGAAAAACCTCTCCGCCGCCGTCCAAGCGGTAATTGATCCACTAGACAATCAGTTGGGATATACAAATAGCAAGAGACCTTCTAAGCCTAATCTACTCAATGCACTTAAGCCTTCCAAACTCCTACTCCAACAAGGCTTCTCGGAACCGTGTCTTGTCTAACTCTCCGGATCCCACAATACGCTCGATTGCATCCGCCAAAGCCTGACTTCTTCCAATGCTTTTCAGCAGCACCAAAACCTCACTTGACACTTAGAATGAGTGTTATAAGTATTTGGGCTATCACCCTCTCAAGGGTATGGAAATGGAGAGGTAGGAGTTGAAGAAAAACCACAATGGATTGTGTAGAGAAATATGGGTATAACAATCTCTAACTCTCAAGGTTTGTGGCTAGGGTTTTCACTCAGAAACACTTCTCAACATCTGTGAGTAATGTGGGTATATATAATGTGGGTACAGAAATTGTGTATCAGATATGACAGTTCAGTAAAACAGAATGTTTCACAGGAAGGCTTTACCTACAAGACACTTGCGAAAACCGTCTTCATCTTGTCCTGACTCTTCGCATCCTAGTCGTGTGCTGGGCACATGCATCACTTCGCGGGAAGCTTACTCGCGAGCTACCCGCAAAAACAGCTTTAGTCTTCAATTGTCTTAAGTTTTCACATACTCTCTCTCACACACAACCCTTACAAATAAATCCTACATAAAATACAGGGTACATAAGATTGAACATAACTACAATCAAATTTGGTATGGAATTAAAGCGAACCTAAACTAGTTGTAAATTACAACTTTACACTAATTTTTCTACAAAACCCTTCACGACTAATGTAAATGTAATTGGTGTCACACAAATAATATAAAAAATACATTACTTTTTATTAAAAAAGTTGACATGTTAATTTGCAAGATCTATGTATTATAAAATTTGTAATACTTGTAACATTACTCTGTTCGTATAGATCTTTTTCTTTAATTTTAAATTTCACTTTGTGGGCAGGTATCAAGCCCTTTGTGACTTTGTTCCATTATGATCCTCCCCAAGGTCTAGAAGATGAGTATGGTGGACTTTTAAGTCCTAAGATAGTGTAAGTTTAAGCAATTCAACCAAATATATATACCCTTCAAATGCTTAGAAGGTGATGCAATATTAATAATAATTAACTATCCGTTTTTATGAATAGGAAGGATTATCGAGATTATGTGGATTTTTGTTTCAAAACATTTGGGGATCGAGTTAAACATTGGGTCACATTGAACGAGCCAAATAATTTAGGAGTCAATGGGTACACCTCTGGTTCTTTTGCACCAGGACGATGTTCTAGCTATCTTGGAAATTGTACTGCTGGTAACTCTGCCACTGAATCCTACATTGTTGCCCATCACCTTATTCTTGCTCATGGAGCCGCTGTGAAATTGTACAAGGACAAATACCAGGTTTGTATGATTAAAAAAGAAAAAGAAAAAGAAATTATTATATTAATATTTAATTTTGAAGAAAACAAATTAAGATTATAATTGTTCCACTATTAATATTTTAATGCTAATTTAACTAATTGAATCTGTGATGTTGGAGAAATTTTGATTGACTTAATATGTGTGCAGCCTTACCAAAAGGGGATAATTGGGATTACAATAGTGAGTCATTGGTTCATGCCAAAATACAATACTTCTGCTTGTAGCAAGGCTGCCTCTAGAGCTCTTGATTTCACATTTGGTTGGTGAGTATTACTGATACAGATTTATTTATTTATTTTTGATTACAAGATATAAATTCTACTCTAGCCTAATCTAAATATATACGTGTGTAAAGTTTCCTCTTGGAGACTTGAACTCCGGCTCTTACTCCCACACTCCACAAGTACTTATACTAATTTAGATTTTTAATCCTTCTCTCCACCTTCCTTTTTCTTTTTCGATATTTATGGTATATTGTATTTCTAGAGCTAGCTCTAGAGGTGTGCATGGATTGATCATGAGTTGGATGGGGTTTTGTGTATTATTCAATAAAACTAATTTTCTCTAATTAAGAAATCTTCAATCTAGCCAACCTATGGTAGCTCTAAAAGGCAACAGGATCAAGTTGGGTTAGGTTGGATATTTGTTGGGCTAAGATCATTTTGTTAGACCTAACAAAAACAACGGATTTTCTTTCAACTATTTAAGCTTATTATCAATTAAAAAATTACAATTCATACAATTAAGCATTATATTCCAACTTCATTGAAACCACATGTCTTAAAATACTAAAATAAATCAAACTAACAAATTTAAACTAAATCTCAAAACATATATCTATATACATGTATATTTTTTCAAATTATCAATGGCGTGAGTTGGGTTAGTTTACTTAAATTAAAATTTTGCTAACTCAAACATAACCTAAGAGCATCTCCAACAGGTTTGGCATCCACCCATACTAGTCAAAATTTAGAGATTTTATGTACTGTTCATGCTCCAACAGACTCGGCAAACCTCGATTTTTTTTTGGCTTATGAACAATAGCCCATCGAGTCTGATGGGCTACTGTTCATTAGCCATTAAATTTCTTGAATAAAATAATACACCCACTCCTTTTTATATTAATTCTTTCTCTCTCCTCCAGTTTTTTTTTTCTTTCTCATTCTTTCCATTGCTTTTTTTTTTTTCCTCTCATTCTCTCATTCACTCTGTTGTCGTTACTTCTTTTTTTTCTCATAAACAAAACGAAAAAAAGAAAAAAAGAAAAAAAAAAGAGAGGAAACAGAGAGACCTGTTCATGAGCAAAACAATTAATCCAAACACAAAACACAAAACAAAATTCAATTCTTAAAATAAAATTGAATCAAAACAAGCAAATATGAAAAAAAAAAAAAAAAAAAAAAAAAAAAAACCGATCTGACCCAAGCCGATCGGTGGGGAGGACAACGAGCGGTGGCTAGAGCGGCAGTGGAATGCTGTCGCGGCGGCTGGAGCGTCGATGAAGTGTTGGAGCGGCTGTGAAGTGCTGGACGGCATGCGGTGGAGGCCCAAGGTCTCTCTCTCTCTCTCTCTCTCTTTCTGATGTGAGGAGCTGGAATGTTCTCTTGTGAGGTGAAAAAGAAAATAAAAAGAAAGGGCTGTGTGTATTGTGTGGAGGAGAAAAACAAGAAAAAGAAAAAGGGAAAAAAAGAAAAAAAAAACGTGGATGAAAATAAAAGGAAAGGTGAAAAAATAATATAAAAAATAAAAAATCTTAATTAAGAAATTCTACTATAATATTTTCACAGTAAATTTTAAGTAACAAATTGTTATTAGTTAATATTGGTGAGAAAAAAAATTATTTTAGTGATGAGTTCAAAGTAGAACTAATAACAAATTTTCACATAAATTTTGTTGTGAAGTATTGCGAAAAAATGTTGTAAATATAACACTTTTCATTAAAAAATATAATTGTTGAGAATAAATATAGGAAGAATAAATGATGATAAAGAATGAATGAAGAATAATATTTAAATGAGATAGAGAATGAGATAGAGAATCTGTTGGAAGTGTATTTGAAAAAATGGGTAGACAAAAGCTAAATGTCACTGTTCATTAGCCAAACAGTACAAAAAAATGGCTATTCTGTTGGAGATGCTCTAACATGAGTTAAAAATTTAACACCTAACACAACTTAACCCATCAATTCACAAAAACCAAACAAGATATTAGGTTGAGTCAGATTTGTTGAGTTGGTGGATTAAATACACACCCAAGTTACATTTGATTTGTTAATCTTGATTCTATCTTCTGTGTACATATTTCAATTTCCAATAACTTTCTTGAAGGCCTGTAATTGTAGTTTTTAGTTTTATACATAAACTTTCATTAATTATATTCATACAAATGCTTAACAATATCATCCACAACCTGTACAGGTTTGCCCATCCAATCACATATGGTGACTATCCCCAGAGCATGAAATCTTTGGTGGGTAATCGACTACCAAAATTTACTGAAGCTGAATCCAAATTGCTAAAAGGGTCCCTCGATTTTCTTGGTCTGAATTACTACACAACAAATTATGCGGAAAGTGCTGCATCCAACAGTGTTAACATTAGTTATGTTACAGATAGATGCCTCACTCTCACGAGTATGCTTCAAATCATAGCCCTTTTTTTAAAAAAAATTTCCTTTCCATTCAATGATTTTGTCCTTTATTAGCTTAATACATTTACCTTGATCCACAGCTGTTAAAAATGGGACTCCTATTGGTACACCGGTACACACTCTCTCTCTCTCTCTCTCTCTCTCTCTCTCTCTCTCTCTCTCTCTCTCTCTCGCATTTATATTGTGAAAATTAAAAAAATGGTCAATTGCAAATTATACTCTTAAAGTTTGGGAGTGTTTAGATTTTACACGTTACTGAATTTGGAATTTACCCTTTCAAGTTTGGGGGTGTTTGGATTTTACACTTTGCTTTTTCAGAATTTGGATTTTACCCCTTAAAGTTTGAGAGTATTTGAATTTTACACTCACAAGTTTTGAAATTTTAGGGCGTAAAATCTTAACACCAAAAATTTTTAGGGGTGTAATATTCAAACACTCCTAAAATTTAGGAGGTAAAATCCAATTTTTGAAACATTAGAATGTAAAATCCAAACATTCCCAAACTTCAAAGGGTAAAATTTAACTTCTTAAACTTCAAGGTGTAAGATCCAAACACTCTCAAACTTTTGGGGTGCAAGTTGTAATTTACTAAAAAAATAAAAACTTTTGTTCCATTAGGAGTGTCACACTTAATAATTTATACTCTACCAATTGAAGTATGACATGCATCTATTTATTTTTCTTTTATAATTTGATGTTCCATGTTCCATTTTTCCCATTTACCTAATGGATATGGTGCGAATTGTTTTGTAGACTGCTTTGGATTGGCTTTACGTGTATCCTAAAGGAATTCGAGAGCTTACGCTATACATAAAGAAAAATTACAACAATCCAATGATATACATAACAGAGAATGGTATACTCTTCTTCTTCTTTTTTCCCTCTCTTGTTATTACTATTTTTAATAATTTTTTTGCAGTGTCTAAACTAGTACTACTTGTGTAATTTGTTGTGCTCTTCTTTTGTAGGCGTTGCTGATGAAAATAATAGCTCTTTGCCGATTAAAGATGTCCTCAAAGATAGTTTAAGGATAAGATACCACTATGCACATTTATCATATCTTTCAAAGGCTATCAAGTGAGTGTTGCTGAACATAAAATCGCCAATTTTTTTTTTCTCAACAAACTAAAAAGGAAAAGGGGAACATTAATTTCAAACTAAAATTAAAGAATACATAAAAAAATTATTTATTATTATAAAGAAGGATATTAATGGTGAAATTTTGGCATGCAGGGATGGTGTGAATGTGAAAGGATACTATGCTTGGTCGTTTTTTGACGACTTTGAATGGGATGCTGGTTACTCTGTTCGATTTGGCCTTACTTTTGTGGATTTTAAAAACAACTTGAAAAGACACCTCAAATACTCTGCCTACTGGTTCAAGATGTTCCTCCTAAAATAAGTTGTAACTCTGAGGAATTTAAGCCAATTAGAGAGGAAATAGTCTTCCTCCAACCTAGCTTTAAGGTTCATACGAGATTCTACCTACTATATGATCTAGTCTTGTGCACAAACAATTCCAAATGTGTGGTTGTGTGTACAAGATTTGTTTAAGTGTACTAATCCTAATTAAAAAATAAATAAAAGACATGTCTCACTTGTGACACGTTTTATCATTTGTGTGGCATATGCCGCAAAAAAGTATTAACTATGACTAATTATTAAAGAGTAATGCTAGAAATATTTACTACTAATTATTAAAGAGTATTAATTTTGGTGAAAGTATTTACTACTCGTTTCAAAAATCGAGAAGTTTGTTAATTTTTATATTAAAGGTAACACTACATTTAAGGAGAATTATTATTTTTTAAAATATAATAATTTTTTAGCAATTTCTTAATTTTAGTGTTGATATTTAGTTATTTACTACTCATTACAATAATTGAGGAGTTTGTTAATTTTATATTAAGAACAACACCATATTTATTATATATTTCTTAACTTACAAGTTTTTTCAAAAGTTTTTAACTTATGTAGGAATTAAATTATGAATCTTTTTTTTTTTGAAAAAAAATATTTTTATAATTATATATTTTTAAATGTAACCATGCATATGCATAAAATTATAGGCTAGTTAAGCTAAAGCTCTTGGCTTGTTCCTTCAAGTTCTATATCAAATATCCTAGTATAGTCTTATATATTAAAGGCAATTTCTACTACATCTATACTTTCTTTTTTATGATTAAACGATTCCTTCACCTTTTGGCTAAAATAAAAGTGTCGAATTTATAATGTGCTACAAATAGAGAAATATAATATTATCAAAGTATCTTGTACCTTTGAGTGGAGTTTGTTTATGTGCCTATGTGTTAGAACCTCATTCCCTTCTCTTTATATGTGTATGCTTGTTTCTAAAAGGAAAAAAAAAAAAGAAAGTATGTTGCGGAATATAATTCTTTACCCATTGAATTCAACTACAATGATTTGAATAATAAAATGACATTACATGTTGCTTCTTACTGGCTTTCTATTTATCCACAACAAATTCAATTTCTTTTACTTTCAAGTTTCAACAATCCTCTTTCTCAAAAAAAAAAAAAAAAAAAAAAAAAAGTTTCAACAACTCTCTCTCTCTCTCTCTCTTATAATTTTAGAAGTTATATGAGCTTCATAATTGTACAGTATTACTTGAGGACATGAGAATTGACTGTACAAGATGCTATAATGCGAGTATTTTTAATATTTTAGCATAGTTAGATGAACTTCATAATGATAAAATCTCACATGAGAACATAAGAATTGACTACAAGAATAGTCATATTTCTTTTGTACAAAAACTATAATGTGAGCATTTTAAAAAATTGGATACAACTTATGTACAATTCCTTAAGTGCTATACCTTATATTAGTTGCATTGATTAATATAACATAAACAACATAAAATACAATACAACTATATTGTTTTGCTCTAAATAATTTAAGCCTTTCTTTCCAACTTCCAAGCCCTTGGATTATTTGTCCCCAATAACTAACTCTAAAATTTTGAATGTTTGAACTTTGGAAAGAAAGGGATCAATGTGAGGGGATATTTTTATGGTCACTATTGGATAGCTTTGAATGGGGCAATGATTGCAATGTTTGCTTGAACATAAGACATGTCTTCGGCTCTTTGCTCCATATATGGCATTTTTTTGGTTGGGCTAGGTAATTATTACAAGCCCATTCAAAGAAGTGTCTAAAACTCACTCCACTCTCTCGTACAAGCCCACAACCCCCAAAAGACAAAGGCTTCCTTCTAACATAGGCATGCCCATTTTAGAGGTAGATAGACTACCTACACCAGCTTATAGGTATCAACAACCCTTTTTTTTTGGGTACCAGGGAGTAGTAATTTATTAATTGCAAACCATTGTATTACAAAAAAGAGTGGTCTTATCAAAGGTCAGCAATGTCTCCACCACAAGTGGTTGATTATCAGAATCAACAATTGAATAATCTTCAAGCCATGAACATGAAAAAGATTGAATCATACCAACTCATCAATGGTTACCATATAAAGCCATCATTTTAATACCAATATCTATGTACTTAGAGTTGTTGAGCACCCAAAAAGAAGAAGAAGTAATTACTTATCCAAAAACTGAAAAGTAATTAGGGTTGTCAAGCACCCAAAATATATTAGTTCAATATATTTTCTAATTTCTTTTCTCAAATAATTTTTTATATTTATTTTTACATATATGAATGATAAATCAATGGGCCCTGTAATCAAAATGTAGACTTGTGAAATTCAAAAAATTACTGATGATACATTCTTAAACAACACTACAACATAAATTCCAAAATTAAGATAAAATTAAAATTTTCATTTAAATTAGATTGAGTGATAGTGTAGTGACAAATTTTTATTTTTTTCATATGTGTGACAAATTCTAGTTAATTTTTTGAAGATCCATAATCAACTTCAAAATTTTAAAATTAAGATTTTATCACTGTTGTAATTAAATTAAGTAATAATACGAGGACAATTTTTTTTATAAAAATAAACAGTAGCAACAAAATATTTATTAGTAAAATTAAGATAAATTGAGAATGAGAATTGAGTAACAACATTTTTAGGTGGGAGCATACACAAAAAAAGGGTAAAATTGCAAATTTGCAAATCCATTCATCTCATTATCATCTCTATTTTCATTCAAAAAAAATAATTTATTTATAAAAAATAGAAAACTAGCAACAAAAATAGAAAAAAAAAAAAAAATAGAAGAAAGAAGAAGTGTAAACCTAAAAAAGGTCTAGGCCCAACTCCCAAAGCCCATTAAAAGTCTGGGTTTCCAAATAATCAGAAAGCTTTCTCACACATACACTCTCTCTCTCTTTCTCTGTGTCTTTTTGTCTCTCTTTCATCACATAAAAAGGGCGAAATTTCGCCGCCTCTCACAGCCTCAGCCACTCCTCCCTCTGCTCCTCCCTCTATACCCCCCTTTTGCTTAAACCCCACTCTCTCTCTCTCTCTCTCTCTCTCTCTGAGTAATTTCATCGAACACTTTAGCTGCGATTGGTGGGGAGCTTTATCTCATTGGTAAGACAGCTATATTTTCTTATTGCTTTTACACTCCTGCTTCGTTTTCTTTATTTTCCCTTCTAATTATCCGTTTGTTTCTCGAGAAAATGTTGAGTACAGAGAAAAAGAAGTGAAATTTTGAATCTTTGTGTTGTTTACTTTATTGGGTTTTTGAAGAACAGCCAAAACTTGTGTTAGAGTGAGTCAAAGTAATTGTATTGGCTTCAGTTTTCAGTGAAGGTTTTTAGTATCAGTCTTTGGCAGCTGAAATAGTAGGCTTTATATGTATATAGTTTGCTTTGTGCTTTAGGTGCTGTTGTTAATGCTTAGTACTAGTGCTTATGATTAAAGCTCCCTTTTTTTTTTCGGTTTTATTTGCTTTCATTGTAGTTTGAATTTGCATTTCATGGATTTATGGTAATTGGGTATCTGTTTCTTTGTGGGATAATGGCAATTTAGCTGTAAAGTTTTCATTTTGGGGAGTTTTTGACAATTTTGTTTTGGTGAGTATGTGGGTTACTGGGTTTGCTGTACATTTGTATGAGTTCGGGTGCTGGAGGGTTAGTGTGTTTCTGAATAGGGCATCATAAGATTACTCTGAAAGAAATGATGGGATCAATCATTTGATAGCGTGTGTTGCCGTATGTGTATGTGTGTTTGTGTGAGCTGTGATTTAAATGTAAAGATGTTACATTCTTTGCATTGGTGTTCTTGGGCTTTATTGTTTGAGTGAATGAAATTATTCCACTGATTTAATAAGTGCAGTGAATGTAGGTTTGTGTCTGCTGCTAATTGCTTTGTAATTCTGTGACCTTTCTACTGATGCAGATTGTCTGAATTAGGGGGCAGAGATGGCGGGGAAATCGAACAAAGGGAAGAACAGGAGAGGAGCACATAATACTACAAATTCTTCTGAATCAGTGGTTTCATCTGATGCTCCTGCAAAAGATAATTTAAGTGCTTCAGAGTCCACTAAAGCTGATGCAAATGGTGTTCCTACTTTGGATGTAACAACTAATGTGGTGCCAGAGGTAAAGGAGTCTGAATCAGAAAATGCAGCTGGCCAACAGAAGCAAGGTGAAGGTAGTTCCATGAGTATAGCAAGTGGCTTAGTATATATTTGTTTGGAATATTGAAATCGCCTCAAATGTTGAATTAACTTCAATTTTATCTTTTCAATGCCATAGAAAAATTTAACCACATGAAGGAAATAAAATCCACTTTCAATAGCTTATGACATTAACTCCAATACTCACGTTGGATAAGATTGTAAAAACTGT
Organism: Quercus gilva; assembly: GCA_023621385.1. NCBI lineage: Eukaryota > Viridiplantae > Streptophyta > Magnoliopsida > Fagales > Fagaceae > Quercus > Quercus gilva. The sequence continues at coordinate 2,714,673 of CM042476.1, forward strand.
AGATGGCAGTTTAATCTAAAGAAGAAGAAAGTTCAACGCTAATTTTTGAGGGTTTCTGCTAGGTGGGAACAGTAGGCGTCAATACATACCTTATCTATGTATAGGCATGAACACATATCTTATACATGCTGAAAATATTATTTATATATATATATATGTATATGTATGTATGTATGTATGTATATGTATATGTATATGTATATGTATATGTGCATAAAAACGAGTTGGATAAGATTGGAAAAACTGTAGATGGAATTTTAACCTAAAGAAGAAGAAAGTTAAATGTTAATTTTGAGGTTTTTGGCAAGGTGGAAACAGAATGTGGCAATACATGTCTCATCTACATATTAGCATGAACACGTACTTCACGTTCTGACCATTACACACACACATGTACATGTATAGGCAATCATATATTGACAGAGACACAAATATTTGTCTGCTTAGCTTTTGTGTTTTTTTTTTTTAATAAATTTTTTTGGTTTCTTAAATTATTGAAGTGGGAAGAAAACCTTTTTAACTGATTGATTTATTACTTCTGAATATTTTTAATTTTAAAAGGAAATAGGTTTTGCATTATATGTACAGATAGTGACTTTTTGGTCAATTTAGTGGGTGATGACATATTACTCATAATAATTTGTGTTCAAACTTAATCCTTTGATTGCCAGCTCTTATCTTTCATTTATAATGATATATTTGGGTGCAAAATCTCGACCAACTCAAAAAGCCTCATTCTAATATATTTTAGTTTTTGGCTGTTGCAATGGATTATGATACTTGATCTTCAGCTCTCTGTCATTTATCTCATTCAGTTTCTTCTCCTTGGCATAGCAGGTGACATTCATCTTTACCCTGTCTCTGTCAAGACACAAAGTGGCGAGAAACTTGAGCTACAAGTGAGTAAACTTTACTTTTGGCTTTACTCCACTTTTAATTGATTTAAAATGCAGAACAATGCGTGCATTCAGTAGTTTAATTTCTAAGCACTTGGATTATTCTGTTCATAGTTGCAAGTGGAAGGCCGTTAGTCCTTCATTTTGGCATTTGATTTATTCATCCTTGGCATCATATTTACCTTATCCATTATAAGATCTGGACTGCTGAGTTGAATTTCTTAATCTACTTGCAGCTGAATCCAGGAGATTCTGTCATGGACATAAGACAATTTCTTCTTGATGCTCCAGAGACATGCTATTTCACATGCTATGACTTATTGCTGCACACGAAGGATGGTTCCACTCACCATCTAGAAGATTTTAATGAAATTTCAGAAGTAGCTGACATTACTACCGGTGGTTGCTCGTTGGAGATGGTTCCTGGTATATTGACAGTTTGACACAGCTATGTTATTTTGACATTGTGATCTATTTGTGGGCTCTAACATAGAAAGTATTTTGGCAGCATTGTATGACGATAGATCTATAAGGGCTCATGTTCACCGTACTAGAGAATTGCTTTCACTTTCCACACTTCATGCCTCTCTATCAACATCCCTTGCATTGCAGTATGAGACAACACAAAACAAAGCTTCTAGTCCAGGAGGTTTGAGATATTGAACATGCAATCAGTTTCCATCATTCATTTTCCACATTATTAATGCTTTAAGACACTTAAGCTTCCATATTTTACTTTGACCCAGATATGGCAAAAACTGAGGTCCCAGAGCTTGATGGTCTGGGTTTTATGGAGGACGTTGCTGGATCACTGAATAATTTGCTATCATCATCTTCAACAGAGATCAAATGTGTGGAGAGCATTGTGTTTTCCTCCTTTAATCCTCCTCCAAGCTACAGAAGGTGGATTTTAGAATTTCCTCTGCACCATTACCTTACTGCCTAAAATCATTAAGACTGTTTTCTGTGGGAACCAAATTGATAACAAACCGATGGTGCTTTTGTTGATGTCAGGCTTGTTGGTGATTTGATTTATTTGGATGTAGTAACATTGGAGGGTAATAAATTCTGTATAACTGGAACTACAAAAATGTTTTATGTCAACTCAAGCCCTGGGAATTCACTTGACCCAAGGCCCAGTAAGACCTCCTCTGAAGCAACCACCCTTGTTGGGCTCTTGCAAAAAATAAGCTCCAAGTTCAAGAAAGGTAACAGGTCATGGTTTAGACGTATAATTCTGTTAAAGTTTGAAGTGGGCTAATCTTACAACTGACATTGAATAAATTTGTTTTTCTGTGTTCTTATTTTGAAGCATTTCGTGAAATTTTGGAGAGAAGAGCCTCTGCACATCCTTTTGAAAATGTTCAATCTTTGTTGCCACCAAACTCCTGGCTGGGATCATATCCAGTTCCTGGTGAGTTCAACATCAAAGAGTTGTAAAGAGCCTGCTGTTTTCCTTTGAAGTTGATACTTAACAACCTCTTTTCTACTATAATATCAAAGAGTATTGCAATTAGTTTCAGCATGCTGGGTAACCTCTTTTTGATGGTGCATTAAATTCACCCCTACTAAAATGCCTCAACTGGAAATTCATCTTTGCTATAATACTAAAAGCATGGTTAGTTGCTTTTATTATTGTAAATAGAAAATAAAACAACACATTTTGTGAGGTTTTTAGCATCTATATCTGCATGACTTACAAATGAGTTTATTTTGTGAACTTTAAGGTTGCTTGATGCCATTGTTTGTTTTCTTCACTTCTAAATTAATTTTGGTTGTGTTCCCCCTGCCAGAACATAAACGTGATGCAGCCAGAGCAGAGGATGCATTGACTCTTTCATACGGCAGTGAGCTGATTGGCATGCAAAGAGATTGGAATGAGGAGTTGCAATCTTGTCGAGAATTCCCCCATACAACTCCTCAGGAAAGGTATTTGATCTTTGGTGGACTTGTTACAGTGATTCTCATTCCCTTAGCTTTTTCTGTACTTTGATAACTAATGCTAAATTATAGTTTCTTCTATATGGTTTCCACCATCTCTACAACTAAAGAAGGTAATTTTGTTGCAGGATTTTGCGGGATAGGGCCCTCTACAAAGTAACATCAGATTTTGTTGATGCAGCGATTAACGGTGCTATTGGAGTGATCAGCAGATGTATACCCCCAATAAACCCAACAGATCCAGAGTGCTTTCATATGTTAGTGGGACCTTCAATAATAATCTATTTTTTAAATTATTTTTTCGTTACTTTTTTTCAGATTTTAAGGCATTAATTTGATATTATTTGTAACTTATAAAAGTAATATGTTTTGTCCACATACTGTTGTTTAACATATATTAGTCCTTCAATGTTGAGAACTTGTCTTTCAGCACAGTAAGCTAATCAATATTAACTGTACTCTAGTGCAGGCTATAAGCTATCTTGACTTAGATGAACTGTTACATGTTAAATTTGTGACATTGCTTTGCTTTGCCTTTTAGTATTGATGCTTATTGCCTGTGAGAATTATTTACATTCTGTAATGCGCTATTATGCAGTCTTATTATTGAGATAAAAAAAAAAAGTCTTATTATTAAGTGACAGATGCATTAATTTGTCAGATTAACATTAGGTTGTATCTTTTTTTTTTTTGGATATAGGTATGTTCACAACAATATATTCTTTAGTTTTGCTGTGGATGCGGACCTTGAGCAGTTGTCCAAGAAGCGTTCATTAAATGCTAATTCAAACATTGAGAATTCAAGCTTGTCAAACAGTTCATCTGATAAGGCTTCCAGTTTGTTGCACGGAGACAGTGGTATTCCCAATGGGGAAAAATGTGAACCAAAAATTACAGGGGAAGGTGATAATGTAGTGGAAGTTCCTTCCAATGTGTCTGCCGAAACACAATTGACAGAGAGTGAGCAAGCTACATATGCTTCTGCAAATAATGATTTGAAAGGCACCAAGGCATACCAGGAAGCTGATGTCTCTGGACTTTATAATCTTGCTATGGCCATAATTGATTACAGAGGTCATAGAGTTGTAGCTCAGGTATGTATTAAAGATATATTTTTTTAATTTTTTGTTGTCAAGTTACACATGCACCCAATGGTTCTTAAACTCACGATCTCACAATCCAACTAATTATTGTGGGAGACAGAAGTGCCAGTTGAGCTATGGCCTATAGCTCATTATATAACGCATTTTCTGCAAAGGTATTTGTTAAAAACTGGGATTGCTTTCTCTTTCATGCTTGTGTTTTCCTGTTCCCGGCTCTCTCTCTCTCTCTCTCTCACATAAAGTCTTAGTTTCATCTTCTGTTGCAGCCAACTCTATTGACATTCTTATCGATGGGAAAGGATATAAGCACTTATTGGGGAAAAAAAAAACTTATTATTATTAATTTTATTGATGGACTCGTTGGCAAATATTTTTTACAGTAACTTTAGTTACATGACCTGTTATTTATTATCAGCAATTTTTGCTTGTGTTTACTAAATCATGTTGTGTTAGGACATATTTGTACACATACATGGAAGCTTTTGTTCATGATAGCTATTTCTATTTCGGCTTGCTTAAACTGATCTCTAGCTGGCCCTCAATTGCTTTTATACATTCTGTTGCAGAGCGTTTTACCTGGCATTCTTCAAGGGGATAAGTCAGACTCTCTTCTGTATGGTTCTGTTGACAATGGCAAGAAGATATGTTGGAATGAAGATTTTCATTCCAAGGTGAGGGAGCATATAAGATTTGTTGCACGTCATGTTTCAGATTTTGCATAATGTCTTTGTTAATTGCTATGTGAGAGTACTTCTTAAACTTCTCTTGGGTTAAGATATCCATAATGGCTTAATTGTGCTGTCTTACAAGAAATATAATTTTCATTTATACCTATAAAAATAATATATAATTTTCATTTATGGTGTAAATGTAATTGGTATGTTATATAACAACATGTTATTTTAATGAAGATTCCAGTTTGATCTCTCTTCTTGGGTTTGTCTATGTGAATTGTGAAATGAGTTTCCTTGTTAGAAGTGCTAAGCTTTTATTATCCTTAGGTTCTTGAGGCTGCTGAGCGCCTTCATTTGAAGGAACACACTGTCCTAGATGGATCTGGAAATGTTTTCAAATTAGCTGCCCCAGTGGAATGCAAGGGTATTGTTGGTAGTGATGACAGGTGATACTCTCTTGGATTGGTCTATTAGTCATACAAGCCTAACTACTTGGTTACGTTCTTCTTTTTAGTGCTTGGATTTCTTTATATTTAACTAAATTTTGTTAAAAATTCTTAGTTAAATATGCTTAAATTTGCTTAATTCCAGTACCCAGCACTTTAAGCACGCATTTTCCTCAAACATTATTTTAGCTAGCTAGCTTGATGATTTAAATATTGACATTTTATTAGCTATAAAGTAGTAAAACTCTATTTCTATACCTCTAGTTTCTGACTTTATTCATAATGATTCCACAACTGTTAAATAACATGCTTATTTATATTTATAAAGCATGTGCACTTGTTTATGTTTTTCTTTTTTTTTTTCTTTCTCCTTTCTACTTTTTCTAGGCATTATCTTCTAGATTTAATGAGAGTAACTCCTCGCGATGCAAACTATACTGGACCTGGATCCAGATTCTGTATCTTGAGACCAGAACTAATTACTGCCTTTTGCCAGGTAAGTAATGACATTCTGATATTAACTACACTTTGGAACTTGTTTATATGTTCCATTTTTAATATAAACATTTGCTTTATGGGAGAAGGCCCAAGCTGCAGAAAGATCAAAATTTAAGTCTGAAGGAGATGCTCATGTGACCACTGATTCTTCAACAGTTGCAGGTGTTAATGAACAGGTGAGAAGAGTGGCAAATGCAACCGCAGCTTTTGATTGCTGTGTAGTGGTGTTTTTGTTAGGAGTGTATTGCATCCTTGAAAGTTTATTCTGTGATTAAATATTTATTTATATTTTATTGGTTTTGTCCCCTTTTTTTCCCCACCTTGTATTCTTGGACTACCTACTACTAACTCACTTTATGTGCCAATTATATATGTTGCGGTATGATTCACAATGGAATTAGCAGTGATTTCAACTTTTTCTGTGTGTAATGCATGCATATTTATTAAATGACAATATCTCAATGCCCTTGAATTAGCAGAATCTGTCATGTTTGTGTTTCTAGAAGCTGCTTTGGTGTGAATATAGCTGCTATAGTTGAAGCAACAAATTGAGTTATACACTTACCCCCATTGGAGTCATTTTTAGCAATTTGCCTATTTCTTGCAGTAAAGGTCGCCATACTTGAAATCGTAACTCTGCGTGTTCTCACTCTCTTTCTCTCCTTTTTATTATTATTATTTTTTCTAATGGATATGGTTCTGGAGTAGCACGTCCATCATGCCTATGGTCCGTTTCTTGTGTCATTATTATTTCTGGTTTACTAGAGTGTTTAGTGAATGGGATATTTATGGGCCTATAGAATTAGCAAATTCCAAGGTTGAATTGGAGTATATATTTTCATATTTTGTTGAAATTAATTGGCGGAAAAAAATCTGGTGGGTGCAGTAGTTGTGGGGGTACATTTTCATTTAAGGAATTGTGTATTTACTTGGATTTGGGCATGAAACTAAAAATCACATGTTTATGTTACTATCATCATGTAAGACCAGTTCAATATCTGTTCGGTATAAATTATAATAAGAAATAGCTTGTGCCCTGAATTTCCTCTTAGTAATCTGCAATATGTGGTTCTTTCTGTTTCTGTTCACAGGATGTAACAAAAGAAGGGAGGGATGAGAATGTTAAGGATTGTGCTTCTTCCCAAGCCGAAACTGAACCACATGAGGACATTCTTTTCAACCCTAATGTCTTAACTGAATTTAAGTTATCCGGGAGTCAAGAGGCAAGTTTGAGCCTATTAATATTGTTTGTCAAGTTCATTGGATTCTAAATTTGCTAATATTCACCCAGAAAATAAAAAAATGAAAAGAAATATCTGATATGTTTTTGATCCTTTGCCTTCACTAGGAGATAGCAGAAGATGAAGAAAATGTAAGGAAAGTGAGTTCATATCTTACGAATGTTGTACTTCCAAAGTTTGTACAAGATCTTTGCACGCTTGAAGTTTCACCTATGGATGGACAAACATTAACTGAAGCACTCCATGCTCATGGAATTAATGTTCGCTATATTGGAAAAGTAAGCGTTTGTGAATGCTTAAATATTAGCATATAACTATGGGAAATATATATATAAATCAATGCCTGAATTGAAATTTATTATTTGTGTTAAAGCTGTCATGTTCATAACTTTTCCATCTTTCTGCAAATGATTGTATTGCTTTTGACATGTCTGGAGCTTTGCTGCAGGTGGCTGATGGGACAAAACATTTACCTCATTTGTGGGATCTTTGTTCTAATGAGATTGTTGTTAGGTCTGCAAAGCACATCCTCAAGGTGATAAGCATAATCTAAGCAGCTTCTACATTATAAATGGTGTTACCAAACGTATACATTGTTTCAATTAATTCCTCAGTTTCACCACAATAATTTGCAAAGAGGTGTCGCATGTTACTATGTCAATTGTAAAATGTGACATCTTTTTCCTGAAGTTGGTGTTAGAGATAGAAACCATCAACTTTGCCTACAAGAGGGCGGTCTGGCATAGCTTGCACACATGCATGTGGAAACACATTTCCTGTTCACATCCACTCTTCCCTTCCTAGTCTGATTAAACTGACTCCATCTTGAGCAGGATGTTTTGAGAGATATAGAGGATCATGATATTGCGCCAGCTATATCACATTTCTTCAACTGCTTTTTTGGAAGTATTCAAGCTGTTGGCTCAAAAGTTGCTGCCAACAATATGCAGTCCAGAACCCACAAAAGGGTATGTGTCACATGGATCGATAGTTTCGGGATTTCTTATGGTTTTTTTGGCTTTTACTGCTTTTCAGCTTTGAGCTTTTTGTGAGCTAACTCTTGAGGCCATATGTTGCCTCAGTTTGTGGTTTGTCATTGTAATTGTACAACAATCAAAGCAATTTCGTTGCATCTTTTTCTTCAGAAGAAAGTTTAAAGTTTTTCTTAAATTATTAAATGATGTTTAGAATCTAAAATCTTTACTAAATTCACTCAGTTTTCTTAAATGGAAATGGAAACATGAAATTTTACTCTTGATGGAGAAATCTTGACCCAAGGCTGTTCTTTATGTTTTATATTTTTTTAGGACCAAGGAGGCCATCAATCTTCAGGAAAGCCTTCTAAGGGGCAAGGAAGGTTTAAAGGTGGGGCATCTGCAAGGAAGAATCAATTGTCATTTATGAATGTTAGCTCAGAAACTCTATGGTCAGACATACAAGAATTTGCTAAACTCAAATATCAGGTATCAGTTTTTATTAAGTCTCTATAGGGACACTGGCTATTTCTAGAAGGTTGAAGGAGTCATTTCTTGCAAAAAGTATTTAAAATAAAATTTTTTTTTGGGTTGCATCTTAGTAAATTTATTAGGCTATATAAAAAAAAATTTAATTAGGTGATTATTAATATTTTATTTTTTTTCCTTGCTTAGTTAAAAAACTTGTGCAAGTGGGAGATCTTTTACTGTGATTTTTTTTTTCCAATAGTACATCATCTGACGTCAAGGGGCCATATTCTGAAATGGGATCACATTTTAGATTGGTCCTTTTCCTTTTGATGCTGTAGAAAATAAATGGACTAATCTGTATCATATGGGATCCTCAAGCACATTCTTTCTTCCTTCTGTGATTCATGTCTAATGTGTGTCGGGGTATGTTTGAAATATATTTTCTCATTGTTGTAGTTCGAGTTGCCAGAGGGTGCAAGGTCACGTGTAAAGAAAGTTTCTGTTATACGGAATCTTTGCCAGAAGGTAATTATAAGTTCATCTTCTCAAATTGATTCCTGTTTGAATTTCATTACGCCACAATATATTGCAGTGAAAATTAGGGGTGTTGTCCTTTTGTAATATGATTGCCCATTCTTTATAAAAAAAAAATGATTGTCCACTCTTTAGCTACTATTGCCTAATGTTAAAAAAAAAAAAAATTATGTTGAGCACATGCTTTGAAGGATGGATAATAGTTTTAAGATTAGTTCAATTGCATATTTATGGTATATGATGTCTTACATTTATGCATTTTCCTTCTTATGCTTTGTGCTTTCTCATGCTATTGTCTGCTTTGTCTAGATATTTCCTATTATACATGTCAGGAGTTCGGGTCTTTTATAGTTGGATGTGTCTAACTTATTATGCCTTAAATCATGTTCCACGAGTATTAATTTGTTAATATCTGAACATAAGGAACTACTATATATCATAGGGGTAAATTACTGTGCTTAGAGTCCCAGAATATGCTATTTCAGTCACAATATGTATAGTCGCAACAACAGATATGGATGTAAATATTTTACCATTTTGGTTCCCATGTTACCTGTGTGAACAATGATGTTATTTGTTACTTCATTGCAACAGTTTGTCTACCATGATTACTCAGCTTCAAAATTCATTTTAGACCCAAGTATTAGATGGAAATTTCACTTCCAGAATTTGGAAATCTTATACCACACTTGCCAAACTAGCTGGTCTGCTTGAAACTAGCTATCGTCCAACACTTTGAAATAGCACTTTCCTAATATGTTTTTTTTGGTATACACTGCCTATTTTGACAAGTACTTGCGGAATAAGATTAGTTCTTGGAACCTGAGTACAGCCACTGAAATTCTTAATATGCTGGGTCCTGGGATTGCTTAATTTGATTTAGTTTGTATATGTGAGTTTCCTGTTTTGCAGCCCTGCTCAATTCTAGTTAGCTCAAGTGCTAAAATTTATCTGCTGTAATGAAACTAATCGTGTATCTCATGTTAATATTTCTATAGCTTAAGCTTCTGAAATAGCATACAACTTGCTTGAATATTGTTTTCTTTACAGGTAGGCATAACTTTTGCAGCTCGCAAATATGATTTTAATTCTGCAGCACCTTTCCAAACGTCCGACATCATGAATCTCCAACCTGTAGTGAAACATTCAGTTCCCTTGTGTTCAGAAGCCAAGGATCTTGTGGAAACGGGTAAAATCCAATTGGCTGAGGTATGATTTGTGCTTTGCTCTATTGTTGAGATCCTTATATGAATATGTATTGTCTAGTCAACAGAATGCCACATTAATCATAAAAAAACTTACAATCCCAAAAATAATTTAGGATCACGAATTTGGTGGCAATTGTGATATTCATCTTGAGTATAATAATGCTTGGTCAAATTGGTTTAAAATTGAATCAACATTGGTTTTAAGCTATTATTTACTATTGAAAAGGCATATAATGTATTTTGGAGTTATTTGAGTTAAAAAGAGTTTTTCCAGGGCATCTGTTAAGATAAAATGTACACTAGGTAGAACCAGTCAAGATAGATTTCATGAAAACTTACACGCGACTACCTATTGCAGAAAATTAAAAGTTCTGCTGAGTGATTGTTGTCATGGCTTTTTATTTCGTATTCTTGTATGGAAAGATATGTTATTTAGTCGTGTGACTCTTTGTTCCAGGGAATGCTTAGTGAAGCCTACACATTATTTTCTGAGGCATTTTCAATACTTCAGCAGGTATGTTATTCCATTATTTTGCCCTCTTTGAATTCCTTTGGTATGGTTTATAATTTTTTTTTTTTATTGTGTTGCAGGTTACTGGACCAATGCATCGGGAAGTTGCAAATTGCTGTCGGTAGACATCTCAATTAAAATGATTCTGCATATTTGTTGCTAATATTGTTTGGTTGATCTTAGTGAGATAAAAATTTATGCATCTTGTACTTTGATTTTGATCATAGCTGTCAGGCACTAATGTTCCCCTGCAAGACATGACTGATTATAAAATTATGCATCTTTAAATTAGCTATTATTTGGTTATAAGATTGATTTTCAATTCATTGATCTGCACTTACAAGAGTAAAACAGATCAATCTGAAAATTTGTTTATGATTTGCTTGAGCCTGACTGGTGTTCCCTTTGTTAACTTTTCAGGTATCTTGCCATGGTTTTGTATCATGCAGGAGACATGGCTGGTGCGATAATGCAACAGCACAAGGAACTGATAATAAATGAACGGTGCCTGGGTTTGGACCACCCTGACACTGCTCACAGGCATGCTCTTCTATTCTTTTCTTTTGCTTAATGCATTGAGGTGTTTGGATAGTATCTGTCAATTTGTAATGTTTGATGATATAAACTCATTGAACGTAGTTATTTACTTATACCCAAAAAAAAAAAAAAAAAAAACAATTACGGACGTGGTTATTTCAATTACCACAAGTTACTATTTCAAATATTAGCCAATGAGCTCTTTCTCAAACGACTCATTTCGTTTTAAGTGCAAGTTGGAGGGTGAGGTCATGAGTTCAAGACCCACTTTATGCGTACATAATTTACCAATAAAAAATAAGAATTCTCATATAGTGTCTATTTGGCAAGATTATTTCTGCCAACTTATTTTACTATTTAACTTATTTTTGCTATTATTTATGGGTCCTATAATTTTTGGTACTATTCATGGGTCATATTGTACTATTTTAGCTAACTTTTACATTTATCTACAGTATTTTCAGCAAAAAGTTTCCAGTTTTAGTAAAATAAGCAGATCCTAAACAGACCCATAATGAAATCAAAGTGGATGTAGTTTTCAGAATGAGTTAGAAAATCATGTGTAACATGAAATAGATTTGTTTCTATGTATTACTTATCAAAAAAAGAAAAGAAAAAAGATTTGTTTCTATTTCTGTGTATTAACAGGAGAAAATTTTGTTTTCTTTTTGGTGTCCAAGCAACCCTCTCTTACACAGTCTCTAATTCTTGGTTAACTGCAGTTATGGCAATATGGCTCTTTTCTACCATGGACTTAACCAAACAGAACTTGCATTACGGCACATGTCTCGGGCATTGCTCCTGCTAAGCTTGTCATCAGGCCCAGATCACCCTGATGTCGCTGCAACTTTTATAAATGTTGCAATGATGTACCAAGACATTGGAAATATGAACACAGCTCTTCGTTATCTGCAAGAGGCTTTGAAAAAAAATGAAAGGCTTCTAGGTGAGGAACATATCCAAACTGCTGTATGCTATCATGCTCTTGCCATTGCATTCAATTGTATGGGTGCCTTCAAGCTTTCTCACCAGGTATGTGCCTTGGTAAAATTTAATTTTTATAATTGGGATACAATTAATTATAATTCTCTAACTATTGCCTTTGGCATGCCAGCATGAGAAGAAAACCTATGATATACTTGTCAAACAACTTGGTGAGGAGGATTCAAGGACACGGGACTCCCAAAACTGGATGAAAACATTTAAGATGCGTGAGTTACAGGTAATATAGGATCTTGAGTAGATGTGAACTTGTGATAGATTTTCTCGGACAGTTGTTTTGTGTTCTTAACAAGATTTTGTATTCCCTTTTGGTTTCTGAATTTTGTAAACCTTGTTTGACAGATGAATGCACAAAAGCAAAAAGGCCAAGCTTTGAATGCAGCTTCTGCGCAAAAAGCTATTGATATTTTGAAGGTACTTTTGTTTCTACTTATTTGTTCTGGACATTTTCATCTTTATCCAAGATGAAAGGGAAGGGATCAGATCTCAGAACCGGTTCTGCTTGATAGATATAAATGCTTTCCTGTGCTCATGCTTTTTTCCTTTTTTGCACGGTCTGTTTCTCATTCTCTGTATGGTGTCTACAACCCCTACATTTCTGGTTTTGTGTTCTTAAAAACCAGGTCTTTGTATCCTGGTACTACAGCATAGCGTATTAAAATCCCTTGATGGATTCCTTTCCAAATTATTTTTTTGTTAAAAGAAAAAGGCTTAAAATACAGTGTCAATTCCTAAAGTTTAGTACACAAGAAAATTTTTATTTTTTATTTATAAGTCTAGCGCACAAGAAATTTTAGCCCCTGAAGTTTAAAAATGTTGCTTTTACTCAGATGATGCGACCAAATTAAAAACTGACATGTCATCACTCAATAAGACACATTAGGAACTAAAAGTGATCACTTTTAAACTTTAAGCTTTCTAGGGACTAAAAAGGATCTCTTTAAGTTTGTAGGGACTAAAAGCTAGCACTTAAAACTTTAGGAACAAAATTGTTCATGGACTAAAGTTTAGGGACTAACAGTGTATTTTGGCCTAAGAAAAAAAAGAAGAAGTAAGAATTGCGAAGAGCTTTGTAGCTCAATTGATACCTTTTAGTGTTTTTAACGGAGACATCCAAGGTTCATATTCCCCACCCCCAAGTATTGAATTATCAAAAAGATAAATTGAGAACTGTAAAACGCATCTGGGTGTCAATCAGGTGCTTGTTTCTTGCTTGGTGCTGTCCTAACTTCCCTAAAAGATATGTTGTTTCTTTTTTGGTGGGTACTTAGAATTTCTCATTTGATATTTGATGTTGCATGACAGGCCCATCCTGACTTAATACAGGCATTCCAAGCTGCTGCAACAGCTGGAGGGTCTGGGAGTTCGGGCACCTCTGTCAACAAATCTCTTAATGCTGCGATAATTGGTGACAATCCTCCTCGAGGGAGGGGAGTTGATGAAAGAGCTGCCCGTGCAGCAGCTGAAGTCAGAAAGAAAGCTGCAGCTAGGGGCCTCTTGATACGTCCACATGGCGTTCCGGTACAAGCTATGCCACCACTTACTCAACTCCTCAATATTATCAATTCAGGTATGACCCCTGATGCGGCAGAAGGTGGGGAAACTGATGGAGTGAAGAAGGAAGCCAATGGCCATCCTTCAAATGGCCCAGTGGATTCCAAAAATAATGAATTGACATCAGGGCAAGAAGATCAGGCTCCTGTTGGATTGGGCACAGGCTTAGCATCATTGGATGCCAAGAAACAAAAAGCAAAAGCCAAAGCTACTGCTTGAATTGTTGCACAGTTGAGATTACGCTGATCGGTAAGGAAACCCCTTATTTATTTATGAGAATTGGAATGATTTCCAATATGGCATCAGAGCCTTTTGTTTTGTTGTTTGAGTGATGAACAATCCCGTTTATCCATGGATCTCAGAAGCTATAAAGGGTATTGAGATGTGCCCATTGATCGACAGGTATTCCTTTTCGTTTTAACCAATAATCAGGGTCATATACTCCGGAGATCATGCCAGCCAATAGATTAAATATATTCTTCTAGGTATTGACTGAAGAATGAACTTGTCAATTTTCCTCTCTTTTGATTTTTAATTAAATTTTGAGCAATTTTGGGGCGTCATGTGAAAGCATTTCAATGTTTAATATGTAAAACAGTGTGTTAATTTCCCTCAAAAAATGAGATGAGCTTATTTCCTTTGTTTGAGAATCAGCTCTCTTTTTGATTCTTTGTTTTGTATAGTTTTAGAAATCATTGTTTTGATGAAGAAAATCCTCCATTCATTGGAAAATTTTACTCAACTAAAATTGAGGTGGTACTCCAAATCAATAAAAACCAGTTACCTAATTCCAAAATATGACATAAGTTCAACAGGCAACTTTTCAACTCCTAATGTAGCACTCATTCAAACCAACAGCAACAGTCACATTCGTAGCACTCATTCAAACCATTAGCAAAAGTCACATTCGTAGCAACAGTAATAAATTAAGAACAATCCCGTTTAGCAAATATGATGAGTATTCATCATTTTTTTAAAAAAATTCTTAAGAGATGCCTTGTGGGAAGAAACTAAAGCCATATCTGCGAGCAATCTTAAAAGCTGATATTTCAGGGTTATTTTCCTTTTGAGAGAGATGCACAATGTGATCACCTCCATGTATAGAAAATTATCTTTTTAGATTGTCTCATGTTGCGTATCTCTTACACCATGTGGGTTCTCAGGTGGGGACAAACAAATATGAGAGGAATTGTCCATGAGATTATTTCGGAAGGTAATTTTTTTTTCTTCATTGACAAGGAACTTTATTTTTCGTCACCTTTTTATTTTATATTGGTTGAAAAAAATATAAAATAAAAACTCTCAAGGGGACCGGGGTGGGTGGAAAGATATGATAGGGTGCGAAGTCTTCAGTTATCGTGGTCTAGGTTATCTCAAATAATGCAAAGTTCTAGACAAGTAACTATGAAACACTTTCCAAGAAGGTAAGATGCAAATTTACTTTTAAATTTAATGGTTCTTATAAAAAAAAAAAGCCTTCATATTATGGAAAATTATTAAGTAATCATGGTGTATGAAATACTTTCCAAGAAGGCAAGATACAAATTTAGCTTTAAATTTAATGGTTCTTATAAAGAAAAGCCTTCATATTATGGAAGATTTATTACGTAATCATGGTGTATAATTGATGCGGCACTCAAACCAATAAAAGCACCTTGTCTAATTCAAAAATATGACATAACAACAAACAACTTTTCAACTCTTCTCCACCATAACTTTCCATTGATTCGTATCTTTAGCAAAAGTCACATACATAGAAACAAAAAGAAATTAATAACCTCTTTTAGTTTAGTATAAATGATGAGAAACTCGTTATTTAAAGGAAAAAAAAAAAAAAAAAATCCTAGAGATGCCTTATTGGAGGAAGCTATGCCATGTTACTTTTGTGGGAGATCAGTGATGCATACAGTGAAATTATCTTATAAGACAGTCTTATTATGGTGTACCTTTATTTTTTATTTTTATTTTTCAAGCTTTTTGATATACAAAATTACTGATTATATTTTTAAATTTAAGTTTTTCTAACATTTACTTTTAACATTTTTCAAATGATTTTTTATTTACCTTAAATAAAGTGATACATGGTGAAACAAAATTGACATCTAATTTCCAATTTGATTATGAGAGAGAGAGAGAGAGAGAGAGAGAGAGAGAGAGAGAGATTATTTGGTGTACAATTATGTGAAAGATTGGGTGGCTAATATTGACATTCCATTGTGTGGGAGAGGCACATATAAAAAATTAAAATCTAAAGTCGTTATGAGAAATTAACTTTAATGATAATTTGATGCATTCATATGATTTTATTTTTGTTAAAAAGTTTAGGATTTTAAATGAGTTGGGATTTTATTATTTCAACAATTTTAGATGCCTTCTTGAAGTGAGAGAGTTCACATTTTTTTAATTATAAAAAATAATTATTAATTTAAAATTTTTGCCGCCCTTTGCAATGGCTTAAGTGGTCTTGCCCAAGGGCCAACCCAGCTCATTGTGCCAGTATTTTTTTATTTTATCATGTTGGAGCTACATCCTTATATCTTTTTATAATATTCATAGCATTTTCACCTCTTTGGTGAAAGCACATATCCTTTGTCTTTTTTTCTTTTCTCAAAGAAAATGAATAATTTTTTCCCACCTTTTATTTTAGTTGAAAAACAATTTCTATGAGGGTGGGTGTAAGAATACAATATATTTACTACGAGACACTTTCCAAGAAAGCACTGGATTTGAATTCATAAAAGGTAGTTGATTTGATGAGGCCTAAGTTCTCGGCATTTAGTTGAGTCCAAGTCTTCAAAAAGAGGGAAAAGTTAAGGGATGGCCCCACAATTACCCCAAAAGTCTTTGGCCTTTATTTTCTTGAGTTTGGGTATTCTCAATTTATGCAAAGCTGGTAGTATCAATAAACTAGTCATAATGAAACATTTTCCAAGATAGTACTAGATACGAAATTAGGATCAGCAACTTTCAAACCAAAGACTTTGGCCTCTTCTTGAGTAGGACAAAAGAAAACAAATCACCGTGTATATGGAGAAATTCAGGAAAAGAAAAATTAGATTAGTTGGGATGTTTTTGCTTTTAGGTGGTGGGTGGTGTTAGTTTTTATTCCTTCAATGTAAGTGTTTATTCATTAAAAGAAAAGAAAATATCTTCTTGCACCTTTTCAATTTGGAAAAGGTTGTTATTGTAGTGGATGGAAAGACAACACAATGTGGAGTTTGAGAGTATGTTTGACGTCAACTTTTAGCGTTTAGTTTTTATGTACAACTTTTTAAAACATTATTTTAATTTTTTAAGGTACAAGTATACTTTAACACACTTTCAACAAAAATTTTCAACAAAAAACTATATAAATTGTTCCCAAACGGACACTTAGTTTTAGTCATCTTTTTTCTTATATAGAAAAAAGATATAAAAGAAAGTTCCTTTGTATAGTGATGAAGCCAGGAGGGGTCCTAAGGAGCCCAGGTGGAAAGAGAAAAATTACATTCTCCACAATTTTATATTTGGCTTCATTTTTCTTTTAATTTTACATTGATTTTATTATAATAATGTCGTAAGAAACAATGATATTTTGTGTCTTGCAATGTATTTCATACAAGAAAATGTTTTTGTGTCTTTGTCTTTGTTATTAGTTTATTAAACTAAATGGATATTTATTTGGAATTTTATAATTTTTTTTCTTATACTTTGCCTTCCTAACTTGAAATTTTGGTTCTATCCTTGCGTACCTTTGTATTAGTAGTGGATGTAGCTTTCCTGCTTGTTGAATGGATTAGAAAAAAACTAAGATAGAGGGCAAAATGTGAATGAATTGGATAAAAACAAAAACAAATAAATAAATAAGTGTGTTATTTTTCTTCTATTTTCTTTTATTTTTGTTTCTCATAGATTCAAGAATTAGGTAAATTCCTATAAAAGAGTGTAAAAATATTATGAGATCAACCAAAAATGAGGTAAGTCTTTTTTTATTTAAGTTTTCAAAAAAAAAAAAAAATTCAAATATTATTTAATATCATATTTAAATTTTTATATTGTAACTTTATTTTTTAATTTCATTTTTCTTGCTTTTTTATATACAAAATTACTAACTATGTTTCTAAGTTTAAGTTTTTCTAACATCTATTTTTAAAATTTGAGCTGATTTTGTAGTATCATGTGGATGCATTTCAATGTTTGATATATAGATCAGTGTTAATTTCCCTCTAAAATGAGGTGAGTTTATTTCCTTTTCTTATGTAAAACAAAATGCTTTTAATGTGGTATTATCTTTTCTAATATGCCTTTTAAGGGTTTTCTTTTAATGTGGTATTATCTTTTAAATTAGTGTTTCCTTTTTCTAAGTTTGATAGGATCTTTTTCAGGTATACAGCTTCAGATTTCACTATTCACTCTTTGATATACTAATCAAACCGTTCTTCCTTTCTGTAGTCATTCTCCAAAAAAATCCCAATAGAAGCAGAACAAGTTAGAATTACTATCAAAACATCAATATTTTTACCAAAGGTTAATATGTTTTCTATTCCATCAAGAGAATACCTATATATGCATTGGCTTTTGGCTTAGGTTGCTTGAATTCCTTACATGCTAAGATTGTATATGACAAAGCTCCAATTGATGATATAGTATTGATCTATGATGGAGTTTGTTTTGTGTTGCTATTTTAGATGTGCATTATGGGATAATAACTAAGAAGGGTGAGGGTTTCGGTTAAAACTCAAGAAATAACTTGCATCATGGAAATGGAAATTCTCACAACGTACTTCCCTCATCATTAGTGATAACTGCTAACTAGGCATTAAATCATTTAAATTGCTTCTTCAAGTTTGTATTTTTACTTGCTACCATAACTTAAATATTTGATCTCATGAAGTTTACAAAAGGAAACCTATATAGATCAGTAAGCTTGTGATGGAATTTGCTATGAGCATTGTGACATTTCACTATTTCGGTACAAATGAACATATGAGAGTTACAGACTAAACTAAGAAAAATAAATTATGTGACATGGTGCGTTCCTCTGATAACATGTGAGTCTTACAGGTGGGGGCTATCAAATATAAGAGGGAATATCTCAAATAATACAAAGTTTATAATATTAGTAATATAGCTAGATTAGTATTTACTATGAAATAGTTTCAAAGAAAGCATTGGATAGGTCTTTGGCCTTTTGTTGAGTCTAGGTCTCCTCAAATAATACAAAAGAAACGATCACTAGTCATCGCTACAAAACATTTTATCGGAACATATTACATACGAAATAGGAAAACACCAATGCAATGGGTTAGTCATCACTATGAAACATTTTCTTTGAAAGCAGTATTCATGAAACCAAAGTTTTCAGCCTCTTCTTGAGTCTCTATCTTCTCAAATAATGCAAAACTCCAAACCATTGACATGGAAGTCTTTGGCACCTTCTTAGAGTTTAGGTATTCTCAAATAATGCAAAGCTCATAACACCAATGCTATGACCTAGTCATTACTATGAAACATTTTCCATGAAAGCACAATTGAAATCAAAGTTTCTGGCCTCTTCTTGAGAGTGGATCTTTGCGAATAATGCAAAACTCATAATATCATGAACTAGTGTTCACTATGAAACCCTTCCGAACAAGGCACTAAACTCTAAACACAAGTTGGGAAAGCACAATTGATTCCAAGTCTTTGTTCTTTTGTTGAGTCTAGGTCTTCCCAAATAATGCAAAACACACACCTCATTCCAAAATATGACTTAAGTTCAACAGGCAATATATATATATATATATTGCTTTCTTTTGTGGTTGTTGTTTTTTTTTTTTTTTCTTCTAGACATGATTTTTATTTTTTAATAAATTTAGGTGATTGATTTTTTTTTTTTTTTTTGGTTGTTTATCCTTTTTTGGTTTTAATTGGGCATCATTTTTTAACAAGGGTATATGCGTAAATTTATACAAATTCACTTTTTACATCCTTCCATTTTTCCACTCTCAACCAAACAAAAAGGAGGGAGATTAAAATCTTTCTATCCTCCAATTTTTCCATCCTCCCACTTTCCCACCTTCCCACCCCTCCAACCAAACGGACCCTTAAGGGATCCTACCAATTGCCCCCAAATTCTCTGGCCTTAATTTTCTTGAGTTTAGGTATATTCTCAATTAATGCCAAGCTGGTAGTACCAATAGACTAGTCAAAACTAAACATTTTCCAAGATAGTACCAGATACGAAATTAGGATCAGCACCATTTAAACCAAAGACTTTGGCCTCTTCTTGAATACTGGTTTTCTTGAGTAGGAAATAACTGCAAACTTACAGATGAAAGAAAACAAATCATTACAAAGAACACGCTTTGCATTATTAGACCAACCGCAATAATATAACATGGACCGTTTGATATAAGTATATATGTAGCATGCTTGCTTGTGGCCTATTTCAACTGAAGACCACTTTGTTTGGAGAAAACTTTGTCTTATTCTTGTCACAGAAATTCAGGAAAAGAAAAATGAGATGAGTTGGGACTTTTTTACTTTTTGGTGGTAGGTGGTGTTAATTTTGTTCAATTAGATATTAATGGGTGCTTTGATTGCTGGGAGTAAGAGAGAATAGCTCTCTTATAACTCAAAGCTTCCATGATCAACTATAGATGAATATAATTTTACATCTTGGGACTCAAGCAAAAACATTATGAAATGATATTGAAATCAACCAAAAGTCAAATCTCTTTCATAAAGTGTATCCCCAAGGCCATTGATTCTTTTTTATTCCCTCAATGAAAGTATTCATTCATTAAAAGAAAAGAAAATATCTTCTTGAAACTTTTCAATTTAGAAAAGGTTGTCATTGTGGTGGGTGGAAAGACACCATGATGCAGAGTTTTAGAGTGTGTTTGACATCAACTTTTAGTTTTTAGCTTTATGTACAATTTTTTAAAACCTCGCTTTTTCAAAATTTTTTAAGGTACAAATATACTTTAACACACTTTTTACAAAAATTTTCAACAAAAAGCTATATAAATTGTTCCCAAACAGACATTTAGTCTTACTCATCTTGTTTCTCACATGGAGAAAAGAAATAAAAGAAATCTTAGTCATCTCAAATAATGAATGTAACTTTTTTTTCTTTGGAAAAAAAGCACAAATATGATATGAGAAAGCTCCTTTGTATAGGGATGAAGCCAGGTGGGGTCCTAAGGGGCCCAAGTGGAAAGAGAAAAAGTATATTCTCCACAATTTTATATTTGGTTCCATTTTTCTTATAATTTTACAATGAATTTATTATAATAATGTAGTAAGAAATAATGATATTTTGTGTCTTGTAATGTATTACATATAAAAAAAATGTTTTTGTGTCTTTGTCTTTGTCTTTGGAATTTTATAATTTTTTTTTTCTTATACTTTGCCTTCCTAACTTGAAATTTTGGTTCCATCCTTGACTACCTTTGTATTAGTAGTGGATGTAGCTTTCCAGCTTCTTGATTGAATTAGACAAAAAAAACTAAGATAAAGAGGAAAAGGTGAATGAATTAGATAAAAATAAAAATAAATAAATAAGTGTGTTAATTTTCTTCTATTTTCTTTTGTTTTTGTCTCTTAGGGATCTAAGAATTTGTAAATTCCTAGAAAAGAGTGCAACAACATTATGAGATCAACCAAAAGTGAAACTTGATACAATGAAATTATATCGATAAGTCTATTGGTTCTTTTTACCTCCCTCAATCAAAGTATTTATTGATCATCAAAAGAAAATAAATTATCTTGTTGCACCTTTTTTATTTAGAAAAGATCATCATTGTATAGCTGGGTGGAAAGACACCACGATGCAGATTGCAAAGTCTTAGTCCAAGTTATTCATAAAATGGATGTAACTTTTTTGCTTTTGGAAAAAGGACAAGATATTTGAGAAAGTTGTATATGTAGTAGGTATATATAGGATGGTGGTAGTGTTATTTCAACTCAAAACCTATTGTGCTTGGAATTATAAATCAGAGTTGAGCAAAAACTTTGTCAGTCTTATTGTTATAGATAATCAGGAAAATAAAAATTAATGGAGTTGGGACATTATTGGTGGTGGCCGGTGGTGTTACTTTTGGTTCATTTAGGTATGAATGGGTGCTTTGGTTGCTGGGAGCAAGAGAGAATTGCACTCTTGCAATACAAAGCTTCCATCAACTACACTGATGATTATCATGTTACACCTTGGGACTCAGCTGACAAAGAGAGTGATTGTTGTGAGTGGGAAGGTGTCAAGTGCAACATCACTACTGGCCGTGTAATCCAACTTGCTCTTAATAGGACGATTTCCTATTGGAGTGGAGAAAGTGGGGGAGGTTCGTACTTTAATGCCTCTCTGTTTCTTCCCTTTGAAGAGCTCCAGTACCTCGATTTGAGTGAAAATTGGATTCGTGGATGGGTCCCAAATGAAGGTACCGAGTTTATATCCTAAGAAAAGTAAGAAGTATTTAATTTTTTGATATTCTAATTTTATCTATTACATCCTTTTTTTTTTTTTTTTTAAATAGTTGAGAAAAAATAGTTGTATTTTAGGAATCATTTTATACTGTTTTCTGGGAATATATAGTTGCAGATGTAAAAATTGAAGCAACAAAATAACAGGTTTTGAAAGATTATCTGCGTTGAGCAAGTTGGAGGTGCTTCACTTGGAGTATAATGATTTCAATGACAGCATTCTTTCATCCTTGAGTGGAATTGATTCCCTCAAGGAACTATATTTGGGGTACAACAATTTGAATGGATCAATCCCCATCCAAGGTAAGCCTTTTGGGTAAAATCCCCCAACTAATTTGTTTGACCAAAGTAAATTGCTTGAAATTATTTTTTTTTCTTTTTTACCTTTTCTTTAAAAACAAATGTAGACCACAGATTAGTTGCATGTTAAGATTAATTTTGTATTGTTTTGTGGGAATATAAAGTCATAGATATGCAAATTGAATAATCTAAATTGCAGGTTTTGAAAGATTCTCTTTGTTGAGCAAGCTGGAGGTGCTTCACTTGGATGGTAATAATTTCAATCATAGCATTCTGCAATCCTTAAGTGGTATTGCAAAGCTCAAGGAACTAGATTTGAGTTACAACAATTTGAATGGATCAATCCATATCAAAGGTAAAACTCTCATTAATTTGCAAAGGAATATTATTGGAAGAGTGTTTCATGCACGCTTATTGAGCATGTAACATTTCTTATTTCCCTCCTATGAATCATTGATATTTATGCAACTAAATTTCACCCTTTTTTCCTTAGCTATTTTAAATGAAAGGTATTTATGCACCTAAAGTTCCCTTTTTTTTTTCTCATGATTTTTTATGTAATTTCTTTATTGTAGAATTTAAAGCATTTAGCAACTTGGGGGAGCTTTACTTGAGTCAGAATAATATCCATGACTTCGTGACAACAAAAGGTATATAGACTATAAAAATATATGTTCATTGATTCAAATCAAATACTTCTTTGGTATGGTATGCCAAATGAAATTATCATGTCGATGTTTTTGAGATATTTCTTTTTGCCCTATAGATTCAAACATCTTAACTAAGCTGCAACTCCTAAACTTGAGTGGGAATGATTTCAGTGCTCAAGTTCTTGAGTCATTAACTGCCTTCCCATCATTGAAGACATTAGATCTTTCAAATAACAATTTGGAGGGATCGTTTACCACTAAAGGTAAGTTATACCATTGACATCAAGGTGGTGTTGTTTTGCATTTTACTTTTAATCAATGGCATAATAGTAGAAAATCTCTATAAAAACCCTATTCTAAATATCGATAATCAAATTTCTTGAAATTCAATGAGACTAAACTTATTGTCATAAGTATCATAATCTATTTTTGTCTTGTTAAAATTACGTATTCAAAATGTTAAAAACAAAGACTACACTGCGGAGATTTTAATATCGGTTTTTTAGCATACCTTTTTTGGCCTAAACCAAACAATCACATAGGAGCTCCAAGGTCGTTCTACATTGCCCAGACCAAGCAATTCAAACTTGTTCTATATTCCTACTTTAGTAACCTACGAATAAGGTTCTAGTTAACTCAACTAGTAAAGTTTCTTAAGGTTGTACAAGAGATATGAGGTTCAATCTCCACCTAAGCCAAAAACCGATTGGTGTCTTGGTTTGATGATAAAGAGCCATTAGTATGAGCGGATGTCATAGGTTGAAACTCTCTCAAAAAAAAAAAAAAAAGTAACCCACGAATAAAATGTTTCTCCAACGGTGTTGCACACGACTAAGAGTAATGCAAACAAAATCCACACCCTAAGAGCCTCACAACAATATTACAATAGATTCATATTCTAAATTATATTAATCTTAAAAAAATTACATTATCTATATTTCTAATGACTTGTAAATAATTGAAATTCATTCGTCAAATATTATAATACTTATTTATTATTATAAATTGATCATAAAAATAATTTCTTATCAAATATTTCAAAATAAACTTATAGCATACACGCACATCAAATGGGACACTAGCTAGATTTTACAAATTGAAGAGTTCAAATAAAAAAAATGGTTTTGATATGATTTGTGTAAAAAGGAATTTACCTAAATCGGAAGTAACTGTAGCAACAAAAAAAAAAAAAAAATGATTTAGATGTTGTAGAAAAAGGGGGAAAAAAAGGTTTAAGAACACACTCTTAAAATAAGACTGAGATCTTCAAGGAAAAGCATCATCTTTAGTTGAAATAAATTAATTTCATAATTTGAATTAAATTCTAAAATATGAAAGTATATAGACTGCCACATTATGTGGTAGTCTATACTCTATACACTATTATTAGATAAAATAAAATTACTTTCTTTCAAATAATCTTAGTTACGGAAGTGGTCTTGGCTACTTTAACACTTCTGTGTGGTATCTAAATAATTTTGAGCAATTAGTAATACTTTATGCTCTACCGTATCATACATTTTTTTTATTGATTGATAAAATTCTTCCTCGTAAAATTGGAGTTATGACTTCTCTAATGTATTGGCAGTGAGCTATTCTGGACTGAATGGCACCCTACCTGATCGAGGTAGTGTTTTTTTTTTCACAATGATATTACTTCCAATAATTGCAATAGTAGAACCTAATAACTAATTATCACATTATACAGGCTGGTGTGAACTTAAGAAGCTCCAAGACATAGACCTCAGCAGCAATAATTTTGAAGGGAGACTACCTTCATGTATGGCAAACTTGACATCACTCCGGGTATTGGATCTCTCTAATAATCACTTCAATGGGAACATTGTCCAATCTCCATTATCAAGTTTGACATCACTTGAGTACCTTTCTTTCTCAGATAACAACTTCTCGATCCCATCCACGTTGTCCTTCCTTTCCAACCTCTCAAATCTTAAGATCCTATTAAGTGATAACAATATATTAGCTTTGGAGCTTGACTCTCTTACTTGGATTCCAACCTACCAATTAAAGGTTTTCAGTTTGTCAAATTGTTCATCTAACATTCACAATAGGACACTTCCCAAACTTCTTCATTACCAATATGATTTGCGAGTTATTGTTCTCTCTCACAACAAGTTGGTTGGGCAGTTCCCTAACTATTTGTTAGAGAACAAGACAAGATTGGAGATTTTTTTTGTAAATAATAACTCTTTCACGGGGCCTTTTATGGTGCCATATGATATTCGTCCCAACATGTTGCGCATAGATATTTCTAATAATTACTTACACGGTCCAATTCCCACAAACCTCGGTTTAATTTTTCCAAATTTAGAATCTTTAAAAATGTCAGGAAATGAATTTGAAGGCAATATTCCTTCTTCTTTTCAGAATTTAGTTTTCTTATGTGGTCTAGACTTGTCTAAGAATCATTTCTCAGGAACCATACCAATGCATTTCATAATGGGTTGCTACAATTTAGAATTTCTCATATTATCAAACAATAGCTTTAGTGGCCAAATATTTCTTGCCAATTCTAATTGGACTAATCTAAGAATTTTACATTTGGACAACAATCACTTCTCAGGCACGCTTCCAACATGGATAGGGAACGTGACATCTTTAGAAGATATTGTTATGGCCAAAAATCATTTTGAAGGTCCTATTCCAATTGAGTTATGCAAACTCGTTGATCTTTCATTTCTTGACCTTTCTGACAACAATCTTTTTGGCTCTGTTCCATCTTGCTTCAATTCCTCAAGTATTAGTTTTTTTCAATTAAACAAAAATTGCTTGAGCGGTCCAATTCCAAGTTCTTTCCAAAACAACTCCTATCTACTTGCATTGAATCTTCGAGATAACCATCTAACTGGAAACATTCCCAATTGGATTGGCAGCCTCTCATCATTGAGAATTCTCCTCTTGAAAGCGAATCATTTAGGAGGTCAAATTCCAATTCAAGTATGCCTTTTGCAGAATTTAAACATTTTGGATCTTTCCTACAATAAATTTTCAGGTCTAATTCCTCATTGCTTGAGTAACATTACTTCCGATGCATCTGCCCCCAAAACTTATTTAAGAGAATTATCTTCAGGGGTAACCTTTTTAAGGAGTTTGTCATTATATTTGAACACAAAGTCAAATATTATCAAATATCTCCCTTATGATTTATCTACGTTTGACGGATTTGTGGATCCTGAAGAAGAAGTAGAGTTCACTACAAAAACTAGAACTTACTCCTACAAGGGTGACATCCTCGAGTACATGTTTGGAATTGACCTCTCATGCAACAACCTAGCAGGTAAAATCCCACTGGAACTCGGTAGGATGAGCAGCAACATTCGTGCATTGAACTTGTCACACAACAATCTATCCGGACCAATCCCAGTAACATTCTCAAATCTAGATCAAATAGAAAGTCTGGATCTTTCCTACAATAATTTGAATGGCAAAATTCCACCTCAGTTGACTGAAATGACCTCTCTAGCGGTCTTTATTGTGGCACACAACAACTTATCAGGAACAACACCCGACAGAAAAAATCAATTCGTTACTTTTGGTGAAAGCAGTTATGAGGGGAACCCTCTCTTGTGTGGACCTCCATTACATAAGAGTTGCACCAAAATGAGACCACTATCTATAATGCCAATGCATATTGACGAGGAAGAAGGTGATAGTTTCATGGACATGGATATCTTCTACATAAGCTTTGTGGTGGCTTACATAACAGTTCTGTTGGAAATGGCTGTAGTTCTCTACTTAAAACCATACTGGCGTAGGGCTTGGTTTAATCTCATTGAAGATTGTATTGATACATATCGCTGTTTTTTTGTGGTTCTTTACCGTTAGTTGTTGAATTTCAGCCTTGCATAGCCTTGTATTGCTACTATTTTGTTGTGGTTTATTATCTTAAGTTGTTTAATTTCAGACTTGCATAGCCTTGCATTTTAATGATTACATGTATGTGTGTCTCTTCTTGTTGGATTTTGAATCTAAAGATTGAATTTTAATACTACGTTGTACAAAATCTGTATTTGCTGTGTAATTTTAAAGGACTAAGATTGTATTTTTGCATTGTTGCTTTAATTGAATATATGAGTTATGCAAAGACACAGAAATACAACTACCCCCAAGGGGCTAGGAGTCTAGCCATGAAGTGCCATGTAACGGTAAGAAAATCTTAAATCTTGCAAATTATTCGGAATTGCAAACTCTTTTTCTACTCACCATGAACTCTGCCAAATCACATAAAACATGCTCATGAATTCACAATGTTCAAAACCAAAATATGGGGACATCCAATCCTATGTACTAGCACTTGTCTGATCTGACAGCTCCGAAGAAAACCAATATATAGTGTTTTTTCTAAATGCTTCAGTAAATATTGAACCATCTATATATTCAAAAAATTTATTCCAAGTGACATCTAAATATCCATGTACATGATATTATTTATAACATAATACAAAAATGACAAATAAACTGATTTGACGTTCTTGATAGTGAAAAATATTAAAGAACAATAAATAATATGTACAATAACAACTTAAATACTTTAGATTTAAGTGATCAAATGTTGTCACCTCAAATAAAACTACCATTGTGATTTGTAAGAAAAAAAAATTACCCACCCCAAAAAAAAAAGGACAAAAACGACCCAGTCACTCCTACAAAACTTATAGAGTGGGTGGGTCTTTCAACAATTGATGCTTTTTCTTCAGTTGCCTATATCCTTTTTTGCTAAGAATTAGCAAACAAATGACACCAATTGGTCTACATTTTACCCTGATGCTCCAGCAGTAGCACGCTTATCATATTCCCCTTGCTCTTCTTTGGCAAACTCTTCAATCAATTCACGTTGCCTTGGGGTCAAATTCCTGCACAAATCAAGCATTTTAATCTACTATAAAAATAAGAGGCTGCAAACACATTCCCATATGATGCTATAGTTTGTATCTCTAGTATTACTCGTAATGCTAAAGTCACTATGAAATATTTTCCAAAAGAGTACTACATTCGAATTAGGAATTAAAGCACGATTAACGCCAAAGTCTTTGATGTCTTCTTTAATTTAGTTTAGGCTTTCATAGAAAATGCAAAATTTATAACACAAATGGTACGAGATAGTCATCATTAAACATTTTTCAAGAAAGTAATGGATACGAAACTTGGAAAGAACCATTGACGCTAAATTTTTTGGCTGCGCAGTTGAGTCAAGTCTTCTTCAGTATTTTCTCAACAAAAAACACAAGTCCTCTTGAGCAGGACCTCATTGAAAAATTAAATCCAAAAGATATAGGAGTAAGTCAATTAAAGTATTTATTTATCAGAAGAGAGTGAATTATCTTTTTGGGGAAAGTACTTAAAAAAAATCTTAATTTTATTCTTGCGACACAGTAAATCCCAGACTTTTAAATGAGACACGATATACTTCATACTTTTACCAAAAAAAAAAAAAACCCAATCTAGGGAGGTTTTAAACTTTAAAGTGTTTTATTTATTTAAGTTTGTTGTTTAAACTTTGAAGTGCATGTTTCATTTAAAATTGTGAGCTTAATTATTTATTTAAGTTTGTTCTTTTCTTTTTTTCTTTTTTTAACGTACTTTCCCCAATCTCTTCTCCCACCTTTTTAGTTTATATTAATAAAATAGAAATATATTATCACGGTAGTGGGTGGAAAACTCACCATGGATGCCAACTCCTAGTCTAGGTCTTCTTAAGAATTTTCAAAGAAAGCACATGAAGAGTTTGTATTTTTTTTATTTATTTTTTATTTTTTAACTATGTTTTCATATGTTAAATTTGCAAATTTTTTAAGATGGACAAAATTTAAGTACAGTACTTAGATGCTGTTTCTGAGTTTTTCTTCTTAAAATTTAGTTATGTGGCTGTACTTAACTAAAAATACACTTTCATCTCATAAAAAAAAATCACATGGTTAAATCTTAAGAGTAGAACTTAATGAACAACACTTAAGTACTATACCTAAATTTTATCCTTTTAAGATATAGACATTTTTGCATTCAATTAGGAATATTATGTAAAATAGTAAAATGAAAATTTGAAGCTTTAACCAACACGCTATGCATTATTAGAGCAATTGTTCCCAAAAAAAAAAAAAAAAAAAAAAAAAAAAAAAAAAAAAAAAAGACAATCAATTGTTTTACTGTGACGTGGACCGGTTTTATATATATAAGTAGGATGCTGGTGGTATATTTTAACACAAAAGCTATTTTGCTTAATTGGAAGCATCCATGAGAGTTGGATAAAAACTTTGTCAGTCTTTGGTAGGGTTGTAAAACTTGTTTATGTTTTTTTTGTTTGTAAACAAGTCAAGCTTGTTCATTCTTTTGAGACTTGTTTTGTAATCAAGTTGAGCTTCAGAAAATTGTTTTGTTTCTTAACAAACTCATGAACACAGAACCTTAGAAAAAAACAATCCAAACATGAATCAGGCTTGCAATTTAATTGGTTTGGGCTTCAAAAAAAACAGCTTGGCCCAACCCATAAACATGATTCTACATACCCAACAAATAGGAGTAAACAAAAGCTCAGCTAAGCGAAAAGGCAACTCATAACTGTCAACAATCTAAGGAAATTTTTAGCTAGAAGCACATTTCGCCATATGGGTTAATTTGTCAAAAAACAAACTTGGTAAAAGTTATGGTGGTTGGTAGAAACTGGAAAGACACAAAGTCTTCGACTATGAAACACGCTTTGCATTATATAAATCTCTAGCCTCTTCTTGATTTTGGGTAATTATTCTCAAATAATGCAATGCTCTTAATACCAAGGGCATAGGTTAGTCATCACTAAACATTATCTAAGAAGAAAGTACTGGATACACCACAAAGTCTTTGGCTTCTTGTTGAGGGTCTTCTAATTGCAAAATTATTGGTGAGAGGAAACAAATAACAGAGGTCAATGGTTATCACCACAAAGAACTAACGTGCGAACAGACTCAAAAGGGGCCGGAGTATAACCAAAAAAAAAAAAAAAAATTTAAATAAACATTCATATGGTATTAACAAACTATCAACTAAGACAAATACAAAAATCATTGTTTCTTAATATATTAAGAATTTAAGATGTTGTTTCTTAACATATAACACTATTGCTTCTTAATACACTACAATTAAGGGAGTCAATTTCATACCTAAAGCTATTTTAGTTTGACTAAAAAAACAATATATTTCGATACCAGCGAATATTGTTGTACTATTTCACATTTACCACTATATATATATATATATACACATTTAATAAATTACTAAAAGGAATGTAAATTAGTAAATATATTTATTTTTAGTCATATCTCAACGACCAACCAACAATTTTTTTTAACTGTCTCTCTAAACTCCCTTATTCAAATGTTAAAACTTAATCCTTCATAAGTCCACACCTACCTAGTCTACGTATTATAGTTAGCTCTACTTTTAATTAAGTTTTAATTCTTTTTTTTATTATTATTATTACTATTTTTTATCTTTTGTCTTTTAGTAACGTGGTCAAGGGGTGT
Source organism: Quercus gilva (assembly GCA_023621385.1). NCBI lineage: Eukaryota > Viridiplantae > Streptophyta > Magnoliopsida > Fagales > Fagaceae > Quercus > Quercus gilva. The sequence continues at coordinate 2,745,172 of CM042476.1, forward strand.
GCATGGGTCGGGTTGGGTCGGGTTGAGGGGATTTTTTGACCCAACCCATCATGGTGGGTAAAAAAAAATTCAACCCAACTTAACCCATCTCATAAGTCCAACCCAACCCAACTCAACCCACATGGATCGAGTTGGGTTAGGTTAAACCCATGGGTTTGATAAATTATTATTATTAAATTTATTAAATATATTATTATTAATATATTATATATATATATATATATATAATATTATATATAAGCACTTATAGTATATAATATTATTATTAGTATATATTAAATATATTATTATTAGTATATATTAAATTTACAGCTGATTTAAAAAAAATTATTAAATATATAATATATTTTAAATATATATTAAATATGGGTGGGTAGGGTCGGGTTTGGCGGGTTTGTAATTTTATGACCCACACCCAATTCGACCCGCTATTAAAAAAAAATTTGTGACCCAACCTAACTCACCAAACCTTAAAAACTGATCCAATCCAACAGATCGGGTTAAGTCGGATCGAGTTTGGTGGGTTGGTGAATTTTTTGCACACCTCTAACGTATAGTATAATTTGTGTTACAATTTAGGCTGTGTTTGTTTCCACTTCAAACTACTTCCGAAAATCAATTTCCGGAAAATTTGGGCGTTTGGCTGCAACGGAAAATTGGTCAACGGAAATGCATTTCCGGATTGACCGGAAAATGAGCTCCTGATGGGTGAAATTGATTTCACCCATTATTTTCACTTCAAACATCATTTTCCGGAAAGCACGAAGAGAGAGAGAGAGAGGAAGGAAGAAACAGAGGGAGAGGGAGAAAGAAAGAGAGAGCCCAGCGCCCAGCGCCCATCGCCGGCGGCCACGAACCGCCGATCCAAGCCGAGAAACCCAAACTCACCGAGCCGATCAACGCCGTCGCCTCCTTCGTCACCGATTGCGCCGAAACGCCCACGAAACAGCACCATCGCCGAGCCAAGCCCAGCGCCCATCGCACCGGTCTCGCACCTCGCCGTCGCACCGCACCGATCAATCAAAGGGAAATCGCAGCACCGCGCCGATCGCTCCAACGCCGCTCGACCCAGACCCATCGCCTCCTCGATCGCGCCATCGCACCTCGTCGTCGACCCAGACCCATCGCCTCCTCGATCGCGCCATCGCGCCATCGCTCCGCGCCATCGCTCCGATCGCGCCATCGCTCCGCGCCATCGCTCCGATCGCGCCATCGCCGAGCTCTCTCTTCCTCGATCTCTCAAATTTGATTGTTGTTGTTGTTTTTTTTTTTTTAATTTGATTGTTGTTGTTGTTTTTTTTTTTTTTTTTTAATTTGATTGTTGTTGTTTTTTTTTTATGAACTGATTGTTGTTGTGGTTGTTGTAGCCGGAATTTGCTTGTTGTTGTTGTTGTTGTTGTTGTGTTGTTGCCGGAATTTGCTGCCGGAAAATAGCATTTTCAGAATGCAACCAAACACATAAAAATATTTTCTAAAAAATTTTTCATAATGCAACCAAACACCTAGAAAATATTTTCCTTTCCCGAAAATACCATTTCCGGAAAATAAATATTTTCCGGAAAATATTTTACGCAACCAAACACAGCCTTATTCACATGAGTTTTGTTCGGTAAAAATGTGTCACTATCGTTACTCTTTTTGCTTTCATTTTTTTTCTTATACACGTTTTGCATTTCTTTTCAGTCTTGTCACTTTTTTTTTTTAAGGAACTTTAGTCCTGTCACTTTGCTTCAATTTATTGCCCTTGACTGACTACTCAATAGAGTCAATACTCAGTACTCACTGCTCAGTTTCACATGAGGGTGACTATCTTTGAATTACGAATTCATTTGAATCCAATGGTGTACTCAGTTTCACTTGTAAAGACACCCAAAACAAAAAAACAAAAAAAAGAAAAAAAGATACAGAATGCTAAATGCAGTAATTACTGAGATAGAGAAAAACAAAGAAGACGCATAACAGCACTCACCCTGTGGCTGTCTCACACAGTCAACAATTGTGGCTGTGAGACAGTCAACAATGAGAATTTCCCTCAAGAATTGTCTCACACGGCCACTGCACTCACACAGTCTGTCTCACACTGTCAACAATTGTGGCTGTGAGACAGTCAACAATGGAAATTTCTTAAGAATTTCCCTCAAGAATTGTCTCACACAGCCACTGCACTCACACAGTCTGTCTCACACAGTCAACAATTGTAGCTGTGAGACAGTCAACAATGGGAAATTCCTCACACAGTCAACAATTGTGGCTTTGAGTTTCTCTTTTTTCTTTCTTTTGTCAGGGTCACGTGGAAAAAGATGGTGAAAAAAGTAGCGAAAGAGTTGGGTCACGTGCAGGGGCGGAGGGAGGGGGGGGGGGGGCAGGTGCCCCTCTGAACTTTCAATTTTTTTTACTAAAATATTATAATGGCCTAAAATGCCTTATTTGCCCCCCTTGACACAAAAGACAAAAAAAAAAAAAAAAAAAAAAAATTATCAATTCATAGAAACTTTACTCAGTAGACTTCTCCTCCTACTACAATTCTAATATATAAAACCCATGGATCCCACTTAGTAATGATTAAAAAAAATTTAAAAAAAATAATCTCTACATTGAATAGGGTAGGAGTTTGAACACACTACATAGTAGCTTGGTGGACTTTTAAAAACTAAAACGTACCACTATAATATAAAACCATGGGTCTCACTTGGTAATGATTAAAAAAATAAAAAAAAATGTTTCATATCCATAAGTGACTTTGGCATTGATCTTACTAGTTGCAATAATTACTGTTGAAAGAGTTTTTTCAGTAATAAACATAATTAAAAATCGATTATGCAATCGAATAGGAGATCTGTGAATAAATGATTGCTTAGTCATATATATTGAGAAAAACATATTCAAGATTATTGAGTGTGAAGAAATCATGCAACAATTTCAAAATATGAAAAATCGTCGAGGGCAATTGAGTAAAATAAGTTAGGTGTAAAAAAATAAATTAAAGTTTATATTTTATGTTATATTATGTATGACAATTACATTATCATATAGTAGTTTATTTATTTTGTTATTAATATTGATTAATTTTTTTAGATTAATTTTTTATTTTCAATCTTGTCTTTTAATCTTGCATCCCCTGACCTAAATACTTTGTATTGAAAAAAGGTAGCGAAAGGGTTTGAAACACAGGCAATAAATTATATGTTATAAAGAACTTGCGTTTCATTAACTCGAGTTTGCACGCGTTCCATTCTCTCGAGTTTTGCAAACTTGAATTTTAAAAAAATTTTACATTGCTAAATATTTTTCAAATAGTAATAAAATATTAATAATTTTAAAAAATATTGATATTTGATTATTTTTGCCCTCAAATAATGGATGTACTTTTTGCTTTTGGAAAAAAATCACAAGCTGTGATATGAGAAAGTTGTATGTGGAGTGGGTGTAGCTTTCCTGCTTGTTGAAGGGATTAGATAAAAGGGAAATTAAGTGAGAAAGGAAAACGTGGGTGCGTATTAGAAAGGGAAAAAGAAGAAGCTAGAAGTGAAAAAGTTTCCGAAAGTTTATCACTCAATAATGTCCAGAAAACCAAAAAATATAGTCTAAAAGAGGCTAGAACCAAAAGTTGTTTCAATTTGGTCAAAAAAATAAAATATTTTGATATTATTTCAAAATTATGGTTAATTTTATATTATATATATATACACACATATTTAAAAGTCTTTATTATAATTATAATTTTATTTGTCTCACATAATATATTTTAATAATCATAATTATACGTAGATTTTTTTTTTTTCCTAAATAAGATACACCAATTGTTAGAATGTTAAATAGAAAATAAATAAAATAGAAAAAAAAAAATAATTTAAGGCTAAAGTCTACAATACACGGCTGTGTCGGTAGACAAAAGACAAAGTTTTAAAGAGTTGAAAGCGTTTATTCAAAATTTTGAACTTTATCAGATGGCTATTCACAACTTTGTATGGGACCCCATTGTACAGGCCGGCCGGACAAACAACAATGAATAGGCACGTAAAAACAAATTATTTCTTCCGCTTTATGTTCAGTATCATATAAAATAAATTACCTTCTGGCACCTTTTTTTATCTAGAAAAAAACGTCATGGTAGGCAGCTGGGTGGAAAGACACCATGATGCAAACTTTGAAGACTTAGTGCAAGTCATGTGAAATAATGGAGGTAACTTTTTGCTTTTGGAAAAAGCACAAAATATGGTCTGAGAAAGTTGTACGTGTAGTGGGTGTATATATATATATATATATATATAGGAGAATGGTGGTAGTGTTATTTTTGTTAGAGATATATATTAGACATATTAGTCCAATGTAATAAGTCCAAGTTTATTCCTGTTTGTACTAGTAGTCTAGGGTTTAGTCGCCTATATATACTCATGTTAGGGTTCATTGTAACACAGGTTATTATACTATATTCTTATACAATAAAGATGTAGCCCTTAAGGGATTCCTTTGTGGATGTAGGCCGTCAAGGCTAAACCACATAATCCTCGTGTTCTCGGTGTTCCTATTCTATGTTTCATCTTCCGCATCCACTCTAGCATATACAACATGGTATAACACATCGCGTTGTTAATAATAATTTATTTAACATGGTATCAGAGCCAAACTTTATTCTTGGCATCAAACAAACATCTCTACACAGCAAAGAAGATTTTCACATACACACCACCATCTGAAGTCACACATGTTTCTTTGCTGGATCCAGACTCCACAGCATCTCGCAGCCACCATGACTCTGTGCTGGGTCAAAATCCAACAACCAAGCAAGCCATGACTTAACTTATCAGATCTGCGCAAATCCATGCTTCGCCTGATGAAACCAACACGACAGACGTGCTCCACGACCTCCCGCGACCAAAACCCAAAAATCCGGTGACTCAAAGCCCTGCCACTCAGATTCTTGACTTCCAGATCGTCTTCTTGGCACACGCGCCGCCCCGATGGCCTCCTCATCCACCGATCTACAGAAACTGAGATTCTGGCCATCATCTGAGATTACACGCGGCTCCACTTGCCTCCCTAGCTTTTGGCTTCTTCTCCACGTGCCAGTGAATATCGCTCGCTCCTGCCACGTGCGACAACTGCTGCTGATGTCATCTGACGTCACATGATGACATCATCTTTCCACGTCAGCAGCCACGCAAGCACGTCCACGTCAGCAAAAGGCCACGTCAGTTGTAGCCACGTCTTCAGCCACGCAGCTCGCCACGTCAGCAGTGTCTCCTCGTCAGCACCACGTCACCTAGCTGACTTTGACTTAGACCGACTCGACCCGGACCAACCAAATCTAACCTGTGAGCTCTGACTGTTGACTTTGACCTATCTGTTGACTTTGACCTATTTGTTGACTTTGACTTTTGTGTTGATTTTGACCAAAAGTTAAAATTTCTGATAGGGCCTATCTTGCTCAGTTTTTCGCGTAGATTCCAATTTTGGACTCCATTTTTTCATTTGAAGCTCCGAAATTGGTCTATTGGCATATTCTTCATTGTGGTTTCTTCAAAGACATTCTTCAAGGCATCTTAAAGTGATCTTCTCATGCTTATCCAACCTCAAGCCTTCATCGAGCTTCCGCCTTGAGTTTGAGGGAGGGTGTTAGAGATATATATTAGACATATTATCCCAATGTAATAGGCCCAAGTCCATTCCTGCTTGTACTAGTAGTCTAGGGTTTAGTCGCCTATATATATTCACGTTAGGATTCATTGTAACATAGGTTATTATACTACACTCTTATACAATAAAGATGTAGCCCTTAAGGGATTCCTCCGTGGATGTAGGCCGTCAAGGCTGAACCACGTAACCCTCTTGTTCTCGGTGTTCCTATTCTATGCTTCATCTTCCGCATCCACTCTAGCATATACAACATGGTACAACACATCGCGTTGTTAATAATAATTTATTTAACAATTTCAATTCAAAACCTATTTTGCTTTGAAGTATAAATCAGAGTTGAGCAAAAACTTTGTCAGTCTTATTGTTATAGAAAATCAGAAAAAGAAAAAGTAATGGAGTTGTTGGTACGTTATTAGTGGTGGCCGGTGGTGTTAGTTTTGATTTATTTTGGTATGAATAGTTGCTTTAGTTGCTGGGAGCAAGAGAGAATTGCTCTCTTGCAATACAAAGCTTCCACTGTCAGCTACACTAATGAATCTCATTTCACACCTTGGGACTAGGGGTGACAATTTTTATCCATATCCATTAACTCGCCCATTGTCCACCTTATTTGGATAAGTCTTAACCCAACCCATTTGAGTATCTGGGTTAAATGGATAAAGACCCATTTGGTTATTTAATTAGATGAGAATGGAATCGGAGTTCACCAAAGGTAGTGTATCGGCTTCTACAGATGCTGATTTCGCATTCGCTTTCAACGATTCTAACTTCTCTGACCAGCAGCTCCGGATCGAGATTATAGGCGACCCGCTCAAGAACCGGCCCGATAACGAAGGCTGTACAAGTATCTGCAACAATATCACCGATTGGGCTCGCCATCAGAAGCGGAGGTGTGAACATTGGAGAAATCCATGATTTATCAAACAGCGTTAGTGCCGTCAAAACCACTTTTTGTTCTTGTTTGGTGCGAAACTCACAAGAAAGCATTTGGGTGTTTTGGTTTTCGAGAGGTTGTAGCAGATTTTGAGTGCCATCATCGTCAGGTATCATGGCTTCTTCTTCTTCGTTGCATTTGTTGGCGTTGAATTCGGTGTGAAGCTCACAAGAAAGCATTAAGTCGGTGGAAAATATTTGAGTGTTCCAGTAACAGTTTTTTTTTTTTTTTTTTTTACTTTTCATTTTTCAAGTTTTTCTGTTTGGTTGCCAAGAAAGTTTTGAGAAAATTAGGCAAAAACTGTATTTCAGAGTTTAGACTGAAGTTCAAGTTAGTTCTATGAGTATTTGTTTGTTTGCTTAAAAGATTGTTTGATTAGCTAGGAATTGGTCTGGGTGAGAAGTTCTGTTTGGTTTGTGAGAAAGTTTGGGAAAATAAATGAAAATGAAGTGGTTGATGTTGTTACAAAGCTAAAAGATTTTAATCCAATTTTCAAGGGTCCTGTTTGGTTTATGAGAAATTTTGTAGTTGCTAATTTAATGGGAAAATCTAGTAACAAGTTATTTATTTATTTGGGTTATATTGGGTTAAATGGACGGGTTACTAATTAAATGGATTGGGCGGGTAATGGATAATTAATTTATATATAAATGGGTCATAAATGGATAAATGGATAATTACACACCCAATCCATTTATGACCCAACCCGCCCATTTGCCACCCCTACTTGGGACTCAGTCGACAAAGAGAGTGATTGCTGTGAGTGGGAAGGTGTCAAGTGCAACCTCGCTACTGGCCGTGTCATTGAACTTATGATACGTTTTTTGATGAGAGAAAGTGGGGGTTGGTACTTTAATGCCTCTTTGTTTCTTCTGTTTGAAGAGCTCCAATACCTTGATTTCAATGAAAATTTCATTCGTGGTTGGGTCCCAAATGAAGGTATCAAAGTTTATATCCTAAGAAAAGTAGGAAGTATTTAATTTGTTGATATTCTAATTTTTTTTCTATTACACCTTTTTTTTTTTTAAATAGTCGGGAAAAAAATAGTTGTATTTTAGGAATCATTTTATACTGTTTTCTGGGAATATATAGTAGCAAATGTGAAAATTGAAGCATCTAAATTACAGGTTTTGAAAGATTCTCTACGTTGAGCAAGCTGGAGGTGCTTCACTTGGACGATAATTATTTCAATAACAACATTCTTTCATACTTAAGTGGAATTGCTTCCCTCAAGGAACTATATTTGGATGGAAACAATTTTAATGGATCAATCCAAGGTAAGGCTTTCGGGTAAAATTCTCATTAATTTGCAAAGGAATGAAGAGTGCTTAATTCTTGAGTGTGTAAACTTTTTAGTTTCCCTCCAACTAATGAAGAGTGCTTAATTCTTGAGTGTGTAAACTTTTTAGTTTCCCTCCAACTAATCTGTTTGACCAAAGTAAATTGTTTGAAAGTATTTTCTTCTTTTTTACCTTTTCTTTAAACATAAATGTAGATTCATTTATTTTTAAAGATTCATTTTGTACTATTTTGTGGGAATATAAAGTCACAGACATGCAAATTGAATAATCTAAATTGCAGGTTTTGAAAGACTTTCTTTGTTGAGCAAGCTGGAGGTGCTTAACTTGGGTTTAAATAATTTCAATAATAGCATTCTGCAATCCTTAAGTGGTATTGCATCGCTCAAGAAACTAGATTTGGGTGTCAACAATTTGAATGGATCAATCCATATCAAAGATAAAATTGTCATTAATTTGCAAAGGAATATTATTGGAAGAGTGTTTCATGCACGCTTATTGAGCATGTAACATTTCTTATTTCCCTCCTATCAATCTTTGATATTTATGCAACTAAAATTCACCCTTTTTTTTCCTTAGCTATTTTAAATAAAAGTATTTACGCGACTGAAGTTCCTTTTTTCTTCCATGATTTTTCATGTACTTTTTTTTTTTTTTTTTATGTAGAATTTAAAGCATTTAGCAACTTGGAGGAGCTTTACTTGAGTGGCAATGAGATCAATGACTTTGTGACAACAAAAGGTATATAGGCTGTAAAAATATATGTTCATTGATTCAAATCAAATACTTCTTTTGTATGGTATGTCAATTGAAATTATCACGTTGATGTTTTTGAGATATTTTATTTTGTCCTATAGATTCAAACATCTTAACTAAGCTACAACTCCTAGACTTGAGTAAGAATGATTTCAGTGCACGAGTTCTTGAGTCATTAACTGCCTTCCCATCGTTGAAGACATTCTCTTAGATAACAATTTGGAGGGATTGTTTACTACTAAAGGTATGTTATACCATTAACATCAAGGTGGCATTGTTTTGCGTTTTTCTTTTCATCACTGGCATAATTGTAGAAAAGCTCTATAAATTAAAAACCCTATTCTAAATATTGATAATCAAATTTCTTGAAATTCAAAGGGATTAAACTTATTGTCTTTCATAATAAGTACGTAATTTATTTTTGTCTTGTTATAATTTTGTATTCAAAATGTTAAAAACAGAGACTACGCAGCGGAGATTTTAATATCGGTTTTTTTTAGGATACCTTTCTTGGCCTAAACCAACAATCACATAGGAGCTTCAAGGTTGTTCTACATTGTCCAGAGTTAGCAATTCAAACTCGTTCTATATTCCAACTTTAGTAACACACGAATAAAATGTTTCTTCAACGGTGTTGCACACGACTAGAGTAATGCAAACAAAATCCACACCCTAAGAGCCTTACAACAATATTACAATAGATTCATATTCTAAATTATATTAATCTAAAAAAATACATTTTCTACTTTTTTAATGACTTGTGAATAATTGAAGTTCATTCTTCAAATATTATAATACTTAATTAGTGTGGGGCTTGTTGCTCAAAAAAATAATAGAGAATTCATCGGAGGTGGGCTTGTGGCCCAGCGGCCCAGTCCGAGGACACTCACATGTCCGAGGATGGTTAAATAAAGCCATTTTGAGAATAACACAAGACAAAGAGACGTAAGTCATACATAATGGTCCAAACCACGTCTGAGGATAAGATTTAGTACTCAAACCAACGTCCGAGGTGGATGTAACTCTTTTAATAGTCAAGTAACTTCACAGAATCACATGCAAATTAACTAATGAATATTGAACAAAGAAGGAACCGGGAAAGGTAACAAATATCTCTTAAAAGCTGCTACCTCCACATTAAATGCTTCTCAGCTAACTCTCTGACCGCATTAATGTGGAGGTGATACCTGAATAGTAACCAAGCAGCTTTATGGCCACTGAGCGGAGGATCCAGGAAGTTCTGGATGGGACAGAAAGAAGTTCCCAGAATAGAACCTACACATGTATGGTGGAAGCAGGATGAAGAAGGTAGTATATAACGTGAAATCGGAGTACACTAGAAGGGACTTGAAAAAGAGAACAAAAGAGAAGGAGAAAGAATCCAGAGAGATATACACTAAAAACCTAGCCGAGGAGAAGGGAGCAAGAGTTTTTCTTTTATTTTATTTGAAGTTCCTTTTGCTGCACAAGAACGATGTCTTTTTCCACTCATTGGAACTAGTTCTTACACCCATTCTCTAAAAATTTTATTGTTTGGGTTTGTTGGGCTCGGGTCTCATCCCTCTTTTGGGTTCAATACAATTTGAGTCCTTATAATTGGCGCCGTCTGTGGAAAGAACTTGATCCGATTGTAGGAAAAGACAAGTGCAACAGCTGATGGCAGAGGGAGCACCACAGCAGATGGATGCTAATCCACACCAGGCAGAGTCCAGGGGCCCTCAACATGGTAACCCATTGGTAATCCATGAATAAAAGGGGGGAGCGCGAGGGAAGTGCGCGAACAACCCACACGGAAAGGAGTCAGTCTCGAGGGAAGAGCCATGTCTCCCATGCGAAGAACGATGGGGACATGCAGCGTGAGATTAATAGGTTAAAAAGGGAATTACGCTACGAGCGACGGAAGCATACGACTCACAACTCAAGGCAGTTCTCTGAGGAGTCCGATGATACCAGTTATAGACGAAGGTCTAGAACTCCGCCCAGTGAGCTTTTTTCACGTGATGAGGAGCATCACCGTAGGCGAACATATAAGAGTCCACCTCGTCAGGGCTTAGGGAACGATGCTTTGAACAAAGCACTGAGTCAAGTTTCCAAATCACTGTTCACGCGACGCATAGAGGATGCTAGCCTTTCTCGGTGATTCCATCAACCAACGTTCACCATTTACAATGGTCAGACGAACCCAGTGGAACATGTTAGCCATTTCAGTCAGAGAATGGACATTCATTCTAGGGACGAGGCCCTGATGTACAAAGTTTTTCCCTCAAGCCTAGGTCCAGTGGCGATGAGGTGGTTCAACGGTTTAGGAGTGAATACTATTGACTCCTTTGAGGGGCTCATCCAAGCTTTTGGTGCTCGCTTTATCACTTGCAGAAGGGTTGTTCAGCCCTTGGGGTCGTTACTATCAATGTCTATGCGAAAGGGGGAAACCCTAAAAGCCTACTCTGACAGATATTGGGAAATGTTTAACGAGGTAGATAGAGCCAATGACAACATGGCCATTAATACCTTCAAGGAAGGCCTTCCAACCGAGCATGATCTGAGGAGTTCGCTAACTGGCAAACCTGTTACCAGCATGCGACAGCTTATGGACCAAATTGACAAGTATAGAAGAGTAGAAGAGGATCAGATACGGGGTAGAGGAAAGTCCAAGATAATCCCTCAGGAGAGGAGGGATTTTAGGTCGGACAGACATAATAACAATCGACCTCGGAGGGACTTTGGGGGGCAATCAGGATCTGCTAACTCCCAGGTGGTTAATGTTGTGTTCTGAGAACCAGTACAGCAGGTTCTGGAGAAGATAAAAGACGAGTCCTACTTCAGACTACCCAATAGAATGGTAGGGGATCCTATGAGACGTAATCAAAACTTTTACTGTCAGTACCATCAGGACCATGGACACATTACTGAAGATTGCAGAAACTTGTGGGACCACTTGGAGGAGCTTGTCCAAGAAGGAAAGTTGACACACCTGCTGCATCATTCCAGTGGCTGAGGAAGTCAGGCAAGATCGACATTTCGGGGGGATGCCTCTTCAGGAGCCCCCCTAGGCACAATAAATGTTATATTTGTTGCCCTAGGAAGAACAGGGTCCTATCCCTCCAGGATAATGTCTGTGTCTCATGGTATGGATGGGGGCTCTAGTTCAGTGCCGAAGAAAACAAAACTGAGTGCCTTACTGGTGTTGGGTTTCTCGGATGAGGATAAGAGAGGAACCATACAAACGCATAATGATGCTTTGGTAGTTACGCTTAGGATTGGGGGACATGACGTGAGAAGGGTGATGGTAGATGAAGGAAGTGCTGCCAAGGTGATGTATCCTGACCTATACAGGGGGTTGAATTTGACACCCCAAGACCTGACAGCTTATAGCTCCCCTTTGGTGAGTTTCGAAGGTAGGCCGGTTATTCCGATGGGTATGATTAGATTACCAGTGCAGGCAGGTTTAGATGTGGTGGAGGTGGATTTCATTGTGGTAGACGTTTTCTCTCCATATACAGCGATTTTGGGTAGTCCCTGGTTGCATACCCTAGGGGCTGTTACCTCCACTCTGCGTCAAAAGGTGAAATACCCATCAGGATGCCAAGTGTTAGAAATATTGGGGAATTAAGCTATGGCGAGGCAGTGCATGATAGCAGCCATTCAACATTGGCCAGAAGTAGGTACATCGGCCACGGCCGAGAATGACTTATAACAGTCAAAGAATCTGAGAACCATCTTCAGCACGTCCGCCGAGGAAGCGGAGTGTGAGAATCTGGAGAGAGTGAATGTTGGTGATGATCTAGACAGGTACTTTCAGGTTGGAGCACTGTTACCTTTGTTGGAAAAAGAGCAGTCGATTGAGGTTCTAAGGAGAAACGCTGATGTGTTTGCATGGAATACCTACGAAGCTCCAGGGGTTGATCTAGATTTCATTTGTCATCATTTGAATGTCAATCCCTCTATTACGCCAAAGAAACAGCCACCTCGGCGTCCTTCTAAAATACATGCCGAGGCTATCAAAGATGAGGTGACTAAGCTTAAGGAGGCAGGGGCTATCAATGAAGTGTTTTACCCTCAGTGGTTGGCCAATACAATCGTGGTGAGGAAGAAAAATGGAAAATGGCGAGTATGTGTTGATTTCACAGATCTTAATAGAGCTTGTCCGAAGGATCCTTTTCTTATGCCCCGTATAGATCAACTGGTAAATGCAACAGTAGGTCATCCTCAGATGAGCTTCTTAGATGCCTTTTAGGGCTATCATCAGATCCCACTGGCACTGGATGACCAGGAGAAGACCGCTTTCCTTACCCCCAATGGGAACTTTCATTACAAAGTAATGCCCTTTGGCTTGAAAAATGCAGGGTCTACTTATCAATGGATGATGACGAAGATGTTTGAGCCATAGCTAGGTAAAAACATAGAGGTCTATATTAATGATATGGTTGTAAAGAGTAAGGTAGTGGCCGAACATGTGACGGACCTCACCAGCACGTTTGAGATTCTAAGGAAGCATAAGTTACGACTGAACGCCTCTAAGTGCTCCTTTGGGGTTTGCTCTGGGAAGTTTTTGGGCTACATGGTGACCTATCGGGGAATTGAAGTGAACCCCGACCAAATTAAGGCCATAAATAGCTTGCAACCACCTCAGAATCCTAAGAAAGTTCAGAGGTTAACTGGGATGACCGCTGCGCTGAACAGATTCATATCCAGGTCGGCAGATAGGTGCAGACCCTTTTTCCTTTTACTCCACAAATGGAAAGGGTTCGAGTGGACTGAGGAGTGCGCTCTAGCGTTTCAGCAGCTCAAGGAATATCTATCTCGACCACCCATTATGTCCAGCCCTGAGGGGGACGAGGCTTTTTTTGCCTACTTGGCGATAGCCCTTTATGCGATCAGCTTTGTTATGATACGAGTGGACAATGGTGTACAACGACCAGTTTATTACGTGAGCAAATCGCTTCATGAGGCTGAGGTGCGTTATTTACCGTTGGAGAAGGCCATTCTGGCAGTGGTGCACGCAACAAGGAAACTTCCCCATTATATTCAGGCACACACTGTAGTCGTTCTGACTCAGTATCCACTCAAAGCAGTTCTTCGGAATGCAGACTACACTAGCAGAGTTGCCAAGTGGGGCACAATTCTAGGGGCTTTCGATATTAAGTATATGCCTCGTACTTCTGTGAAAGGTTAGGTTCTTGCCGATCTGGTGGCTGAATTTGCTGAAGGCCCTGAAGAAATTGAAGCAAGCCCACAGGGCATGGATGAAAAATCAGTTGGCCTTATCTCCACACAACGTTCCTTCCCCTGGAAGGTGTATGTGGATGGAGCAGCAAATCAGAGGGAGTCAGGAGTGGGGCTGGTTCTAATATCTCCTGAACAGGCCATCATTGAGAAGTCTTTAAGGTTAGGATTCTCAGCCACCAACAACGAGGCCGAGTATGAAGCTCTACTAATGGGAATGGGGATGGTTAAGAAACTGGGAGGAAAAACAGTGGAAATGTTCTCGGATTCAACGTTGATCATGGGCCAGGTCAAAGGAGAGTTGGAAGCTCGCGATACAAGAATGCAGGTTTACTTGAGCCAGATTAGGCGTATGGAAGGGGATTTTGAATTCTTTGAGTTGTCCCATATCCCTAGGTGTGGGAATGCCCATACAGACTCTTTGGCCACCCTCGCAACATCCTCGGCAATAAACTTACCTTGGGTTGTTATGGTTGAAGATCTAAGTGCGCCTACCCTAGTATCAGAGAGCGCACTTCAAATCAATCAAATCAGCTCGGCAGCTAGTTGGATGGATCCTATAATGCTCTTCCTTGAGAAAGACATTTTGCCCGAGGACAGTTCAGAAGCTGAAAAGATACGAAGAAAAGCTCCTCGTTTTTGGTTGTCCGAGGACAAAAAATTGTACAAGCGCTCTTTCTCTGGGCCATACCTGCTTTGCGTGCACCTTCAAGCCTCAGAGGCACTCTTAGAAGAGCTCCATGAAGGGATTTGTGGGAGTCACACTGAAGGAAGATCTTTATCTCACCGAGCAATCACCCAAGGGTATTGGTGGCCAGGCATGCAGAAGAAGCCCAGGAATATGTTAGGATGTGTGATCAGTGTCAACAGTTTGCCCTAAATATCCATCAGCCAGGGGGAGTTCTTAACCCTCTATCTAGTCCTTGGCCTTTTGCTCAGTGGGGTTTGGATATTTTTGGTCCTTTCCCTAAGGCAATAGGAAATAAAAGGTATCTGCTAGTTAGCACGGATTACTTTCACGAAGTGAGTCGAAGCTGAACCCCTGGCTAATATCAGAGATGTAGATGTCAAAAGGTTTTTTTGGAAGAACATCGTCACACGATTTGGGGTTCTTCAAGCTCTCATCTCGGATAATAGTCTTCAATTTGATAGCAAGGCCTTCAGGAAGTATTGTTCCAACCTGGGGATAAAGAACAGATATTCCACTCCGGCTTATCCACAGGGAAATGGCAAGCCGAGGCTGTCAACAAGGTCATAGTGAGCGGGCTTAAGAAGAGGCTAGATGATGCAAAGGGAAAATGGGTGGAGGAGCTGCCACATGTCCTTTGGACGTATTGAACGACACCCAGACGGTCAACAAGAGAAACCCCATTTTCAATGACGTATGGGCTGAGGCTGTAATTCCACTTGAAACGGGTTTTCCCACACTAAGGACTAGCACTTTCACCTCAGATGGCAATGATGAACTTTTGAGTAAGAATCTAGACCTGATAGACGAACGATGAGAGAATGCGATGGTTCAGTTGGCCTATTATCAACATAAGCTGAAACAGGGCTATGATGCAAACGTAAGGCTGAGGTCGTTAACTCCAAGGGACTTGGTATTGAGAAAAGTCTTGGGAACTACCAAAAATCCAGCTTGGGGAAAGTTAGGGCCTAACTGGGAAGGATCGTATCGTATCACATCTGTAGCAGGAATAGGGGCTTACTATTTAGAAGATTTAGATAAAAAAAACTGTACTTCATCCTTGGAATGTAAATAACTTAAAAAGGTATTACTATTAATATGAACAGTTTTGTTTTATTTCACTCTTATAACTTATCCTTAATTCTATTACTTGTGTTTCTCAAATTATTGAAGTATTAAACAGAAACTAAGTCATGTAAAGTCCTCGGACCACAACTTGGTGGAAATTAATACACTAGTATATTTATTGAAGTATTAAACAGAAACTAAGTCATGTAAGGTCCTCGGACTACAACTTGGTGGAAATTAATACACTATTACATTTATTGAAGTATTAAGCAGAAACTAAGTCATGTACGGTCCTCGGACCACAACTTGGTGGAAATTAATACACTGTTAGATTTATTGAAGTATTAAACAGAAACTAAGTCATGTAAGGTCCTCGGACCACAACTTGGTGGAAATTAATACACTGTTATATTTATTGAAGTATTAAACAGAAACTAAGTCATGTAAGGTCCTCGGACCACAACTTGGTGGAAATTAATACACTGTTATATTTATTGAAGTATTAAACAGAAACTAAGTCATGCAAGGTCCTCGGACTACTACTTGGTAGAAATTAATACACAGTTATTTTTATTAAAGTGTTAAGTAGAACTTAAGTCATGTAAGGTTCTTGGCCCACAACTTGGTGAAAATTAATGCACATTGTGACCTTAATTGGAGTATTATAATTAGGCTAAGGTATAACAGATTGTTTATACTACTAACTTAGTAAAAATTAGTTCTTTTTAACTTGGATCTGTGTGATTATCTTT
Source organism: Quercus gilva (assembly GCA_023621385.1). NCBI lineage: Eukaryota > Viridiplantae > Streptophyta > Magnoliopsida > Fagales > Fagaceae > Quercus > Quercus gilva. The sequence goes on from CM042476.1 coordinate 2,761,528, forward strand.
TTATATCAAGGCAAACTCTATGAGCATTACTTAACGCATTTTAGGTTGTTCAGTATATCCAGGAATTAATTGTTTGAAATGCCATCCCCAATTTGCTTTAATTCTCAATTAACATACATAAGTCTAAGTTTTCCCTTATAGGGTCAGATTTTACTCTTCTATAGCCTGGGATGATATAAAAGTAAAAGAATAGTCATGCAGGAAATTACACAAGTAATAGATAAAACCATTATGTCTTATATAAATCTGGGAAGGGAAATATACATTACACTTGAGAATATCCTCAAAAAAAGAAAAAAAATTACATTAAAATTAAAATTAAAAAATTACACCAACTACTTGCTTAATTTTATTTGGAGCTTGGGTGGTGGAACTTTGCCAGCTTCCTGAGGAGGAACACCTTTCTCCTTCTCCTTTGAGGCTTCCCCAGCAGGCAAAATAGTAGAAGCTAGGTCATTTTCAAAGCTCTGAGAGGCTTTTCCATCCTTTAGCTCCTCTGCGGCCTTAGTCGAGGAGATCTCTGTGACCACTTCAGACGCTTCAGGCTGCTTCTGCTGATTGGTTGGGAGAGGGTTCTGATTCTGAGCTTCTTCAGCCGAGCCAACAACAATAGAGGAGACCTCTTGTTGTTGGGAAGAAGGACTTGGGGCTCGTATGGCTGGGGGGAAATAAGTGTTCTCAGGCTTTCTTAGCTCAGATAATGGCTCGACCCCAGCACGATTGAGAGCTTCTTCCCAAGTTTATGCACAGTATGTTCGGCACACAACTGGGACCTCAGCTCGGAATCTATCCTCAGTCTCAGCCACGCCGACGTCATATCCTTACTGTTCGGCCTCATCCTTCTCCTTTTCAGCCTCAGCTTTTGCTTTTTCAGCCTCATCCCTCTCCTTTTCAGCCTGACCCCTTAGCCTTTGAGCTTTTTCCAGCTGCTTCATCAAAGTTGATATTTGTTCCTTAGAAGTTGCCAGTTGCTCATTAGCATCACGGAGGCTTTTCCTATGATCTTCAGCTTGCCTTTGAAAGCCGGCCAAAGCAGAGTCAGCACTTTTTCGAGCATGCTCCTCCTCGACCAGCTTCTTCTTCAGCTCTTCAACATTTTTCTCGCTGGTAGAAAGGGTCTGAACAGTAGTATTTCGCCTCTTCCTCTTCTCATCTAACTGTTGATAGAAGGCATTGACCATCTCCTCTAGCTTGAAAGTGGCTTGAACAGCCTTAAAAAAAAAAAAAAAAAAATGAAGAAAAAAGAGTCAAAGGTGCAATAAACTAAAAGTAACAAGTAAAGCAGTAAGGATACCATACCATGCCCAGGTGCCTTTTTGTATTCGTGAAGATCTCATTCTTCTTCATGCCTCTGAGCTCGGCCATGTCCTTAGGGAGAAGAAGTGTCTCTTCTAGGGTCGAGGCAACGTGGCATCCAATTCCACCGTTGTAGTCCCTGATTGAGGCCTCTTCCCTCAGAGGCTCTCCACCAAGCATGGGAGTAGGGAGCTAGGCCTCGGGCTCCGAAGACCGTGTAGTCTGTTTGGCCACAACTTGTTGAGATCCATGGGTTATCTTTTGTTGCTTCGGAGCCCTTTGGACCTCGTCTTCAGGAGTTGGGTGAGACCTCACAATCTCCACCACCTCTTTCCCCTTTTGTTCCCTCCTCCTCTTGGAATCAGTGGGTTCAACCCTTTGTGTTTAAGCTGGTTGAGGAGGAGGAGGAGGGAGGAGACTAGTCTGAGCAGACTTCACTGGCGCTCCCTTTCCAGATTTGCCTTCAATCACGTCTAGTAGGCTCCTTTGGTTTTTTCTTTGGATACCCATGTTATCAGAAGTCACCTCGAGAGATGGGGGTTGGTTAAAAACCTCAAACTCGTCAGCGGAGTCAGATAACTCTACAATGTTGTCTTCTTCTTCTTCTTCTTCTTCTTCTTTTTCCTCTTCCTCCTTCACTTCCTAAAGAGCAGAACGGGACGAGGAAGCTGCTACGGAGACAGTGGCCACAGGTAATAGCTGGGTAAAAGGGGTGCCTTCAGGGATTGAAACACCCTCAGGAACTATAAATCCTTTAAAGGCTACGCTGATTCTATGCAGCCGAGGATCCCTAGACTTTATCACACACTTGGGCGCTTGAAATGCTGTGGAAATTGGCTTGTACTGGAGGATGATGTGCGCTGCTCTCAACTGACCGTCGGATGGGTTCACGTATACCTCGGATCGTAGAATTTTGTCCAAGCTCTCCCTGTTAACTAGTCTGAATTGAGGCTTGGTGGCGCGCTTGTCTGCAAAATCAGTAAGACGACAAAGAAATTTTCGTCAGAAATAAAGTTAACTTAAAGTAAAGAGCACAAATCAAGGTTTAGAGGCACTCAGCCTAAGAACCCCACTTGGTTTTCCCACTTGGGTCGGACAGGGTAAACCGTCATGCCATGCCTCAGAAAAAATGAGAAAGTCATCTTTCAGGCCCTTGTTCGATGTAGGGAGACATTGGATTAATCTTACCTCAGGGTACCTAAACTTAAGATAGTATCCCTAGCCCTTCAAATGATGAAGGTTGTATACCCAGTTTATATCGTGGTGGGTAAGACCTAAATTCATCCTATTGTTAAGGGCTTCTATACTCCCTAACACCCTGAACATATTGGAGGCGCACTGTGTGGGGGACAATCTAAAGAACCTAAGATAACTCCTAGTGAGATTACCCATCGGAATAGTCATCCCTCTCTCTATGAAAGCGATCATAGGGATGACTACTTCCCCTGTTTTTCTATCATCGAACCATGTTTCTGTGGAAGCATATCTCATGCCCACCGTGGAGGGAATCCTATATTTAGCCCTAAATTTCTTTATTTGCTCCTCGGAATCAACTAAATATTTAAACCTACCCATTTCTTAGGAATTGTGAAGAAAAATTAGTGAAGAGGATTGAAGACTGAGGAAGGTTAAAGAAACTTACAGGTTTGAAAAATGAGCTCCTCGGACAGACTTCAGGTAGTTATGAGAACGTTGAGAAGAAAGAAAGAGGGACAGGTGCAATGAATACTCGCTAAGATTGTGAGATTTTTTGTAACTGAAAATAAATTTGATTTGAAAAGCTCTTTATAGGGGCACAGAAATCGTAAGCGGGAAAAATCCCGCTCATAAATTTCAACGGCCCTCCATTGTTTGATTCGCATCCTGCTGAAACGTGGAGGACAGAGATGCCGTCATCATTTAATAATGGCGTGCTCCTGTCGCCGAAACGTCAAGGGCGTGCCTTGGGTAGATGGAAAGGCGTTCTGAAATTTAGAAAAGTCCACCGAAGGGAGTAAGGGCGTGATATCAAAATCTCCCTTTTTTCCGAGGTGACAAAAAGTGAGATTTTGAGGGGCTATTGTGGGACCTTTTGCTCAAAAAGATAATAGAGAATTCATAGGAGGTGGGCTTGTGGCCCAGCGGCCCAATCCGAGGACACTCACATGTCCGAGGATGGTTAAATAGAGCCATTTTGAGAATAACACAAGACAAAGAGATGTAAGTCATACATAATGGTCCAAACCACGTCCGAGGATAAGATTTAGTACTCAAACCAACGTCCGAGGTGGATGTAACTCTTTTAATAGTCAAGTAACTTCATAGAATCACATGCAAATTAACTAATGAATATTGAATAAAGAAGGAACCGGGAAAGGTAACAAATATCTCTTAAAAGCTGCTACCTCCACATTAAATGCTTCTCAGCTAACTCTCTGGCCACATTAATGTGGAGGTGATACCTAAACAATAACCAAGCAGCCTTATGGCCACTGAGCGAAGGATCCAGGAAGTTCTAGATGGGACAGAAAGAAGTTCCCAAAATGGAACCTACACGTGTATGGTGGAAGCAGGATGAAGAAGGTAGTATATAACGTGAAATCAGAGTACACTAGAAGGGACTTGAAAAAGAGAACAAAAGAGAAGGAGAAAGAATCCAAAGAGATATACACTAAAAACCTAGCCGAGGAGAAGGGAGCAAGAGTTTTTCTTTTATTTAATTTGAAGTTCCTTTTGCTACACAAGAACGATGTCTTTTTCCACTCACTGGAACTAGTTCTTACACCCACTCTTTAAAAATTTTATTGTTTGGGCTTGTTGGGCTCGGGTCTCATCCCTCTTTTGGGTCCAATACAATTTGAGTCCTTACAATTAGTATTATAAATTGATTATAAAAATAATTTCTTATCAAATATTTCAAAATAAACTTATAGTATACATGTACATCAAATGGGACATCAGCTAGATTTTTAAGATTAAAAAGTTCCAATAAAAAAAAGGGTTTGATATGATTTGTGTAAAAAGGAATTTACCTAAATCGGAAGTAATTGTAGCAAAAAAGAAAAAGAAAAAAAGATTTAGATGTCGTAGAAAAACAGAAAAAAAAAAATGTTTAACATTACAATAGTATTGACAATGGAATACTGTGGACTAAATGGAAGCTTATCTGCCTCAGGTAGGTTATTTTCACAATGATATTGCTAACGATGATCACAATAGTAGAATCTAATCACTAATTATCTCATTGTACAGGCTAGTGTGAGCTAAGGAACCTCCGAAAGATAAGCCTTGCCGACAATCATTTTGAAGGGGTATTGCCTTCATGTAAGGCAAACTGGACATCACTTCACTTTTTGAATCTCTCTGACAATCACTTCAGTGGGAATGTCCAATCCTTGTCTGATTTGAGATCACTTGAGTCCCTTTCCTTGTCAAATAATGAATTCTTGAACCTAATCACCTTCTCCTCCTTTTTTAACCTCTCAAATCTCAAGATCCTCTTAAGTGATAACAACAAAATTGCTTTTGAATCAGACTCTCATACTAGGGTTCCAACCTTCCAATTAAGGTTTTTCAGTTTGTCAAAGTGTTCGTTTAATGGACTCAATACAACGCTTCCCACATTCCTTCATTACCAATATGATTTGCGAGATATTGATCTCTCCAACAACAATTTGAAGGGGAAGTTCCCCATTTGGTTGTTAGAGAACAATACAAGATTGAAGGTTCTAAATTTTAAGAAATAACTCCTTCACAGGGTCTTTCTTTGTGCCATATGAGCATTATCTTCATCCCAACATTAAGGAGATGGATATTTCAAGTAATTGCTTCCAAGGACCAATTCCTACCAACTTCAGCTTGATTTTTCCAAATTTAGAGTATTTAGACCTCCCTAACAATGCATTTCAAGGTAGTATTCCTTCTTCTTTTGGGAATTTGGTTTCCTTGTGCGGTTTAGACTTGTCTAAAAATAATTTATCAGGAACAATGCCAGTGCATTTCACAATGGGTTGCTACTCCCTAAATTTTCTCAAATTGTCGTATAATAATTTCAATGGCCAAATATTTCCTCCCAATTTTAATTTGACTAATTTGGGATATTTATATTTGGACAACAATCACTTGTCAGGAAAGATCCCAAATAGCATCTCACTGATGATTAATGGTCGCATAATTGATTTTAGTAATAACAATTTGTCAGGCATGCTTCCAATGTGGATGGGGAACATGTCATATTTAACGAGAATTGTTATGGCCAATAATCAACTGGAAGGTCCTATTCCAATCGAGTTATGCAGACTCATTTATCTTGAATTTTTTGATCTCTCAGATAACCATTTGTCTGGCTTTGTTCTATGTATTGCTCTTTTTTTTTTTTTTTTTTTTTTTTGAGAAGTACTATATTCACAATATTTTCACAAAAAATCTTAAGTATTAAGTTATTACTGATTCTAATTTGAACCTACCAACTAAATTACTTTTTTGCCCACCAATAATAACCAGTAACAACTTGTCACTTAGGATTTGTTGTGAAAAATGTTGTGGATGTATCATTTTTCTCTCTCCTTTTTCTTGTTTTTCATTTGATAAAAAATATTATTTTATTTATTGACTAATATTTGGGGTTAATTAATACAATTACAATAAAAAAATTACTCTATTGGTTAAAATTTGGAGGTCTTTTCCTACTTGGGGACCTTAGGCGACCGCCTCATTTGCTTCTATAGTAGAGCTGACCATGCTCTTGATGTCATTCTCTTCACAAAACTTCAAGAACTCCTTATTCATGTACTCAATGTCATTATCAATTCTAAGGCGCTTGACCTTCCTTCCAATTTGGTTTTCCATTTCTTAAATTTTGCAAAGACATCAAACTTGTTATTTATAAAGTAAATCCAACCTTTTTTGAAATAGTCTTTTGGGTCAAGTAATGTCTCTATATGTTATATTAAATGCTCAGTTAGTGGTTTTCCATGTTATTATCTTCCCAACAAAAACAAATAACGGAAGTAAGTAAATAATAGTCACTACAAAGAACACGCTTTGCATTATTAGACCAATTGCCATACTATAACGTGGATCATTTGATATAAGTATATATGTAGCATGCTTGTGGCTATTTTAACTGAAGAACACTTTGTTTGGGTTGTTTCATTTTTGTCACGGAAATTTAGGAAAAGAAAAATTAGATGAGTTGAGATGTTTTTGCTTTTTGGTATTGTTAGTTTTTGTTCAATTATATTTTAATGGGTGCTTTGGTTGCTGGGAGCCAGAGAGAATAGTTCTCTTACAACTCAAAGCTTCCATGATCAACTTTACAGATAAAAATAATTTTACATCTTGAGACTCAAGCAAAAACATTATGAGATCAACCAAAAGTTAAATCCCTTTCATAAAAGTATATCTACAAGGTCATTGGTTCTTTTTTCTTCTCTCAATGTAAGTATTCATTCATCAAAAGAAAAGAAAATATCTTTTTCCGCCTTTTCTATTTAGAAGAAAAGTTGTCATTGTAGTGGGTGGAAAGACACCACCAAGTCTTTGGTCATCTTGTTTCTCACATAGAAAAAAAAAAAAGAAAAAAAGAAAAAAGAAAAAAAGAAGTCTTGGTCATCTCAAATAGTGGATGCAACTTTTTTGCTTTCTAAAAAAAGCGCAGCTATGATTCGAGAAAGGTCCTTTGTATAGGGATGATGCCAGGTGCGGTCCAAAATGGCCCGGGCCTCGATCTTAAGGGAAAAGGAAAAAGTATATTCTCCACACATTTATATTTGGCTTCATCTTTCCAAAGTCTTGGCCCCTTTTTTCTTATAATTTTACATTGATCTCATTTTAATAATGTAGTAAGAAAGAATGGTATTTTGTGTCTAGTAATGTATTATGTACAAAACAATATTTTTGTGTCTTTGTCCTTTGTTATTATTTTATTAATACTAAATTGAATTTTTTTTTCGATTTTTATTTCTTATACTTTGCCTACCTAATTCGAAATTTTGGCTCCATCCTTGCCTACCTTTGTATTAGTAGTGGATGTAGCTTTCCTGCTTGTTGAATGGATTAGACAAAAACTAAGAGAGGAAAACATGAATGAATTAGATAGGAAAAAAACAAATGTGTGTTGTTTTTCTTCTATTTTCTTTTATTTTTGTCTCTCAAAGATCTAGGAATTTGGTAAATTCCTATAACAAAGTGCAACAACATTATGAAATCAACCAAAATTCAAACCTATTTTGTGTGAAACTATATTAGCAAGGCCATTGGTTCTTTTAATTTACTTCCCTCAATCAAAGTATTTATTCATCAAAAGAAAATTAATTATCTTCTTGCACCTTTTTTTTATTTAGAAAAGATCGTCATCGAAGCTGGGTGGAAAGACACCATGAAGCGAACTATGACATAGTTCGGTCATCTCAAATAATGGATGTACTTTTTTCTTTTGGAAAAAAAGGCACAAGGTATGATATGAGAAAGTTGTATGTGTAGTGGGTGTAGCTTTCCTGCTTGTTGAAGGGATTAGATAAAAGGAAAATTAAGAGAGAAAGGAAAACGTGAGTATGTATTAGATAGGGAAAAAGAAGAAGTTAGAAATGAAAAAGTGTCCGATAGTTTATCAACTCGATAATGTACATAGTATTGATGACTGGTGATAGTTGGAAACTTGGAATAGCTTTAAGAAAAGTGCTTTGCATTATTTGAGCAATTGTAATACTGTGTAATGCTATTTTGCATGGACATCGAGATGGGTATGTGTACGGGGTGCAACCATTCTTGAAAAACAAGAGTACAATATGTTAGGGGTTAGACAATTAATTAATATTTATATTTAGGTATATTTTAAAATATTTTTAGACATAATTTATGTTTATTTTAGGTTTTAAATTAAGTAATAACAGTAAAAAAAAAAAAAAAGTACAATAACACCCAATGAAGTACAATTCTCCATAGTAGAGCACTTGAATTGCCTGATTCACTAGTGGAAAACTATCAATCAATCTGTCAGTACTCATTTTATGTACAATATTTAAATTTAATAAACAAACAAATTGTACACAGTCACAACAAATGCCAAAAAGAAAAACAAATACTAAACAAAAAACACATAAACTTATAAAACCCAGAAAACCAAAAGATATATAGTCTAAAAGAGGCTCGTACCAAAAGTTGTTACGGTTTGATTAGAAAAATAAAATATTTTGGTATCATTTCAAAATTAAGGTTAATTTTATATTATATATATATATATACACATATATTTAAGAGTCTTTATTATAATTATAATTTTATTTGTCTCACATAATATATTTCAATAATAATAATTATATGTAGATTTTTATTTTTATTTTTTTCCTAAATAAGATACACCTATTGTTAGAATATGTTAAATAGAAAATAAATAAAATAGAAAAAAAAATTAAAATTTAAGGCTAAAGCCTACAACACACGGCTGTGTTGGTAGACAAAGACAAAGTTGTGAAGAGTTGAAAGCGTTTATTCAAAACTTTGAACTTTATCAGAGAGTTATTCACAACTTTGTATGGGACCACACTGTTCAGGCCGGCCGGACAAAAAACAATGAATAGGCTCTTAAATCATTATCGTATGCTCTTGCACCTTTTTTTATTTAGAAAAAATCATTATCTTAGGATTCATAGCTGGGTGGAAAGACACATGATGCGCATTGCGAAGACTTAATTAGTCCAAGTCATCTCAAATAGTGGATGTAACTTTTTGCTTTTGGAAAAAGCACAAGATATGATATGAGAAAGTGGTACGTATAGTGGGTATATATAAGATGGTGGTGGCAGTGTTATTTCAACTCAAGACCTATTTTGCTTGGGAGTATAAATCAGAGTTGAGCAAAAACTTTGTCAGTCTTATTGTTATAGAAAATCAAAAAAGGAAAAAGTAATGGAGTTGGGACGTTATTGGTGGTGGTCGGTGGTGTTAATTTTGGTTCATTTTGGTATGAATGGGTGCTTTGGTTGCTGGGAGCAAGAGAGAATTGCTCTCTTGGAACTCAAAGCTTCCACTGTCAACTACGCTAATGAATATTATTTTTCTCATTGGGACTCAGCCGACAAAGAGAGTGATTGCTGTGAGTGGGAAAAAGTCAAGTGCAACATCATTACTGGCCGTGTAATCAAACTTGCTCTTAATAATACGATTTATGGGAGTGGAGAAAGTGGGGGAGGTTGGTATTTTAATGCCTCTCTGTTTCTTCCATTTGAAGAGCTCCAGTACCTCGATTTGAGTGAAAATGGGATTTGTGGATGCGTCCCAAATGAAGGTACCAAGTTTATATCCTAAGAAAAGTAGGTAGTATTTGTCAATTATTTTAATTTTTTCTATCACCTCTCTCTCTCTCTCTCTTTTTTTTTTTTTTTTTTTTTTTTAATGGAAGTGAAAAAAATTAGTTGCATGTTAGAATCATTTTATACTGTTTTGTGGGAATACATAGTTGCTGACATGCAAATTGAAGCATCTAAATTGCAGGTTTTGAAAGATTATCTACGTTGAGCGAGCTTGAAGTGCTTCACTTGAGTGCTAATTATTTCAATAACAGCATTTTGCAATCCTTTAGTGGTATTATTGCTTCGCTCAAGGAACTACATTTGGATTCCAACAGTTTGAATGGATCAATCCACATCCAAGGTAAAATTATTATTAATTAATTTGCAAATGAAGATTAGAAGAGTGTTTCATGCTTATTGAGAACGTAATATTTTTTATTTCCCTCCTATATCAATCATTGAGATTTATACAACTAAATTTCACTTTTTTTTTCCCGTTAGTTCTTTTAAATGTTTATTTATGGAACTGTAAATGGGCATGAACATTACAATCCTTGTTAACAAAATGAATTTAAGATTCTCAAATTGAAATTCAACCTTTAATCTAGACAAATTGAACTACTAAAATCTACAATTTTTAATTAATTTACTTTTTCATGCAGACTTCAAAGCATTTAACAACTTGGAGGAGCTCTACTTGGACGGAAATTATATCAATGACTTCGTGACAAAGGAAGGTATGAGTATGACAGGTTGTCAAATACATGTTCACGAATTAAAATAAAATCCTTATTTTACATGGTATGCCGTATGCCTAATGAAACTGCAACATTATTTATTTATGAAATATTTTATTTTTCCCTATAGATTCAAACAGCTTAAGTAAGTTGCAAGTCCTAGATTTGAGTCACAACAATTTTAATGCACGAATTCTTGAGTCATTAGCTGCCTTCCCATCGTTGAAGATATTAAACATTGGAGGCAACAATTTGGAAGGATCGGATACTACTAAAGGTAAGTTATACAATTCATAGACTCTTATATACACAGGAAGATAATCATTACCAGCATAATTTTAGAAAACCATAACCTATTATAAACTTTTTATAAATATTTTTCATGAAATTTCTTTTGAAAAAAATGAAACTAAACTTGTGTTCCTTAACATTGGAACCATTCTAACACATGATTCTTTTGTAATTTAAAATAAATTTCGTATTACATTTTCAAATCATTTATTATTCTCGATAATAATTTTGCATCTCTTGCAATTCTGGTTATAATGATTTGGAATCACTTGTTAAAATTCCATAGTTGTCGAAAGAACATAGAGATCTTTTCTAACTCAATCAGTTTATGCACATATTTGAAGACCAATGGAACTCGAAAAATGGTTGTCATGTTTACTTTACCACTTTCTCAAGAAAATAACAAAAGCAGAAGTTTCAGACATTGAAAGTTTACTTCATGCTTTTGAAAACCATATTGTACAGATTTTGGATTTTAGAAAAAAAAAGAAAAAAGAAAAAAGAAAAAGGAACGATTAAAAAGTCGTAATAGAAGCATGTACTTTTAAATTTGTTGACATTCTTGTTATAAAATTCCTCCTAAATTGGAAAAATGTCTTTTACTATGGACAAATTATTCAGTTTTCACCCCTCTCACTGATGATGTTGATGATAAAAACAAAGTGGACATTTCTAATTCTTTCTTGGATTTGTTAAACCAAAATCTGTATATATTGCTTTTATTTAAACTGTAAATATAGCATGCCACATATCTTGCTAACAGTAGTAACTATTTCATAGTATACCATATTAATAATTTTTTTTTTTTACAATTTCCAAGGCTAAAAATTTTATTATTATTTTAGTGTTAGGTGCACTAAACAACCTAGAGCAGCTGTACTTGGATGGTTCATCAATTGATAACAGTTTCCTTCACAAAGTTAGGGTTATGAATTCTCTTGAAGTATTGTCAGTGAAATACTGTAATCTCAACGGTAGCTTATCTGCACAAGGTAGGTTGCTTTCACAATGGTATTACTTAGGAAGCTACAATACTAGAATCTAATCGATACTAATCTCATTTGACAGGCTGGTGTGAACTTAGGAAGCTCCAAGAGATAGACCTCAGCTACAATAATTTTGAAGGGATACTACCTTCATGTATGGCAAACTTGACATCACTTCAAGTATTGGATCTCTCTAACAATCACTTCACCGGGAACATTGCACACTCCCAACTACCAAGTTTGACATCACTTGAGCACCTCTCTCTGTCAAACAACGACTTCTTGATCCCAGCCACAATGTCCACCTTTTCTAACCTCTCAAATCTTAAGGACTTGTTAAGCGATAACAATAAAATTGCCTTTGAACCTAACTCTCATACTTGGATTCCAACCTTCCAATTACAGGTTTTGAGTCTTTCTAATGGACTCAATGTCAATGGCACAACTCCTGGATTTCTTCATTACCAATATGAGTTGGTAGTGATTGATCTCTCTCACAATAATTTGGTCGGAAAGTTTCCCACTTGGTTGCTAGAAATCAATACAAAATTGGAGTCCCTTTTCTTAAATAATAACTCTTTCACGGGGCCTTTCATACTGCCACATGATATTTGTCACAACATTAGGAACATAGATATTTCAGATAATCACTTACAGGGTCCAATCCCCATAAATTTTGGTTTAATTTTTCCAAGTTTAGAATATTTAGACATGTCTAAAAATGCATTTCAAGGTAGTATACCTTCTTCTTTTGGGAAATTGGTTTTCTTACGGTTTCTAGACTTGTCTGAGAATCATTTATCAGGAACAATACCAATGCATTTCGGAATGGGCTGCCACAACTTATATTTTCTCAAATTGTCATATAATAACTTCAGTGGCCAAATATTTCCCACCCATTTCAATCTGACTAATTTAAATTGTTTACTTTTGGATAACAATCACTTCTCGGGAATGATCCCAAAGAGCATCTCAAAATTAAATTATCTTCTGACAATTGATTTTAGTAATAACCATTTTTCAGGCATGCTTCCAACGTGGTTGCGGAACATGTATTTAATAGAACTTGTTATGGCCAAAAATCAACTTGAAGGTCCTATTCCAATCGAGTTGTGCAAACTTGTTAGACTTTCATTTCTTGACCTTTCCGAGAACAATCTATCCGGCTCTATTCCATCTTGCTTCAATTCATCACGTATTACATCAGTTTATCTGAATAAAAATTGGTTGAGCGGTCCAATTCCATGTGCGTTCAAAAACAACTCTAATCTAGTTACATTAAATCTTCAAGATAACCTCCTAATTGGAAACATTCCTGATTGGATCGGCAACCTCCCATCCTTGAGCATTCTTCTTTTGAGAGAAAATCGTTTAAAAGGTAGGATTCCAAATCAATTATGCCTTTTGCAAAACTTAAACTTGTTGGATCTTTCCTACAATAAATTTTCAGGCACAATACCACATTGCTTGAGTAACATTACTTTCGTGGCATCCACCCAAGAGCCTAATTTTAGAGGTTTCGAGTTAGGGTTTCCTAAGTATCAAATTATAATGCCATACTTGAAGACAAAATCAACAAATATGAAAGACTGGAATTATATGGGTTATTTGTACACAGATGTAAGTGAGACAGATGAAGCAGAGTTCACAACAAAGAATAGAATTGACTCCTATCATGGAGACATTCTCAACTACATGTTTGGAATTGACCTCTCATGCAACAAGTTAGTAGGTGAAATCCCACCTCAACTTGGAATGATGAGCACCATCCGGGCAATGAACTTATCACACAACAATCTGACCGGACCAATCCCTACAACATTCTCAAACTTGAAGCTGATGGAGAGTTTGGATCTTTCCTATAACAATTTAAGTGGTAAAATTCCACCTGAATTGACCGAAATTACCTTTCTAGCAGTCTTCAGTGTGGCACATAATAACTTATCAGGTACAACACCAGAAAGAAAAAATCAATTTGGGACTTTTGGTGAAAGTAGTTATGAGGGTAACCCTCTTTTGTGTGGACCTCCATTACATGATTGCACCAAAATCGGACCTCCGTCTACAATGCTAGTGGATCATGATGGGGAAGATGGTGGTAGTTTCATTGACATGGCTGTCTTCTACATAAGCTTTGTGGTGGTTTACATAACAGTGTTGTTGGGACTTGTTGCAGTTCTCTACATAAATCCTTACTGGCGTAGGGCGTGGTTTAACCTCATTGAGGTGTGCATTGACAATTGCTACTATTTTGTTGTGGTTTGTTGCCATAAGTTGTTCAATTTCAGGCTTGCATAGTTCTGCATTTTAATGGTTACATGTACGTGTGTCTCTTCCTAGTGGATTTTGAATCTGAAGTTTGAACTTTGAATAAATATTTCTTTTTTTTTTTTTTTTTTTTTGAGGGGGTTGAATAAATATTTCAGTTGTGTAAATTTTGAATTTGGCTATGTTATTCTAATTATGAAGATTGTTTCTTTTGATATTAGACCCCTGTCAAAACATTGTATTTAACCAATTTTTAATCCAAGTTAATTATTAGACCTATTATGGAAGATTTAGGTAAAACACATAATCATCAATATCATGCATGTGCAAAATTTAAAAGATACAAGATATGACCCAGGAAACAATGAAACAAAATAGTTTCAAAGGAAAAACTTAGAGGAACTTGACCTTATAAATCCGATTGAGGTGAACAATAATTAAAAAAAAAAAAAAAAATTGAGACTCACTTGACATTAAAATGGGACCCACTTTAGGAGAAAAAATAAACTAAAAAGTAAAATAAGCGATTTTTTCTCAAACCCCAAAAGCAACCAAAGATAAAAGGCATTTATCCAACAAGCTCCACATGGTAATATGAACAACTATATACCCATGATGTCAAACAAAAAGGCCACACATATGTGAAGTCACATACCTTTTGATATATATATATATATATATATAAAATCACTCAGTAGCGCTAATTTCTTTCTTTATTTATTTGCTTATCCATAAATCCCAAAAAAAAAAAAAATGGTATAAAAATTGTTCTATTCTCCAAAGTTTGAACTAACCCTGAACTTCTAATCATGTAAAACTGTGTATATCTACTGCACAGAACCACATAAACAGAGAGACACCTAAGGATTTTAGGAAGAAAATAAGAGAATGAGAAGAAGGATTTGCCCATTTGGGCATTTCAAGAGATGGCAAAATCAGAAATGTGAGAGAGTGAGAGACATACACGCGCCGCCACCGCATAAGCTTTCCCATCTCATATCTCCTTGTGCTATCCCATCTCTCTCCGTTTTTCTTTCCAAAATTGTGCATTTTATTATCTGAGCAAAGGGATCCCTTTATTTTTCTTAAACCTAAAGATCGTGCTGAAAGTAAAGCGCTTTCTCTCCGATTGCATTACACGCGCAGCCGTATAAGCTTTCTTTAGCCCTCTGTCTCTGCGCCTTATCTCACAAAATATGTACGGATTGCACCGGCACCACACATGTACTCAGCTCAAGCTTATCTCTTTGTTGAGTCTGTCAGAAGAAGAAGCTCTTTGCTGGCCTCAGACTTGCTTTTCTTTCCCATGCAAAAACATTGAGTTTTGGATATTTGTGAACCAAATAAAAGAAGTAATGAAAAGGTAAGTTTTGCATTAACTAAACCAAAAAATCACTAAGGCCTGTTTGGTTCACTAAGGGCCTGTTTGGTTTAGAGAAGTTTTGAGTGATATGATCCAAAACTCATAACAAAATTATCAAAAAACATGGGACCCACACAATTTTTTTTGTTTAGCTTGATTTTCATATTGTGTTTCCATCACTCAAAACTCACAAATTTTGAGTTAGAGTGATGGAAACACATAACAAGAAATAGGTGTTTTTCGTTTTTGAGAATTGAGATTCAGTGGCATTTTTATAAAATTAAGCAAATAATGGGATCCACCCGTATGACTTGTCCCATCAAGTAACGTCTCTCTCCAACTCGTTCTTTTCTGTCACTTCTCCTTCTCCTTCTTCATTTTTTTTTTCTTTTACCTAAAGCTCTCTCTTCTCACTGACTTAGAGCTCTCCTTTCACTGACTTAGAGCTCTCTTTCTCTTTTTTGTGTGGCATCAGAGAGAGAGAGCAAGACCAAAGATCGGAAGCTTCACCGATGATAGGGGATTCGAGAAACGATGTCGGACTGAGCCTAGGCCAGATCGTGAGACACGTGGACCTCGAGATCAGAAGCTTCGTCGGCAACAGGGGATTTGAGACTTGATGCTTTCTTCTTCTTTTTTTCTTTTACTTCTTTCTTTTTCTTTCCTTTTTTCTCTTTTGTTTCTTTTCTTCTTCAAGTTGGGTTTTTGCTCTTAGTTTCTTCTCTCTTTTCTTTTTTCTTTTCTTTCTTCCTTTCTTCTTCACTCTAGTTTTTTCTTTTAGCTGCTTCTTCTTCTTCTTCTTCTTTTCTCTCTCTCTCTCTCTCTCTCTCTTTTCATGCGGTGATGGCAAAGATGGCTAAGTTTGGGTCTCCGATCTAAGGATTTGGGTTTGGGTTTTTTGTTGTGGTTATGGTGGTTTGAGGCTTGGGCTGTGGTGGAGCTTGTTCGCTTGGATTTTTTGGTGGAGGTTGTGGTTTTGGTTGAGGGCTGTTGGTGGGTTTGGATTTTTGATTCATTCAAATTTTTTGGTGGAGGTTGTGTTGAGGGCTGTTAGTGGTGGTGGAGCTGGGTTTCGATGTAGCTGGGTTTGAAGAGCAGAAAAGAAAAGGGACGCAGGTAACTACCATATTCTTCTATGTAGTGTCAGTGGGTGGGTCCATCGTTTTGGCAAAAAGTGAAGTTAAAAACTGAGATGCATGACTGAGTTTTGTGACCAAACAAAAGTGTTGGATTTTTTGAGTGATAGTGGAGTTTGGGTTATGAGTTATGGGTTTTGAATTTGAGTTATGAAAATTGAGTATTGAGTTATTAAAACTGAGACACCGCTAAACCAAACTGGCCCTAAATCATTGTAGATGGAATTTTTCACTCTTTTTTTTTATTTTTATTTTTTTTATATATATATATAGTTAGTAGATATGAGTGGTAGATTTTGAAAACATACCATAATAAATATATGGGTGAACTAGTTTATTTTTATTTTTATTTTTTGGCATAAGATAGAAATTCTACTCTAACTTAATTTAAGTGTATAGGTGTGTGAACCTCCCTCATGAAGACTTGAACCCCTGCTCTTACCCCCACACCATATTTCAATTTGGAATCTAACCTTTAGCTTATTGGTTTTAATATGAATTTACCACTAGAATTACTTTTTTTTTTCCTACCAATAACAACCCCATAACAATCTACCACTTAGGATTTGTTATGAAAATATTATGAAAATATTGTGGACATAGTATTTCTCAAAAAAAAAAAAATCAATTCAAATATATTTAGGATGAATTACATAAAATATATATATATATATATATATGTATTTGGTCTCTATCTTTTATATGGGCTAACAACCAAAGTAAAAAATTAGCTTATTGCCACATTAATGGAAACAAAATTTTTATTTTGGCTATTTGTCATATCAACAATTTCCATCCAAAAATAATGGTGAGAACCCAATTGACATGAAATTGAAAGGTTAGGAACCAAATTGACACAATTGGAAGGTAGGAATCAAATTGAAATATAATGTAAGGGATAGAGACCAAATACATAACTTATCTTAAATATATTTGATTTTTTTTTTTTTTTTTGGTTATGAGAAATGCTATATCCACAACATTTTCATAATACTTTCATAACAAATCCTAAGTAACAGATTGTTGTGGGTTGTTATTGGTAGAGCAAAAAAGTAATTCAGCAGTAATTTCAAATTATAACCAATAAAAACTAATCACTTATAATTTATAGTGAAAATATTGTAAAAAAATTATGAACGTAACACTTCTCTTTGGTTATCAATAAACATCATTTTGTATAGGTATCCCTAACAGCATTCTTTCTCCCTTGTACATAAAGATGTAATGAATAAATTCGGCTTTGCAATTGTTATACTATTGGGTACTTGGGCCAATAATTTTTCTCCATTGAAGTCCATCCTTATTTCATAATATTCATAGTATTTTCAGTTTTTCGCATCTTTGGTGAATGCACCTGGGCTAGTCCCTTGAGTATTTTTTCTTTCTTCAATGAAAACGAATTATTTTATTCTATCTTTTCGTTTTATTAAAAAAAAAAATCACTTATGGTGGTGGCCTGGTGAGTAGTGTTAGTGTATAGATTAGCCCATTGGGCTTAGCCTAGTATATTACTTGTACTGCACTCATGTTACTTGTACTACACACATACCTAGCCTATATAAGGCTCTCTTTTGTACATTGTTTCACACACATCAATATACAGATTATTCAGTCATACTGTTTCACTTTATATTGTTAACATGGTATCAGAGCCATTGCTCTGACCTAGTGGTATTTTTCGGCGTTCTTCCGCTACCCTCGCCTTCATCGGTAGCCGTCGTCAGAAGCGAGTCACCGCCGTCACACCCAACCACTACCTCTCGGATATAGTCTATTTATCAATCAAATCGTCGAACCACAGATACGACGTGATAGATCAGACTTCCTCGATCAAAACCCAGCCAGAAACTGTCCCAAAGGAGCTCTCACGTGCCCGCACGTGCCGCCCAAAGTTTCTGGCTGTCGAAGACGCGCTACACGCGCTCCCACGCGCCGCCGTGAAGCCTTACGCGCTCCCACGCGCCTGACATACTCCTTCACGCGCCTGCACGCGCCACGTGCCTTCACGCGCCCAACTCCTCAGAGTGCCACGTCAGCCCTAGCACGTCATCGCCACGTCAGCATCACACGTCATCCAGTGACGTCAGCAGTGTTGACCGTTGACTTTGACCAAGGTCAAAAATTTTCAACCGAACCTGTCTTGCTCAGTTTTTCGCGTAGATTCCGATTTTGGGCTCCGTTTCTGCATTTGAGGTCTCTAAATCTCATTTTTTGGTCATTTCATTATGGCTCAACAAAATGAACGAGACATCATATGTCCTATCACCATTATGTTGGATGGTCCTACCAGCTATCATGCATGGTCTCAGAATATGACTGTCTTTCTTAAGGGTCGTAAATTGTGGAGATATGTGACTGGTTCAATTCCTAAGCCAGTACCAAACCCTAAGTCCAAAGCCACAACTGCTGAAGAATCTTCCAAGACTACAGTTGCAATAGATGATTATGAAGAACGTCTAGAGGAATGGGAGAGTATTCAGAGTAAGATCTTGTTTTGGTTTATCAATACCTCTATTCTCTCCATTCATAATCTTCTTCCTCGTCTTGAGACTGCTGAAGCTGCTTGGAAATTTTTGGCTGATCGCTATAATTGTACTAATGATTCAAGCTTGGAGTTCCACATTGAATCAAAACTTTATCAAATGCGCCAAGAAACAGGTCAGTCTATTTTTGATTTTTATTCTCAGACTTCTACTATGTGGGAACAACTCTCTGCTGCAGATCCTCCACTAGTGTGTTCTAAAGACATTGAGCTCTTTGTCAAATATCGGGATTGCCGTAAATTTATGCACTTCATGATGGGTTTGCGTGAGGATTTTGAGCCTACTAGGGCTTCTCTGCTTAGCCGGTCTCCTACTCCTTCTCTTGATGCTGCAGTCAAGGAGCTCATTTCTGAGGAAAACCGTCGGCCTACTCATCACATGTCATCATCTGATCATGTATTGGCTACACCATCTCCACAGCCTCCCATTGCTGCATTCACTGCTCCTCCACGGATAAATTCTGGGCATCCCACCTCTCAGTCTTCCAAAGGTACTCGCTGCGAGTTTTGCCATGCTAAAGGCCATGACATCTCAGTTTGTTACAAACTGCAGAAATTTATGCAAGAGCAAAATAAAGCTTCTCTTCCTCGGGCAGCTGTTGTATGTCCTTCCGATCCATCGGTTCCTACAGGTACATCTTTGGCTTCCTCACTTACTACGGCTGATATTGAGGCAGTTGTTCAACAGGGTTTATCCCGCACTTCCATTGCCCTTTCTGTCACCTCAGGTAAACAACCTTGGTTTTTTGATACTGCATGTTGTAACCATATGACTCCTGATGAATCCTAATTTTCTAATAAGGCACCCTTAGAACATCCAATCACCATTTACACTGCTGATGGAACTCCTATGCCTGTTAGTCATAAAGGAACAATCTCTTCTCCTTGTTTATCCCTTAGTGACACTTTTCATATCCCCAAGTTATCGCTCAATTTTCTTTCTGTTGGTCAACTTTGTGAATTAGGCGTAGATCTTCTATTTACTAATCATGGTGTGGATGTGCAGGATCCCCGGACGGGTCAAGTGCTTGGGACAGGCCGTAAGGTTGGTCGCATGTTTGAGGTTCATGACTTGAAGATTCCTTCACAAATTATTTCTGCAGCTGCTACCACTGCCACCTCCTCACCTGATCTATGGCATGCTTGTCTTGGTCATCCATCCTTATCTCGTCTTCAGTTGTTAGCTTCTCAAGGTCATTTAGGTTCAGTTCAGTTTCAAAATTTTGATTGTACTTCCTGTCATTTTGGCAAACAAACAAAATTACCATTTAATAATAGTGACTCATTTTCTTCTGCACCTTTTGATCTTATACATTCTGATATTTGGGGTCCTGCACCTGTTCCTACTGAGGGGGGATCTAGATATTTTGTCATATTTGTGGATGATTTTTCTCGATATACTTGGATTTATCTGCTTCACCATAGGTCTGAACTTGTGTCTATTTACCAAACATTTCATAAAATGATTGAAACACAGTTCAATCTCACCATCAAAGTTTTTCGATCAGATAATGCTCAAGAATATAATGATAAATCTTTCTTATCCTTTTTAGACAATCATGGTACCCTTACTCAGCGGTCTTGTCCTTACACCTCTAAACAAAATGGTCATGCAGAACGAAAACATCGTCACATTCTTGATGTTGTCCGCACCCTTCTTATTTTTGCCTCTCTTCCTGAGCGCTTTTGGGGTGAGGCTGCACTCACAGCTGTATACACCATTAATCGTATCCCTTCACTAACTACACACAACAAATCACCATTTGAGCTTCTCTATGGTCAAACCCTCGACTACTCCTCTCTTCGAGTTTTTGGTTGTGCTTGCTTTGTCTCTCTTGCTCCTCATGAACGAACAAAGCTCCAACCTTGTGCTCGTCTCTGTTGTTTCCTTGGTTATGGTGTATCTCAAAAGGGGTTTCGCTGCTATGATCCCATTTCTCATCGCCTTCGTGTCTCCCGTTATGTTGAGTTTTGGGAACATCATCCTTTCACGAGTCTTCAGCAGTTTTCTACATCCTCTTCCTCTGAGTCTCCCATTTTTACTGATCTTTTCCTCCCTCTCTATCCTGAACTTGTGGAGGATTCTTCAACCTCGGCTACCTCTCCAGACGACTCATCTCCGGTTCTGTCCCCGGCATATGACCCGCCTGTCTTGGATCCTGTGGCACCACCCTCTCCTGAGTCTCCTGATGGTCCTGAACTTCGTCGTTCCACTCGGGTAAGCATTCCTCCCCCTTATCTCTCTGATTATCACTGCTCTTTTGCCCTTGCCACCCTCTATGAACCGCACACCTATCGTGAGGCCCATACTGACCCTCTTTGGCAGCAAGCTATGAATGATGAACTAGATGCCCTTCATAAAAACCACACTTGGGATATGGTTGATTTGCCTCCTGGTCAGTCTGTAGTAGGTTGTAGCTGGGTTTACAAGATCAAGACCAAGGCTGATGGATCTGTTGAATGATACAATGCTCGCCTAGTTGCCAAGGGCTTTACCCAAGAGTATGGCATTGACTATGAGGAAACATTTGCTCCTGTTGCTCGCCTTACATCTGTTAGATGTCTTATTGCTGTGGCTGCTGTTCGCCGTTGGCCTCCTTATCAAATGGATGTGAAGAATGCTTTCCTCAATGGAGACCTTCAAGAAGAAGTGTACATGCAACCACCCTCTAGCTATCCACGCTCAAGCAGTCAAGTTTGTCACCTTCGCCATGCTCTTTATGGCCTCAAGCAGGCTCCTCAAGCTTGGTTTGAAAAGTTTAGCTCCGTTGTTGCTCAGCAGGGTTTCACTTCGAGTCCTCATGATACTGCTCTCTTCGTCCGAAGATCCTCTACTGGTATCACTCTTATTCTTCTCTATGTTGATGATATGATTATTACTAGAGATGATTCTGCAGGTATCTGCTCTCTTCAACATTTCCTTAGTCAGCATTTTGAAATGAAAGATTTGGGCACTCTCAGCTATTTTCTTGGGCTTGAGGTTACCTCATCCTCTGATGGATACTATCTTTTCCAAGCTAAATATGCTTCTGATCTTCTCTCCAAAGCCAGTATCACTGACAATAAGACTGTTTCCACTCCTTTGGAATACAATGCAAAACTCACACCCTTGGATGGTGAACCTATATCTGATGCTACTTGCTATCGTCAGTTGGTTGGTAGTCTGATCTATCTCACTGTTACTCGTCCGGATATTTCACATGCCGTGAGTATGGTTAGTAAGTTCATGGATGCCCCTCGTTCTGTCCACTATGCTGTTGTTCTTCGGATTCTCCGATATGTCAAAGGCACACTTTATCATGGTCTACACTACTCTTCTCGGTCTTCTCTTGAGCTTCATGCTTATTCAGATGCGGATTGGGCAGGTGATCCGACTGATCGATGCTCTATCACAGGTTTCTGTTTCCTGTTGGGTACTTCTCTTGTCTTGTGGCGTAGCAAAAAGCAGGATGTTGTTTCCCGTTCCAGTACTGAGGCTAAGTATCGTGCCCTTGCCGACACCACCTGCGAGCTTGTCTGGCTCCGCTAGCTCTTGACTGACATGGATGCTCCACAACCTACTGCTAATCCTTTTTATTGTGACAATCGTAGTGATATCTACATTGCTCATAATGATGTCTTCCACGAATGCACCAAGCACATTGAGATCGACTGCCACATCACTTGCCAGCATCTCAAGAAAGGCAATCTCAAGTTGTTCTCCATCTCATCTACTGACCAGCCTGCTGATATCTTCACCAAGTCTCACCCGCCTGGTCGTCTTCGAGATCTTATTTCCAAACTCCAGTTGGCTTCCTCCTTGCCACCTCGAGTTTGAAGAGGGATGTTAGTGTATAGATTAGCCCATTGGGCTTAGCCCAGTATATTACTTGTACTGCACTCATGTTACTTGTACTACACACATACCTAGCCTATATAAGGCTCTCTTTTGTACATTGTTTCACACACATCAATATACAGATTATCAGTCATACTGTTTCACTTTATATTGTTAACAGGTGGAAAGATATGATGCTAATGCATGCCAAGTTTTTTTTTTTTTTTTGGGAAAAATTTTTCATTCACAAAAGAGAAATATTTATATCAAAGAACAAAACCTCTAATGAAGGAGGAGGATCTTCAATCCAAATTACATCATTAGAGATAGATTTAGGAGCTTATAGATGTTGGCAGGGGTGGCACCAAGTGTAGTTCAAGGTGGCCACATCACATGACCACACTAATTAGAATTTTTTTTTTTTTAATACACCTTGAAAAAAAATTAAATTTTAAATTAATATGGGTCATTGACCACCCCAGAAAAAAATAAAATAAAATAAAATAACCACCATAAAAAAACTTTAACACCATAAATAACAATTTGAGCCCATTAAAATTTAAATTCAACTTCTCCAAAATTTTGGTTTGTTGAATGTTGAACAAAAAAATTGCAAAAAATATTATGTTCATGACATTTTTACAACACTTTCGCATTAAATTCTAAGTAGTAAGTTGTTACTAGTGGACAAAAATAATAATTTTAGTGGTATGTTCAAATTAGAATTAGTAAAATCTTACCACCTAGGTATGTTCTTGAATCTGGACTTGTATCAACTTAAACAATGTCTAAAACACTTCAAAGACCTTAAGATCTAATCCTAGACAAACTTTTGTTCTTGGTTTGCCAACATACAACAAATTTAGAACTTAAAACATTTATGACTAAATATTTAGAAACTAACATGTGCCAACTGTCTCATATAATTTTTAATTTTTGTGCCAAGTGAACTATTGAATGTAATAATTGAAGAGTTCAAATCCAATTAAATTATAAATTGGATTTTAATTGGAGTCCAATTTTGTACTATGGATCCATCTAATTTTTTAATTTTTGTGACAAGTGAATTACTAGGTGCAAAAATCGAAGGGTCTAAATTTAATTATGTTCTAAATAATAATAATAATAATAATAAGAAATCATTACATATTTTTGAAATGTATGGTTTGAAAAATGTGTAAGCTAATACCATGTATAATTTGAATTGTGTAATTATGATTGATTTTAATTGTACCCATATATAAGCACAAGGTTACACATTAGCGTATATATATATATATATATATATTTTTTTTTATAGCCAAAACTAAAAGAAAATTCAATTAAATTCTAAATTAGAGTCAAATTGTGTGCTTTGTGTCCTATCTAATTTTTAAATTTTTTTGTCAAGTGAATTATTAGGTGCATTCAAACTCCTTCCTGGCCTCGCCACCTGCCTCTAGAGCATTTTTTTTTTTTTTGAGAAAGTCTTGCCTCTGAAGTTGGAATGCCTTTTAGGGTGTGTTTGGTAGAGTGGATTTTGGAGAGGATGAAAAAAAAAAAAAAAAATGAAAACTTTTTGGAGAGTGTTTGGCTAGGGGGGAGAGAGGGGAAAATAATGGAGGGGCTTGTGTGTTTTTTTTTCTGAGCCCACTAAGAAGTTTTCTCTTCAAAATTAGGAGAAAAATAAGTGGGGTGAGTTTGATAGATATATGACAAAAATGCTCATTTATATTTACACGTGAGCTTAGTCCAATACATTGCCTTTTTATTTTTTGGACGTTGGCTTCTTCCTTCTTTTCTTTTTTCTTCGGTCTGGATATTGTTGGTTTCTTCCTTCTCTTATTTTTTTTTCTTTTTTTTTTTCTTCTTTCTTTTGCTTTCTTTTGTGCTATTTTTTTTATTTTTATTTATTTTTGGTTTAGATGTAATTTTTATTTTTTTTTAATAAATTTGGGTGATTGCATTTTTTTGCTTGTTTTTTTATTTGTCATTTTTTTTTAATTGGGCATAATTTTTAAACAAGGGTATATGAGCAAATTTACACAAATTCACTTTTTTTTTATCTCTCTACTTTTCCACTCCCGATCAAATAAAAAGGTGGGAAATTAAAATCTTTTCTATCATCCCATTTTTCCGTCCTCCCATTATTTTCTCTTCTCCCACTTTTCCACTTCTCCAACCAAATAGACCCTTAAAGAGGAGTTTTTTACATATTTTATTTTGCCATATAGATTCAAACATCTTAAGTAAGCTGCAACTCCTAGACTTGAGTTGGAACAATTTTAGTGCACGAACTCTTGAGTCATCGGCTGCCTTTTTATCATTGAAGACATTAGATCTCACATTTAACAATTTGAAAGGATTGTCTACTACTAAAGTTAAGTTATACCACTTGTAGGGACTCAAAATGTCTTGGACCCTGAACAATAAAATTTTGTAGAGTGTGGATGTAAGAACTAGCTCCTGTAAGTAGAAAAAGACGTAGTTCTGGCACAGCAGAAAGAGTTTTTTCTTCGATCAACCAAAAATCCCCTTTCAATGTATTCTGATTTCACTTTATATACCACCTTCTCCGTCTTGCTTTCACCGTACACGTGTAGGCTCCATTCTAAGAATTTCCTTCTGTCTCATCCAACACTTCCCGGATCCTCCGCTTAGTGGTTATAAGGCTGCTTGGTTACTGTTCAGATATCACCTCCACATTAATGCGGCCAGAAAGTTAGGTGGAAAGCATTTAATGTAGAGGCAGCAGCTTTTAGGAGATATTTGTTATCTTTTCTAGTTCCTCCTTTGATCAATAGTCATTAGTTTAGTTTGCATGTAACTCCGCGAAGCTCCTTGACAACTAAAATAGTTACATCCACTTTGCAAGCTGGTTTGAGGAATAGATCTTATCCTCGGACAGAGGAGTATCCTCGGACGGATGAGTGTCCTCGAACTGGGCCGTTGGGCCACAAGCCCACCTTCTATGGACTTTGTTAATTTTTCGGGCAACTGGCCCCACACCATTAAATTAACATCAAGGTGGTGGTATTTTGCGTTTTCCTTTTTGTCACCGACATAATCATAGAAAAGCATAAGCTATAACAAACCTGTTCTAAATATTTATAATCAAATTTCTTGAAATTCAATGAAACTAAACTTGTTGTCTTTAGTAATTATCAATGTATCGTAGTAAATGTTTCTCATTTTTTAGTTAAATTTAGAGTTTAATTCGAAATTACGAAAGTAAAGAGAAATTATGTAATTTACTTAAGTATATGAAAAAGTAGCTATGTAGCCGAGAACGAGAGGATAGCCACTTGGTGCAACCACGACTTCTATGACTCATTTTACTTTGTGTTTGTGTGTGTGTCTTTTTGGAAGGCATCTTATATTATAGAGTATACTAGTTGTTAATGTGTGTGATGCACATGAAAGTTTGACAAAAAAAATATTTATATGATGTGTTTGATTAATTTAAACTGGGAAAATTGCATTGACCTCCCTCCTAATTTTAGATTGTACAATAACCTCTTTTACTTACAAAATAAGTTGCACTCACCTCCCCTACACCTTAACACCATTAAATCCACTATGGAAATGGATATATTTAAGCTTTTTACTTTCACTTTTTATTTGAAATTCCCATTTTACACTCACTTAAAAATGGTAAAATTTCCTTTTACCCTTTACTCACTTCTATATTTCTGTGTGGTATCTTGACATGTTTTGCAATTACTACTTCTTGTTCTATCATATTGATCACTTTTTGTCAATTTACATACCTCTAAATTTTTATTTATTTTTTATTTTTTATTTTTTTAGTGTTAGGTAAACTAAACAACTTTGAGCAGTTGTGTTTGGATGGTTCATCGATTGATAAAAGCTTTCTTCATAAAATTAGAGTTATGACTTCTCTTAATGTATTGTCAATGAGCGGTTGTGGACTAAAGGGCACCTTACCTGCCCAAGGTAGGTTTTTTTCACATTAATATTGCTTAGACTAATTAGAATAGTTTCTTTAAAAAAATTATAATTCCAGTAGTAGAACCTAATAACTAATTTACAGGCTGGTGTGAACATAAGAAGCTCCAAGAGTTAGACCTATCAACGACAATAATTTGGAAGGGAGACTACCTTCATATATGACAAACTTGACATCACTTGAGTACCTTTCTTTCTCAAATAACAACTTCTTGATCCCATCCACATTTTCCTTCATTTTCAACCCTCAAATCTGAAGATCCAATTATGTAATAACAATATATTAGCTCTGGAATCTACTCTTACTTGGACGCAAACTATACTGGACCAGGATCCAGATTCTGTATCTTGAGACCAGAACTTATTACTGCCTTTTGCCAGGTAAGTAATGACATTCTGATATTAACTACACTTTGGAACTTGTTTTATATGTTCCATTTTTAATATAAACGTTTGCTTTATGGGAGAAGGCCCAAGCTGCAGAAAGATCAAAATTTAAGTCTGAAGGAGATGCTCATGTGACCACTGATTCTTCAACAGTAGCAGGTGTTAATGAACAGGTGAGAAGAGTGGCAAATGCAACCGCAGCTTTTGATTGCTATATAGTGGTGTTTTTGTTAGGAGTGTATTGCATCCTTGAAAGTTTATTCTGTGATTAAATATTTATTTATATTTTATCGGTTTTGTCCCTTTTTTTTCCCTACCTTGTATTCTTGGACTACCTACTGCTAACTCACTTTATGTGCCAATTATATATGTTGCGGTATGATTCACAATGGAATTAGCAGTGATTTGAACTTTTTGTGTGCGTAATGCATGCGTGTTTATTAAATGACAATATCTCAATGCCCTTGAATTAGCAGAATCCGTCATGCTTGTGTTTCTAGATGCTGCTTTGGTGTGAATATAGCTGCTATAGTTGAAGCAACAAATTGAGTTATACACTTACCCCCATTGGAGTCATTTTTAGCAATTTGCCTATTTCTTGCAGTAAAGGTCGCCATACTTGAAATCGTAACTCTGCGTGTTCTCGCTCTCTTTCTCTCCTTTTTATTATTATTATTATTATTTTTATGGATACGGTTCTGGAGTAGCACCTCCATCATGCCTATGGTCCGTTTCTTGTGTCATTATTATTTCTGGTTTACTAGTGTGTTTAGTGAATGGGATATTTATGGGCCTATAGAATTAGCAAATTCCAAGGTTGAATTGGAGTATATATTTTTATATTTTGTTAAAATTAATTAACGGAAAAAAAATCTGGTCGGTGCAGTAGTTGTGGGGGTACATTTTCATTTAAGGAATTGTGTATTTACTTGGATTTGGGCGTGAAACTATAAATCACATGTTTATGTTACTATCATCATGTAAGACCAGTTCAATTTCTGTTCGCTATATATTATAATAAGAAATAGCTTGTGCCCTGAATCTCCTCTTAGTAATCTGCAAAATGTGGTTCTTTCTGTTTCTGTTCACAGGATGTAACGAAAGAAGGGAGGAATGAGAATGTTAAGGATTGTGCTTCTTCCCAAGCCGAAACTGAACCACATGAGGACATTCTTTTCAACCCTAATGTCATAACTGAATTTAAGTTATCCGGGAGTCAAGAGGCATTATATCTCACACGTAACAATTTGGAGGGATCATTTACTACTCAAGGTAAGTTATGCCATTGGCATGACTTCCAGGTGGTGTTGTTTTGCGTTTTTCTTTTCATCATTAGCATAATAGTAGAAAAGCATATGCTATAAATCCCTATTATAAATGAGAAATACTATGTCCACAACATTTTCTCAACATTTTCATAATAAATCTTAAGTGGCAGGTTGTTACTAGTTGTTATTGTTAGGATAAAAAAGTAATCTCAATGGTAGGTTCAAATTTGAACCAGTAACAACTAACCACTTATGATTTGTTGTAAAAATATTGTGAAAATGTTGTGGACATAGCAATTCCCATTCTAAATATTGATAATTAAATTTCTTGAAATTTAGTGAAACTAAACTTATTGTCTTTAATAAGTATCATAATTTATTTTCGTCTTAGGGTTCACTATATGATAACTATTATGCATAGTAAAGATGTAGTTGCTAAGATTTTTCTATTGTGAATGTAATTCATTAGACCAAATTATGTAATTCTTGTTGCTTCTACTTTCTCCTCCTCTCTCTAGATTTATAATATTTTATTCCTTTTATTTTAGGACAAAGTTTGACTACAAACTTGATTTTAGCTTAAGCCTACAATTCCACTTAATATCTTTTTCATTGGATATAAATTTTAACAAATTCACCATTGAATTACATTTTTTTTTCTTATATCCTCCATGTTTACAAAATTTTCAAAGGATCAAAACCCAATAGCTATTTCATCATATTTAAATTTCAAGTTTTTGTAATCTAAAATTATTCATAAAAAATAAGATTATGAATCTAATAGTAAATAACATCTGATTGATATAAAATTTGATTTGTGTGTTAACAACATATGGAACATGCAGTCCAAATGTTAGATTTTCAAAATATGTAGCTATGTTAATTTTTGTTAATGAGAGTTATAGCCTTATGCTACATTTTATAGTCAAACTTTGTTATTTACTTTATTAGTGGCTTAAGCAACTTTAATATTTTTGAGTGATATCTTCATAATCTTTTGCTGTGACTTATTCATGCCATACTATATTACTTACTTTTTCATAATTTCTATACCTAAAAAGGCTTTTATTATTGTTTTAGAGTTGCGTGCACTAAACAACCTAGAGGAGCTGTATTTGGATGGTTCATCCATTGATGAAAGCTTTGTTAGTAAAGTTGGTGTTATGACTTCTCTTAAAGTATTGACAATGAAGTACTGTGGATTGAATGGAAGCTTATCTGCCTCAGGTAGGTTATATTTTATAATGGTATTGCTAGGGATCATCACAATAGTAGAAGTCA
The DNA here is from genome assembly GCA_023621385.1 of Quercus gilva. NCBI lineage: Eukaryota > Viridiplantae > Streptophyta > Magnoliopsida > Fagales > Fagaceae > Quercus > Quercus gilva. The sequence goes on from CM042476.1 coordinate 2,791,118, forward strand.
ATAACTAATTGTCCCATTTTACAGGCTTGTGTTAACTGAGGAACCTCCGAGAGATAAGCCTCTCCAACAATCATTTTGAAGGGATATTGCCTTCATGTATGGCAAACTGGATATCACTTCAATTATTGGATCTCTCTAACAATCACTTCAGTGGGAATGTCCAATCCCAATTATCTGATTTGAAATCACTTGAGTTCCTTTCCTTGTCAAATAATGCATTCTTGAACCCAATCACCTTCTTCTCCTTTTCTAACCTCTCGAATCTCAAGTTCCTCTTAAGTGATAACATCAAAATTGCTTCTGAAACAAACTCTCATACTAGGGTTCCAACCTTCCAATTAAGGTTTTTCAGTTTGTCAAGGTGTTCATTTAATGGACTCAATACAACGCTTCCCACATTCCTTCATTACCAATACGATTTGCGAGAACTTAATATTTCCGACAACAATTTGAAAGGGGGGAAGTTCCCCACTTGGTTGTTAGAGAACAATACAAGATTGGAGATTTTTATTTTAAGAAATAACTCTTTCACAGGGTTTTTCCTGGTCCCAGATTGTCCCCATCCCAACATTACGGAGATAGATATTTCAAGTAATTGCTTACAAAGACCAATTCCTACCAACTTGGGTTTGATTTTTCCAAATTTGGAGTATTTAAACATGGCTGACAATGCATTTCAAGGTACTATTCCTTCTTCTTTTGGGAATTGGGTTTCCTTATGGCATTTAGACTTGTCTAAAAATAATTTATCAGGAACAATGCCAATGCATTTCACATTGGGCTGCTACTACTTACAAGTTCTCAAATTGTCGAATAATAATTTCTATGGCCAAATATTTCCTACCAATTTTAATTTGACTAATCTGTCACATTTATATTTGGACAACAATCACTTCTCAGGAAAGATCCCAAATAGCATCTCACTGATGATTTATGGTGCCACAATTGATTTTAGAAATAACAATATGTCAGGCAAGCTTCCGATGTGGATGGGGAACATGTCATCTTTAAGGGCAATTATTATGGCCAACAATCAACTGGAAGGTCCTATTCCAGTTAAGTCATAAATTTTTTGACCTTTCCAAGAACAATTTGTCTGGCCTTATTCCATCTTGCTTCAATTCATCATCAATCCAGTTTTTTCATCTAAATGAAAATTCGTTGAGTGGCCCAATTCCAAGTGTGTTCCCAAACAACTCTAATCTGATTGCATTAAATCTTCGAGATAACTACCTAAGTGGAAACATTCCCGATTGGATCGGCAATGTCTCATCATTGAGCATTCTCCTTTTGGGAGAAAATCATTTAGAAGGTAGGATTCCAATTCAACTATGCCTTCTGCAAAACTTAAACTTGTTGGATCTTTCCACCAATAAAATTTCCGGTCCAATTCCCCACTGTTTAAGTAACCTTACATTTGCATCAGCTAATGAATATAATTCACGACGTTTCTTTTACGTGGACTTTACATACCCAAAGAGTCCAACATGGGCATATCTGCTTGAAGCACCAGAAATTGATGCTTGGGCACATGTGGTTTGATAGAAGAAGTGGAGTTCACAACAAAGAGTAGAACTTACTCCTACAAGGGAGACATTCTCAACTACTTGTTTGGAATTTACCTGTCGAGCAACATGTTAGTAGGTGAAATCCCACCCCAACTCGGAAGGATAAGCAGCAACATCCATGCAATAAATTTGTCACACAACTATCTAACCGGACAAATCCCTATAACATTCTCAAACCTGAAGCAGATGGAGAGTTTGGATCTTTCCTACAATAATTTGAATGGTAAAATCCCCCCTCAATTGACTGAATTGACTTCTTTAGAAGTCTTTAGTGTAGCACATAACAACTTATCAGGTCCATTGCCAGACAGAAAAAATCAATTTGGGACTTTTGATGAAAACAGTTATGAGGGGAACCCTCTCCTATGTGGACCTCCATTGCATAAAGATTGCACCAAAATTGAACCACAATCAATAATGCCAGTGGATCATATGGAGGAAAAAAGTGGGAGTTTCATGGACATCAGTGTCTTCTATATAAGCTTTGTGGTGGCTTACATAATAGTGTTGTTGGGAATTGTTACAGTTCTCTACATAAATCCTTATTGGCGTAAAGCGTGGTTTAACCTTATTGAAGAGTGCATTGACACTTGCTACTGTTTTGTTGTGGTTTATTACCATAAGTTGTTTAATTTCAGGCTTGCATAGCCTTAGTTACAAATGATTACATGCATGTGTCTATTCTTGTTGGATTCATGTTCTTCAAAGTTTGTATTTTCTGTGTAATTTTAACGGACTAAGCTTTTGTTTTTGCATTTTTTATTTAATTTAATACTAGTTGCAGATCCACACAATGCGTAAGAATAGATAATTATGTTGTAATTGTGGTATGCATAATTTGCTTTCTAAATTTGTTGAAAATAATTTGTTCTCTCTAAAAATTAAACAATTTCTAAAATTATTTTCATCTCTCTCTCTTTACCAATATATCATTCTATTATTTTAGGTGTGTTTGATGGATATTAATCCTTTATGAGGTGGTCCATATTCTTTGAAATTGTGTTATAGTGTGCTATGTTTTTTTTTTTCCTATGCAATTAAACTTTTTAAGTTTCAAATAAATTATCCAAATTGTTCATTTTCTTAAAGAAGATTATCATGATAATCAAAACTCATAGTAAAAATACTTTTTAATATTACTCAAATAATTAATAGGCACATTCAAATGCATAGCCAAGATTTTGTTTTGATATAATTCAAATTCTCACATCCAAAATAACTAAGTATTAACTCCAAAAAAAAAAAAAAAAATCAAACCAAAACCATATGAGCTTGACAAAGTTTAGCTATAAATTTGGTTATAAGCTAAGGCTAAAACTCCCACTAAAACAAATTAACATGACTATATACTTTGAAAATATAATCGTTAGATTACATGTTCTTTATGTTTTTAATACACATATTAAATTTCGTATCAATCAGATTTATTTACTATTCAATCCAAGAGCTTATTTTTTATGCATAATTTTAAACTACAAAAACTTGAAATTTAAATACATGATTGATTACATAGCTATTGATTTTGGATCTTTTGAAATTTTTTTAACTATGTAATATATAGGAAAAAAATGTAATCCAATTGAGGATTTGTCAAAATTCACATCTAATAAAAAGATATTAATAGTCAAACTTTGTCCATATAAGCTAGTCATCACTATCAAACATATTCCAAAAATGTATAATACAAATTAAAAATAAACCATTGTTGCCAAAGTCTTTGGCCTTAATTTTCTTTAGTTTAGGTATTCTCAATTAACAACCAATAGATTAGTCATTACTAAACATTTTCCAAGATAGTACTAAATACGAAGCTAGGACAAGCACCATTCAAGTAAAATAAAGACTTTCTCAAGTGCAATGTAGCTTAAAGGACATCTTCTCATATACAAAGTGCTTGGAGGTTTAGGGAGAAAGAGAGTTCTAGCTACAAAATTAACAACATATTGTAACCATCTTTAAAAAATAAATAAATAAATAAAAGCCAAATAAAGACTTTGGCCTCTTATTAAGTGTTGGTCTTCTTGAGTAGGACATAACTGCAAAATTACAGAAAAAAGAAAAAAAAAATCACCGGAGTTATACCAATGCTATGGGCTAGTCATCACTACAATATATCTTCTGTGAAAAAATATCGAAACCAAAGTTTCCAATAATGCAAAAATCATAAACCATTGACACCAAAATCTTTGGCATCTACTTGAGTTTAGGTATTCTTAAACAATGCAAACCTCGTAATACCAATGCTATGGATTAGTCATCACTACGAAACATTTCCCATGAAATCACTATTGAAACCAAAATTTCCAGCCTCTTCTTGAGTGTGGATCTTCTCAAATAATGCAGAATTCATAATATCATGAACTAGTGTTCACTATGAAACCCTTCCAAGAAGGCACTAAATGCAAGTTGGGAAAGAACAATTGATGCCAAGTCTTCTATCTTTTCTTGAGTTTAGGTCTTCTCAAATAATGCAAAACATATAATACAAATAGTATGAATCAAGAAAGCAACATTTATGCCTAAATCTCTTGCCTCTTCTTGATTTTAGGTATTCTTAAATAATGCAATGCTCAAAATTCCAAGAGCATAGGTTAGTGATCACTAAACATTATCTAAGAAGAAAGTACTAAATCAAAATTGAGAGAGCATCATGCCCCACCATTGACAACAAGGTCTTTGGCTTCTTGTAGAGTTCAAGACCTAATTGCAAAATTATTGGACATGTAAAGTTGTGATTGACAACTATGTTTTATATTCGCTTTAATTCCCTATCAAATTTGATTGTAATTATCAATCATTTCCCTGTATTTTTGTAGGATTTAATGTAATGGTTGTGTGTGAGAGTTTGGTGAAGAATTTGTGAAGATGAGGATTTCGCAACTAGCTTGCGACTGGCTCGCAACTTCTGACTCACGAAACAGGCTACATGAGAAGCACATGCTGGAATTTGAAGAGTCTTTAACAGGTTGGATTTCGCAAGTCATTCGTGACTCAGGCCAAGTTACGAGTGACTCGCAAAACTATCTACCTGATTTCTTTTTTAGTGTGTCTTTTCTCATTCCTTTACCAACAATATATCCCTCATTACCCACGAATTGTAAGAAGAACAAGGAGCATTCATAAGAAACTTTTGAGAGAGAAAACCCTAGCCAAACACTTGAGAGTTAGAGATTGTTTACCCACAATTCTCTATATCATTTCTCTAGAGTTTCAATTTACTCCTACCTCTCCATCTACACATCCTTGAGAGGTTCTTAGCCCAAACACTTACCTCACCCATTTTGAGTGTTGAGAGAAGTTTTGGTGCCTATGAGAAGCATTAAAAGAAGCCATTGAGTGACAATGCAATCGGGTGGAATTGTAGGATTTGGATAACTAATGAACACAAGACTCTGAGAAGTCCGTTGGTAGCGGGATCTCAGAGGGCTCAAGTACATTAGGTAGATTAGACTTGGAGGGTCTTTTTGATATTTGTGTACTCCAATTTATTCACTAGTGAATCAATTTCAGCTTGAAGGGCCGCGGAGAGATTTTTTGCTGAGTACTTCGACTTCTTCTTCGATAACACGTCTCGGTGTTATCTTGTGTTTGCGTCTCTCTTCCCTACTCTTTAAGCTTTACATTTATCACTTATTGTACTTGCTTATGGCTTAGAGTAATCTTCCGGTTTATTGCATTTCATTTACTCTTGTTCCGCACTTAGATAAGTTAGAATAAAAGCAATTAAGTCATAATTTAAAATTGAGGGTCTAAACAAGCATTAGTGTTTTCACACTAATTGAGCTTTCACACACACATATCTATTATAATTATTTAATTGGAAAAAAAAAAACAAAAAAAAAAACAACTTTGAAGGAATATTGTAGAATAAATGGTTATATAGAATGTGTCTTTCTATTTCTCCTTAATTCTAAAACAAAATACACATCCTAAACACCCATAGTTAATTATATCATTTACAAAACTCACAAATTTACAACTTCTGAACTTAACATCAAAATCGTAATTGTCGTTGTCACTCAATATAAAAGGCAAGTCCCCTATTGTTGATCGTAGCCAATTCATATAGGTTAGGATTAGATGAAACAACCATGTTAGAGCTAGGTAGGTGTCGTCAAAAGAATAAAGGCAAATGACATCATCTTTTATATGTGTATTTGACATGAGATAGCATGAAGAGTTATGTATAAGTATATATAAAAGGGTAGAAATGCAAAGAATTTTTTGTGTATGTGTGAGGGATGAAAAGTCTTGAAATATTGAATCAAATGATACTATGAATATTTATTTTTTAATTAGAAAAGTCCTGAAATATTGAACCAAATGAAACAAAAAGTAAACATTTAATTTGTTCTTATTTCTAATGTAACAGTTAAAAATATTTCAATTCTCTTTACATAGAATAAGTCACTTGACAAAATCTCATGTTTTCCCATGTGAGATCACTGTTTTATATATATATATATATATATTGTTATTGATGTGAATTTTTATTTTTGAGCCTAACAATTCCCACGTTAGATTACATTTTTTTCTTATATCCTTCATGCTTACAAAATTTCTAAAAAATAAAAAATCGCTATATTATCAACAAATGTTTAAATTTCAAATTTTTTGAAATATAAGATTATACACAAAAAATAAATTCTTAAATGAAATAATAAATAACATTCAATTGACATAAAATTTAATATGTACTTCGAGAACATAAAAAACACAAAGTCCAACAATAATATTTTCAAAAATATATAATTACGTTAATTTTTTTTAGTGAGTGTTGTAACCATTAACTCCAAACATGTCTAGAATCAAACCTTATTGGCAAGAACTCTGCCAAATTGCATCTAACATGCTCATGAATTCACAATTTTCAAAACTAGAATAGGGTCACATCAATCCCATTGCAGAAACAAGCAAGAAAAAACCAATTGAATATCGTTTAACTTTCTCAAAGCTTCACTACATATTTAACCATCTATATAGTCATCTTCAAGATTTATTCCATGTGACATTAGTCATAAAATAATACAAAAACCTAGGGGTGTCAATGTTCGACCCAACCCGCGAACATGACACGAACCCAACACGGATTTTTTCGGGTTAGGGTTAGGCCTTAATGGGTTTGGGTCATAAACGGGTCGACTCGAAAGCGACACGATAAGAAACGGGTCATAAACGGGTCAACCCGCATAACCCGCAATAGACACGTTTGACACGCCAATTTATTTGTGTCAATCTGAAATGACCCACTTAACACAACCCGTTTAACTCATATAACAAATAAATATTTATTTTATTTTAGATTTGTCAAATACCTTTTATATCCAACATATATTTTAAATTTAAAAAGAAAAGTGAGTAATTACAAAAATTTACAAGGGATATAATTGAAAGTTGAAACTTTACAGACCTTAAAACTAATAATACTTTTTTTTTGGCATAGAACTTACACAAATGAAATTGGATGAGCTTGTGGAAGATGTTATGAATTTGAATATCAATAAAGAATCTATGGATAATAATCGTGGTCATAGTTAGGATTAGTCTACTGTTTGCTCAAATTCTTTCAATATTAATACTTAGCATTTGGCGAGTTCCAAGAATATTATATTTTTGTTGAACTATGTTATTTTATTTTTGTGAAACTTTGTTATTTTGAATTTGGGTTGAAGTGTATGCACTTCTTTTGGAGTGTAAAGATCTTATTTCTAGATGAATGTTATATTTTTGTTGAACTATATTATTTTGAATGTGGGTTGAAGACTTGAAGTGTATGCATTGTTTTTTGGGATGTAAAAATAATTATTTATAGATGAATGTTATATTTAATATTATGCAGGTTGAAATGGGTTGTGTTACATTCGTGTCAACCCAACACGACTCGTTTATTAAGCGTATCAAATGGGTTGGGTCAGGTCAACCCGTCTTATTAACAGGTCGGGTTAGGGTTGAAGGATTATGACACGATTATTAAATAGGTCGGGTTAGGGTTGAGTCATTTAGTCGAATACCCCTACCTCGACACGACACGAACCCGACACGCTAACCCGAATTGACACCCCTACAAAAACCACAAATAAATTGACTTGATGTTCTTGACCATGGAAAATATTAAAAAACAATAAATAATATGTACAATAACAACTTCGATACTTTGGATGCAAGTGATCAAATTTGGTCGCCTCAAATAATACCTACCATTGTGATTTGTAAGGAAAAAATTACATACCCTTAACACCCCCCCCCCCCCCCCCCCCCCAACAAAAAAAAAATACTTGGACAAAAATGACCCGGAGTCACTCCTACAAAACTTATGGAGTGGGAGGGTCTTTCAACAATTGTTGCTTTTCCTCCGGTTGTCCTTTTTTGCTAAGCCTGACTTTCTACGAATTAGCAAACAAATGAAGCCTCTTTTGGTCAACATTTTTACCCAGATGCTCCAGCAGTAGCACGCTTTTCAAATTCCCCTTGCTCTTCTTTGGCAAATTCTTCAATCAATTCACGTTGCCTTGGGGTCAAATTCCTGCACAAATCAAGCATTTTAATCTACTATGAAATTTTTTTTTTATTTTTTATAATCTACTATGAAAATGAGAGGTTGCCAATACATTCCCATATGATGATATAGATTTCAGTAATATGACACTTTTTTTCCATAGTCCACACACTCGATTGAACTGAACCATAAAAATACGTTCTGGAGGGTGAAAAACCATGCAACAACAATGGCTAAGAACAAGGAAACCTACGATGGAATGCTGACATTGAAGTGCACATATTGATCACCAAATGAGTAAGAGTTCCTCGTCTTGATCCCTGCACAAAAACAACAAAGCCAGAGGGAAAACACACAATTTTGAGAAAAAGTTTTTACTCAAGATTTTTAGAATCGTAACAGAAATAAATAAAAAATTAACAATATTTTTTTTTGATAAGTAACAAAAATTAATGATATTACACCTAATAACTTGCTTAACTAGGGTAAAATCATCAAATCCTACATTGAAATGACGATCAGCAACAAATTGCATATCTGATGCGACTCATGGACTCTTAATGTTAGTTATAGAGGACACCCTTCTGTCAAAATTTCATGTTGATTCCTTATTTTAGAAAAAGAAAAAGAATAAATCATGGCAGTAAGAAAAGACCACATTGACACAAGCTGAGGAAGTTGCTTCAATTGAAATTTTGGGGGTTTACTGATACAAGGAACAAAGTGGCTAAAATGTAAAAGGACCAATTATGTCACACACTATTCTCGATAGAGAGGAGGATGCAAGTGGCAAACCAAAATAGAATCATTTATCACACAATTTTCTATAAATGAACATAATTAGCATGTCTAGTTCACCAACCTTTCTTCTTCAAAACTACCTTCTGACCAGGCTGGGTGCCAGAGCGAACCTGAATATCACAAATTAGTTAAATCATGATACTATAGAGAACTAAAACAAGAAAGAACCTCTACAAGAAGCCAGTAATTTTAGAAAAGCCAACCGCATAGAAATGAAATGGAGGGATAGAGAGATGCTATTTGGCTCTGGTTTTCAGAGTCCCAACAAAGGGTGGACATGAAAGAACCTCAGCAAACAAACCAGATCTCATTATTTAGTATTAACAGACCCAGTTACCATCCCATGTGGGGTTCAAGTCCAATAATCAAGTCGCATGAGAAAATTCCAAATGAGATGACAGAACCTCAACAAAGAAAATAGATGTCATAAATAAAATTTTCCCATTGCATAAGTACTAATCATATACAAACGTTAAACAAACCTTGAGGACTACATCTCCCGTGAGAGTTGGGACCTGGATTGTTCCCCCCAAAATTGCCTGCAATCCAATAAACCCAATAAATTAAACAACCAGACCAAAAATAAAAGTTTTTTTTTTTTTTTTTATAAGTAAAAAAGATTTTATTGATAGAAAAAAAAAGTACTCTATGCTCACAATGATAAACACAAAACACTTAAAAACAAATACAAGCAAATCAAATAGGAAGATGAACTGTAGACTGAACATCAAAAATCAAATAGATCAATATTAAAAGTAACTTGAGACAAATGATACAAACAAGATACAACTATAGCTATCAGAAATATTGATCGTCAACTTGCAAAAAGGGGCTAGGGTACCAAATTTGGTCATTGGTATTGGCTAATAAGTAACTAAAATTTTCAAGAAACTTACTAATTTTAGGAGGCTCTTTTATTCCATACAGAAACAGATAAGTTTCTACACATGTAATTCAATTATTTTTATCATTCCTCTAATGGATTTTAGAGGTCTAATAATTATAGAAACAAATCAAAAAGTACCTAAATTTTTCTGCTGCCAGAAAATTCCTGAAATGTATCTTTAAGAACAGCTATCTTTGCATTTATATTCCATCTTTTTTAAAACCATAACCAACCTATAGACCTTAAACCCCTCTTCCATTAATTGCTAACAGGTGACTGAGGAGGTGTTAAGAAACAGCATAATAGGCGACTTCCAGGAATTCATCTACAATCCTCAAAAACTCATACAATAAATATTCAGCATAAAGTCAAAGATAATTTTAGCTTAAGCATTTAGCTTTTTCTCAGTAAATACCTGAATGCAATTAATATTTCCTAACGCTAAACACAATAACTATTTTATTCAAAAACCTCATACAACGCACTGTTCAAGACATCCATGCATTACAGGCCACCGATACCTACAAAATGAACACTTTGGAAAGCATTACCTGAGTAATACTCAAAACAGCATCTACATGAATGTCAGCACCTTCTCTACGGAAAACAGGATCTTCGCGAACCTGAAGAGAAGCAAATGATATTTTACAGTTTAGGGGTTGGGGGGGAATGCATCCAAGCAGTGAAGTACCCACTAAAAAGAAACAAATGATGACACACTAAATGAAAAAAAAAAAAAAAAAAAAAAAAAAAAAAACATATATATATATACATATATAGTTACCTTAATGACAATATAAAGATCACCAGGTTGATTTCCATCAGGATCTGCTCCACCACTTCTACTAACCTTTATGGTCTCATCATTATCTACTCCTGCAAAAGGCAAAGGAGGAGAGTCAAGCACCTATAAAAACTAGCATATACAAAACCTATAAAACCAGTTATTTTTCTTTTCCTCTTAAAGCTTAAAAAACAAAATCTAATTTTTGCTACCTGATGCAAACAGACCTGTAATTATAAAATAAAGCCTGCAAACCCATCCATTTCATTCCCAAATCCCTAATCTACTATATCCTAACAAACCATATACAAATTTTAAGGCCTGAATTGATAAGATCATGCATTAGACTTGGTAGCAGAGGAATTTATCCTACACCAAGCTAGGATAAGAATAGCTTGACAACAGCACGAAATTTTAGCAATGCAACCACCAGAGCCAAAATAAAAATAAATAAATAAAACAAAAACAAAAATAATTTTTAAAAAAATTCTTAAAAGAAAAAAGAAATACCTGGCATGATATTAAGCTTGACTGACTTCGTTCCTAGTACAACTCGCCTTCCTTTGCATGACTTGCAGATATACTTAGGCTGCGGAAAAAAAAAATTAACTGGTATTAGAGACTTAGAAAAAACTATGAACTATTTATCTCTAATATAACAAACTAGTAAAAAAAAAAAAAAATGTATATATATATATAGGGATAGAAATATATAATATAGTAAGCTTTGCACCATCATACATAATCAACACAAATGGAAGTGAAGAAACCACTTAATATCAATGCCTAATAAAGTCACTGAGATTCATGTATAGCACACGGATTAAACAGCAAAAAATTTCACACTGGCATCAACTTCACCTGCAGATGAGCCCCACATCTAAAAACTATCCCTGAATTTCCCTAGAACCCGAAACTTATAACTGCAATTAGCACATCCAGTCATCCAACATGAGAAGGCTAAAAAAATTATGTCTACAATTGTTGATCACTTTTAAAAAGTGAGCTTTAAAATTTGATTCAAAGGTTCTATAAATAAAAAATAAATAAATAAATGATTTAATAGAAATATAGATTTTTTTTTTGGGGGGGGGGAGGGGGGGGGTGCTTTGACTTATAAAATTGTAGAACCATGCACAAGGACAGACTAGTTATAATTAATTTACATAAATATATATATATATATATATATATGAGAGAAGCCAAGAACCAATTGAAAAGGTAAACAATGCCAACCTAAAATCACAAACTAATAACTTAAATTCTGTCAACCATCATTCCTTTTATGTTACAAAAAAAGTATTTTCCAAAGAGACATTATGAAACATCCATAGAAAAGTGAGAAACAATTAAATTGATGATCTTTTTTTTAAAGTGTAATTCAATTGATTACTTTCAGATTTACATTAGAGCATTAGTATTGGTGGTGCTAAATAGCTATATTACTATTTTTAGCACCACCAAATGCAAAAGTAAGGCTCCATTGGTGGAGCTATAGCCAAAATTCTTGGCTTATTTGCTACAGTGCACAGCCAAAGATGGCTGTGCACTGTAGCTCAAAGGTATATAAAAGAAAAAAAACATTTTTTTTTATTCCTGCGTTCACACTACTTTAATTATTTTACTAATTTCTTTTCTTTCTTTTTATCTTTATTGTAGTTAATATATTATTTTATTGTGTTGAAAACTAAAATAAAACCACTGATATTGGATATTGTGTAAAGTAAGAAGGTAAAATACATAAAGTAGCTTTTTGTGATGCCAAATAGCTAAAATTATAACTTCACCAATGTGGATGTCTTAATGATTGCGTGTAAATTCAGATAAATGCAACATACTGGCACAATTTCCCGTTCTCCGTGACACTGAGGACAAGTAATCTGCACCATAAATGGGCCCTGTTGCATGGAAATCTGGATAGGCAGAAAAACATCAAGTTAACAATGGAAAAATAATTTTTATCCTCAATGAAAGTGTATAGGTTTCTTCTTCCTAGGAAAACTGACCGTTCCTAAACCTTTACAGCGAGTACATTTTTCTGGTTTGACTCCAGAGGCAACACCACGCCCACCTGCAAAACTCCAGAAACAGAATAAAATCTTACATTGGGAACCTTTCCTCCAAACTAAATTAACTCTACCAACCAAACAGAGCAAAACAACCAAAATTCTGGAAAACTAGCTGCCAGCAGTAAAACTGCAGAATCATTTGAAACACTTGATTAGTGAATAAAATCCACCATACCACAAGGTTCACATGGCAAATGAGTTTGAAATGTCACATTCTTGGTGCTTCCCTGAACAGCTTCCATAAAGGATAGTTCAAGAGATACCTGTGATCATTAATCAATGATTAAATGCATGTCAAAAGAACCAAATCGAAAACATAAAAACAAATGATATGTGCATAAACAGCAAGCAAACCTTGACATCTTCACCGCCAAGTCTACGACCAAAGAAGTCTTCGAATATCTGGCCTCCACAGTAGAGTATGCCACAGCATGCAAATTAAAATATTGGATTAGATTTCAAAGGTGAAATTAACATCCTTAAAAACAAAAAAAGCTACAAATGCAGACAATGTTTACATTACATCATCATCCCATCCTCAAACCAAACTGTGGACATTAGCAAAAACAGTAAAGCTACAAATGCAAATAATGTTTCCACTAGGCTTTGTAAGAATTATGATTAAGTATGTGATGAAATTGTTGTGGAACTTATGGATGCAACTCAGAAAGATTTGTTTTTCCATGGCCAACTATTATGGTGCAGATAATCTATGCATTTAATGGAGCAAGTGAAGATGGACCACTTATCAGGCGGCAAATGCATTAGCAAGAGGCCACGAAGCAAAGACAGGATACTGTGTACAATTATGTGACCCCTGTTTTTTTTTCCTTAGCAGTAGATGTGGACTTGGTGGGAGTTTGCTTCCCTAGCATTTGTGGTGTGAATAATTTATGAATTCTAAAAATGTTGTTTAGCACCAAAACAAGCAATGCCCAAATTTTCAATAAAACTAAAAATAAAGAAGGCAGCACTCAAGCAAAAAGGGGGGGAAAAAAAAAGTTAAGCAACACTTACGCAATAAAAGCATTGACAAAATAAAGCCACAAATCGATAGAACTAAAACCAATAGAACAATTCTGAAAGAATGTACTTACATTGTCTCGGAAGAAATCTTTAAATGGATTATGAAAATCGTTGGGAACGCCACCATCTCCTTGTTGTACATATGCCTCATGGCCAACCTATAAGATAGTGTTTACAGACAATGTAAATACAGATAAAGACTAAAGTGATAGGAAATGCACAATTAAGTAGTATTATACAGAGTAGTTTTACTGAGATGCAAAAATAAAGGCAAAGCTAGTTGGTTTGCTCACTCAAATAAAAAAGTAAACAGAATATTTCATCAAGCTTAGCTACATTAAGATTTTCAACGTGTGATTAAATCCCACTTTCCACAGTAAATAAGTTTGATTTTCAATGTCGGACTATAGTTGTTCATCCCAGTAACTAAGAACTGCAATTGCATGCATAATATTTTGGATTGAACACATACCATCCGCCATTTAAATCTAAGAGTGTGTACATGTGTGTATTTAAGCTCCAAGTTGTTGTAACAGCCCAATTGCAGGCCCAGGTTTATACAAAACCACCAGTTTAATGGTTTTGACAGGGTCTGCTTCTTGTGAGCTTATCAAACTGGTTCAGTATCCTATTCAGGGGTTTTATTCTGCCCTTGAAGAACAATTCACTCATGCAAAAAGATAACAAAACTCCATGGTTAAAGAAAAGGGAAGAATGCTCTTAAGAACAGTGTTAACAGAATTCCCCAAAAGGAACAAGAAATACTCTTCCAATAATGCTCATATTATATATAGGACATCTTTCAAAGGTTTATACTATGAAAAGAATATGAACATGCAGTTAGAAAGGTTTAATTTATGCAAGTTTTTCCCATCCTCTTTTGTGCAATCCAGAACAAGACATCTATCCAATTACTTTTCAAACAATAGGATCAACAAGAATTTCAAACACAAGAAGTTTGCATGGTAACAGGAAATTACTATTATTCAAATCCACCAGAAATATTCCAGCAGAAAGCCAGTCAACAAATAATTGTAAGTTAACAAAAGCCATAACTTAGGGGGGAGGGGGGAGATTAAATGTGAAACCTGATCATATTGTTGTCGCTTCTCATCATCTTTCAAAACCTACAACGACAATAAGAATAGATTAAAAAGTCTAGACAAGGTGTCTAGAAGATTCTAAATTTAAAAGAAAATAAAACCTCATATGCTCTTTGAACTTCTTGAAACTTTTTCTCAGCTTCAGGATCATCTTTATTTGTATCTGGATGCAGCTTCTTCGCAAGCTGCAGAACAATGCCAGATTAACCAAAAAATCATAATAAATGGAGGCAATTAAAGCAAAAAACACAAAGTTAAGACAAACAGACTATATTGTCCTAGAAAATTACACAAACAATAAGGCTGCCTACCAATCACCTCCCAAACCACAAAAAGCGGTAGTTTTGTGCACTAGGAACGGCCTTTTTTTCCTTCTTACAGTAATGAATATGAATAAGTTTTATTCATTTACATCAATACATGTGAAAATGCCCTTTTTCCCTCCTACCATAGAAACCAGCATGCTATATCATTCATTCTTTAAGATTTCAGAAAAAAAGATTCACATCTCCATCTAATATGTTAAGTGTTTCAAAAATATAACAAAGAAAACAATAATGCCACACTCCAAATATTCAAGGTATAACATGACAGTGATCCATACAAGCAGATTTTCTCTCTTTAAATTTTTAGTGCACTTCTTCATTCTATAATTAAAGAAACAATCATGCCAATGTGTGATCTACAAATCAGAGGTAAATATTACTTATCAAAAAAGAAAAAATCAGAGTCAAATATCAGTATTCTTTATCCATGTTCTACATACATAATAGACATATACCATAGAAACCAGCCAGAAATTTTCCATGTCTTTGTATATAAAAATGTGAAATTAAAGAGGGAGGGAAAAAAAAAACAAGAGACAGGGCAAACAACCTACCCCATAATAAGCTTTTTTAATCTCAGATGCATTTGCATTCCTGCTCACGCCAAGTACATCATAATAATCTCTCCCCATAGGTGCTGATAAAAATAAATAAATCAATACAAACGCAGTAAATATTTTCCTCCGTTTATTTTCATCATCAAATATTAAGTAATAATCAAATTACAACATTCATAGAGCAAGGAAGAAGACAAAAAGAGTCAGTAGCACATTATGCTCCAGAATTTTTCTGAAAACTTTTTGACCAAGAAAGAGAGAGAAAAAAAAAATCTATCTATCTAGGTAGACATGATAGAGGGGGAACATACTCTTCAGCAAAAATATTCTGATGAACAATTTGTCAGAGGAAAACATATCATCGATCAAATATTCAAAGTGCAATTTTTGTTGTTTAAAATTATACATGAAAGATGGGTTTATTGATCAAATAGTAAATAATGTCCAATTAACGTCATTTTTGGCATGCACATTAAGAATATAAATCCAATAAAAAGTTATTAGATGGTGTAACATGTGTAACTTGAACCCATCTCATATATATAGACACACATATAAGCGTAAGGGTGGTGAGTTTGTATTCAATACCAGTGCCATGAATTAATCTAGCTGAGCCACAATTGGCATTCAGAGCTCCCAATAGCAACCAATTTTTCTGACTAACTGCATAACACAATACACAAACCATTAGCTCAATATTATTAAAAACATACTATCTTCAAATAAATTAAGCCAATAATCAGTACGAAAACAAGCACACTTGCTCACTTTGTTGCAAACAAAACTCAGGAAATGAAAGCTTAATAAAACAAGAATTGAACCTGACAAATAAAATCCTAAGTTGAAATGGGATATTGGGTATTATTCATTCAAACTTCAAAAAATTTCATTTTTATTTTCATATTCCCAAATTCTCATAACCCCAACAAACAAAAATTGAAGTTACCATTTTTGGAAGTGTAATTCCCAAGAATCCGAGAAGGGTTACAAACCCCAGAATTGAAATTCCTATATGCCCCTTTACACACCGTCTCGTATATCTGCAAAATTCAAAACCCCACAAAACCAACCGACCAAAAATTCAAACTTTTTTCACAGACTGATCAAAAAAAATTAGGGAATTGATTTGAAAATCGAAGTGGGATTGAAGAAAGAGAGCGCGTACTATGGCGGCCCTGGATTGGTGGAAGAAATTGGTGGCGAGAGAGCGACGAGCGAGGCAGCGGATGAGCCTCACAGCATTGGAGCGAGCCATTGTTTTTGTGTGTGTATTGGGGGGTTTGAATTTTGGGGATTAGGGTTTGGGATTTAGGGGTTAGAGAAGCTATAATAGTTTTGAGTGAGATAAACCCTAGAGATAAACCCTAATTTTCAGACATGTTGGAAGGTTCTAGCGCATTTAGAGAGGGTGAAAAATTTTTTTTTTTTTTTCTTTTTTTGGGTTTACCCTTTATAATGGAATCAGAAACTCAGAAGTCAAAAGCCCAAGCTTGTGGGAAACACTTTCCATGGTTTGGCTTTTTTTTTTTTTTTTTTTTTCACCACTATTTTCTTGGATAAAAGGTAAAAAGACTTAAAGACCCTTTTTTTTTTATTATTGTGCTTTTGGGAAATAATTAGGTTATGGATGCCAGTGATATATGTGTCGAATGTATGAGATAACTTCTCATGTTTGAGTTGGGGCTCAATTATGCTCATTAGTTTTGATGAGTTTTTAGGATTTATTTATAGGAGGATCGATATCTTGCATCTCTATATTTTTGTTTCTAAAAAAAAATATTTATTTATAGAATAATGAGTTTTTGTTTTTTGAAGTTTCTTGGCAAGACATGTTATGAGTAGTGTATCAACTATTAACAAGTCTAATGACATCAAACAATTTTGTAATTTACTTTTTTGATAAAATTTATGATAGTTCTTTAAGTGTTAAATTCTAGGTTCCCAACTATATTTGACTTTAACTATTCTTGAAAATTAAAACATTATTTGTATTTTATTGATTAATGTAATAACGTGTTTAAATGGAGAATTTAATATATTGCACTTAAAGAAATTTATATAAGTTTTTTTTTATAATCGTTAAAGTGATATGTTGTGATTAGTATATAATAAAAATTATGTAAATTATTAGTGTACCAACCAGTCTATGTGAAAAATTTATGTTCTTTTTCATGTCTTCAGCATTGCTTTGAAGTTCCTCCGAACATAATTACCAACACATCATTATAAAATTGTGAGAATATTACTATTGGCTTAGTTCTTAAGACTTACAGTGACCTTAACCTGTAAATCTCAAACATCCATATTGAAAATGTGCAAATGGACTATGCAGTATTTAGGTTTTTATCATATTTTTTGGACTTCAAAATTCGGCTTTTGTATTATTTGCAATTGTCTATGTTAGTTTCTTATGTAGATTTGTGTTTTGTATTTGGCAACTTTTGAATTAAGTGTAGGTGTAAATTATTTGAACTGAACTAAATTAATTAATTGGAGATGAGTTTGAATTTCAATTTTCTTTTAAAATTGAATAAATAAAATATCAAAAGTAAAAACTTTTCTACGGACTTTTTTTTTCCCCTCTCAATATTTTACCTAAGAGAGATACGCCTTCTTCCCCATGCTTAGCAATTTATGGAGCATTTAGAATGATATATAAATGAGGCCTTTAAAATTTCCAAAACAAAATTCTTTAAAGACGGTTAAGATTTCCCTTAACAAAGGCAAGCAATTCATGGAATCTTCAGTCTTGGTGAGGAAGAAAAAATCGATGCAATATTAGTCACTAAAAATAAATATATATTTTATATATTAAAAAATAAATAAATAAATATTATTTCACTCTCCATCTTTCTTTCTTTTTTTCCCACCTTTTATTTTTTTCCATTTTTTTCTCTACAACCAAACGGATGCAAGATGTTCCACATAACTCTAGGCCATGAATTGAGTATAAGGAATATCCATTTTAAATACCATTTGTAGGTCTTGATAAAAAGCTTCAGAGCATTATTTTTTGGGCTTTTATAACATTAGTCCAATATAGCACAATCACTCCACAATTTTGGGCCCTAAGCTCCAAGGCCTAAGGCAACACCCATTTCACCAGAGTTGAGCCTAGGTTAGCATTTTCAGCCCAGCATACATATAAGCAAGAACCAATGAGTTTTGAGTCTTTTGAACAACCCAGTCAGCCATTCTTGTACACACCCCCAAAACACAATTTTGGTTAAAATTGTGAAAGAACTACCACTAAAAATTAACATGGCTGACTGTTAAAAGTGATTTTTGTCCAATGTGAAATCATGTCTTAAAAACATAATTTCACAATTTTAATTAAAATGGTGTTTGAAAATATGATTTCAAATAAAGTGTGTATGATAATGCAATAGCAAGTGTGTAACAAGATTTTTCCTTAAAAAAAAGAAAGCTTTTCTCACTTCCATTTCCTAAAAAAGCTATGTAAAGCACTTCCAAAGACACTCTATTGTTAATTTGTTTTTGAGTTTGGAAATTCTAAAGGTGGTGAATGGGACTTAATTTTAACAAATCCGCTTGAAGAATGAGAGTTCGTCACTGGCCAAAAGGATTGCAGCAATAATGCTAGCCAACTCTGAAGCAGCTCTTGCAGCTTTATTTTAAGATTAGAGATACGCATATTGGGCTTATTGTACCAAAATCTGCACTTGCATGGCTTGGTTCATACAAGCTCATTGTATTACAAAGCAAAATGAACTTTTTACCAATCAGTCAATCAACCCTCAAAGAAGAGAGGAGCCCAAGATTTTTTTTGCTTAGAGGGAAGTGAGAGAAGCTCAAGATTTGCAACTTCAATAATAGCACTATTTTGACACGAGTCACGCAGTACTTTTTCCTTTTCATAATTAGACAGTAGGAAAAGAAGAAGTGGGGTTCGAACTACAGACTTGAAGCACCACAAAAATGTCATTATAGCTATCACTTGAACCCCTTTCAGCCTGCACTTTTAAATGAAAAGGAGATGTGAACTTCCCAAGAAGAACATTATTACCATAATATTATAAAAACCAAAGTGCATGGGTTCAAGATTAACAAAAGAACCTAAGCAAATGAAACATAACATCACCAGATGAAAACATAATCTCAAGTCAAATGGACCCACGTGTAAGACCAAAAAGACCTTATTGGAGTGTCTTGCTAATGGACAACTCAATTGAATGGTATAAAACATCCTAAGTAATCTAAAAAAATCCTATAATTCAGGACAAGTAATCATAACTTTAGTGCTCTGATTTATGCTTTTGGCAAGCAACTCCAAGTCCATAGAAGTGCTATAAAAGATGTGACCATATTTTATAGTTTATACAACTCTTTTCCTTATAAAATGACTCCAACTTTTTTAACAATAGTGCAAATCTACTTAATGCGTATACTAATAACAAATCACCAATGTTCTTAATGGCTTTGAAGTTTCCAAGTGATATTCTATGGATTAACCCCTCTTTTAAAAAAATTAAAACTAAACTTTCATTAACTAGAAGAAACAGAAACAGAATTATTACTAATTAAATAACAATAAGCATCATTGTAAGGTAGAGTTCACATACATACATTATCTAAGACAACCATTCTTTAGGTTCTTTTGAAGCTCTCAACTCTCAGTGTTTTAGCTTGAAACTCTTTTTTTTTTAACACCAAATAACTAGTAATGATGTTGAATGATAGTGGATGTTATTAACTATGTTAACTTTTCAATCTCTTTACCATACATATCGCAGTGTTTTAAGGCTGCTCTAAGATTCAATTGGACAAAAATGGTGGTCAGTGTTACAGCTTCTAAAAGGTGGTTCCAATGCACCATATGGATGACTTTAGAAGGGAATTGAGCTGGCTGAGAACTTTCAGCAATTTTACTATTGGTCTAAGCAAATGGAGAGACAACATAATAAATATGGTTAAAGTAAGAAAGAGAATGAGGAACAAGAAAAGCATCTTAGAACAAGATCACAAGCCCCTAAGCTGCTTTTGCTTTCTTTTAGCTCCAACTCTACCTTTAATTCTATGTTTTCTCACTTTCATTCACATTGGCATCGCTGCCAAAGAAGAAAGGGATGTCCCAAATGTACGTAAATAAATTTTTGACCAATTATTCTTCGTACCCTCGATCAAATGCCTATATATTGAGCAAAATTGAACATGGTTAACCTGAATGTAAGTGACTTTCAAGTAAAAATGTTTTAGCCAGGAATGCATGGCAAGTGTGTGTGTGTATATATATATATATTCCCTTTTTAATGATTGAGAGAGATTTTATTATCAAGTTTCCAACCATACTTGATATCTTTTATTTTTGCATTGAAATAAAAACTAGACCTTTAGAAGGACGATGCTTGCTAGGAAAAGTGTTTGATTCTTAATTGTATCTTTTATATCATCAAACAGAAACAACAAAATTGTGATTGTATGATTGTTGAGCCAATACTAATGCAAATCTGTAATTTATTATGGTACTAGAGCGTGTTGAACCTCACTTGTTGAAGGGATGTACTAAAATAATAGTTGAATGATTAAATCCGCACTCTCTAAGTCTCTTTAAATTTTTGGATAACATTTACGATTATTAAACAAAATAACATGGTTAACCAGATGGACTTGCAAGTAAAAATGTTTTGCATAGCAAATAATC
Organism: Quercus gilva; assembly: GCA_023621385.1. NCBI lineage: Eukaryota > Viridiplantae > Streptophyta > Magnoliopsida > Fagales > Fagaceae > Quercus > Quercus gilva. Next base: position 2,812,396 of record CM042476.1, read on the forward strand.
CTTTTTAATTTATATTGTATAAGAGATCTTTATGATCAAGTTTCCTACCACACTTGTTATCTGCTATTAGCATTGAAATAAAAATAAATAAATAATAAATAAAGTCCTTTAGAAGAATGTTACTTGCTAGGAAAAGAGATTGATTCTTAACTGTAGCTTTTATCTGGTCAAACAGAACAAAAAAATTGAGATTGTATGACACTAGAGCCATATTAATGCAAATCTTACACGCAATTTTTACAAACAATGATCCTGTTATATTCTAGTGCCATCAGACAAGAGTAATTGGGACTTTACTGATACTGTGATACATAATTTATAGGATCCTGAAATCCTAAGCATTAAAGTAGGCCCTTGCACCTAAGGCCAGTAAAAATGAAAGGCATTGGACTAGTCCCTTTCTTCACAAAGACATCAAACTTTGAGGGGAAAAGGGAAAAAATAAAGAGAACAAAGGACAAACAAATTATATAAAAAATATACCACCCTAAGCAGCTAACATACACAAGTCACCTTTTGTCCGATCATGATAACTGTTTTATTATTGAGAGAAAGAAAAGAGAACTTGTATTCTTTGTTAAGCATTCAGAGCTGGTCCTAAATAAAGGGTTTTCATTATTCTTTTGTTACTAATCTCCAGGCAACCACAGTAACCAACAATTAGAATTATGGAAAAGTAATCCTTTGATTTTTACTACACTTCAAGCTAAAAGAAGGACCAAGGCTTACTTTCTCACTTTGAATAAAGTTTATGCTTTCCCTCCATTTCTCTCAAGTCCTTCTTTGGGTTCCTACAGAACTCACTGGTAGCTTCTCCATCAAAGCATTCTTTGCTTCATCTAGAGTAATACTAGCCATCACTCATGCAGAGAGCAAGCCTTTAACTAAGTATTCTTTTTATCTTCTGCCGTCTTAAATAGAACTTCTTTGCTTCTGAATAGAGTTTGAGATATCTTGTGAGGTGCTACTTCCTTGTAGCTTCTTGGAGGAGCAAACCAAGCAAGAAAAGGAGAATGAAGCTAGTGGTAGAAGTAGTAGATGCTAATGATCTTATGCCCAAGGATGGTGAGGGATCAGCAAGTTCATTTGTGGAAGTTGATTTTGACAGTCAATTAAGCCGAACCAAAACTGTCCCAAAGAACCTCAACCCCATTTGGAACCAGAAACTTTTCTTTAATTTTGATGAAACCAAAAACCACCATCCAGCCATTGAAATTTCTGTTTACAATGAGAGAAGACCAATTCCAGGCAGAAACTTCCTTGGTCGAGTTAGAATTCCTTGCTCAAATATCGTGAAGAAAGGAGAGGAAGCTTATCAAAGACTCCAATTAGAAAGGAAGTGGTTATTCTCTTCTGTCAAAGGTGAGATTGGCCTAAAAATCTATCTTTCACCAGAATCCAAACCAAAATCTCCTCCCCCATCCTCTCCACTAAAACCAGCAGAAGCTCCTCATTCTAGTCCACCAGAACCCCGAATTTCTATTTCTAGCCCTGCACCTCTTCCTAATACTCCTCCCATTTCAGAAAATACAAATCTCATTAGCAAAACATTAGCTGCTGTTCCCAAAGCAGAAGCTTCTGTTGTTGAAACTCCAAAGGCTGTAACAGCAGAACCTTTGAAAGAAACTTCTACATTTGCTGAGGTAGACAATTCTAATTCCTTTATTGCAGTTGCCAAGTCAAGTGGTGCTAAGCCTGCTAAACGTCCAAAGAAGGAGATTGTGGAACCTGTTGAAGAAAGAGTTGGCACAGCCCAACATATATACAAACACCAAGTTCTGCAGCAGCCTGGCATATCAGTGGAGAAACGACCACAAGGTGTCCCATTCAACATGCACCCGACTAATCCACAAGGCCACCAGGCCCAGGCAAGCCACCAAGACGACTACAATTTGAAGGACACCAATCCACAACTTGGTGAGCGGTGGCCAAATAGTGGAGCATTTGGTGGAAGAGGATGGATGAATGGTGAGAGACATACAAGTACTTATGACCTTGTTGAGCAGATGTTTTATCTATATGTTCGAGTTGTGAAAGCAAAAGATCTTCCTCCCAGTGTCATCACTGGTAGCTGTGATCCTTATGTGGAAGTCAAGCTGGGGAATTATAAAGGAAAAACAAGGCATTTTGAGAAGAGACTGAATCCAGAGTGGAATCAAGTCTTTGCTTTCTCAAAAGAACGCGTTCAGTCCTCAGTACTAGAAGTTTTTGTGAAGGATAGGGAAATGGTGGGAAGGGATGATTATCTTGGAAGGGTAGTTTTTGATTTGCATGAAATTCCAACCAGAGTTCCCCCTGACAGTCCACTGGCTCCTCAGTGGTACAGATTGGAGGACCGGCGTGGACACGGAAAGGTAAGGGGTGAGATCATGGTTGCAGTTTGGATGGGAACACAAGCTGATGAAGCCTTCTCAGAGGCATGGCATTCTGATGCTGCTGCTGCTTATGGAGAGGGTGTTTTTAACACCCGTTCAAAGGTTTATGTGTCCCCCAAACTGTGGTACCTGAGGGTGAATGTGATTGAAGCTCAGGATGTGCTGCCTAATGACAGAAACAGGCTCCCAGATGTTTTTGTCAAAGCTCAGGTTGGTAGTCAAGTGCTCAAAACCAATGTAAGTGAAACTCGCACTACTAATCCACTTTGGAATGAAGATTTAATTTTTGTGGCAGCTGAACCTTTTGAGGATCAGCTGATCATTACTGTTGAGGATCATGTGCACTATTCGAAAGACGAACTGTTGGGGAGCATTAGCCTACCACTGGACATATTTGAGAGGCGCCTGGACCACAGGCCAGTTCACTCACGATGGTTCAATCTTGAGAAATATGGTTTCGGAATCTTGGATGCTGACAGGAGGAAAGAGCTCAAGTTTTCAAGCAGAATTCACCTAAGAGTTTGTCTTGAAGGAGGATACCATGTACTTGATGAATCAACTCTCTACATAAGTGATCAAAGGCCAACATCAAGGCAATTGTGGAAACAGCCCGTTGGGATATTGGAAGTAGGCATTTTGAGTGCACAAGGGCTTCTCCCAATGAAGATGAAGGATGGCAGAGGGAGTACTGATGCTTACTGTGTAGCTAAGTATGGCCAAAAATGGGTTCGAACCAGAACAATCCTCGACACCTTCAATCCAAAATGGAATGAGCAATACACATGGGAAGTGTATGACCCCTGCACAGTGATCACATTGGGTGTGTTTGACAACTGCCACTTGGGTGGAGGCGAGAAACCAAATGGTGGCACTGCAGTGCGGGATTCACGGATTGGAAAGGTACGTATTCGGCTATCAACACTAGAAGCTCATAGAATATATTCACATTCTTACCCACTTCTTGTTCTACAACCAAATGGGGTAAAGAAAATGGGAGAGCTCCAACTATCAGTTCGTTTCACTACCCTCTCTCTAGCTCATATGGTATATATTTATGGTCATCCCTTGCTTCCAAAAATGCATTACTTACATCCTTTCACAGTGAACCAAGTAGACAATTTAAGACACCAAGCAATGAATATTGTAGCTGTGAGGCTTGGTAGAGCTGAACCACCTCTCAGAAAAGAAGTGGTGGAGTACATGTTAGATAGAGATTCCCACATGTGGAGTATGAGAAGAAGCAAAGCTAACTTCTTTCGCATTATGTCACTTCTTTCGGGCATGTTCTCCATGAGCCGATGGTTTAGTGATGTTTGCAACTGGAAGAACCCTATGACATCAGTTCTGGTTCATATACTGTTTCTGATATTGATTTGGTACCCAGAGCTGATACTTCCAACTCTCTTCCTCTACATGTTCCTCATCGGGTTATGGAACTATAGGTTCCGGCCAAGGCACCCTCCTCACATGGATACTAAAGTGTCATGGGCAGAGGCAGTAAACCCAGATGAACTTGATGAGGAATTTGACACATTTCCTTCCTCAAGGCCAAATGACATAGTTCGACTGAGGTATGATAGACTTAGAACTGTTGCAGGGAGGATTCAAACTGTTGTTGGTGACATAGCAACACAAGGGGAAAGAATTCATTCTGTACTAAGCTGGAGAGACCCAAGAGCAACAAGCCTTTTCGTATTGTTCTGCTTTTGTGCAGCTGTGGTGCTTTATGTGACACCATTCAGAGCAGTGGCACTGCTTGCAGGCTTGTATTACCTGCGGCACCCTAGGTTCCGGAGCAAGCTGCCTTCTGTACCCAGCAATTTCTTCAGGAGATTGCCAGCTCGAACAGATAGCTTACTCTAAAACTAAGTACTCTGTTAAAAATAAGTGGTCTGTTTAGATTTTTTTTTTCAGTATGCAATGCTATTACAGTAGAGATTATGATTGTAAAATACATATACAACAGTATGAGGAATAACCTCAATAAGTACTCACACTGGATGTGTTCATGTTTTAACGAGTTCGTTACGATGGATCTTTGCCTTCCCATGAGTGTAGTCAAGATCTGACATACTTCCTAGCATAGCTATCTATGTCTCTGTTAATTTTTGTTTTCAATAAAATTATTTCCTACTAATTTGAATATCGCCTTTTTTTTCTTTTATTGTTTGCTACGTTCCATTCATGAGACCCACCAACACCAAAATAGCAAAAGCCAACGAACCATTAGAGCCACCAAGCGTCCACTGACTGTATCATAGAGATGGAGCCTCAAGTACAACCAAGGTTGTTAAACTCGCAATCCGGATCGTAAAATCGCACAATTTTACTATCCCACTTCACCAAAAAGATTAAAATCGTAGTAGGGTCGTAAAAATGTTAGGATCGTAGGTAGGATCGTGTAAAATCGTAGTATCGTATGGGATCCTACCAATCCTACCAATTGGCTTTTTTTATCTTTTATTTTTTTTATTTTTTTTATTTTAAGTGGAATTCATTGGGGTCATTTGGGTAAGTCTAGTAAGATAATTCACAGTCCACCTAAAGGTCCTAAGCCCACAAGCCCAATGGGTTGAAGTCCCCAGTTTACCCCTATCACAACATAAAAATCTCAAAAAAACCTATGGTATAAGTTTAACATTTTCAAAAACAAAACCTAAATATTTTAGAAAAACCAAGCTCCAACACCTCTGTCCCACGCCTCCACAGTCCTCTGTCAAAAACCCAGCACCTCTTAGCCCTCTCAATGGTGAGCCATCGATGCCTTTAAGCTTTCTTAAGTTTAATGTTTTAAAAAACAAAACCTAAAATATTTAAAAACATTCAAAGCCAGCACCTCAGTCCCGCGCCTCCTCAATCCTCTGTCAAAAACCCACCACCTCTCAACCCTCTCAATGATGTTGCCGTGAGCCATCGCTGCCTTTAAGCTTTATGGTAATTTGCTTTGGTAGTTAGTAGTTTATCATTTATTTGTACTTTAATAGCTTGATTCTAGATTGTTGTGTTGTATATATGATTTTGACAAAGCTTTTAAGGTTTTCTTTTTTTTTTTTCTATTTTAACTAAATTAAGTAAAATTTGAAAATTTATGAAACGGGATCTTCAGTATTTGATTCTTATAGAAATATTAGTAAACACAATTAGTAGTTTAGAATTACACACAACCTGTTTGATGAATTTTTTGTGCGATTTTTTGAGCATGCTCTGTATCTTGGTGTATTTTTTTGCGGCTCTAGTACAAATATACAATGTCTACTTTGGTTAGAAAGAAAATTAAGCGAAAAAATGCACCAGGAAATAGGTCTAACCTAGGATCGGAACATGGTGTTGAAGTAAGTTCAAGGCAACTTCAATGTAATTATTGCAAAGAAATTCATAGTGAGGGTATATATAGGCTGAAGCATCATTTAGCTGGGACTAGAAAAAATGTTTCAGCTTGTCCTAGTGTGCCTGCAAATTACATTTTATGATGCAATTTTTTTTAATGGATGGATTCATTTTAAGTGATTATATAACATACAAAGTCACTATTAATAAGTTTTTTTGCTTAAAATCTGAAAATAGGTAGATCCTACATAAATCCTACCTACCTCCAACGATCCTACGTAGATCCCGATTTTTACAACTTTGAATACAACCACAGTTCCATAACACGTTTGGGCGAATTCAGATTATTCTCGGAGAAGAACCATGTATTGAATAGCAAGCAAAACTTTGGAGTGAACTACAAATAAAAGAAAAAATTACACTACAAAATTTTAAGGACAAAGTAAACTTGGGTACCACAAAAGCACCAAGACATTTGACATTCTGGCAATGTCACGAACTAGACTTCTGCCCTGCGATGATGTTCTAATGATATCACCTCAATTTTTGTGAAATTGGTCACCATAAAAACCAGTAAAATCTCGCACAACCATATAATGAGAAAAAGCAAATCAAATATCATATATATCAGTAGTGAGTTGCAAACCCATAACCAAAATTTGAAAATGGAAAATCTCTTGCACAATGCATCACCTAACACAACATCAAAATTTCGATGTCTATTACCAATGGCACTAGAAGAGTACAACCGTTTAGACCAAGTTCAAACAAAATAAAACATGTAATGAAGAATAGCAGATCCTAACACTTTCCAGTGTTTCATCTAAAATTTCAACTCATGAGGTTTCATGCCCGCCTTAAGAGAAAACCTTGCAGCCAAGTAGGTCTTCAAGTCTGGAACTGCCTCGATGGATTTTATCAATGCTGTATCCACAGCCTTCTGTTCCTCCTTTTTCTCTTGTGGGAGTACATTTTTCTCCTATATTTTGAAAGATAAAAATGAATTAATACAGAAATACAAGAGAAATTCACCACGCAAACACCATCAATATTAACAAACCAACCTCGTTCTCAGCCTCAAAAAACTCTCCCTCTCCCTTCTTTTTCTTCTTCTGAACTTCCTTGGCGAAGTACTTGTCATCAAACTTCTCCACATTAACTCCAGAGATGTCAACCTTTGTGGAAGTAGCAATCACATAAGACTGATTGACACGTCTTAGAGGAACACCATTAATCTTGAATGGGCCTGCATTGACAAGCATAGAAGATATCACAACAGCCATAAAGAATGAGGGACATTACCAAGGGCAACTAAGTACCAATTCTTCTCAGCAATTGGAGTGCATTACAATCTAATGACAGACAAAACCAAAACTTATTTAGGGGACTACACCAAAAACAATTTGAGTTACATTGCATCTGCATCTCCATTTTCTCAAGACAAACCACATGATAACTGAACATAGCAAATTTTGTAAAGTAAATAGACTATGTTCTAGACATTCACCATCTATAAGATTATTTTGTTTCGATCAATATTTATTAACAATAAAATTACCATATCCATATTGAACCCACAACCAAATGGATCCCATTCCTGTGACTCCCATCTAGGACATCCAGAAGCAACTAAGATCAATGAGTTTCACTCTCTTTTTAAGATTCAATCAGGATGAATCTATTGAGCAAGAAAAGCTCGTCAACCCATCACCAGGTGAACACAGTCAGGAATAATCTTATAGATAAGCAATCACCACAAATGCATACAAGTAGCTAACAGATTTAGGAACTAAAACACCAATCCCACCATGAGCGAACCAGCACAATAATGAGACAACAGGAAAACACTTTACAATTCATAGGGTAGATGGGTACCAGCACTCACCAGTGACCAAAAGCAATCCAGATGAAAGCTGCTTCAGGAAAACAACTCTCTTTCCCATGAACCTCCCAGAAAGAATGATCAACACTGTTCCTGGAGTAATACTAGCCCTACAATATTGAAAAAAAATAAATATATTAGAATTTTCCAAAAATCAAAAACCACATGACAAAGATTAAAATAATTACACTTGTCAATTAGAAACCAACAATGAAAAATCAAAATCCAATTCATCTGATTGATCCCACCAATCTTCAGTGAACAAAAAACATTATTACATTTGAATCTCAATTAACAACAAACTATCAGATTCAATATTTATAATCTTTCCTCCACCATTTCCAAAACATTTACAGGCATAACAATACATAACAAAACAACAACAGTCCCAAAATTTTAAGGTCAGCTATAGATCCTCAACAGACTAGTCATACCAATAAAGATAAAAACTACTCCATTTCCCCACGATTTCCAACAAACCAAACTCAACTAGAACCGAACCCCCAATAACCAACACAACATAAGTAGATACACATTCATCATTCATAAATCAGAAGACAACAAGATTCACCAAAAACCGAAAGCCCAACTAGCTAATCCAGCAGTTAAACACATACAAATCCAACAATTTATAGCATCTTATCAGCAACACCTATACATACAAGAAATCATGAAAATATACAAATCCAACATTTTCCCAGACCATCTCAGCAACCTATCAATTACCCAAAAAAATATTTCAAATACCCAACATATATATACACCTTTACATACATAAAAATAATCAAATACCCAACAACCAAAACAAACTCACAAACACACACATACACCTATACATACACAAAATCATTAATACACACATATAAACATAAAAATCCCACATTTGCTCAGCTACCAAACAACTACCCAACACATATATACACCTTCACATGCATAAAAAAAAAATCAATTACCCAACAACTAAAACAAACTCAAAAATGCATCTAAACATTAAAAAAAAAATCCCACATTTTCTCAGCTCCCAAACAATTACCCAAAAAACCCAGATACCCAACAAGCAAAACAACTACAAAAACCCAAAAATACACAGAGACAGCCATAATAAAAACCTGAGCTTGGTGGGCTTGGGTTTGCGCTTGTTAACGAGCGGCTTCTTCACATCGTCAGCTGGGTAAAACTTGGGTGCTTTCACAGCCGGAGCAGGAGCCTTGGGCTGAGCGTCGTGGCGAGGGAAAACGCCGCCGTTTTTGGCCTTGATAGCCCAGAGGCCACGCTTGTGGTACATCTTGGACCTGGAGTACTTGCCAACCCCGCGAACCAGATCTGGGTTCCGGCTAACCTTTGGGGTCCTCTGCTTTGGTGCCATTTGGATTTGAGATTTCTCTGTTTCTCTCTCTCTCTGAAGGAGTGAATTGGGAAATGGAGGAGGCTCTGAGAGAAAACCCTAGTTCTGAAGGAGGTTTATATATGTGGGTGTAATATTGTTTATATAAAGGTCGGAGTGTTAAAAACCCTAGCGAATCCTTGTGATGAATAGAGCTTTGTGGGCCTAAAAACCCTGGAATTTTTGGGTTAATGGGCTTGAATGTGTCCTTGTGTTTTCAGTATATGGGCCTGGTCTTTTTCTTCTTCTTTTGTTCCCTTAGGATCCGTTCGGTTGGAGGAGCAAAAAAGTGGAAAGATGAAAAATTGTGGGAGGATGAAAAAATGAGAGGAATGATGGAAAACTCTTTAGTTTGGTTGGAAAGAAAAAGGAAAGGATGAAAAATGTAATTTATATAAATTGACTATTATACCCTTATTACATATTATGTAAGAAATAGATTTATTTGTATCCATTAAATAATATAAAATTTACAACATCATATATATAAATTTATATTTATATTTTTATTGTTATAATGTAAAAATTAATGTCATAAGAAAAAAAAACCAAAAAAAGAAGAAGAAGAGAACATCACGTTGAAAAAAAAAAAGAAAAGCATGTCACGTTGAGAAAAAAAAAAAAGAACGTCACCTTGAAATAAAAAAAGGAAAAAAAAAAAAGAGCACGTCAGGTTGGAAAAAAATAGAAAAAAAAAAACACATAGAACATCATGATGAAAAAAAAAAAAAAAAAAAAAAAGAAGAGAGAGAGAGAGAGAAGAGAACCTGGGAAGGCCATTTGTGAAAAAGTGCTACACTAGCACTTTTCTCCCCCAAGTTTTCCTCCCAATTTGGGAGGAAAAAAAATGTGGGTCCGGAGAAAAAACTTTTTCTCAAGTTTTCTATCCTTCCTATTTTCCTTCCTCAAACGAACAGTGGAAAACAACTATTTTCCTCTCTTTATTTTCCATCTTCCCTATTTTCACTCCAAACAAACGGGGCCTTAAACAAACACATCAGAGGGAATGAAAATGATATAATTTTGAGTGTAAAGAAATTTTTTTAATTAATAAATTAATTAGGGCTAAAACCAGGGTTGGGTTGATATAATATTAGGTTTAAACAATAATTTTTTAAAAAAAAAATTAGGTTTTTTTTTTTATACAAGATAGAAATTCTACTCTAACTTAATATAATTGTATATGTACGTGAAACTTCTTCCTAAAAACTTGAACCCCGGTTTTTATTCTCCACACCCTACAAGTACTTATACTTGTAAAATGACAACTGCACTAAGGCTGCACGGTGGTCACTCCACAAGTATGCAAGATTGGACAAATTTTCTTGTTTGTTTATTGTTGTTTATGCTTTTTGTTATATTTTGTTAATTATTAGTAAAAAAAAAAATATATATATATATATATATAACATAAGATTTATTTGATAGCCTTATTTACCTTAAATGTAACCTCTACGAGTAAGTTTAAGGCTAAGAGAAAAAATAATTGGTTTGATGATAATTTTTTTTGGCAAAAGACATTTTTAAAGATAGATAGTAAAATTGTTTATGTGATTCGATTTATTTATGTTGATTGATTGCAAAAGCTACTTTTTAAGAGAGAGAAAGAGATATTTTTAAGAAATATGAGCATCTATATATATATATATATATAGATTTTAAATTGGATTCTAATTATTGTCTAATATATTGCTATATGTCCTATCTAAGTTTTTTTTTTCTTTTTTAATTTTTATTCTAGTTGAGTTAATGCTATGCAAAAGTTGAATAGTCAAATATAAATAAATCATAAAAAATCAATAAAACAAAAAAAAAAAACAAAAAAAAACAAAGAGTAATCTCAAGTGTATATCCAAAAAAACTATAAAAAAAAATAAAAAAGAAAAAAAGAAAGATAGTAAAAATGGTGTGTGTGTGTGTGACTTAAACAAGGTAAAATTTGAACTCATATATATGTGTAATTATGATTGTTTTTAATTGTACCGTGCATATGCACATGTTATACACTAGTTTTTATAAAACAATCAAACATGAATCACTTTCTTAGAAGAAAAAAAACCCAAAGAATATGAATTATATTTTATTTTTAGATTGTCATATATATAGTATTATAATTATTCTATAAGATTGAAATTATGGAGTCTTCTTCCATGTTAGGCATTAGGCTCTTACCTAAGTTGCCGAATGGCTAACTCAATCTAACCCCTAGAGAAAAAAAAAAGTTTATAATCATCTCTTCTAAGTATGATTAAGATCAAGTTATGACTCAATCCACTTAAGAGTATCTTATTATGTAAGTCACTAAAGTATTAGTTTTTCAACGTTTAGAATAACAATTATGGTTACTTCAAAATAGAGTTGCCACAATTCGGTACTTTAAAAAAAAAAAAAAATTTTACTACAGAGAAAAAAAAAATTATTGAATATCTCTCTAGGGAAATTTGGGTCTTAACCCTCCCGAAATAGGGAGATCTTATAAACGGTAAGCCGTTTTCACTATTACAGTAATTAGTCAAGCTGACTGCCCAAATGGTGTTTCGCTTGGGCCTGGCCCAGTTATAGAGATGCTGTCATTTTGCCCCCCATAGATAAATAAACGGTTTGCCGCTCTTGGCCATTTGATAGATTCTAACCAATTCCATAATCAGAAACAAACAAAAAAATGTAGCTTATATTGACTCTTATGTCTATGATACTAAACAACAATGAACAGTTTGTACATTATTATATCTCACATTACTTTGCCACTTACAATATTTAGCACCATCTTCAGAAAATATATGTACACAATGCATTGAACCCAAAATTGCATGCAGCCACCAAAAGTCATGTAGCACAGTGGTATTGCCCGATTCACCCATGGAATTGCCCGATTCACTTCATGGGTGAATCTAGGTTCGAATCTTCTCACCCCCGACTTTCCATAAGAACATGAATTTTTGATAACAAGGGTAAAAGAAAAAATAGTGGGAGCAGCCAAAAGGTCACCTTTGAAAAAAAGAAATTAGAAACATTGATAGAATGCTTGAACTATAAAGTAGCAGTTAGTTCACCACAATGCACAATTTGGCATGAATCAAACCATATTGTTATAGAGCTAGAACTGAGAGTACTAGCACTAGAACTTTTTGCTAAGAGTCAAGTTGTTCTGTCTGTCATTTATGGAAGGTCCTAGACATAAATCATTATGTTATTTATAGTGTATACAAGAGTTTGGTAATCACATTTATGCGTAATCTTCCGGTACATGGGGGTATATTATCAAATTAGAATTCAAGAAGGTATAGCTTAAGAGGATAAGTACCTCAGTAGATATATAGTAAACCAGTTTGTTGATTTTGGAAGCTAAATCATAACATAAAGTCAATATTAGCAACCAATTATTCAATTGTAAGTGTTCAGCACAAAACTGCACATATAGGAAAACTGCACATATAGGAAAACTACCCAGCTGGCTAAATGAAATGACCTTAAGCATTCAAGCCTGTTATTGGCAGAAATAGAATAAGACCAATGGAACATTAAAATGAAATTACTATGTTTGATTGATAAATAATCCATCTCATCCACTCTTCGAATAAAAAATGTTCCAATTGTTAACATGTGACTTTAACATGCATGAGAGAAGAAACAGCAGGATAAGTCATAAGTGGATAACTACTGGACTCGCAGTTTCATGAACTCAAGACAAGAAAATGGACCCAAAAAAATAATAATAATAATAATTCTACTCACCTAACAATCATTTTTTTTTTTAAATACCTGGTTCTCTCAGACAATGAGTCTACTCCTAATGTTCCTTGGGATACAACCTGCTAAATATGTTATCCACACAATCTATTCACCTAATATGGTTATTACATTTTCATAAAATTAACTGAGAAAAATAGTCACGATTTATAAAATTGCTAAATCAAAGGCATATTGTTATCTGCTGCAGAAAATAAAGGTCCTATGATGAAACAATTCCATGTGTCAGAATAATGTTTATCTTAATTCTTAATGTTGAAACACAATTAGCAAAAACCTTATAGCACAAGTTATATACCTCTATTAACTTCATTTTTTATAGCCATATATAGAAATAATATCATACTTCATAGATTGACATACTATCATACCCTGTAAAGAAGTTGGGTATGTAACAAATGTAAACTCCACACGATAAGAAATATAAAACAAATATATATATATATATATATATTTAAAATTTTATAGGCAGAGTTAAATGATAATAGTGATAAAAAAAAAAGTTAAACCATCATGTGAAAAACTTAGGCATGTACTTCATGCACAGAACATACTTTGTAGCAGTCTCTTATTAAGCTCTAACTGGAAGGCAATACTCATGGCACCTGGCTTAGAGGTACCATAGCAGAGATTGAGCCACCAGCTCAAATGAAGCCTAATAGCAGAAATATGAAATTCTACTCATAGCTAATCAACTGATGAGGCACTGCAATTATATGAAGTATGAAATGTTGTGGGGGGGGGGGGGGGGGGGGGGGGGGGGGGGGGGGGGGGGGGGGGGGGCAAGAAAAGTGATTATTTATGATAGGAATATAATTATTGAAAAATTAGCCAAAAAAGAAAAGAATGATATCAATACAGATGATTAAAGCATTACACAAAGGCTGCTTAAAACTTAAAATTTAAACTGCAAATTCAAGCCTCTTTATAGGTATATGGTGGGGAAAATTACAAATCATAAAAGAAAACTCAACAGCCACCATCAGAGAAGGAAATCGAAAAAGCTTCACCTACACCAATGAAGCATATGCATAAACATTAACACCTAACATTTTGAGTTCTCAAAGCATGCTATCTGTTCTTGCAGGCAACCTTCTTAGAAAGTTTTGGACCACTGAAGGAAAGCCAACACGAAATCTTGGATGCCTTAGCACATAAGTCATAGAAAGAATGAGAACATATCGAAAAGGAGTGACATATGTCACAAAGCAAGCTACCAAGCAGAAACACACAAAGATCATTGTAGCTCTTGGATCTCGCCAACTTAGAAGAGATTGCACCCTCTCCCCTTGAGTTGCCAAGTCACCAAGCACCACTTGCATCCTCCCAGCAATGCCTCTTAATCGATCATATCTCCTTTTTAAAACTTCACCTGTTTTCTTAGATGGTAATGGATCAAATTCTTCATCGAGTTCTTCTTCATTTGTTGTATCAACATGAGATAGTTTGGCATCCAAGTGAGGAGGATGCCTTGGCCTCTTTATGCAGCGCCAAACCCCAACTAGAAAAAGGACTAAAAAGATTGTAGACAACGTCAGTTTTGGGACAAAAACCACAACCAAGAACAGGAAATAAAAGGCCATTGTTGCAGCAGGACTCTTCCAATTGCGTATCTGCTCAAACCATTTGATTAATGCAAAAATACCACTCAAAAGATCTAAGATCCTGTCATAATTTGCTTTCGCTCTCCGTATGCTCCACATATTTGATCCAACATCTAACATGTAATCAACAATTTCTTTCCTTAGAGGTGGCTCAGCACGGCTCAACCTCAATGAGGTTATAAAAGCGGCTTGGTGCCTCAAGCTATCAAGTTGATATACAGATAGAGGATTAAGGTAATGCATCTTGGGAAGTAAAGGTTGAGTATAATTTTGCAGCGTATCAAAAAAAGAAGCACAAGAAAATCTCACAGCCAACTGAATTTCTCCCATCTTCTTCACCCCAGAAGATTGTAAGACCACAAGCGGATAAGAATAAGTGTATATCCGATTACTTTCAAGAGTGGATAAACGAATTCTTACCTTCCCAATCCTTGGATGAAATGCTTTTCCAGCCATATCCCCTGCCTGTATGTGACCATTATCAAACACCCCAATTGTCAAAACAGTACACAAGTCATAAACATCCCATGAAAACTGTTCATTCCACTGTGGAGCCAAACTATCAAGAATAGTCCTTGTCCGCACCCATTTAGACGCATATTTAGCTACACAGTAGGCATCAGTACGCTTCTCTTTACCCTTCATCACTGGCAGACCGGTAGCATTCAGAATCCCCACTTCCAATAGCCCAATATTAGGCCTCCACAACAGCTTTACCGTAGACCTGAGATCACTACTATAGTTAGTAGCCTCATCAAGAACATGATAACCACCATCCAAAGAAATCCTTGCATTAAGCTTACTTGCAAAATTCACCTCCTTCTGTTCTTTATTTTCCCCTGCAATTTCAGGTCTCTCAAGATTATACCACCTAGCACTTGCAGGTGCATTGTCCACCCTCTTCATCACATTTTGTAAAGGAATCACAACCCTCCCCAAGCACACACTCTCTTCCTTATTCGGATTCAACTTATCCTCCACACTCAAAACCAAAGGTTCTTCAAATGGTTCTGCTGCTACAAACATCATATCCTCATTCCACATAGGATTCTCATTCTTATTTGGTGAACTCCTACTTCTCAACACCAAATTCCCAAGTGTACCCCTTACAAAAATTTCCGGATTCTTCCTATTCTTATCTCTAAATACCAAATCTTGACCCTGAATTACATTAACTCTAAGATACCATAGCCTAGGTGAATGATATATCTTAGACCTCGTATACGCTGTACCTGCAGACTCTGCAGCATCCGAAATCCATGCTTCAGAAAAAGCTTCATCTGCCTGAGTCCCCATCCAGACAGACAACATCAACTCTCCTGCTCCAAGCTTCACACCATTCTTATCCTCCAGCCTATACCACTGTGGCGCCAATGGACTATCTGGCTGAACACGCATAGGAACATCACCAATATTGAACTTGACTTTACCAATCATTTCATGACTCACTTCATTAAGCTTATCCTTGACAACAGTCTCCAAAGTAGTTGTCTGAATCCGCTCTTTTTTGAAAGCAAAGACTTGGTTCCATTCTGGGCTTGACTTCTTCTCAAAGATATTTGTGGTGCCCTTACAGTTTCCTAGTATAATTTCCACGTAAGGATCACAGGTATCAGGTCCATCAGGCCCTACCAAATCCTTTGCTTTCAAAATCTTTACGAACATGAACTGCATTTGTTCAACAAGGTCGTGGGGTCTCAATGGACCAGTCGTGTTTTTGGAGCCACTGATGTTTGGTTTGGTCTGTTTGAGAGAGAAATCTTCTTTTGGCTTCGCCATTGATCAAACTGTAAAACACAATAGGCAAAACATTTTCAGAAACCAAAGTATAATCTGAATTGTAATTAAGAAATAAAATCAATAACAAGGCCGTTTGTAAATCAATATTGGAATATTATAGAAACTGTGAAGTGTGAACTATGATCTGACCGTATCTATAATAATTCAATTGTATTCTAAGAAAAAAGAGAATCCCATTTTAAAAAACAAAACCATATTCAGATTATATGTCTAGAAAAACAAAAGGAAACAAGTTTCATGGATTTAAAAATACATATATGCACATACACAAACTAGTTACAAAAGCATTTCTAGTGTGGATCCCTTCATAATAGTCATCAACCTATCACAACCATTCTCATTTCTCTATACTATTATGAACAAAATATATTGAAAGATTTTTTATAATAAAAAAAACGTTGGAAACATCAAGGAGCAAATAAAAAAATCATGTTAGACGTTGGGAAAAAAAGAAATGCAAACTAACTTACAGGTTCAATGGGGTCCAAAGAGAAAAATAGCAGAGACAGTTCTTTTGAGGAACTGGAAGAGAGAGAGAGAGAGAGAGAGAGTGAAAAACAGTAGGGTATAACGGGTGTGAAGATTTTTGTGATGAGGGTGGTGGGTTCAAAATGGAAAGAAAATCGGCAAGGAAGGAAATGTTTGTGAATGGAATTAATGAGAGAAAATTCTGAGAGAGATATCAGTGGGAGGGAAATCTGGGGCACTCAATTTTTATTGGTCCACCTGGTATGATTTAAATATGGAATTTTTTTTTTTTTTTTTTTTGAGAAAGAAATATGGAAATAGTTGGGTTGTAATTTATTGCATGAAAGCCATAACCCATTGGTTTTCCCCAAAAAAAAAAATTCTAAGGATTTATACGTACTTCCAAATATTTTCAAAAAAAAAGAAGAAGAATTAACTATGGAGTGATATACTTTTAATGATTTTTGTTTAAAAATTAACAGTTAACAATAAATAGATATAATAATTCAGATTTATGAGTTAATGATTTTGATTTTGCTAGTGATTCAAATTCTTTCTGTTATTACGGCACACCCTTGGTGTGATGATCACTCCACAAGTATAAGTGCTTGTGGAGTGTGGGGGGCAAGGGTTGGGGTTTAAGTCTCCAGAATGAAGTTTCATACACATTTACACTTAAATTAAGCTAAAGTAGAAATTCTATCTTATTTAAAAAAAAATAAAAAATAAAAATTCTTTCTGTTGCAGCCTACTCTATTATCAATTTATCATTCCTATTAATAAGTAAGAATATTAACACTCTTCTTCTAATATCGATCCTTCTTCTAATATTAGCACTGATTATCGAGAACAAAATATGAATATTAGCACTAAAAAAAAAGAACAACTAGACTTCAGCAAATTTTCTTTTTTAATCTTATTGCCTGATGGTGAATTGATTTTTTTTTTTTTTTTTGGTGAGAAGATGATGGTGAATTGAGTTGGCAGGTCTCTTGAATCATAATCAACATTAGCCTTATTAAAAAATGAGGTCACAAGTTCAACTTCCATGCACGCGGAGTGGGGGGAATTGGAGGTAATTGTTAGAATTGTGTAGTTAAATGATTAAATTTACCATATCCTAATAGTTCAAACTTTTGAGACCATCAGTAATTTAACTTTCAGGACAATTGAAAATTTAGCATGGTATTAGAGCATGAAATCATGAGTTCGATTCTTGTCTCCTCCACTCTATCTCTCATTTAAAATCTCATGTGTTAGGTCTCACCTATTAAAAATGTAGTTTTGGCCCACATGTGAGAGGGGGTATTAGAATTGTGTGGCTAAATGATTAAATTTACCATATTCCAAAAGTTTAGCTTAAGCTTTTGAGATAATCGGTAATTCAATAGTAACCACATAAGACTACCTACCATTCATCTCTCCTAATTGCTTCTCCTATCACGCCAAGACACCAGTTAGCTTTTTATAAAGGCAGAATTCTAATCCAAATCCCTTTTTCAACAAGAAGTTAAGCTAACTGGAATCCATATCAACATTAATTTAATTACATAACATGTATTAATTCTTAGCCTTTTTTTCTTGTATATCTATACTAAATCTTGTATACCAAATTCCTTGTACATATATTTGAAAGTCATGCTCAAATGAGTACAATATATTATGTTTCTCAATTAAATTTATACATTTGGTTGCATTACTCAATAACTCACAAACACTATTGCCTTTTCCAAAGAAAATTTAATTTAATGTAGTTTTGTATTTAAATTTAATTAAGGAACTTAATGTATTGCACATCACCTAAGTTTTACCCGATAACATATATCAACAAGTCTATTATGGCCATAACTCCAAAAAAATGATATTGTGTATTTATATATGTAACTTCCTTCTCATAGGATTAACCCCTAGGTGAGACGGGTTTCCACATACACGTGCACGAGTATTGATTCTCATACACTCTTTATTGTACATCATCTATTTCACAATTTAAATGTAGACATCAAACATGACATTAAAGACGTTATGCTATGAAGTGTGAATGTATCTTAATGAGTATGAGAGTACAATTACTGATAGCCATAAGGGTGGTGTTAATTCGGATTAGCGTGTCATGTTCGTGTTGTGTTGAGAAAGTTAGGGGTATTCGATTAAGTGACTCAACTCAAACTCAACCAATTTAATAATCGTGTCATGACCCTTCAACCCTAACACGACCTGTAATGAAATATATTGACGCAACACGACCCACTTGACACGATTAATAAACAAGTTGTGTTGGGTTGACACAAATGTGACACTACCCATTTCAAGCCGCCTAATATATAAATAGGTTGGGTTGACACAATTCAATCAATTTAACGTACTTGAAAAAAAGCACTTGATGAATATTGTTATAAATTTAATACACAACATATTTAATACAAACTCATAACATCAAAATACCTATTAAGCATACAATTTGAAAGTTAATAATAACATCAAATACTTAAAAACACATAGTCCAAAAGTTTAAAATAACATCAAATTACTTAATAAATATTAAGTCTATAATGTAATATAATTCATTTGGAAATAAGTTTTTTACATCCCAAAAAAAGTGCATACATTTCAACCAAAATCAAAATAACATAGTTTAACAAAAATATAACATCCCCAAAACTCACCAAATGTTAAGTAGTTATATTGAAAGAGTTAGAGCAACCAATAGTCTGATCATGATTATGACTATGAGTATCATCCACAAATTCTTTAGGGTTTGTAAAGTTTTAACTTACAATTATATTATTTATAAGTTTTTATAATTACTCACATTTAATAAATTTAAAATAAAATGAATATTTCGTTATGTGAATTAAACAAGTTATATTAAATATGTCATTTTAAATTCATATAAATAAATTAACTTGTTAAATGTGTCAATTGCAACTTAACTGATAAATCCATTTATGACACGTTTTTTATCTTTTTTTTTTTTTTTTTTTGTTAATTTGTTTATGACTCGAACCCAATTCTAACCCGTAAAAATTTGAGTTGCAATCGCGAATCGTAACAAACATTAACAGCCAGCTTTTGGATTTTATTTTTTAAAACAAAAAACAAAAAAACAAAAGAAAAACAAAGAAAACAAAAAAAAAAACCATAAGGACTTTCTGTAACCCGCGGGTGGGTCGCAACCTCAACTCTCAACAGACAAGAAGATAATGTGAGATAACCCACATTTGTTTCCCAATTCCGCAACCCCTGTGCACTCTCCTCTCAAACTCCAAAACCTCTCCACTTCACTTCTCATTCTCACAAACAAAAACCCAAAACAAAATGGCTTCAATCTCATCCCTACTCTCCCCTCCCAATAATCTCCTCTACAACCCCACAAAACCCCTTACGCTCCCACCAAAACTCCATTTCCAAACCCCCAAAAAAACCCATTTCCAAAACCTCCCCAGCTTCACTTTCTCACCTCTCACTCTCTCCCCCAAGCGCTCCCAAGTGCTCTTTGCTGTTGCTGAGGACACCCAAGTTGATGTGTCCTCCGAGGCTGCAAGGAAGCTCTACATTGGCAACATTCCAAGGACTGTGGATAATGCTGAGCTCACCCGGATTGTCGAAGAGCATGGTGCTGTGGAGAAGGCTGAGGTACTAGTTTTTGATTTATTTTGGTGTTTTGGTTTACTGGGTCACTGAGAATTTTACTCTGTAGAGGCTCTTTGGGATAGGTACCATATATCCTCAGACAGATAAAGACATCTCCTTTGGTTGAATTCTTTTAGGGAAAGGTGTTGGTTCATAAACTTTAGCCTATGATTGATTTTAGTCCCTGAAATTTAAAATGAACGATTTTAGTTCCTGAAGTTTAGAGTGATGAATTTTAATCCGTAACAACTTTGTGATTGCCCTTTTGTCCCTAACAACTTAAAGTGATTGTTTTTAGTCCCAAATAAACTTAAAATAATCTCTCTTTTTTTTGGTTCCTAATGTCTCCAACAGAGTGATGATATGTCAATTTATAGCTTCACCATGTCATCTAAAAACCAAAAGCAATTACCTTTCACTTCATGGACTACCACCTGCACCTTTGGTGAGATAGTCACTCCACAAGTACAAAGTTCTAGTACATATAGATTATGCTAAATAGATTATGCTAGAGTAGAATTTCTATGTTCTTTTGGTGTTTTGGTTTATTGGGTTACTGAGAGTTTAATTTTTAGAGCTTAGAGCTCATTGTATATTTTAAGAAAGATAAAGACATGTCCTTTGGTTGAATTCTTTTATATGGAATGCTGAGGTACTTTTCTCTGGATTCTCTCTTATTCACGTTGTGTATGCATGTTCTTGTGCTGTTTTGGTTCAATAGTTACTGAAAACTTTACATTTTAGAGCTTGAAGGTCGTTAGGAATTTAGGATAGCAATCTGTCCTCATTTTGAAAGATAAATACATGTTATTTGGTAGAATTTTTTTATATCTATGAATGTGTATATACTTTTTTGGATAAATTTTGATCTTAAATTGTTGCAATGGCCTAATTGTAGATTTGGGATATTCAATAAGGAACACAAATGGAACTGGTACTTATTTTTTTAATTTTTAAATTGACTTTGTAATGGTTATGGTTTGTGTCTTTTACTTATAAGAAATTTTGGAGCATGAATAAGATTGTGTGAATGACCTATAGCTCAATAGCAATTCCTCCTTCTATAATAAGGGGATGAAAGGTAAGTTGTGGGTTGAAGACCCGATGGGTGCATGTATAACTTACCAATAATAAAAAATGATTGTTAACCTATTTTTTGAAGTTACATGAAATGATATAATTTTGAGTTTTTATCAAATGATATTCTTTTTACATTCTAGCATGGTAATTGATTGATAATCCTTTGGTTAATGTTATGTGTGAAAATGAATCTATAATAGAAAGAGAATACATGAATTCATCATAACACAAAAGATTCAAGGTGTATACATTATATGATCCATACAATTGCATACATGAAATTTGAAGAAGATAAGATCACCAATATTGAATGGAATAATACTAGATTTTGGGGATCAGGCTATCAACTTTTATTGTTACTAATGCACACTCATTAAACCTTTTCTTTGAAATTCCACTGAAATACATGACTGATGTATGATAAATTGATAATTACTCTGCAAGGAGCTGATGATTTGCGATTTGAGGGGCTTTTGGTTTGCTGTATAGGTTACTCTTGCAATTTCAGGTGATTTTCTTTCCATTTTTTTTGTTTATAGGTGATGTATGATAAGTACTCTGGAAGAAGCCGCCGATTTGCATTTGCTACAATGAAGACAGTTGAGGATGCAAATGCAGTAGTAGAGAAACTGAATGGAACTGTACGTTGAGATAATCTATCATGAAGTATAAAATCACACTGTGTTCATTGTTTGTATTGATAATTTTATAGTGAAAGGCTAATGAGTTTCATGTGCTGTTAATGACAGGAAATTGGAGGACGTCAGATCAAAGTAAACATAACAGAAAAGCCTTTGTCAACAGTAGAATCTTCACTTTTGCAAGTAGAGGAATCTCAATTTGTTGATAGCCCCCACAAAGTTTATGTAGGAAATCTTGCAAAGACAGTAACCACGGAAATTCTTGAAAAGTTTTTTTCTGAAAAGGGAAAGGTTCTTAGTGCAAAGGTTTCTCGGGTTCCAGGGACCTCAAAATCCAGTGGGTTCGGGTTTGTTACATTTTCTTCAGATGAGGATGTAGAAACTGCAATCACATCTTTTAACAACACTGTGAGTTGTTCACTGATCCTGTTTTGTTTAAACTTTAAATGGAAGCTTGGTGTATCTGAATAGACTCACATATGCACTTGCAGTGCAATGTGCCTATGTGGATGGTCACACATGTATATACATCAATGAACATTGTTATTCTTGCTTTTGATTGTTGTCAGACTGGTTTTCCTGCAGTTATGGATGGCTATAGGTTTTTTATGTTTCCTTTTCCTCCGGTAAAGCCTTTAATGTCTTCTGATATAACCTGACGTTATTATGGCTATTATTTCATCAATTGTATCAAACCTAACTTTCTTGCTCAGTATTTGTGTGATTCATAGATATTTATGATTAAAAATATTTTTCTTGAAGAAAATTTTCTTATTGTCATTATGCCCCTTGCTCATCTTTGATTGTTGTTTTTATCATTTACATAGATGGATATGGAACGCAGCTTAAAGGATGTAATTGATTTCCATAGTTTATGTTGCACTCTCTGTCTGTGCTATGTTTTATTCATTAAATTCTAATATCCTGATTTTATCTTTCTTGGTGCCGCTTTCCCGTCTACTATGTTGTATTCTTTCCTTATCACATACAAGGGGATGGGCCACATACTGCCATGTTTCTCATGTAGATAGTTATACATTTATTGATAATAATTGGAACCTTGTTGAGAACTTGGTTATCTTTTTATCTATTTTAGCTGTTGGTTGGACATTTCATTACCCTAATACATATTTTTCATTGCAGTTGTTAGAAGGGCAACGGATTCGTGTAAATAAGGCGTAAAGTAGGTGGCAACAACATGGGATTTTGGAGCATGCTCAACTTTGTATCCATTGTACTAAAAATTAGGGCAGTTTTTATTTATTTATTTTATATGAAATACATTTTAATGAATTAGTACTGGGTCTCTTACATAGTTCTGATCCTTTTTTTTTTTAATAAGGTTATGCAATTTGTTCAACAAAAGCTTCCTGGTGCATCTTCTAGCATTCGTATATAGTACGAGTATTATTTGTCAAGCATGGCAAATTGGTGCCTCTAATTATGATTGTTTCTTCAAGCTGGTGATAAATGAGCTCAATCAAGTCTTGCTCTGTTCAAGCATTGCTTGTAGCCTCGTGTCTCTTAACTCTCCCTTAATAGGAATACATAGTCTATGGTTTGTCCCCCATTATTTACGCATGGATACTACTAGATTTTGAATATCTTCATGGTGATACTTTTTCATCACTGTATTCACAAATGATACATTATAACTCTTTGTTATAAGCTAAATTAGGTTCTTTGGTTCTTATATATTCTTTCTAGTATTCAGTGACTCAACAATCTTTTAAACTTTTGTGTGTCAAGTGTAAGTTGAACTCGGCATTTGTCTAGTGTGATATATATATTGTTTAGAGTTGATCCCAAGCCTGGAAAATGGAAAAGATTTGTGTAAAACTAGTCACTTTATTATGAGTAGATCCATTATTTATACACAACTTTTTGAGTGCAAGTTGAGAGGATTCAAGTTAGACCCCCAAATCTAACTCCACAAAAGAGAGCGGAATATTGTTACACCCATATGACAATTGACTAACAATTTACTACCACATCGATAGGTAGTGCTGGTTCTACCACTGGGCAAGTTAGGCAATTGCTAAGGCCCAAAAATTTGGACCAATAGGGATATCTCTTTATCTCTATAGAAAGAAGATACCAATTTGGTACCATGGTTTCCAAATAAACGAATGGTTTTGATTGGCTTGCACGAAAGACTCATACTTATTAAAGTCAATCCATGTTGAAAATCTTATCCTCTAGAGTTTTAAGGTAGCATTATCTGAAAATCCGATCAATGCACATTGAAGTAAATGGATTAAATTTCATCACTTAATCAATATTCAGACAAACGTTGACTATTATCATTTTTGTATGTATTTAAACCATTGATGATGATATTGCAAAATAAAAGTTGGGTTTTAGTGCGTTGATAAGTGCTTTTCACCTGAAGCTACTAATCGTGAGTTCGAGTAAGAGTATCAACCTTTAAAAAAATATATATATATATATATATATATATATGAAGGGATAAAATTATAGGAATCCTACTGTGAAGTTATTCTAAAAAGTGAAGATGCTTGGAGTGGCACATGGGAACATGCACTGATTCAGTGTGTCCCCGAAAATCAGCTGTTTGGAGTGGCACACGGGAATCGTGTGCTTGAGAACTAAGCCACACACCAACAAGTACAAGGGCATTTCAGTCGTTCCATACTTAAGATTATCCTATTAAAACTAAAACACTTACCGCGACCATAAACAACTTTGACACTGTCTCTTTCCAAAACCATAATCTCTATTGTTCCAGAAAGAGAGAGAGAAACTCAAAATCCAAAATGCCGATGAAGCAGTTGGACGCCACAGTATCAAACTTTGACACTGTGTTTGAGAAGTTCAGATCAGAAGCACCCAATAACAAAGCCAATCTCATTCTCTTCTTGGCTGACAAAGACCCTTCTACCTCTCTCAGCTGGTGCCCTGGTTTTTTTTTTTTTTTTTTCCTATTTTTGTTATAAATATTTATACTTTTCCATGATCCCATGACAGAATTCTTGATATTTTTATTTTATTTTCGCAAATCGTTTGTGGGTTTTTGGTATTTTGCCACAATTTATTGATTAGGGAGTGTTTCTATGTTCCTCTATCATTGGTATAACCAGTTTATCTTCATAAATTTACATGAATGAATGATTGAAATTACAACAATTGAAATGAATGGTCAGGATCATTGGGATATCATTTCTTCTATAGATCATAGAGATGCCACAGAATAGAATTATCCTTGATTTTTAGGTGGCTTTTGTCTTGGTATGTGTGTCAGTGTGTGTATGTTTTTTTTTTTTTCCTTGTTACTGAAAGTCTGAAAGGTATAGTATTTATCTTTTACCTAAATAGAAAATGATGATATTGTGTTACATAATAAAATCCTTGTCATGTTCTTACATTACAGGGTCTATTACACAGTACCAGAAATGCCCTAAGGCATCTATTTGTATTGGGCCAATAAATTGTAGCTTAATTGGTACTCCCTTACCCCATAAGAATGGGGGTGTGGGTGTAATATTGCATGACCCACAAGGTGCGTGTGTAATAGCCTATGAAAAAGAAATTTTCTGTTTGTATTGATGAATGTTATCATAAAATTGACCATGCATCAAAAAGGATGTTAAATTAGGCTTGTTCTAAATTTGGAATAATTGGAAAATAAAATATTGGTCCATTTTATGATATATTCCAAACCCCGGTACTAGAAAATTTTAATTAAAAAGCCTATATGGGATTTTTCAAGAAAAACCAAAATTTTAGGTGAAAAGCAGCTACCTTTTTGTGAAAGAATGCAAGAATCTGAAGACAGTCTGAAGAAAATTGCAGAATTGGTGATCAATTTGTAGCTGTAATAGGAAGTGATGGAGTGAGGCTAAGAGAAGAAAGATTAGAACTAGAAATTCTATTCCAATACCATTGAAAATGGGATAAGGTGTGATGGCACCAGTTCTGAACTTAAGAAAGTAAAAGATTAAACAAAGAGGATAGGTATTATATAACAAAATAACTACTTATACAACATAGAACTTAGCAGACTGTACATGTGTGTCAGGGTGTGCGTGTGGATGGATGATTTGCAATTTATGACGTCCATTCTTAAAAAAAACTTATTGCGTTGTAAACTAGTTGACTATGTCATTGATTACCAAGGATATTTGATTTATCTGGAAATATCTCTACCTAACTTGTTTTAGTAAGGGTTTTATTTCCTAGTTACTAGCCTATGGAGAGGAATATAAAGTGACAAAGAAAGTTGAAACTATCCGGTTCTATCCCCAATCAGAGTTCTTCTAGATTACTTGATTCACGGTTCTGGTGGATGGGGTCATGTATTCGCGATTTACTTCCTAAGAGTGGGTCCAAAGGGCCATGCCTTGGTGAGAATAAAAAAAATAAAAATAAAAATCCTTTTGGACTATCATATTTAGTTAGAAACTTCATTGAAATTTGCATGAAGCATTGTGATAACATTTGAAGAGCATTGTTGTAACACTAACTTAATAAAATAGTTTGCCAAATATTAGACATGAAGTAACCCTGGAGTACAACCTTTTGCTTCTAATCTGTTTTAATTTTTTGGTGGGGGCAGGGTGGGGGGGAGGCAAGAGAGAGAGAAGAGCTTTGGGGTGGAGATTCTAGAGTTTGAAAGGGGGGTACAAAGCACAAATTCTTTTCCTCACATGTTTTGTACCCTGTTGAATGGCAATCCGTAATGGCAGCTTGATTGTTGAAATTTCTGACCAAAAATTGTTGGACAATTTTGGTATTTATTTGCAATTGCATTCAAAAGTGTCCTTTCAAATTTTATTTGTGGATGGAGAAGTTTTTGCTACTAACCCTGAGTTTCTGAGTAGCTAAGCCATTGCTTGATGTAAAACATGAAAACATCGGACAATGAATTCGTTACGTAAAAGTGTTTCCTCTTGAGCTCTTTACTGTATGCCTTGTCTTGACACTTTGTTGTCTTCTTTGCAAGATTGTGTTAGAGCTGAACCTGTAATCTACAAGAAGCTGGAGACAGGAGCAGATGATGTGGCACTCTTGAGAGCTTTTGTTGGGGATAGACCAACATGGAGGAATCCCCAGCATCCATGGAGAGTAGACTCAAGGTTTAAGCTGACAGGAGTTCCAACGCTCATCCGCTGGGAAAATGATACTATCCAAGGTCGCCTTGAAGACCATGAAGCACACCTTGAAAACAAAATTGATGCCCTTGTTGCTGGCAAATGAATGTTTTCTGCTGCTCATATGTAAGATGGCTCTCAATTCCATTTGTTTCTCAGACCATCTTTTTTAAACAATTGGTACTTTAATCTGTATCCTCCTAAGGCCGATGAATAGTGTAGCAACTTAGCAGCCAAGGAAATAAAGGTTTCATCTTTTTAGTGTTATTATTGAAATGTAGGCCATAAATGGTGGCTAATTAGCCGATATGATAATTTTGCTGATGGTAGGAAAGCACTAGAGCTGCAGAAATCCAAAAATATTTCTTTTGAGATACAAGCAACCATATGACACAAAAAATTTGACCTCCTTCGGATAGGACTATTTGAGAGAATAAATTGGACTTCAATTTTTAATTTAAATGCCGATTTTTTTAATCAATTAGATTAATGAAAGAATTTGAGCTTTTTTAAACCAGGGTTTGACTGTCAATTTTTCTTTCTTTCCTTACTTCTTTCCTAGTAAAGCTCTACCAGTTTCATGTTAAGTTGATCATGAGAATAACGTAGCACGAATAAGGCTTTAGAAGTTTTCATTATAATTGGAATCCAATCATTTAAAAGGATGCTAGATACTACCGTCTACTGATCTACTCACCTTCTAGGTATGTTCACTTGTGCGTTCACTAGTAAAGAAGATGTTAGGTTTTTAGATTTTAGATTGGCGAATATGTGAACAAGAAGCTTCAAATCATTGTTATGCTCGACACCTCTGGACACCTTGACCAATTGAGAAGCTTAGACTTCGAATTCAGCCCATCAGCCCATGAAGTAATTAGAGATTCGTCTAAACAACCTAAGGGTATTTAAAGTTGGATTTTAAAGTTTTAAACAAACTCTAATACACATTGAATAAGACTTTGGAGCTGCTATATTATAGATTTGAAGGTTTTGTGCTTATTGCTCTCAAAGTCGCAATCGAAAATCAATATACATTCAATCCCAGCCATCAAAAGTGCTAGATTTAAATCTTCAAGCATAGTATTGGAGTCGTCGACTAGAGATTCACATTAAACATCTCCATATCAAATAAGTCCATGATTCTCAGAGTTAAGTTTGGTAACTTTAGTTAAGTTTACATAGAATTAAGTTATTTAATCTGTAAACTTGTATTTGATAGTGGATCTGTTCATTTTGGGATTGATATGGCCAAGTCCAAGCTCTAGGTTTTTACTATAGAACTAGTTTGTTGGATTTGTTTACCTAAGTCATTGTATCTTGTGTTCATTTACATTTATGCTATTTGTGCATGATATTGATAATTTCTAGATTAATTAAATTTTTGCATAATTAATCTAATCAACAATTTGGTCTTAAAACTAGTTAATTATTATTTTTCCAGGAGTCTAAAAACCAATAGAAGACATGCACTATTGGGTCTTACTAGAGATTAAGACAATTTTAATCAAATATGATTATTGAAAATTTTTATTACGTTCAAAATTTTAAGCATGATTTTCATATTCAAAGAAGAATTGTGTTGCTTGTCCACTCTCTAGTCAGTTTGCTTTTTGGCTTTTCACATTACAAATAAAATACCTTAATTGAATAAAAAATATTTGAAATGCTAAATCCAAGAGAATATATAAAAAAATCAAATTCAAAATCGAGAAATTTGCACTGCAAAGAGAGGTACACAAAACCATTTACCATTTCATGGGAGCTTTCTTAATCATTGGATATGTGTATAGATTCAGGCATTAAGCAACATGGTGCAATTTGTTTTATTTTCACATTTTACAATCAATAGTAAAAGTTACTGTAGGGTCCAAGTTTGATGGGCCAAGCACAAACTTTGCAGACTTAGCCCAATGAACCCCGAACAATGAATTTGTAGAGAATGGGTTAAACAGCTGAGCTGGAAATGAATTTAGCAACGATTCAAATAGACAAGTAAGGAAAAAATGATGTTCAGACTAGCATTCAGTAGAAATCCTCTTGAACCCGAAGAGGTTTAAGGTTTACAAACTTAAATGCATACCATTTTTTCTCTCTCCCTTCTGTGAGACCTATTCCCTTTATATATACTCCTTCCTCCTCATTTTCACCGTACACTTGTTCTTCATCTAAACATCCACTTGAGTACTAGTCACATCAGATGTTTGCTTTAGTCTGTCGTGAGTGGTAGTAGTTGAGGTTGCACTGTTCAGGTGTCTTCTCCACATAAATGCGGCCAGGAAAGTTGCTGCAGTGCATTAAATGCGGTGGTAGCAGCCTTTCCTTTAAGATATTTTATATTCTTCTCACCCCTAGGCGTGCCCAAAGCTCACTCTTTACTGTGGAATCTGCTGGGAGAGTTGCTAGGGTCTTCAGTATATTTACTTGATCAAGCTCTCCAGCGATCTGATGAGGAGAACCTCTTCGGACCAACCGGGTTGTCCTCAGACATACCCTTCATCCCTTCTCGAGTGTATTTTCACCAAACGGACTCAGCACTGATCACTTTTATCTCTTCGGACAAACGGTGATATTCAAATTGGGCCACAGGCCCAATATGTAGCGTTAGGCTTTCTCACCCACAGTTACCATGTATCAAATAAATACAATCAATAGTAAATAAATAAAATCAATAGTAAAAGTTACCATGTATCAAATAAATACTAGTCATAGGTTGCAAGTTGCTTTTTGAAATAATAGAGCAACACAATAATTCGTGTATTATTGGATTTCATTATTGAAGTGAATGTTTCAATCCTTCCAATAGTTGGAATGTAAGAATTAGGTAAAACTATATTAGGTCAATTCAAATTTGTATTAAAAGAAAAAAATCAAAATACATTTTGTGAAAATTTTGTGGATTTGATCTCGCACTATTCATAAGAGTATCAGTCAGATATCTAATAATGGAATGAGATGGAATGATAAAGCGTTTGAAGCATTCACACTTTAGCATTCCATAACCTTCCAAAATTTGTCATGCTTCAACATATCACCTCTTTGTAAAAACTCAAAATTTCCGATTGTTTAAATTTGATGACTTTAGAGCATCTCCAATGGCTTCTTTAAAGTCAATTTTAAAGAGAAAACTACCCAAAAACCTACTCTAACAGCTTCTTCATCTCTATTTTTTAGATTAGAATTGCTATAGTGCTTCTTTACAAGTAGAGAACACTATAACGTTTACTGTTCATGCTTCAAATATTTCTTCTATTATAATAATTAGCTATTGAATAAAAAAAATGTTAGAAGATATGTAGTTGTTAAAAAAATAATAAATAAAAAATGAATGAAGAAATAATATTTAAATGAGATGAAAAAAATAATATAAAATCTGTTAGAAAGTGTATTTGAAAAAGTAAGTAGATAAAAACTAAATATTACTGTTCACTGTCCAAACAGTACAAAAATTTAGAGAAGCTGCATATTATACTTTTACATTCTCACATCTTGTCAATCACTTCAAATTAGCAATTCCCACAATTTGACATCATTACGATGGAATCTATGTGTTTATGTCATGGGAGAAACTTGGCATTTAAGATTATTCTAATTTTATTGGAAATATGTAAGGAAGAAATCAGTGAGGCTTTTTTATTTATTTATTTATTTTGGTAATAAAGGAAAACATATATTAAACCAAATAAAATAAACACCAGTACAAAGAAGTCCATATAGTTAATACATAGAGTGAACAGAAAATCTTGTAGTTTGGACCGCAAGTTCTAGGACAAAATTGATCACTATCTTAGGGACAAACAAAATTTTAGTCATCCTCCCTTCTTAATATTGTTACAAAGTTGGACCAAGTGTTTGTCATTACTAACAACAAACAGTTTCTGATATCCTAGATCTTCAGCTTTCATAAGAGCCAACAAAAGACTCGGCTTTCATAAGAGCCAACAAAAGAGCTTCCTAGGCTGAGGATTGGCTTAAGATTGCTTACATCACAAACTTGAAAAGGTCTTGCTTATCCATCCCTTAATGAAAAAAACATTTTTAATTTCTTTCAATATCTCAACAATATCATTATTAACCTTTTTTTTTTCGGTAAACCATGATATAACATTAAACTACGAATTCACAAGTCTATTACAATGCATACTAGCTTTATCAAAAGCTAACAAAGTCTCCACCACAGGCGGTGGGTTACAAAAAACAACAAAATGAGTGAAGGATTGCGCTCCTAGCTTGGCCAATGCATCCGCACATTGATTGGCTTCACGGTAGGAATGACTCACGCGCTTGTTTGGGATTTGCTTCAAAAGGTTCCTGCAATCAGATAGCAATGGTTCCATCATGACATTTTCAACCTCATTATTCATAAGAATAACAATACTCAACGCGTTAAGCTCAATGATAAGATTATTCAATCCCATCTCCCTGGCTAGGATTAAACCATCTCTCAACACCCATAGCTCAGCCATGAAACTGTTGGTGTGCTCGATCTCTCTAACATATCCCTTCACCCATTTTCCATCGTGATCACGAAATAAACCCCCCCTACCTGCCTTTCCTGGGTTCTTCAGAGTTGAACCATCAGAGTTAAGCTTCATCCAGCCCCTTGGTGGCTTCTCCCACCCCACAGGAACGATTGTTTTGGATGGCTTGATCTTTGCTTCAAGCCCAATAGCGTAAAATTCAGTGTTGTACCTCATACACTTTCTCCAGCTTTGATTGTCTACAAATCCTATCCTAAAAACAAAATTATTTCTGTGCAGCCACAGTTGCCATAGTCCCAGAGGAAAAATGATCTTCCAAGGAATGCCTTTCACTGTGGCATTCATTGGGTCCTTGCAATTAGTTTCCATCCATTCTTTAAATGGAAGGACAAAAGAGCTGCTAGTGCAAATAGATAATTGAAGCTGCTACCAGAAGTTGTGAGCAAATTCACAGCCCTTGAACACAAAGCTATTAATTTCTTCCAATATCTCAACAATATCATTATTAACCATTTCAATACAAAGCAATTAATTGGGTATTTGTGTGCTTTTAATACTGCAATGGTCAATGTAAAAATCATGAAACTTCATCATGTTATTGGCATGCTAAATGTCGTTATGCAAAATATAGCCACAATACTGTAAAATATTACTTTCTTTAGGAAGATAGTGGGAATGGGGAGGTAGGGTTTTGACATAAATACCACAAAAGATGTATTGCCATTGGATTATCACTTAAATACCAAATGTTACTTTAACTATTATGGGTTTTAAGAAAGGCGTAAATTCACTTTTGATCCATACATTTTGAGATCATTTCTATTTTGGTCCCTACATTTCTATTTTACCACTTTTAATCCTAAAATGAAAACGCGTTCCATTTTGGTCCTTACCGTTAGCCCACTAATAGAAATTACTTATATGGCCATTAAAAAAATAATAATAAAATTTAATTGGCATTTAAAAAAATGCCATGTCAGCTCCTAAATTTTTTAAAAAAATTATTAATCAATTTTAACAAAATAAAAAAAGAAAAAACAGAATTAAAAACAATAAAATACATAAATTCAGATCTAATTCATTTTGAACAAGAACACAATCACAGATTTAAACATCAACACAAGAACATAAGAGCACAAACCCAAAACCAAACAAAAAAAACACAAACTCAAATTTAAACATTAACACAAGATCACAAACACAAAAAACACAATAACAAACATAAATTATTTACTCTCAAAATAAATGCCACGTCAGATCCAAAAAATCAAACAAACCCAAAAAATCATACAAACCCATCAAGAACACACAAGAGCACAAACCCAAAAAAATCATACAAACACAAACCCAGCAGCAAATCTTCTCAAATTTTCTCAAACCACAAATGAGAGAGGAGAGAGAGAATTTTTTTTTAAAAATTTTTAACTCATATTTTTTTCTTTTGTTAAAATTGAGAAATTAATTTTTTTAATTATAATCTGATGTGGATGCTTAAATAAAATTTTTTAATATTAAATTAATGGTCATGTCAACATTTACTATGCTAACAGTGTACTCTGTTAGCCATGTAAGATATTTCCGCTAGTGGGCTAACGGTAAAGACCAAAATGAAATGCGTTTTTCATTTTAAAGACTAAAAGTGGTAAAATAGAAATGTAGGGACCAAAATAAAAATGACCCCCAAATGTAAGGACCAAAAGTGCATTTACGCCTTTAAGAAAACATTAGTGGATTTAATTATTGTGTCCATTATAAGCATGTTATAATTTTGAGTATGAAATTTGAGATCATTTTTGTAAAATCAAAAGATGACCATGTGAAGGTCCTTATTATAAACATGATTTCTTTCTCCCAAACCAAAATTCAAACTTGTACCAAGATTTGTATTCTCTAAAACCCTAGCCATTCACCACCGAACTCTTTAGTTCAAGTAGTACCTCCTCAAGCCTTAGTACTTGGGGTTTGAAGAGGATGAGGGGGGATTCAGGTAGTAGTTGAAGCATTTCAAACCAAAAACGAAAACCTAGCCATTCCATATCTTTCTCTTTGACATCACAAATATAATAAGGAACAATATAAAAATATTTGGAGTTAGGGCTAATCGCCCCAGTGATAATGTCACATTCTCATATGATAAATATTGATAATGATGTTTCAAATCATAAGGGGTTGGATTAGTTTCTTAATGTCTCATGAGATTCATAGGTCTTAAGCCAACATCTTAGGGTCACCCTAAGAGATTTTTCCATATAATTACATGGTGTGTGGGACAAATCAACAACACAAATGTGAGAAAATAATTAAATTAGATGCTCAAAAAGCTCTAGAATCGTTAGCAAAGAAAAAAGGATAATAATATTTCAAAATTGATAAAAACTAAGTGCAAATCTACACAATGAGAGAGATAGTCACAATTTTTGCTATGGTTATTTGTGATTTTTTTGTTGTTCATATATTAAATTATTTTTTTTTTATAAAAAGTTAATAATTTTACTTATTCTTATAAATTGTACACATCAGATTATATATAAAAGTTGAAAGAAGCTCGGTGTTTCTTTCAATTAACCACACAACAAAGTCATCAACATTAAGAGCCTGCGTAGCTAAATAATGTACAATCTTGTTTTGTCATATTAACTATATTGAGGACTTATTTGAAAATAAATATTATATTTCTGGTTAACGAATTAAGAGGCCTATAAATGTATTTGTAGAGGAATTTCTACACAAACATGTTGACAATTTATACATTTCAAAACAAGCTTCACGTATCAATAGATAAAGCTTTCATATGTATAGGTGAACCATTTAAAAGATTAAGAAAACCATAGCCATAGCAATCTTATGAACTATATCTTAAACTTGTTTACAAGAAGACAATTAGTTAATAATTGGCCGAAATATGAAAGCCATAAAAATAAAACGATAATGATACAGTCAATTAAAATTGGGAGCAAACGAATTTTCAAAATTGTTTGTCATATCCATTATTTCACTATGTTCAAGGACGAAACCAGAACTGAGTTAAAGGGTGGCTTTACTATTGGTTGTGTGTGACGATTTCAACTTCTGACTTTGTTACTACTTAACTACTAAGATTTTTATTACTATTATTTTTTGCGTATGGGTAAGTGTGGGCATAAGCGCCTGAAACAGTACATTTTTGGGGTTTCCTCCAAAAATATCTGTGGGAAATACGCCTTGGCCTAGAGTGGACCATGATGGAAGGTGTAAATGGAGTTGCCACCTAGTTTAGGTTTAGGAACCACAAATATAGTTCCCTTGTGAAGAAACTGATCTTTACTAGAATATGTGTCCAGAATTTAGATATGGGGATGGAAAAGTATTAGGCACCTAACCCCACTTGACCCGTGGGTCGACCCCCACTCATTGTATTCCAAGTCTTAATCACGTTAAAGACATACTTAACATGTTATTCTAACTCTCTCTCTTTCTAACACACACACACACGCGCGCGCGCGCACACACACGAACATGCATTTAAAAGAAAAAAACATGGCATATCATCCCCAAGACTAGCATTCGTTTATCATGGCATTAAGCATACATTACCAAGAGCAGAAACATCTCAAGGCAAATCCAAACAAGCATGTCTAGATATCCAAGCATCAAAACTCATGGTATTCAACCAAGCATATTAAACATCTCATATTCAAAAGCTAGAATGCATGCTCATGTGATCTATGCATGACTTACTACAACACAACACCTATACATCAATACGTGTTTATGTTCATGTGCATGTTCATGGTATTTAAACAAACCAAACCCTAATCAACATCAAAACAAAACAAAACCAAACAAGACAAAATAGAAAGAAAAATAGTTAAAGATATGAAAACAAGGTTAAATAGAGGCTAAACATGTAAAAGAAAACAAGGAAAGAACAAACAGAAGTGAATTAGGGTTTCTAGGCACGCTTGTGCGTCTACATAGATAGGGTATGCGTGCACATCCCAACTATATGCATACGCACACTTCTAGTGTGCATACGCATGTATGAAGCATGCACACGCATACACACTCAAAACCCTAACCCAGAAACTCAAAATAGAAAAGCAAAGAAAACAAGAAATCTAACAACCTAGCATGCTTCTAACATAAACACCAATAAATCTAAACTAAACAAACATGTTACAAACACATAAACATATATACAAACACAAAAACAAAGAAAATTGAAGAGCTAAAGTTAGAACCTTTACCTCAACACTAGAACACTTTGGAGTTTAATTTTAATCGTTCCTCTCAATCAATCTATTCACAACCAAATCAAAATAGGTTAACAAACTTTAGAACTCGTAGATCAAGACAAGAGAAAGTTCCAATCAAGTAAAATTTGACTTGAGGATGTTTGTAAAAAACTCCTATAATTCACTATTTTCTAGTGAATCTTGTGAGTTTTGCCACTGTTTTTGTCCTCCTTTGAAAAATTGCATTTTATAGCTTTATATAATGGTAAAATAGGGGTGCGGGGCGGCTTCCATATGATATGGGATTCATTTCAAACCAGAATTAAGTGCAAAAAGCTTTCCTTACATTGTTTTTGGAGCCCTAGCTGCATGTGCATGCGTACGCATGGCTTGAGTGTGCATACGCATATGCGTGCGCACACTTAGGGTTTTCTGTGGCATTTCTTCTCCAAAAATAGTTTTGTTTCTTATGAAATAAGTTATATTTTCCA
This sequence comes from Quercus gilva, assembly GCA_023621385.1. NCBI lineage: Eukaryota > Viridiplantae > Streptophyta > Magnoliopsida > Fagales > Fagaceae > Quercus > Quercus gilva. The sequence goes on from CM042476.1 coordinate 2,848,634, forward strand.
TAAATTTTCCTCAAGTCAATTTTCATCTAATTAAGCCCTAAAATACTACCATCATTAGGGAGCAAGGGCCCAAATTGTAAAGGGTACAAAATGAAGTGTTTATAGTAAGAACAAAATTATTTTTGTTTAGAATTTTTTAAAGGGCATGGTTGTTTATTTTGAATAAAATTGGTTAATTGTGCTTAATTATTTTTAGTTTTACTATTGGTAATTTTTGTTGTTGACTTTTTTTTTGGACTTGTATATATTTGTTTTAAATTTTAGATCTATAAATTTTTTTATGGTCACTAAAATGAGGAAAATGCTAGAGCTATAAACTTTTTATAAACTACTGATGTAATAAAATTAGTAATTGATAAAAAAAATGATGTGAGTGGTGGGCCCATATGCGAATAAAAAAAAAATTCGCTACCAAAACAGTTTATTAACTTCGTTTTTGTTTAAACAAAGTCCATAGCTCAAATTGTTATCAATAACCTTGCTTGTGAAATGCTAATGATATTTGTAGACAATTGTTGTGACCTGAAAATTCGTGGTTACTGCAAGATTAACCCTTATAAAGAGGTGCCAAATGTCCCTTATACTTTGACGAAAAACATTTTATTCAAAATGGTAGAGGGGAAGAAAAGGAACAATCTTCACTCTTCATTGCTTATGACAAGTATAATTTCAACAACAAATCTTCAGCCCTTACGAGGTATAAATATTCATTCATTTTAAAATGAATACTTTCTTACTAATTACTAATTAGCATTTGCTAAGTGCTTTTTATATGGCCAAATTGTAACAACGAAAGATACAAAACTGTTCAACTATTGGATCTGTATCTGTGGAATGTCAAAATTTTAAAAAAATCAGATCTGAGAAAATGAATGGGATGGAAGCGAAGCATGATGATCTAGATTTCACTGTGTTTGATTTATCCATGTGACAATGCAATAGAGCAGTATCTGATTTTACATGTGCTGGTCCACTGTATGAGTATTGAAATTGGCATTGTAGTAAGTGATGTTTCACATGGTGAAATAAGAGATTTAGAAGTTCAATTCTCATCTACACATAAAACCAATTGATGTCTTGATCTGATGATAAAAAGCTATCATCAAAAGCGAATGTCACAAGTTGAAAGTAAAAAATAAATAAATAAAATAAAAGTTCCAAGGAACAGAGGGAAATGCCCTTGTCTCTTCGACTTGGGAGTGAATAATATGCATAAAAAGTGGAAACCAAAATGGTGTGTTCTAAACTACTGGGGGGTTTTAACAATTCAATAATCAGGGTAATAAATGCAGATTATATTAACTTATATTTACTGAGGAAGAGAGAACAATTTTACATCTTAGTTATTTTACATTATTATGCCACTTACAATAATTTAGTATCACCTTTTAAGATCCTAATAAGACATGTGGACCAAGCATTGAGGTCAAAATTGCATGCTACCATTGTGCAAGTACTACACCCATCTGCATTTCCTTTTCCCTCTCTTTGTATGTCATCTGCATTTTTCATAAGAAAAATGTACTCAGTCTTAGTAAAATACACTGTAGGAGTTGGGAGAAGAACAGAGGGAGAGAGAACATGAAATTCTGACAACACAAGTTAAAAAGAAATAGTGGGATAAGCCAGAAAGCCACCTTTGAAAAAAGAAAATAGAAAAATTAATAGAAAGCTTGTAATATGAAATAGCAGTTAGATCCTTACCTATATACAGGAATGCCTGCAAAACACATCAAATAGCTTTGTAACTCAAAATTGAGACTTTGACAAGGTAGGAGTCAGCTTCAAACTAATATCACCATAAGGTTCTTCTTGTTGTACATCCACAAGTCCATAACTCTTCAAAACCTGTAATTCACCATGACAATCACCTATCTTTACCGTGCCTTACAAACAATTAAGAATATAAATAAATCCTGTTTAAAAAGAAATTCATAGTTCAACACAGTGCACATTTTGGCATGAATCAAATCATATAATGTCACACTATTAGCAATCAACCACCTGAGGACATAATGAGTGTTCAACATAAAAAAAAATGGTCAAATGGAAAAAAAACTACCCAGCAAAGGACAGCCAGATGCATGTTTTAATACTTCAGCATTCAAGCCTGAGACTGGAGGAAATAAGCTAATACCCCCTGGAAATTTAAAACGAGATCACTATAATTGATTAATAACTATCCATGCATCCCCCTCTATGCATTAACAAAGTCCAATATTTACCATGTGACAGTAGAAACAGCAGGATAAGCAGATAACTAATAAACTCACAGTTCCACAAACTCAAGACAAGAAAATGAAGGACAAAGAAAGATTCTTTTCACTAATTCATTAGTAACTGTCAAGTTTGAAACACAAGAAACTAACCAAACCCTTAAACTATAAGACACTTAAACACAGGCTCATGTTGCTGCAACCCAGAAAAAATTAAGTTTTTCTCCTTAATTATCTTTAAGGATGACGTTTTCCTTATAGATATCTTGCAAAGATATGGCTACATGGAAAATGGTTCAGAAACTTACCAGAGTCTCAAAGAACATTCGAGCACATAGCTTTCTGGTTTTTCCTTCTAAAATCTTATTTAAACTGAGATCTCCAGATAGGCCTTCTGAGATTGGGTCAATTGGAGAATGTCTTTTTAAATACTGAGCCACAGCCCTGCACGCGAATAACATATAAGATATTACTTATCCACTAAAATGTAGTTAACAAGCTAACAAATTTTTATATTTAAAATACCTGGTTCTCACAGACAATGAGTCAACTATTCCTGTAGCTTGAGATCCTGCAATAAGCATAGACATGTTGTCAACACATATCATACAAAAGTATAATTCATAGAATTTGACAACCTAGTTTGATCATAATTTCACATAAGTAACTGAGAGAAACACTCAATTTATAGAATCACCAAAATCAAAGATCAATATAAAACGTTACTTGGCTTACCTGTTGGCGTATTGTTATCTGCCTCCAGAAAATAAAGGTCCTATGATGAAACAATGCAAAGAGTCAGATTATTGTTACCTTACTGTTTAAACAGAACTACTTAATTTCTTTTTAAGGGACGGAATGAGGGAAACGTGATTAACTTAAAAGGAGATATAAATAGCTTCAACTACTTGAACATTATGCAGTAAGCAGTTAACAGAGTGGGAAACATGATCAACTTAAAAGCAAGAATATTTATCAGATAACAAGATTTCCATAAAAAATATATATATTAATAATAATAAATTAAAAAAAAAAAACATGATGCATGAGGACTTACATCTAATTCTGCAGAATTCATTAAATCAGGAATATCTGAAAGAGCAGTGTTTTCAAAACCTAGTCGCTCCTCTAAAAATGTCATTGGGGTTTCCAGCTCAGACCTACGTGTGCCAGTGGATGCTGCAAGGTCTGGTGTTGGCAGTAATTCAGTCTCAATGGTTACATGAGTAAAATCATCTCCTCTAAGAGTTGAAGCCATGGATCTAGCTGGAGTAGGCGCAAATTCATTTAAGAAATTGCTGCCATCTTGGCTTTCAACATTTCGAGGACGTTCCATTTCCATGTCAATGTCAGGTTCAGGAACAGGAGATTGAGCAACCGGCTCTAGGACAGCTTCAGTTGTGTGAGCAGGAGATTGTGCAACCCTCAACTCTGGGGGATGGTCCGTTGTTGAAGCAGGAGATGATGCAACCCTGGGATCTGGAAAATCTTCCTCAGATAAAACCAAATGAGGCTTGGTAAATATGCAGTCCTTCTTGTATATATTACAAATATCCATAGATAACCCTGCAGATAGATGCCCAATTAATCAGAAATGTATTCCTTAAAATAGATCCCTAATGCAACAGAAAAACGGCTAAGGGAAAGGTCCACTTACCAGTTAATGAAGGCTGATCAAAAATTTGTTCCTTTCTACGAACATTGTTCAACTTCCACATACCCAAAGCAGAGCAAGGGACATCCCTCTTCTTACGCAATAAATCACTATAATCTTCAAGCGACTTTTTCATAAATCTACAAAGTCAAAATCTGTATCAATAAACTAGTACCAGAAGGAAAAAATAAAACAACTTTACAAAATATATGACCAACCGTACTTATTATTCAACACTGTCGCCTTATCAAAATGCTGCTTTCTCTTCCTTGGTCTTGCTTTTGGTTGCTGAACAGGAGGAGTTGATCGAATAATGCCAAGTCCAGGAGAAATATCACCTGCCACAAACATAAAGACAACCTTCAGATGCGAAACAAGCTAGGATCTTTTAAGCCTCACATCCCATGTATAGAACCAATTATGAGAAAATTGAACTCACCAAATGCAACACGTGTATCAAGATTCTCAAGACCCTGTTCAGAGGCAGCAGAATTTGGTGGTTCTGAATGTTGCTGAAATGGTAAAGACTTCTCCCCAGACATTAAATTTTCTTCCGTGATTGGAGAGAGTATGTCCTTCTCATTCGCAATTTCGTTTAAAGATCTGTTTGTTTCAACTGTGTTGTCCCCATGATCTGGCAACACTGGAGGAAGGTTTTCTAGGCCAAAATCATGACCAGCATCACGCAGTATTTCCATCTCTGGAATATCTTGAGAGATATTGTCATCTGAAAGCCTAGTGTCAAGTGTTTCTGTCTGATTACTTGGACCAGCATCTTGAAAGTTTGCATCATGTTGAAGATTTTGTGGAGTCCTGTCATCACTAAGGCTTGCATTTAGTGCTTCCTTCTGATTACTTGGACTAGGTTCTTCAAAACCCTTAGCCAGAGGTGGTGCAGGAATGCTGTAAATTAGCAAGACCAAACATTATTATACTGTTTCCTCGTGGAAAACAAAGTATAGAAAACAGACTTGAATATAACTTAGAAACATACTCTTCCTCCATCAACCTAACATCCAAATTGGGAACCACTTCTACACTTGACGAATCCATCATTACAATATCCTAAACAGATCAGAAGCTTCTGTTGGTGAAATTGCAATTGAATAACTCAGAATTGACCCAACAATAAGATGATGCAATCATAGCAAAAATTGACATACAAGAATAATAGAATCCAACCTCATCAAAAGTTATGGCAACATAAACCTCTCCTCCAGTAGGAATTTGATCTGGGGCATGATAATTTACGAGTGTTCAGGCATAAAATATTTGAAAAAGTAAATAACTAAAAAGAAAACAAATGCAGAGAATGGAAATTTCAAAAAGCTGTCCATGTCAATAACCTGCTAACGTAATCTCCTCTAGACTCTTGAGGTGATCATCCTTGGCCCTGAGAAACATAATCCAAGTGTCACATAAAGATTTCAGAGTAGAGCAACAAAAAAAAAGGTGAAAGAGAAATTTCAAAGAACTTTACCCCTCATAATGCGTCTCATCATTCAATTCCAAAGCATCAAGGTCAAATGTTTCTGGCAAAGTGATCGATTGAACCGGTGCCTTTCTTGCATCCTCCGGCAAATTAAGATTTATAGAATCAAAGGCCTTTCTTAACAAATTCAAAGCAAGATGACAATCATGGTACAGATAATCCACTTTCTTTGAATATATCCGAACAACGCCCAAAAGAAGGTGGCCCGACATTCTCAGTGCAATGGGAACTTCCGGAAACATGATTCGATCTAAAAGAGACACATTCAAACACAATGTGTCAACCACATTGTTAATATGAACTATTGACAACATAACATGAACTAAAGTAAATTTGATAAATTTAAATTACCCAACAAAGAAAGTTGACAACTTGATCTACAGGACACTTTAAATAAATAAATATCAAACAGAAAGCAAGGCAATTTTGATTGAAATTGAGCACCCCAACACAGCAAATTTTACAATTTCATAAAAAAATCAATCTTTAAATTTTTTTTTTTTTTTAATTTAAGAATCCCAAAATCACAGCCAACAATTCTCAATTCATTGTACCATGTAGTTAACATGAACTATTGACAACATAACATATCCAGACCGAACTACATTTATCAATGAACTACATTTACACCCCTATAAAACAGAAAACTAAAGCAAATTTGATAAATTTAAAATACCCAACATAGAAAGTTGACAACTTGATCTAAATCAATCATCAAATCAAGCACGCAAATGGGTATTCGATAATACATTCCCCTATAAAACACTGCAATATATAAAATGAATAAATAAATATCAAACAAAAAACAAGTCAATTTTGATTATAAATTAAGCACCCCAACAAAGCAAATTTTACAAGTTCACCAAAAACCAATCTTTAAATTTAAAAAAAAAAAAAAAAAAAAGGTGCAACCTTTGATTACAACATTAAAATTTTACTGTCAGCAAAAAACAAAAACCAACCCAAAATCAAATTCACATCGTATTTGAACAAAAACCCATCAAAATTTACCATTTTTACTGATTCAACACACACAAAAAACCAAAAAAAAAAAAAGTTATGATCTTTAGAGAGAGGAGAACGGACCAACAGTGTAGGAGATATCGGTGGAGGTGTAGTGAGACTTTTTGAGGCGGTGCTGTAGATGAGCGGCGAACCACACTGTTCCCAGTGGCCCTTTTCGCGCCAAAAAAGTCTGTGAGTAAAACATTCTTCTTCTTCTTCTTCTTCTTCTTCTTCGATTTGATTTTTTGATTGTTAGATTGATAGATACAGAGGGAGAGAGTTCTAGAGAGAGAGAGAGAGAGAGAGGGGTTTGGGTTTTTATATATATTTGAGGTTTTTCTGAGTTTGGAAGGTTGAAACGTTTCGATTTTATTTTTTCAATTGGAGCGGGAATCGAAGAGCGGCGCGAAACTGAAAGCGTACGAGGGAATTTTTCCTAGTTTTGTTTTGTGTGAATTTACGGGAAGGGTCGTGGTGGTGTGAGGGATTTACGAGAAGTGCCATTGGTTTTGATGGGTTCTGGGCTGGGGTGTTGGGCTTTGTATAATTTTGTTGTAAGGATTTAGGAATATTTCTTTGTTTGAAATTAGAGGTTTGACTAAATTAAAAGAAAATGTAAAACAATATTTTGGTCTCTAAATTTTATCAAAATTTTGTTTTTATATCTTTAAATTTTAAAAAGTTCTTCTTTCTTCTCTAAGTAGAGAGGTTGTTTTTTTTTTTTTTTTTTTTTTTTTTCAGAGACAAAAATAAGAATGAAAAAAGAAATTTAGAAATATAAAACATTTTCAGTAATTTAGGGATGAAAGACGAAATTATAATAGTATTTTTCCCTAAATACAAAAAGAAGGAAAACAAAAAAAAAACATTTCCCCCCCTTCATGTCTGGGATAAATCACAAGCCCAAAATAATGAAATATGACTAGAGGACTTCTTGGGTTTCTTCTTTTTCTCTTTCATTCTTATCCATTGTTTTAAAATGACGTAATTCTTATTTACTAACGGTGAATATGATCGATGGGATTATGGAATCATAGAATATGCGAAATTATAATAACTATAGAAGATGCTCAACTATATGACACATTCTTACATATAATTTAGATTTAAAAAAAAAACAATAAAATTCAATCTATAATAAGTTGCTAACATCCACAATCTTATATGATATCCAAAAGTAAAGCTCCAAGTGCATAATATATTGGGTTTTGTGGAGCCTACTTGTATTTGATTCAGATGATAACCTGACTCAATATAAAAGTGCTACGATTTTCTATAGGAATTTTTTTTCCTAAGATTTAGTCCATGGAGCGAAGGCTTGGGCACTGGACAAAAAAAATTGTTGTTTAGAGATTAGGGTTTTGTGTGTTGTGTTGAGAGAGAAAAAACTGTATTGCCACATTTTGTATTTTTTTTCTTGTAAATAGTGAAATCACAATATTGTCTTGTATAATTGTTTTCTTTGTTGCATATTTTTCTCTATTTTTTCTACATCTCACAGATTTGAGAACTTCGTGTATATTCCATACATAATATAGGTTTTAAAACAACATAAAAAGTTAAGGAATATAGTATAAAAATGACAAATGAAAAAGGAAGTCGCTTCTATATCTTTAACAATGAGTTAATGGCACTAATTAGAAGGGAACGCCGCGTAAAATACTAAAATGGATCAATAAGAAAGTAAGGCATCACTTTGTCCAGGGAAAATGAGTATACTCAAGGTGGAGAAAGTGTTTTTGGGCATGGTTTGCAATTTGTGTCATGCTCTTTGTCAAAACACAGTGCATTGTAATGTTTTTTAAAAATTTATTTATTTATTTATATAAACTAATTTTTTTGATGTAAGGTTAGGAATTTTATTATTTTGGTAAACCGTACAAATGAGATTATAAATAATTTGTAAGTCCTATAAAAAATATAATAATAATAATAATAAATAAATAAGAAGCTCTATGCTTCTTCCAATTAAACAACAAAATCGTCAACATTTATAGCCTACTTAGCTAGATATTGTTTGATCTTGTTATGCATGCCGCGTTAACTTAATTTGTTGAGGACTTGTTTTAAAGGTACAATGTAAATGGAGGGGTTTTGCATAATGCAAAAATGCTATTGCTCATAAAGTGTTCGGCAGGGACGGCTGAATCTATAGGCCATTTAGGCCACCGCCTAAGGCCCCCACTTGTAAGAAGGCCTCCAATAGTACTAATATATTATATAATGTTGCTTTTTCATCTAAAATAAAATTATAAAAAAAAAAAAAAGAACAAAAAAGAGTAAGGCCCGCACAAATTATTTAAGCCTCTAATTGAAAATTGAGAAGAAACAAATTATTTCTAACAATTTCTCATAAAACAAAAAAGCTGAAATAACATGAAGTCCAATCAAATCAACAAACCTTTAGCTTTCTCAAAAAAAAAAAAAAAAAAAAAAAAAAAAAAAAAAAAACCACCACATCCAAGTATCCTCTAGATCAAACCTTTGTACCACATTTTATTAAAAAAACCCATGTTTATTACTTGAAACGTAGAGAGGGAGAGAAAGAAAGACATTGATTTTCTCAATATACAAGTAACAAAATGCAAAAGAAAATATAACAAAAGGCAAAAAAAAAAGAAAGAATAAACAAGTAACAAAAGGCAAAAAACAAAAAAAAGAAGAAAAAAACACACTCTCTCTCTTCATCTTGATTCTAAAAAAAAACTCAAACACTCTCTCTCCGTCTTAATTCTAAAAAAAACACTCTTTTTAGTTGGCTTACTCATCAATTGGTGTTGGCAAAACTTGGTATGTTCACAGATCTTCATTTCAGGTTCATTTTTTTGCTTTCTCTTCTCTTTGCCTCTTTGGTCTTCTTCATGGAATTATCTTTGTTGCTAGGTTTCATTCCCTTTTTTTGCTTAACTTTTGTTGTTCTCTTTACTCTTTTTTGTATATACTCTTAAATCTTGATTTCTTTAGTATTTTCTAGAAGATTATGGAATGGAACCCACTTAAAGCATTGATCCTAGTCCTACACGTTGTTGTTGTTGTTGTTGTTTTTTTTTTTTTTTTTTTTTAATTTTTAAAATCAGATTTAGTGGTCTGAATGGATAGTGGGCTGGTCTCAGTGGATCAAGTTTAGTCCTACAAGTTTTGCTCAAAAAAAAAAAAAAAACAGGTTTATTGCTACAATCCTACACAAAAAAGAGTATTGATAACAAAATTATAAATTTAGAATAATTACTTTGTATTAATATTAATTTTAATTTATTTGTGTAGGTTTAAAGTGTAAAGTAATTATATTAAATAAAGCTGCAATTGTACTTTTGCTAAATCAGGTTCTATTGTTTTATACATTAAATTTATATTATTCTAGTTAAATTATAATTTTTTTATTATAAATTGTGTTTCATTTATTCATAAATATTTTTTAATTACAAATCTCTACTAGAAAATATCTATTTGGATATGAAAAACTAATAAAAAAAAATAATAAAAAAAAGAGACAAAGAGAAGAACTAATTGTGTCTCAAAAAGGAGCTATGGACAAATTTATTACTAGTAAAAAACAAAATCTTGAATGTTTTCTCACACATGAAACTTATTCTGATATCGATGGCTTAAATTTATTTTCAGAATTAAAAGCTTTAAAAGAAGTTTTGCAAATAAATGAAAACGCTCCAATTAATGTACTAAATTATATAAAGAGGCTAGAATCTTTTCCAAATACATGTATTGCTTTCAGAATATTACTAATTATATTTGTTACAGTTGCATCTACAAGAAGCGTTTTGGCTTTCTTCTTTTTTCTCTTTCGTTCTTGTTCTCCACTTTAAACGGAAGTGTCTTAAAAAAACGCAATTCCCTATTCACTAATGGTAAACAAGATGTCCATAGTCATGACTTATGATGATCAATGGAATTATGAAATTGGAATATGTGAAACGAGTCATATATAAATTATAAATAATAAGATTTATAAAAGAATCTCAACTATATGACACATTCACACATATAATATAATCTAGATAAAAACAATAAAATTCAATCTATAATAAATTGTTAACATCCACATTCATCTATGATATCCAAAAGTAAAGGCTCTTATAAGTGCATAATATAGGTCTTAAAATAACATAAAAATTTAAGACTACGGCATATTATATAAAAGCAACAAATGAAAAAGGAAGTTCCTTCTATATCTTCAATGATGAAACTTATTAGAAGGGTATGCAAAGTAAGATGGATGAATAGGAAACGCATCACTCTGCATAGGAAGATGGGTAGCCGATGCAATTGGAGACATGGGTGCATCTTTGGAAGTTGAGGCCTTGCTTGGTCCAAAGGAGTATGTTACATTTTCTTGGGCATGAATTTTCTCGAGGCGGAGAAAGTATTTTTGGGCATGACTTGCAATTTGTGTGTTGTTCTTTGTCGAAACATGTCTTGCAATGCTTTTCCAGTCTCCTTTACCATATATCTTTAAACCCTCTTCGAACCTCCTGTTTATAGAGATTGAGGAATTAAGAACCAAAAAAAAAAAAAAAAAATAGAGTTTCATTCATTCCCATGAAAGTATGATGCATGAGATGTACAAGTACACGTATCAAAGTAGAGCCAGACAACACATATCAAAGTAAAATTAACAACAAAATTTTTATCAATATTACGTTAATTGAGTTCTAAAAAGAATAAATATTTCCTTAGACAACATAGCTAATAACAAATTTCGTACTAGTATGCCAACCCACAAATTTCGACCAATCACGTATGATCAAAGGGTTTTTTATTTTCTGTTTACTATATATTTTTAAATAAAGATCATATTGTTTTCACGTATATTGATATACATACCTTAGGGAAAAAAAGAAGGAGAAAAAATATATATATTTACAGATATATATATTTTATTTATCATGTATTAAACGCTAGACCACCTTCTATTGAAGGGAGAGAAAATAATATCTATCATGCATGGTTTAGGGTTCACTCCATCATGTAAACAAGTCCAAAACATACATATGGATTTAAATTCTCTACATACTATCTACAAATCTGAATAAGTGTTCAAAATTCACTTATTCAAAGGAAAACATGCTAGATCTAAGTCTTGATAAAAAGAATGTATATTATATATATGAACAGATTCACACTAATGATAGTGTAACAAAAACAAGGACAAATAAAAGTAAAAGTTTTTGATACATACTCATGTTCTTCTTTGGTCCATTGATCCCCCATTCCTCTTTTCTTCTTGGGTTTTTCCTCCACAGCAGGTGCTACTTCTTTTCCTTTTTTCTTCTTATTGGGTATTTCTTCAACAATTTCACCAATTTCACTGTTCCCATAGCTAGGTACCTCAATGAAACTTGGCCTATGCCTTATAAATACTCCTTCAATTAACGACCCGTAGTGTTCCTTAATATCTAGTATACTTTTCGATGGTAGCTCACGAGCAATTTTCTCGAAAATATGTGGACAATCAAGAGGAATTTCTTTGATCAATTCCTCAAATTTCTTATTCTCTTCAGGACTCCACACAGCTCGTGGTGGTGATTTGAGATTGTAACGAAGATCTGAAGAAAGCAATGAATTCATGGTGACAAACAAAAATATAAGAATAAAGGGCTAGTGTATGGTATTGGTACGTAGTTGTACTAGAAGAGGAGGTTATTCTTATATAGAGGCTCGGTTATGGTTTGGGTTTACATGTCCTATTCAGACAAGGATTTAGGGTTTACTTTGCAGTCAAATAACTCCTAGTCAGATAAGGATTACGTTAAGGAAGTGTTGGCATGCATGCAAAAAGATCAAAATTTACGTTTCTTATATTGCCACCGCCATTGAAGCCATAGCCCAAACCCATAAATTATTATTATTATTATTTTATTAATAAATCAATAAAAGGAAAATTTTGTGTAAGAATTTAACAAAAATTTTTTAATTACGTTAGATTTTCCAAAATAATAATAATTAATAATACTACTACTACTACTACTAGGTAATGTAATTTTTTATGGAAAACAAATCTGTTATAGATTATCACTTAATCAACGACACGGCAGTTAAAATTTTTGCCATGTTTAATTTGTAGGTTTTCTTTAAATTAATTTTATCCTCATGGTGTGCCATGCCCACCAAATTGGGATATTATAATTAAGGGTAGCAAAATTTCATACGACTTACCAAAAGACACAAAATTAGTAGGTTATAGGCTTAACAAATTGGTGTCATATTCGAGTTGACACAACTAACCTGTTTTGTAAATGTATTATGTTCGTGTCCAACTGACGAAACCCATTTGATTTGTTTAATCCGTTTAATTAAATCTTATTTGATCAAAATACCCTTTTAATAATTCTAAACATATAAACTTATTAGTTGTCGTAGTTTATTTTATTTGACAAATTGTAATTGATTATTTGTGATGTTGAGAAATTTTTATTTTTGAATTATTATCTATGATGCAGTTACTATGTTAATTATATTTTTTAATTTTTTTTGTCAAATTGCCATGTGAATTAGTTGGCAGTCCAAGAAAAGAATTCCTAGCCGAAAAAGGATTTATTTAAAAAGTGTTCTGACGCGGTGACATGCATTGACATAAAACTACAATTCCTAGCCGAAGGATTTCATTAAAGAAGAGAAGGAAGGTGATTCCTACTTTTTTCAATTTTGAAAATTTGACTAGTTAATTTATAAAATGTTCTCCTGATTTGCATCTAAAGGGAACTTTACATGAAAATTTGGGCACATAATCATCAGTGACTCTGCAAGTTCTTTCTTCACAACACTTGATGTGAGGAACTGGTTACAATCCAAGTTGACTAAGTGATGAGATGCTGGTAGGTGGAGAAGAGCAAGTGGTGTCAATGAGTTCTTAATCAACCTGACCTGCTTATAGTTATATGTATTAGGTTGAGGGTGCAATAACAGATTCAAGCCTTATTGGGTTTGGGACCTTGGGTGCATGTGTAGCTTACCAATAATTAAAAAGATAAAAATTATTATATTTTTTTAACTAAAAATGTGAGTTAAAAACATGATTTCAATTTAAAAAATGTGTATAACAAATGTATGCGTAGCAAGTTGTGTGTAACACACACTACACTAATTTAAAATATTTAGAGCATATTTGGTAAGAAATTTCTAGTAACGCAGTTTAAATGTTGTGGAGATACATATGGGTGAAAAAGTATTGTGAAAATATGTGTTGTAGTGTTTAAATAACAAAAATTATTGTTTAAATAACAGTACCAAACAGACCCTTAATTAGTTGGACTACCTTATGCTGATCATAAATTCAGTTGTTATTCGGCTTGGGAGTAGATTAGGGTGAAGTATCTTAAGGTTAGGGGCCGTTTGGTAGGGTATTTTAAACAACAGTTTTTAATGTTTAACAACATAAACGTATTTTCACACACTTTTTCATCCGCACGTATTTCTAAAAAATACAAATAACGTTACTAGAACAACATTACCAAACACCCCAGATGTGAAGAATCTGGTTTTCAAAACACATTTCCCAAAGCATGCTTTAATTTGCTAGCTTGCCATTCAACATAGACTCTCAACTAAGGACAAGCTAGTTAATGGGGGTTATAAGGGTGGAGTAATTTTTAGGTTTTATCAGAGCATATAGAATAATATTCTATACTATAGATGTGGGAGGAGGGAGTGTCTACAAATTTTCATATGAGGGTGATGACGTGATGTACCTTTGAACCTTATGCAAGAACAGATTGAAATTGAGGGAACATTTCTCTTTTGATTGCTTTCACTCAAAGGATAAGGGAAGTCATTTTCAGAAAATGTTTGCGTAGTAGAAGTTGTTGGGAATTGGGATAAGTGTCTTGTGCTATTAAAATGCTGAAAGTCAAAAGTCTAAGATAGCTTGGCAAACAGTTGATTATCACAAGAATACTAGGATATATATACTAAGATTCTGGGGGATAGTCAAAATTGTGTTTGATCTCTTAAAGGTCGTTGTTAATAATGTTTGGGGTTGCGTAGCATGTTTTAGAAATGTGAAGAATTCTATCTTAAATAAAGCTATCTGTAGTTTATGGAGGATTATCCCTATGTCCATTTTGTTATCATGTTTAGTTTGCCTTGCTTAGCTTGGTTCTTTTATGATGTTTGATCTTTAGGCTCTTTTAGCTAGACAGCTAGTGCTGCTTCAGTGCTTCTTGTAGTTTATTTAATTGAGTCATTGAATATATGTAGGAGTCTGCAATCAATTCACCAACCTGCCAAAACAGATCCAATTCAACTTAACCTGTCGAGTTCAGTCATAAGATTTATAAATTTGTCTAACCCGACTTAATTAAATCATCAAAAACAACCAAAATCCTGCATTAAGAAAAATTTTAAAAAGGAAAATTACTGGTTAAACGACTTGTAGCAATCCCATTACCCAATTACACCACTTCCCAAAACCCCACGTTTAAAATTCCTCTCTAATTCAGCAATAATAATATTATAATCACCCATTATTACAAATACATGCCTTTCGTGTACCTTAATCACACGCATACAAAATCGCACAATCCCAAGAATCTCCACCTGATATCACACAAAATCGCCACGCGTACACCCAATTCCAATTTCAAGTATATACGTCGCGTGTACACATATCACACGCAAACCAAACTCCCCTCCACCATTTAACACGAATCTCCATGGCACAGTGGCTAACGTGCGCTGCTGGTCCGCAAAAAGTCAACCACGTGTAAGAGTAGATAAACACAATAAAAATAAATTTGTTAACTCAAATATTAGAAAAAAATATTGTACTGTATTGTACTTATATTTATTATTATTATTTTTTTTTTTTTTGTGTATGTAACATTGGTCCGCTACTCACACACAGTGTCACCCGTTCAATAAAGTAGGATGTAGGTACAAAAATTTTGACAAAATCTAGGAAATCTTTCACCATGGAGTTTGTTAGTAGTAGCTAAAAAAATAATGTCAATAATGAGTCTAAATGAGAACTAAAAATAGTTTGTCAAATTGTGTGTCTATAACATTGGCTTACTTGCACACACACTTTTTTTTAGAGAGTTTCAACTTATGGCTTTCGCTTATGACAATAGCTCTTTTATTATTAGACCAAGACATCAGTCAATTTTTGGTGTAAGTGGAGATTGAAATCTAAATTTCTTATTCAACTATCAGAGATTTTACTAGTTGAGCTAATTCTGATAGTTGTCAAACACAAAATTTTTTCACAACTACAAATGTGATAGATTGTTAGTAGTGAATAAAAAAATGATGTTAGTGTTGAGTCCAGATGAGAATGAGTAAATACTTGTTAACTCAACTGTTGCCATTTTTTTTTATGCTTGAATTACTTTTCATTAAATTTCAGTGATGACTTGTGTTTAAATGATTTAAGTTAAATGAGAAACATTAACAATTGCCTTAAGTGAACCATTTAAGAAAGTTTTTATGAAATAAGAAAAAAATAATTAATGTTTTGATAATTTTTTTTATTTTTTATAAAAGTGATGTCAAAAATTTTCTAAAATGATTTGTTAATAATTACTCTAAGGGGGCACTCGTTAGCAGTACCTTAAATTAAAAACCATACTTGATCAATCAGTTCAATCGAGAAACAAACCCAAAATTGATTTAATCTACTCTAACCTAATCTAAGTGTATATATAAGTGAAACTCCATTCTGAAGACTTAAATTCCGATCTTTAACCCTCACACTCCATAAACACTTATACTTGTAGAGTAATTATCACGACACTAATTGTTTTATATTTATTTTTATTTTTTTCAGATTCTTTAACGGCTTATGACTTTATGTTTTTAAAACCATAAGGGTAAATTACAACTTACCTATGTGTAGTTTGACCAAAATTTAAGTTGTTTACCTATAACTTGAAATTTGACACTTTACCTATTTAAGGTTAGTTCAGTTAGAGTCCTATAATCACATCAGTTAAAAATAAAACTAAATATGTAATTTTGTTTCACTTTTATATTTTCTTCCAAAAACACATAAAAATATAAGATTCAATAAGATTAAAAATAATCCAACAGAAACAATTATATTATGAGATTTCAAAACACAAATAAGCAATTTAAATTTTGCGCAAGCCAAGTAATTGTAATTTGCCCCAAATCATAAATTTAACCAAAAGAAAACGCTAACGTGCGCCGAGGGTCCCACTTAAATACTCAAACATAAAAGCACCAAAAAAGCAAAAAAGAAACCCAACTCACTTTCTCTCCCGCCATCCCAAACTCTCTCACCCAAAAAAAAAAAAAAAAAAAACTTTTTGATATATTTTTTTTAACGGAATGGAGCTACCGGTGATCGATCTGAAAGAATATCTGGCGTTTCTAAACGGAGATCCGTCGACGGAGAAACCCGGACCCGAAGTTGTCGGGCTATGCAAGGAAGTGAGTCGGGTATTGAGAGAAACCGGGGCGCTGTTGGTGAAGGATCCGCGATGTACGGTGGAGGATAACGATCGGTTCATAGATATGATGGAGAAGTACTTCGAGAGACCCGTGGACTTCAAGCGCCAGCAGGAGCGTCCCGCTTTGCATTACCAGGTTCGGTTCGTCTCTTTTCTTTTGTTTTGTTTGGTTGCGAAGATAATTTGATTCCAGAATATGGATAGTTAGTTCCGGAGTTTAGCTGTTTGGTTGGTGAGAAAATGTGAGAAAAAAAAAAGAAAAAGAGAAAAGTTTTGGTCTTTACTTAAGTTCTTAGGAAGTTTATTGTTAATTTTAAATGAACGGTTTGGATTAAGTTAAATAAATGTTAAAAAAAAGTGTAAATTAAAATTTTTTTTAATGCTGATGTGGCACGGACACCAAATCAGACTTATTGGTGTTTGATTGATTTTGTCTGAATTTTTTGATTGTAATTGATGCTATGTACATAGATGTCAATTTTTTTTTAAATTTTTTTTTATTTCCATAAATATATTATTATGTACTTGTTATAATTTGTTTTCCTTATTTGATTTATTTTCTTTCCATATGTAATTTCATTATGCATATTTATATATGGGAAATGCTAAATCTTAGTAATTTAAAAAGGCTTATAAATTGAGGTTATAATGAATGTGATTAGTGCCATTTTAATAATATAATAATTAAATTTCTGAATTACTCTTTTTTTTTTTTTTGGTTAATTAGTGACACATTGATTTATGCAATAAAATTCATAGCAAAAAAAATTCATAGCACTTCTATTTCCTGGTTTGGTATCTCGTTTTGAAATTATACTTTTTTCAAACAAAGCCTTGAAGTATATATATATATATATATTTTAAATTCAATATACAATCTTTTAAAATAGCCCTTTTTTTTTTTTTTGGTATAATTCAAATTCTAGTTGAGGAAGGAGGAATTTTTAGTCAAAAAAAGGGAAGGGGGATTCAAATGTTAGATCTCTATGTTGAAACACTAAAAAGTGTTAGTTGAGTTACAAGACTCTTAGAAAAACAGCCCCATTTTCAAAAGGCTAAAAGAGTAACTCTCTTTATTTCCACTATCTAAAAGCATATCCATATCATTTGAGGATACACCTTTAGATTTGTACAATTTAATGCAAAATATGAAATGAATATATTTCGTTGGAGTGGATCATTTTTCCTATATAAAGGACACAAAGTATACTATTGTAAGCAGTTCATGATGAATAAAATTTCAATTGACACATTTTTCAATGGCTTGGGGGTGTTTGGTAGAGTAGTTTGAGTAATGTTGTTTGTAGTTTTTTGAAATACGTGTAGGTAAAAAAGTGTGTGGAAATGTGTGTAATGTTGTTTAAAATGTAAAAATGTGAGTTTGAGATGTAAGACCAAACAGGTCCTTAGTCCTCCCTAAATTTTCCATTGAAACATGATGTGGTAAAATCTAAACAACTTTTTTAATAATGAGTGGTTGAAATATTAAGAACTGAGTTGTGGAGTTACGGTAGGAGTTCTAGAGGATCTCAGGTTGGTTGGAAAATGTGGAGGAAGTGAAAAAGGTAATAATTGTGGTTGTTTAAAATGTTAGTTGGATTTAAAAACCTTGAAAAATTAACCTTTTTTTTTTTTTTTTTTGTTCTGGTTGTTTGCTCGGAAAATTAGAGAAAAGAACAGGAAATTGTATCATAAATGGTAAAAGGTTTATTCAAATTTTAAAAATTAAGTGTTGAACCTTTTGCTGTTGTGGGAATATAGGGTACCAATTAAGTGTGCTCGATATAGTTTACTTGTTGAGGAAATTTAGGCAATGAAAGAGGAAGTTTGGAACTTTGAAAGTGGGGACTGGTAAAACCAATTGTTGGTATCTTTACTTTTATTATTTTGTTTGAATGTTATATAAGATGTGATTAAAACTAATGTTCCATGGCTGTTAAATCAATTTTGCACTTTATACTGTTTTACTGTTTTGAATGAAATGATTGGAATTCTGGAAGTATGTTGGGGGTGAAGACTAGAGGCCTGAAAGACCATAACTGATTAGCAATTAGAGGGCACACTGTACAGTATTTCTGCTTTAATGTGAAGTAGGTCATTAATGGCTTCTTTTGAAAGTTGATTTGTAGAGGAGGTTAAAGATTTGTCTCCCTTCTTTGATTCTTGGAATTAAAGAAAAAGAATGGCATGGCAAGGCAAATGCTCATTAATAGTGAGAAAAAGGTCCTTCATTAGTTGAGTATTGTCTTTCACTAAAGATATATGTACTTGATGCCCCACCCTGTTATAGGCACCAATTTAATATGTAAATTTGCACCAATTTATTAAAATATTGAATTTTTGGCACAAATGGAGATAACAGGTTGGGGTAACACCTGAGGGAGTAGAAGTTCCAAGAAGCCTTGTTGATGGAGAGATGCAAGAGAAGTTAAAAGCAATGCCGAAAGAGTTCCAACCAGCCACTCCTGAAGGACCAGATCGCAAGTGGCGATACATGTGGAGAGTGGGTCCTCGTCCTTCAAACACCCGATTTCAGGTCTCACATTTTTTCTTTTCAAAATTATTTTTATTTTTTTATATAATATGATTTGATTTTGTCCTTTTAATTGTCATCTCTCTTGTGCAGGAACTCAACTCAGAGCCCGTCATACCTGAAGGTTTTCCTGATTGGAAAGATACCATGGATTCATGGGGATATAAAATGATAGCAGCAATAGAAGTAATTCATCAGTGTGGTTCAGTTAAATTGTAAGACTCCTTATGCGTAATTTGTAAAGTTATTGTGTAACAATTTTTTATTTTTTGGGCTCAGGTTGTAGCTGAAATGGCAGCAATTGGGTTTGGCTTGCCAAAGGATGCATTCACTTCTCTTATGAAGCAGGTAATACAAATGGTCAACAGTTACAGTTGTCTCACCGCTTGTGTCTCTTTGTCTGTCTCAAACTCATTGATGCTTGTTATTTTTTCAAAGTAAAAGTGGATGGTAACAAAGAAAGGATCGTTGCTTGTGATTTTGTGAATGATATGATGACACATCTCCTTAAAAATATTTTTCCACTTTCTGTGGGAAAATGCATACTCCTCAAATTTTGTGTTATGGGATGAGCGACATAGGGTCCTCATTAGTCCTTTCCTTTTTGTTCTCCTGTCTCTCGCTCTCTCTCTCTCTCTCTCTCTCTCTCTCATGTTATGCAATTTTGTCTAGTTATCTGGTAATAGCAGATTAAGAGTCTAGAAGTTGCAGATTGAATTTGTCTCTCTCTCTCTCTCTCTCTCTCTCTCTCTCATTTCCCTTGTATAATTCTAATTAATTGCTTTATGCATGGGGGTTTTTCCTAGACCTGTACAAGTTAAGAGATAAAAGAAAAGAAAGAATATAGAGGCAGTGGGGGACATAAATGCCCTAATTTGTAAGGTATCTAAAGGGTTGAAAGAACCATATGCTCCATAAAATTTCTCTTTTCAGCTTATCAAAAAAAAAAACTCTTTTCAGTGCAGTCTATGTTTGAATAAGTACCACAAGCCTTCTTAATTCCCTACTGATATGTGTTTCCAAAGGCTTGGGCAATGATAAATAGGAGAGAAAAAGGAATGGGAAAGATGTGTTGTGTGCATCTCATCTACTAGCCTTTTTCATGCTTTAGCAATTTTTCTTATGCTATTTTTTGTTGGTAATAGTTAAGGCATTGTATGATTCATATTCTTTTTTGTTCCATTATCATGCTTCTATCTTATTAGCTTTATGCACTTTATAACAAGGGCATTTTCCTTTCAAAACCCAGGGACCACATCTTCTTGCTCCTACAGGGAGCGACCTCCAGCGTTATGGCCAGGAAAGTACTGTTTTTGCAGGATATCACTATGACCTTAATTTTCTAACCATTCATGGAAGAAGTAGATTCCCTGGTCTCAACATTTGGCTCAGAAATGGGCAAAAAGTTGAGGTGAAGGTTCCTATAGGATGTCTTCTCATTCAAACAGGAAAACAGGTAATAGTAATGACTGATGTTTGGTGTTTATGTTTGTGAACTAGTATATGGGAAAAGCAATTAAGAGGGAAATTACAAAATTTGAGGCAAGATGTTATAGGGTTACACCATGTCTGGTGTCCTGATGGTAGGAGCTACCTGATTATTGACATTTTTATTTGGGTTGCCTATTACTTGGCTGCTTAAAAAATGAATATATATGTGTGTGTGTGTATCTTGTAATTCAATTGAGTGTGATCATGGAAAGTGTCATGTCATTTATTTGTACAAATAATAGAAAATATATTGTTTATTTACGATATATATTTAAGTAGAAGACAATGTCATCACATATAGGAACTCGTTTGCCTTTACTCTTCAACTTGCTCTTGTTTTCATCACTTCTATCCTTAATTCTTTGGACAAGGATTCAATCAAATTCTCGAGTAGTGCGATTGGCTAGCTATGATATATGCATTTCTAATTTGCAGATTAATTATCTCCCTTTTGCATTTCAATTATGCACAGATAGAATGGTTGACTGCTGGAGACTGCATAGCTGGAATGCATGAAGTAGTTGTCACTGACAGGACGATTGAAGCAATCAATCGAGCAACAGAACAAAATCGCAGCCTATGGAGAGTATCTTCAACGGTTAGTAATCTCAATTATACCAGTATCAGAATTACACCATCGTTGTATTTTCTATGAAGTTGGCATCTTTAGTGATCTCAATGTGAATGACTTTTCTATGTCATGTTTATTTATGACCATTTCTTTTTTGATGTATTATTTTTGACTTCTTTTATCTCTGTTATATATATATATATATATATAGTTGTTTTCCCACATAGCATCAGATGCTGTGTTGAAGCCCTTGGGTCACTTTGCTGAATCACCACTCGCCAGCAAATATCCGTCTATGTGTGCAGGGGAGTTTGTTGAACAGGAGCTTGCAGTTATCAATCTGAAAGGGAACAAAGGAGAGCCTTGATAACTGGTAACAAGTAGTTTCCAAACTGCTTCTTAAGGCTTTCTGGATTGATGAGTTTCAAAAAAGAAGGCTGACATTCTGACAAAATGTAATTTCATTGTTCTATGGACAGAAATCATATTGTTTTATTGTTGTATGGCTAGAAAAACAGATTTGATGGCACATTAGAGCTGTTAATTTCAATAATTTACGTGGTTTTTTCTTGCTAGTAGTTGAAATGTCTTTACATTTACAGAATAAACAAAATAGTCTCCAAAGTAAAATCCACTATTTTCCTTAACGTGCAAGGAAAGTAGGTCTTAATTTGATTTGTGTGCTCATATTTCTAGCTTAATTTGGACAACAAAAACAACTATTTTCTTTTTGGCAACACAAACAAAAACTGCGATTCTTTAAAATGTGACTCCTATTGTTTAGGATTAAATCATCAATGATCATCACAAGAAAACTTACACTATTCCATATCATTCACGGACTCCCCGAAAAGAAAAGTTGTCTAGAATTTTGTAACAATTGGGATCTTGTCTTAATCCAAACAGAGGAAGAGTTCAAGAATAACTACAAATGTGGAATATGGGGAGGAGAAAAATATCATTGCAAGACATTATTCATAAAAAAAAAAGAACCTTCCTAAGATTAAAAGTTCTGTAGTCTATAACTAACATTGTTGCCAAGAGGAGTTATAGAAGAGCTTTGTCTTGGTCATATCAGTGATGAGAAGGTTAGAAGGCATCAAAAGTCAGACAATCCAAGGAACTATTCAATTCCTCATTCTGCCTTTGAGCTTGCCATTCCATGTCTCTGTTTGATGTCTCTGTGATAAAAGCTCCTACCAAATGGGTGGCATCAGCGGATGGCAATGACCATGAAGAAGAAGAAGAAGAAGAAGAAGAAGAAGCCCCATTACATAGCTCGTGAACTCGAGCATGTATTTTCTTCTTATGGTTTTCCAATGACAATGATAATTGTTGAAGATCACGTAGACCAAGCTCTTCAATAGGTGCTTCCCAGATAAGTGTTTGTTGGATCTCTTTCCTCAACTTTTCAATTGCCTCTCCTCGCTCCTTCTCAATTTCCAATTCCTTAAGTTTCATGTTGAGTTCCTTGCTAAGCTCCAGAATTGTAGCCCGTTGGAGAGACTCCACAATACCACCTGTACCAACATTTGTTTGTGGATTTCCACTGACATATTGGTCTATGATTGTGTTAATATCTGGGTTTCCAAAACAGAATGGCTTGCCTGTAAGAGAGAACACAACTATGCTAATTTTTGCACCACATAGTATACAAAGCTCACTTGCACTCTTGAAGAGCCCACTTTTGCGCTTTGAGAATGTAACTTCGCGACAACAATAGTCTGTTATTAACTTGTTTTCGATCTTCTGTCGACCTTTGCTTTTAGCTTTGTTCGTTGACATGATTGAGAACTAAAGAAAACTCAGTCTGGCTGGAAAATATATAATGGTTTGTTGGATTTCAATAAAATGGAATGGAACAGTGATTTATAGGAGAAATGGAATGAAAATTCAGCCTTGCAGAAAATAAAATAATGGCTTGTTGGATTGCAATCAAATGGATTGGAACCGTGATTTTTATAGGAGAAATGGAATGAAAACTCAGCCTTGCAGGAAAATATATAATGGTTTGTTTGAATTTTCAAATGAAATGGAACAGTGATTTATAGGAGAAATCCGGAAATATCTTATTTCAATGAACAAATTAACATTCCTACTAGCCCGAGCATTTATAAACCTTTTGTGTTTCTATTACTAGGCGAATCGCGAAAAACATGAGGCATAAGCATATGTTGTAAAGTGTGATACCTAAAATGCAAAAATCATTGAGAGTGCATTAATGTGCATGGTGGAACATTTTTTCCAAATTGACTTAAAGATTAATAATTAAAAAAAATGTTAGGAAATCTTATAATATGATTTAAATTCTTTTTTATTTTCCATAAAATACATAAATCATCTAATTCTCCCCTGCCCCATATATAAAAAATTGATTTGAAAAATGTTGATTAATATATAGATTATAAAGTAATTGTTACATGGGAATTAAAACATGTAATCGAAATACAATCTGTTTCTCATAATTTTGACCGAATAAATTCGTTACTCTTCGATACTTTTCAGATCTATAAAGCCTGATTTTTTTTTTCTTCTCTCTGTCCGTATGATTTTCTTTATGTTTTCCTTGCTAGACTTGTTAAAATGTGTTAACAATGATTTCATCTATTGATTTTAGTTCACATTTTTGGACAAGTTCATAGATCCAAAGGTCATCTCACTTCCAATTGTGTTAAATTGATTGAGGATTACTCAAATAAATACTTGCCTAATTAAGAGAAGACATTATAGGTAAAAAGCAAAAAAGAAAAAAGAACAAGGAGGGTATAAGTGTTAAAATATTGTTATAATTATCAAAAGAATTAAAGAACAATGAGAAGAGTCAACACAACTTAGTTCAATGGTTACATTTGACCTTCGAAAGTTTGGACTAAAATTGAGATCGATTGTTAGTTCTGGCCAAAGAAAACTTAACGAATTCATCTTATTCCAAACCTTAGGTAATTAAAATGTAATAAATTAAAAAAAATTGTGGGACTAAATTGTGATTGGATCAAACCACTAAGGAATAATTTGTTTGTCTAAAAAATGCAAAATATATATTGCTAATTTGAACGGAATTAAGAGCCTTATAGAGTTATAGTTTAACTAGTTTGCACTTTTTGGTATTTTCAAGATATTCAAAGCTCAAATCTCCTATCTCCTATTATAACTATCAAATTAATAATAATAATAATAATAATAATAATAATAATATAGAACTCAACAGTTTCAATTTAACCCAAATGTTAGAATACAAAAATAACAATTAATTTTTTTTTGGACTAAATTATAATATGATCAAACCATAAATGGGTAAATTATGATCTACCCCATAATTTATTTTCAGCAAAGATTACAGAGATCCAATGGCAATAACCAAGTCCATTAGGTACAGTAAATTTAAACATATATCCACAACCAACAAGAACACTCCACAACCCCAACACAAAAAAAGAAGAAAATGAACAGCTTGTCAGCCTTCTTTATTGTAACATATATAATGCAGATTGATAGAAGCTATCATGCTTCGTTCCCTTTCAGATTAAGAAAGCTAAGCTCCTGTTCCATAAGCTCTCCTGCATAAAGTGGTGGATAGTTGCTGGCAAGTGGTGATTCTGCATTTTTGGACAAGTTCATAGATCCAAAGGTCATCTCACTTCCAATTGTGTTAAATTGATTGAGGATTACTCAAATAAATACTTGCCTAATTAAGAGAAGACATTATAGGTAAAAAGCAAAAAAGAAAAAAGAACAAGGAGGGTATAAGTGTTAAAATATTGTTATAATTATCAAAAGAATTAAAGAACAATGAGAAGAGTCAACACAACTTAGTTCAATGGTTACATTTGACCTTCGAAAGTTTGGACTAAAATTGAGATCGATTGTTAGTTCTGGCCAAAGAAAACTTAACGAATTCATCTTATTCCAAACCTTAGGTAATTAAAATGTAATAAATTAAAAAAAATTGTGGGACTAAATTGTGATTGGATCAAACCACTAAGGAATAATTTGTTTGTCTAAAAAATGCAAAATATATATTGCTAATTTGAACGGAATTAAGAGCCTTATAGAGTTATAGTTTAACTAGTTTGCACTTTTTGGTATTTTCAAGATATTCAAAGCTCAAATCTCCTATCTCCTATTATAACTATCAAATTAATAATAATAATAATAATAATAATAATAATAATATAGAACTCAACAGTTTCAATTTAACCCAAATGTTAGAATACAAAAATAACAATTAATTTTTTTTTGGACTAAATTATAATATGATCAAACCATAAATGGGTAAATTATGATCTACCCCATAATTTATTTTCAGCAAAGATTACAGAGATCCAATGGCAATAACCAAGTCCATTAGGTACAGTAAATTTAAACATATATCCACAACCAACAAGAACACTCCACAACCCCAACACAAAAAAAGAAGAAAATGAACAGCTTGTCAGCCTTCTTTATTGTAACATATATAATGCAGATTGATAGAAGCTATCATGCTTCGTTCCCTTTCAGATTAAGAAAGCTAAGCTCCTGTTCCATAAGCTCTCCTGCATAAAGTGGTGGATAGTTGCTGGCAAGTGGTGATTCTGCAAAGTGGCCCAAGGGCTTCAACACCGCATCTGATGCTATGTGGGAAAAGAACTACATATCACACAAAAGAAACAAAAGAAGAGGTCAAAAATACGTGACGAATGATATTTCGTCACCATCTGTCTTAGGTGACGAAATAAGGACATTTCATGATGAAATTTTTCATCACTATAGTGCCTTATTTGTTGTAGTGAAAAGTCATTCACATTGACAACGATAACAACAGTAAAAATCATGCTAGTTTTATAATATTATGATTGGCTATATTTCTTTAACGGACTAATCAAGATCAGTTACATAAATTTTTTTCCGTTATTATATTCTATTCTATTCGAAATCATATTTTTAACAGAAAGAACTATATGGTAATGATTGGTTGAGATCACTTACAGTTGAGGAGACTCTCCATAGGCTGCGATTTTGTTCCTTTGCTTGTTTGATTGCTTCAATAGTCTTGTCAGTGACAATTACTTCATGCAGGCCAGCCATACAGTCTCCACCAGTCAAATATTCCATCTAGCACATAAAAGCAGTGCAAATGGGATAAAATTAATGTACAAATTAAGAATGCATTACTATAGGCTATAGCTAGCCAGCCGCATTACTTGAGAACTTGATTGAATCCTTATCCAAAGACTTCAGATTCAGGTTAAAAGTGAAAACCAGAGTATTTGTCTTATACTTGAAATATATCATAACAAAAACAACATATTTTCTGCTATTTGCATGACTGAATGATTTCAAATTTGCTATGATTATAAATGATATACAGTTTAATTAAAACAGAACATATTTTTTTTAATGTACATGAGCTAAGTAATAGGAAGCCCCAATAAAATTTGCCAATTATCAGTTAGCTCCCTACCATCATAAGGACATCCGACATGGATGTAACTCCACAATGTCCTATATAAGTGAAGAAGTGATGTTATGATTATTATAAATTTTGTTATATAAACTCTATAAATTAATGTAATTAACGTTGTAGAGAGTGAAATTTTCTACCAATCATAATTGCCACATCAAACCACTAAATTCATGTAGTACATTTAAAACGGTCAATTACAAGACGCCATATGCTACTTAGTGGGTTTCACTGTCATTATTTAGAGGCCAATAGAAATATTCCAAGTGTTTCTAAATAAAAATTATAAAGAAAACCAAAGAGCCTATCACGTTAACACGTGTTAATTTAAATGACATAAGCAGTCTAATTAAAAGCTGCCATGTGTTATTTAAATTAAAATACTTTGGCTAATCACATAATGCCATATGTCTCTTGGAGAACAAGACATAAAGTTCATCCATTTAAATTATGACTAGTGTCATTGCTCATAACCAATCACGTGTGATTATACCTCCCCAAGACTCCTATAAATAGAGACCATTCTCAGTCTTATGGTGGAGATTCATACACATTCAGAAGTCTTGAAGCTCTGTCGGAATCAATCTCCAAAGCCTCCAAGAACTTCAAGAATTTCGCTTTTGAAGACAAAGAACATTCAAAGCAAAATCATTCAAGTCATCCTTCTAGATCTCAAAATTCATTGGAATCAAGCTCAAATGCCTCTATAAACACCAAGAGACTACAATTAGTGAAGTTCTACAGATCTAAGCCCCCAAAATCTCAAAAAACTTTCACTACAAATCTTCGAAAAAGAAGAACATTCGAAGGACATCTATCCAAATCATTCTTACAAGTCTTAAAGCTCTACTGGAATCAAGTTTCAAAGCCTCTAGAAAACTTCAAAGACTTTGATTCATCGAAACTTAATTGGATTCAAGCCATAAAGCCCTCAAAGAACTTTCACCATGAATCTTCGAAGATCAAGAACATTCGAAGAACCTACGAAAAATGCAAAGAACAAGAAATCTCTAACAAGCACACAGCTAGAGATTCATCGCAATTTCATTCCAAAGAGCTTTCAATCCACTTTCCAATCCAAGTGGAGGGCATCTTGAGTTCGAGTCAAGACTACATTGATGCTATACTTGAATTGAAGATTTTTTTTAAGGAGATTGAATTAGAGAATTATTCTATTGTATTAGAATCAAAACATAGAGAATTGTACCTACAAATTCATCAATACCAATTTACACTTGTGAAACATATTCAATTGTTTGATTTCCAAACTTGAGACTTTGGGTTTATAGATGTCTCCTTTAAACAGAAAACAAAAGAGTAATTCAGAAATTTATTCATTAGGTTATTAATATAGTACTAATCACATTCATTGACACATAGATTTGTAATTTAAAAATAAAAAACTAAAATTGATAATAATTTTAACATTTTTCATAACATATTGTGTACTGCTTTGACTCTCTTAATTGCTTTTACAATTAAGTCAGAAGTTTTGTGTAGCAAACTAACTCATAATATGCAACCATGAACACCAAACATCACCCCATTACTACTCATACCTGCTTTCCTGCTTGAACAAGAAGACATCCTTCAGGAATTGCCCCCTCAATTTTTTGCCCATTTTTGAGCCAAAGGTTTAGACCAGGGAATCTACTTTTTCCATGAATGGTGAGAAAATGAGTGTCAAAGTGATATCCTGCAAGCACAGCACCTTCCTGGCCATAACTTTGGAGGTCACTCCCTGTTGGACCAAGAAGATGCGGCGCCTGTATTTTTAAAAGAAAAGGCACTTGTTATAAGTACATATTACTATTATTGCACAATATGGATATGAAAAAGAATATAACTCATACAATGCCTTGCTTAGTCATTACAAAAAAAATTAAAAATTCTAAAGCTTGAAAGAACTTTTACAAGGTTAGTGAAATACTAAAAGAGCCTACAAGAATTCACAACAATTTCATAACATTTCTAAATTAGTCTATTACCTCACAGATGAACCATTTAAAAAAAAAAAAAAATTATAGATTGTGGTGGAAAGTAAGCTAATTTGGGAATGTTGTGAATTTTTATTGTCCCTAGGTTTATTGTTTAATACAATATTCTAGGAATACAATAATGTTGTACTCACTTCTTTCGTATGAATTATAAATCATATTATAAATTTAATTAATAGGATCTATTATTAGTTGCGAAGGAGTACTATGACATTATTAGACTTCCGGAATATTGTATAATTACTTCAATTTGATAAGTTGTGATTAAAGAATTATCACTTTGACACGAATCTATTATTAAGGTTATTTTTATTATGCATCAATTACAATAAATTACATATTAATTATTAAAATTTTGTCTTCTTGATACTGGGAAGGCTAGTAGGCAAGATGCACACTGCATATCTTATCCCTCCATAAAGGACTTTTCACTAGAGCACCAAATCAAGTTGTTCAAATAAAAAAAAAAAAGTTGTCACATTGTCTGAAATATATAATACACGGTCATCTCATTTTCATCAAAAACATGAACAATTATGCAGCTTTCAAAAATCCTCTTTTGTTGCTTTATATCCAGATTTGAAGCAATTTTGCACTATGCTTTAATTTTAGGGAAAATGCAAAAAAGTCCGGTATGGTTTGTCCATAAATCACAAACCCCAAAACTTTGAAGCATGACACATAACCTTCTATGATGTGGACTATATTGTGTTGCTATTATGTGTGAGTTTGGAATAGTTAAAAAAAAAAACTTTTTATATTTTTTTAGTTTATTTGTTTAGGTAAATCTCGCTCTTTTTTTTTTTTTTTTTTTTTTTTATGCTTAATTTTTCTCAGCCAACTTTCCAACAATTAAGAAATAAACTCAAAATAAAAAGTTAATCCAATTTTGAAATCATTTGGGATGATGTGTGATTTATGTGCTTATGGGAATTTATTAGATAATAATGGAGCAAGAAGCATATAAGAGGAAACTTGACGAGATGAGAGTGGATCAATACGTGTTAAATTACCAATTGTTCTAAAAACTTAAATTATTAAGATATGATAAATTTAATCATTTATCCATATATTTCTAACAAATATGGATGGATATGTTGTGGTGGTAGTTGGTGATTTGGGGTTTTGCGTTGGTGGTGACACTGCTTGGTGGATGGAGGCCCGTAGTTGGGGATCACTAGTAAATCAAGGTAGGGGTGTCCTACTTTGGGTTTCATCACTTGGGGTTTGTGCTTTCCTTGCAATTGACGGAAAACTCAACTCAAAATGATCACGTTTTAGTGCAAGCTTTTATTTCCTAACAAACTTAAAATGATCACTTTTTAGTTCCTAAAAGCTTAGAAGTAGTCAATTTTAGTTACTAATGTGACTAAAAGTGGCTAATGGAGTGACAATATATTAGTATTTAATTTGACTTCATAATTTAAGGGACTGAACATGATTACTTTAAGTTTCAGAGAATAAATTTGCTTCTAAGTTATAATTTAGGGACTAATTGTGTGTGTTGCTTTTATTAACTTTTTTTTAAGTGATACACACTAATGGTGTGTTTTACCTTCCCCCCCACCACCCCCCCCCCCCCCCCCCCCAAAAAAAAAGAAAAAGAAAAAAGGCAACACACAAACATTGTATTTAGCGAAATTGAGTATTTAAAAAGCTCTACATAAATTAAATAAGCCAAAATAGACGAAACCCAACAAGTAGACACGAGTATAAAACAAGCTGAACTGTTGAATACATAACCTGTTTCATAAGAGAAGTGAATGCATCCTTTGGCAAGCCATACCCAACTGCTAACATTTCAGCTACAACCTGAACAAAATTTTTTGGGTACACAATAACATTAAACAATATGCATAATAAGCATTAATACAAGTGAGCTAAACCACGCTAGATAATGGGTTACTTCTGTGGCAGCCAACATTTTATATCCCCATGAATTCATGTTTTCAACCCATCCAGGAAAACCTTCAGGTATGACCGGGGCTGCATTGAGTTCCTGCACAAGAGAGATGGAATTTAAAAAAGGGAAAATAACGCAACAAAATTTTTAGTCCCAAAATGATGCTCTTTATTTAAAATGAATTTATTTCTTGGTTTAGATTTAATACTACAAGAAAAATGCTAGAGATACAAGCTTTTATACAAAAAAAATTTACATACTGCTGATGTAGTAAGTGGTTATTGGTAAATAAAAAAGTGATGAATAATGCTAGAAATACAAATTATTTTACAAAAAATTATACAAACTACTAACTTGGTGATTGATTCTTGGTAAATGAAAATGTGATATTAATGGTGGGTTTAGATGAAAACCAATAAGAGGTTGACCACATCAACATTTTGTAAAAATATTGTAAAATAGTTTGTTTTTATAACATTACTAAAAAATGATATTAGTGGTAGGCTTAGATGAGAACCAATTTTTTTTTTGCTAAAATAATGGTTTGTAAAAATGTTATAAAATAGTTTGTACTTATAGTATTACTATAAATCTATATGTGTATCTAATATTACGACATTTAATTTGCAATGACGTGACACTATAAAAAAAAAAAAAAAAATCTTTATCGAGAAATAGATTTTATTCATAACATACTAATCTAGGTCGTTCAAAATGTATAATATGAAATTGTATATAGATATAAGTTCAATTAAAAGAAAATAATCAGTTAGAGCATATGAAATTGAAGGAGAAGGGAAAGATGTGAGACCTTAAATTGGGTTTTTGAAGGACGAGGACCCACGCTCCACATGTAACGCCACTTGAGATCTGGTCCTATAATAGTGGTTGGTTGGGACTCTTTGGATACACACATAGCTCTTATTTTCTCTTGCAGTTTTTCATCAACCATGGCCCTTGGAACTTCCACTTTCTCTGGTGTTATTCCAACCTGTTATCCCCATTTGTGACATAAATTCTTTTCAATATATCTATATATTGTAATAAATCAATACGAACTCACATGTTAAATTGGTGACAACAACAACTCAAACATTGATGGTACTTATGCTTCATTCATCCTTTTATTTTCTCTGTAAATTATGTAACCCTTCAATTACTGTTTAGTCAACCACTTGATTGATTGGAAGAATGAAAGAAGCAAAAGTTTATATGATTTTAATTACCTCATTTAACACTAAACAAAAGTAATTTGAGCTGTATTAACCGTTTCATCCACAGATATGAGGTCTAACAGTTTTCTTGTTCACTGATCTAAGGTCTGGTGGCCTCCTCATCCCCATACTAACTCCAACGACCATACCTGACCACCCTAATAGCAATCAATCGCATCGATGCCGGTAACTATTTCTGCTTGATTGGCATCAATCGCTCTCTCCACACCTCAAACAGGTTCAGTTCAATTCGACTCAGTATGGAGTTTTGCCAAACACATAGGTTTAAGTCCAAAAAACATCTAAAACAACTATTTTCTTTTTGGAGAAACAAACACATACAATGGAGAGGGGTTGTGGTTCTAAAACAAAAACACGTCACAAAACTTCACTTAAAATCTATAGTAATTGAAATCGGCCAGAATTATGAATCTATTCACTTTCTTCAAATTGTTTTAGTTGAGAAACTTAGGTATGATTCTTCAACTGTTTTACTTTAGGTTCCCAACTAAGTTCAATTGCATGGATGTATTGACCAATGAATTATATGATTGGCTTGAGTTGTTCTCAAAAAAGACAACATCGTGATGACATGGGTATTTTGGACTATTAGAGTACTTGATTATTCCTTGAGTATATACATCTCCGTCCCACATAAATCGAATAATTATAAGACCGACCGAGAAACATTCCTTACCCTACCCACCTTATAATACAAAGTTTTTATTTTTGATAATTCGATAATATAAGGGAAGAAAATTTGAATCTTGGTTCCCCATATATAAAACCAAACCAAGCCAAACCTGATAACGCAAGCTTGGTCGCTCTTGAGGACGCTTGTAATCCACGGGACTCTCAAAGTATCGCTCCATCATCTCGATGAACTGCTCGTTCTCCTCCGCCGAACACCTTGGGTCCTTCACCACCGCCGCCCCCGCTTCACTCAGAACCTGAGCCAACTGCTTACACGACTCAGTCAGCTCAGGTCCCAGCTGATCTTTTAGCTTTGACGGCTCGCCGTCCAGTTTGTCCATCACGGCCAGATATGCAGTCAGATCGATCACCGGAAATAGCTTCATTTCGTCACAATAATTTTAAAAAAACAAGATATTATTCTGAGTGACTGTGATGGCGGGACTATGTTATGGGATTGAATTATGTTAGCTTTTTTATTGAGGTAAATTGGGGTCCATTTTTAGGACGATTTCACTGTGTAATGATTGTTGTTTTGTGGCATTGTGTGACTCCAATTCTCTCGTAGGTACATATATACTGCATGTGGAATTTGCTGAGTGGGTCTCGTCCTTTTCAGGTCTCATCTTGATGAAGCCATGTCATCTTTTCTGCGATATTGCCATCTGAGCTGACCCTTTGTGCACGTAATGCTAATTGATACGTGTTCACATTGCGTCGGCATGTTATTGGAGCAATGGAAGTAAGCCAAAGTAGAGGCATATTGTGTTATCATGCATTGTGATGCAATAATTTCTTAGGATATGGAATCAGTTTACATGCTAGAATATGTTGTGGTAAATTAGGATATTTTTATAAATAAGTAGATTATAGCTTTGTAGAATGTTTTGTGCTACATGATTTGGTAGTATTTGGAATGGTGGCAGAGCCATTTTGTTGGCAGGTGGACAGGAGGGCCAAACTATTGAATTTTATTTTTTAATAATTATATTTATGTATTTTCTTAATAAAAAAAAAGTTATATTTATAAGCAGATTGTAGGAAAAATATCACTTGGTCCACTCATTTTTGTTAAAACATTTATATTATTGTTAGTGTAAGCATATTTATAGATGATACTTAAACAAATTATATTATAATCCTCATACGTAAAGTGATGATATATATAATAAGTAATTTTTGAACTTTTGATTTTTTTAATTTATTTTTAATTATGCCATTCAATTTTCAATATTTTTTGATCACATGTAATTATAATCACAATCTATCTCATAAACTGTTAGCAAATTGTTTTTTTTTTTTTAAGGTCAAAGATAGAAAATTTATTGATAAAAAGAAGTATACAAAGTAAGACCCCTTGACCAGAGCTGCCCAGGGAAAACAAAAGCAAACCAAAAGGACTACAAGCACCCGTACAACAAAAAAGCAAAAATTAAGGGGGTGTTTGGTACATATGTTTGAAAATATGTGTTTTGTTATTTGAAAATATGTGTAGAAATACGTGTGGGTGAAAAAGTGTGTGAAAATACGTATAATGTTATTTAAAAACTAAAAACATGTATTTAAACAAGTCTACCAAACAACCCCTAAAGCATTAAGCATTGTTAAGAGCTCCTCTGTGCTGCCATGAGTCTCTGATACTCCTCCAGGAAACCATGGGTGCCATCTAGAATGGCTCTAGGGTGGGTTTGAAACCGCTCAAAGTAGAACTTATTCTGAGCATTTCATATTGCCCAAGATGTCACAGCCCAACATTCCAACTCAGCTTGAGGGAGTCTGTCCATCATCATCCAAAACAGCATAAAGAAATTTTGGACCTAATTGGAGCATTTCTGGATTTTCCCTTGACAAAGAGCCCATATGTTCCTTGCAAAAGGGCATTCCCACAACAAGTGGCCAACAGATTTAGGTTGCTGGCAGCATAGCTCACATTGTGGCTCAACCTTTATTTTATGCCGGTATAAATTATTTCTAGTAGGGAGGATATTTGAGCATGCTTGCCATACAAAGCTGCAAACCTTGGGGGGGACATTTAGCTTCCAGATTCTTCTTCAAGTAGTTTCTCATATAATTATCATGAGGCTTATAAATCACATGACATGTAATTTGAAAAAATATATACACAAACTTACCAAATATTCTTTTGTATAAAAATTTCAAAATATATAAAATATAAAAAGAAGTTTTCAAAAAATTTTTTTTTTTGAAGCCAAGTTTTCAAAATTTTCTACATATAAATGATAATGAAGTAATTTTTTTAAAACTTGTTGTTTTGTGATATCTATTTATTTTTAGATATAGAGTAAATAGATTCAATTTATAATAAACACATATTATGATGAATTACTGTGATTTTAGTGTTACCAACTAACTTAATGAACACACAGTGGGCTTACGGTTATCAACTAAACATAGGGACATGTATTCCTATACATATCCTTATATTGTGTAACTTGTAATACACAATTCTGATTCAGAAAAAGAAAAAAAGAAAAAAAAAAAGAAAAAAACACAATTCTGAATGGTAATAATGTAGTTGTTAAGGGTTTTTCATTGTGAATGTAGGAGTGATTTTTTGGAGTAATTTTGTATTTTTTGAGTTGTAGTCTTTCTCAAAAAAAAAAAAAAAAAAAAAAAAAGTTGTAGTCTTTTTCTTACTAGGAGTGTTGTATTTTTGAAAGTGTACAAGCCCAACAGGCTTTAGGTCCATTTTACTTTACTTATACCATAAAAATATTACTTGTATAACATTCCCATGACTACTTATATAAAGGCAATGCCTTGTATGATTTTTATATATTAATATAAAAAAAATTTGATCCTTAACTCTAACATAGAATCAAAGCCACTAATATGTCATTCCAGTGTTAAAAAAGGTAAAAATATTTATAATTATTTGAAAGAATTAAAGAACAATAAGAAAAGTCATTCCCTACTGTTATAATTAATTAGGAAAAATTAAAATTTATCTCATTGTGATTTTTGACACTATTACAATATAGTCTCTTAAACCTATTATTGGTACATTTTTTATTGATAAACTTTTTATTGTTACATATGTTCTAAGGTTTAGACTAAAATGAAATCATTAGGTTCTGTCCAAAGTATACCTAACATTTTCATCTTATCTCAAAGGTAATCAAAATGTAACTATTAAAAAGTATTTGTGGGGCTAAATTATGATTGAATCAAAATCATAAGGGAGTAGTTTTATTCATTTTTGATAATACTATAATTAATGCAATGAGGGAGGGAGGATTTATAATTAATACTATAATTAATCATAAGGGAGGATTTATATTTAGTTTGTTTGTCTAATAAATATGCAATATGCATTTAATTTGGATGGAACCTAATCTAACCATTTTATTTTAATCTAAACTTTAAGTATCAAATATAACAATATATAATTGTAGACTAAATTGTAACATGGTGAAAGGACAAAGTGGTAAGTTATAATTTACCCTCTAATTTATTACCCGCAAAGAGTACAAAGATCCAATGGCATATATGCCATGGCCAAATCCACACATTTAAAAAAAAAAAAAAGAAGAAAAATTCTGAAGTAGAAAATCTACAGCTTGTCAGCCTTCTTTATTGTAACTAATATCATGTAGAAAACCTTAGGATGCAGTTTGCATCTACTAAACCAATTGCTACAATCTTTCAGCCTTTCAGATTGATAGCTGCAAGAAAATGTATATAATATGAAATTGAAGGAGAAAGTGAAAATGTATATAATATTAAATTGGGTTTTTGGGCATTGCTTTTACTTTCTCCTGCATTTCTTCATCAACCAAGAACCTTGGAATTTCTACTTTCTCTGGTGTTGTCCCAACAATTGTGTAAGAGATTATTTTCAATATTTTAATAAATCAATGCAAACTCACATGTTAAATTGGTGCCAACAACGAGACAGACATGATGGTATTTTAGTTATGCTCTATTCATCCTTTACTTTTCTGTCTGTATATAAGGATGCCTTCAATTAGTATTTAATCAACTAATTTATTCATTGGAAGAAATAAGAGAAGCAAAAGAAGGAATATTTTAATAAAATCGTTTAACCATAACCAATTAAGATTTTAAGAACTTTATAATATGGTTATTTTAAGAACTTTAAAGGTGTTAAATTAACCCTCCCACCTTTGGAGAAGAATTTTCTAAAAAAAAACAAAAGAACCTTAGGGGAAGAATCTTGTGCTTCACTACATGAAGTAGAACACATCTAAACTCACATGTCGTAAATGTTATGCTACATGTATCGAAAACACAAGGTACCACCTCTCGCTTAAGGATGTAAAAAAAATAAAACAAACTGATTTGATTGAATGGCATGGACTATTTGCCATTGGTACCACCTCTCGCTTAAGAGCTTAAGTATTGTTTATATAATATATGAGCACATATGTGAGTTTGGTTTATAAGATTTGGTTGAGTGTGAATATAATACATATTACTGATAATGGATTTTGATTAGCATTACCTACTTATGTAGGCTTTGAGTTGAGTTGGTTAAATTGTATAAAATTTACTATGATTGTGTGTATGCTTTTTTTCAAATTAATATTTTTGTTCACAATTTGATTTTTTTTTTTTGAATTGATAAAAAACAATATAATGAAGTATTAAATACGTCTTAATTTGTATTCTAAGGAGTAAGGACATGCATTAACAAAAGCTTATTTCTTGTAATTATTTAGTGAAGCTGAAAATTTTTTCTCTTCATATTATTGCTGAAATTGATGGTAGCAATCGGGTATGGCTAGCCATAAGGTGTTCATTCAGTTCTCTTATAAAAGCAAGTTACAAATGCTCTAGCAGTTTCCACATGTTTTACCATTTGATGTATACTTGCATATTTGGAATTGCTTATTTTCTTGAAAAAGTAAACTTAACCAAAAAAAAAAAAAAGAGCACTTATTTGTGAACTAATATTTTATAGTTCATAAAAAAAAAATGATTATGCGGGTGATAAAGGAAGATAACAAAGTGAGAATGGAAAATGAAAACAAAGAATTAGGGGTTTTCTCTAATATCATTTTTCTATTTTTTAATAATTTAACAAAGAAGATTCGAATCTTAATTCTCTTTATATAAAAGAAAATCATACAATAATATTATACTACTTAAACTTTTGTGCTCGGGAATGCGTGGCATAGGGTCTTCATGGCAGTCCTTTCACACCTCTCCAAATTGATAGGTACATGCTGCATTATTTAAAATCCTTTTCGATTATTGGTGGGGAAATACATACAACTTTTTTCTTTTTAATATCTTTATCTATTATTGGTGGGAGAATGTTACTACTCAAACTTTTGTATATATCGGGGGATAAGTGACATAGGGTCTCCATCAGTCATTTTCTCTCTCTAAATCACTGGTTAATTAGTTATATACTTCCTCAGTTGTTACATTTACTTTCTCATCTCTCTCTCATTAGGCAATTTTGTCTAGCCATTATAGATATTAGCGTTTATAAAAAAAGTTAGTAACTTTTTCATTTTTTTATAAAATTTTTCTTAAAATGGTTTATTAATATATGCTCTTAGAGTATATGTTAGTAAAATCTAAAATATTAATAGCAATATAGCAGTAATTCAAAAAAAAAAAAAAAATGCAGTATAATGGTATAGATTGTTGCATACTTAACATTTTTGATCTATGATATATTTTTTAGTTTTTTAACTTGCTACACCCTAGCCTATAGCCCTAAACCAACATCTTCATCTCTCATTTGAGGAATATATTAGCATCAATCCCATCTCAACAAGCTTCCTCTTGTATGATTCTTGCTCAATAAATATATAAAAAAAACATAGACAAATCGAAACACACATAATCCTCAAATGCTTTTAAATTTGTAATAATAAGTTGGCTGGGGTGGACAATCATTAATTTTGGTTTGAAATGGATCCACATATACATGGAATACTCATAAATTTTTTGAATGTTGATTCCTTAATTTCTTATATCTTACCAGAAAATTTATTTAAGTTTTGTGTTCAATAATTTATTTTCTCGACGTTTGTTGATTTACACTAGAGGTCATATTCAAGGGTATAAAATAAAAAACAGTTATTTCTCTTTCCATTCTCTTTGAAAACCAAAGAAAGGAAATAATTTGTTTGTTTGTTTGTTTTTGTTTTTTTTCCTTCCTACATCGAAAAACACATAGAGGAAGATATTTTCTTTTCCCTTTCCTTTCTCTTTCCATTCCCTTGGTATTTTCTTTTCTCATCTCTTTCCCTAGAGGACATAGCCTAAGATCATTTACATCAGTTCGTATAAAAATTTATGTCTATTTTTAGCATAAAAACTTATTTTTTCTACTTTACCTAACCATTTTTCAAAACACCAACATCAGGCTATTTATTCTAAACTATATCTTATCAAAATATCAAATTTTCTTATTTTTAAAAATTATTTCTTTATCTTCACATACTATAACTACCATCCATTTTCTTCCTTTTTTTTCAAGAAAAGCAAAAAAGAAAAAAAAAAGGAAAAAAGAAAAAAGAAAGAATAGAAATGCACAACAAAAGTGCTTGTGTATATTTGCACAAATACTATAACAAAATTACATTTTTGACAATAAATTAATAAGCTAATGTGATTTTTTTAGGGTTGATGGGCAATATGATCCTTATGCTATTTTACAACGGTTGAATGCTCTAAATAAGGCATGTTGCTTCATACTTCACATCAAAATGGCAAAATCAATCAATGAGTGGTCTTAATGCTTCTTATTGGCATGTTGTGAACCAGATACATGTCTTTTACCATCACTCATGACAAAAGATATGAAAACCTTGATGTAAACATTTTTGACCACATTGCAGAGACGATTACATGCACAAAAC
This sequence comes from Quercus gilva, assembly GCA_023621385.1. NCBI lineage: Eukaryota > Viridiplantae > Streptophyta > Magnoliopsida > Fagales > Fagaceae > Quercus > Quercus gilva. The sequence continues at coordinate 2,888,133 of CM042476.1, forward strand.
TAGTGGTTGTCTTTATCCATCACTCATCACAAAAGATATGAAATCCTTGATGTATGTAAACATTTTTGACCACGTTGCAGAGACAAACACCAACACAAAACTAATGATACATACTTTAAACGAGTGGCCTTTTATCTTTTCTCAGTGGATGTCCTTTTATCTCTCGTAAGCATCTTCGTACTCCACTTGACCCTTGTCAAAGAGACATTGGTTTGGAGTCTTTGGACATCGATCAGTTCAAAAGGGGATTGTGTGTACATGTTAAGTTGAGGGCATGCGGCACCTCTAATAAAGGGTAGAGTCAAAACATCGAGTTAGGGAGCTGAAATATAATAAAAAAAATTTATTATGGGAATCTAAATTAACATCCATTTTTGTACAGACAAATCGTGAATAAAAAAAAATATATATATATAAAATCATTGTTTTTTAATACATTCCAATACAATTATTTGTTAAAAGATAACTCAATATTTTTTAAATCCTGAAAATTATCTATGATTGAATTTGTATTAAAATATCGCAGTGATGTTGCTTTCAATAAATAATAACTTTTCTTCCATTGTGTTGGAAAGACTAGTTTTGATGACATTCATAATTGAAAATGGAATTGGATAAAATAATCGAATAGTTTAGTTCATAAATTAGATGTGATTCAAACTTTTTTTAAGTGTTGGTTTTTTTGTTTTGTTTTGTTATTTTTTAAAGGTAAAATTGCTAAAATCACAAACAGATAGATCCAAACCTGCCTCTAATGTTGTTGGAGATGTGTTGGTAAAATTATTGATAAGAAAATTTAATGAAGCTAATGAATAAGTTATTGAGTTGGGAAAATTATTGAGTACTATAAATATGTACTCCTCATTCTCACATTAATTGTGAGTTTCACTATGAACTTAATTTGTGGGACCCACAATTATGTGAGAGGGGAGAGTACACAATTATTGTATTCTGGGAGTATTCAATAATTTCTAATTGAGTTGAGGTATTGGTGCTAGTTCAAGAAAATTAGAAAAAAAAAAAAAGAAAAAAAAAAGAAAGAAAAAAGAAGTGATTTATCATTTGGACAACAAAATCTGTCTCTCTTAATTATAAAAGAGATTTAAGTTATCCTATTGAGTTACAATGCTATTGACAACCATCAGTATGGTTAAATATGCCTTAATTTGTTCACTTAAAGTATATGTTAATAAAGACCCTAATCTCATATATATATATTGAAAAAAGAATAACAAAAATCATTTAATAAAGTATTAAGGCACTAGTTAACAGAAGCTCTCAATATTTATTTATTTATTTTATAAAAAAAAGCTCTCAATATTTAGGAATCAGGATCCGAATAGAATATAGTCCACAAATAATCAATCAACATATATAAAGCCCTACATACAAATCGCGGAAACAGAGAAATAAGTGGTCCACGGGAAGCTTTTATTATCGTTTAGAAGTTACTACATGTGACTAAAAGTTTTCCAGGAACTTTTTTTTTTGTTGCTAATATGTTTTCCTGGGACTTAATTCATATAGGGAATGGATGTTTAATGTTGGAACGTCCAATGTTGTGGCACCTTATTCTATTTAATGAGGCCATTCCCTCCTTCAAAGGAAAAACAAAAAGTTCAAGCACTGTAGCAAGTAAACATAAATGGGTTAAGAGCTTTGTCATTTAACTGATACTTAATAGTATTTCCGACGAAAACTTTTAGAGTTGAAAATTCAAATCCCCCTCTCTTATTGTATATTTGTATCTAATTGAATTATTAAAAAAAAAAATCTAAAAATAAACGGGACCCTGATGAATGCAAAATTATACAATATTTTGATGCTCAGAATAATATAACTGACCATTGGGAACGCAAGTCCAACAAACATGATAATTTTATTTTTAAAGAAAAAGGCAAAAATTAGAATTGGAAATATAGAATGCAACCTGAAGAACAAATCCTGCTTACATTAGGAAAAACTAACACAATTTCATGTGTTAACTAATGAAAGCAAGCTTGCAAGTGCAGAGAGGATTTGAACCTAGCTAGCTAAATTCTCTTTATGGAATTTGTTAGATCATGACACAAAACTATAAAATTCTTGGCAACTAGTGAAAGCTATAAGAAAATATAAATCATGCATCCATAGGTTGAAAGCTAGCACAAGTAGATTTATAGGGATTAAAAATCTGTAGGGTTTCAGGGAAATTTCACCGTGAAGTTCTGAAAATTTTATTCATATATTTTGAAATGCATTTATTGGAATTTGTCCCATTAAGATTTAAATAAACATGGGATGTCAATATTTAATAAATAATTAAATTATTGAGGATGTAGTAAATACCATCCATTCATTTCAAAATAGATACATATGGTATTAAGAATTTTCTAGTGGTGTTACTTTTAAGAACCTAAAATATTAAGTGCAAATTAACTTGAAAGGTTACATATGAGTAGTGACTTTAATTATTGAATGCATTACTACTAGCACTCTTAGCACGATGGTTACTGCATATAGTCTTAGGTTAGATTAGAGTAAAATTCTATTTTTTTCAAAAAAAAAAAAAAAATTATTGAATGTATTGATTGTATTTTGCCGTATCAAGATTTAAATAAACGACATTGGCTATTATCATTTTAGTGTGTATATATATATATATTAAAATATTGATAGTGTAACAAAATTCAATCATTTCATTTCAAAATAGATGAATAAGATTTTAAGAATTTTATTCCATTAACTGTGGTTCCCTGTCTAGATTGTTCTCAATCATATGCCTCTTCAACCCTCTGATGGAATCCCTACTCTAGCGGAATGTGGCTAAAGAGAACCACAAAATTGAGGCGAACTTTTATCACCACTAAGGATAACAAAACATCATACAAAGAAAGAAAGAAAAAAAATCATCAACCTGTCAATTGTAACACCCTAGACCACCACCAAAACGACATCTTCATTCCATATTTGAGGAATACACCATTATTAATCCATACCATCATGCTTCCTCTTAATAATTCTTGCTCCATTATTATCCAAAAAAATCACATACACAAATCAATCACACATAATCCTCACGTCTTTAAATTTGAAACAATAATTTGCCTTCGGTGGCCACTTTTGCATAGAAAGTAAAAACTGCCTCAAAGTGGAGGGGAGTCCAATCTAAGAATATAACCAAACATGTGATATCTAATGGACCATGAGAAAGTGGTCCAGTGAATGAATGAGACTACAATGATGAAAGGTTGGCTTTTCGGTAGTGTTAGGAGTTAAGTGATGATTTCCTGTTGCCTCTCTCATGTTTCTATCATTCCATGCTTAACTTCTACATTTTTATTTTTCCATGAATTGGGTAAAATTAATATTTTTTTTTATCTCATCCATGGTTCCATTGGTGTCTTGGTTTAAAATGAATCAGCATATGAGAGTCTCTAGGTATTTTCTACATTTTTATTATGCATTAATCACAATAAATTATATCATTAATTATTAAGAAAATTATGAAAATTTTTGTCTTCTTGATACTGGAAAGTAGGGATGGCAATGGGGCGGGGTGGGGCTGAAGAATGGGGCCTTTTCCCTCGCTCTGCATGATTTTGTTTCTTGCCCATTCCCACCCCTTGGGGCCCCGCGAAATCTCACCCCAACCTATAAAACTCTACTTCTTGTTAATTTGCCCCACAACTATTACAAATATTTTTAATAAAAACATGTTTCATTAATAAAAATATATTTGAAATTATAATTAAATTTATCTCATCAAATCAGACTAATTTTTACCAAAAACTTAATAATATTATCCAAGTGTTTAACAAGACAATATCACAACAAATACAAAAATCTCATAGTATAACACATTAGAAAATAATCCAAACTCCTTATACATAACAAGATAAAAATGATCTAGTTCTTCAAAAATAAATTTCATAGATAAAATAAAATAAGCTAAAATTCATATGTTTATTTAAATAATAGATTTTTAGGGTATGAGAAATTTACAATTATAACCCTATCAACATGGGATGGGGTGGGGATGAGGCGGGGCAATTCGGGGTGGGTCTAAAATGTCTAAACCCGTCCCCACCTTGTCCCATGGTGTGGAGCCAAAATTTCACCCTATCCTTGCCCCACCACCTTTGCGTGGGCGGAAGCTGGGAGAGGCCAGTCAGGTGAGGTGGGGCAAAATTGCCATCTATACTAGAAAGGTTAATAGGCAAGATGCACACTACATATCTTATCCCTCCATAAAGGACTATTCATTAGAGCACCTAATCAAGTTGTTCAAATTATTAAAAAAAAAAAAAAAAAAGCTGTCACATTGTTTGAAATATATAATACAAGGTCATCTCATTTTCATCACAAAAATGGACAATTATGCAGCTTTCAAAAAGCCTCTTTGGTTTATTTATATCCAGATTTAAAGCAATTTTTCACTAAGCTTTTAGGGAAAATGCAAAAAAGTCCCATATGATTTGTCCATAAATCACAAACCCCACAGCTTTGAAGCATGACACATAACCTTCTTTGATGCTATATTGTGTTACTATTATGTGTGAGTTTGGAATAGTTTTTTTGAAAAAAATACTTTCTACATTTTTTCGTTTATTTTTTTAAGTATGTCTCTCTTTTTTCTATGCTTAATTTTAGGTCCATCTTACTTATACTATACAAATATTACTTGTACAACGTTCCTATGACTACTTATATAAAGGCAATGCCTTATATAATTTTAAATATTAGTGTAAAAAAAAATTGTTCCTAAATTCTAACATAGAATCAAGGCCACTATTATGTCGTTCCAATGTTGAAAAAAAGGTAAAAATATTTATAATTATTCGAAAGAAATAAAGAACAATAAGAAAAGTCATTTCCTATTGTTATAATTAATTAGGGAAAATTACAACTTATCTCATTGTGATTTTTGACACTATTACAATATAGTCTCGTAAACCTATTATTGTTACATTTTTTATTGATAAACTTTTTATTGTTACATATGTTCTAAGGTTTACACTAAAAAGAAATCATTAGGTTGTGTCCAAAGTATACCTAACATTTCATCTTATCTCAAAGGTAATCAAAATGTAACTATTAGAAAATATTGTGGGGCTAAATTATGATTGAATCAAAATCACAAGGGAGTAGTTTTATTTATTTTTTATGGTACTATAATTAATACAATGAGGGAGGGAGGATTTAAACCTTAAACGTCTTTGTTAAAAACACTAGAAAATGTTAGTTGAGCCACAAAACTTTTGGTACAAAGAAATAGCTTGTTTGTCTAATAAATATGCAAAATGCATTTAATTTGGATGGAACCTAGTCTAACCGTTTTATTTTAATCAAACTTTAGGTATCAAGTATATAGTGGGTTCCAGTTAGCTCAACTGGTAAAATCTCTGATGGTTGTATAAGAGATTTGGGGTTCAATCCCCGCCTATACCAAAAACTGATTGGTGTCTTGGTCTGATGATAAAGAGCTATCATCAGGAACGGACGCCATAGGTTGAAACTCTAAAAAAAAAGGGGTATCAAGTATAATAATAAAAATTTGTAGACTAAATTGTAACATGGTGAAAGGACAAAGGGGTAAGTTATAATTTACCCTCTAATTTATTACCAGCAAAGAGTACAAAGATCCAATGGCATATATGCCATGGCCAAATCGGAGCATTTCATATTGCCCAAGATGTCACAGCCCAACATTCCAATTCAGCTTGAGGGAGTCTGTCCATCAGCATCCAAAACAGCATAAAGAAATTTTGGACCTCATTGGAGCATTTCTGGATTTTCCCTTGACAAAGAGCCCATATGTTCCTTGCAAAAAGGCATTCCCACAACAAGTGGCCAACAAATTTAGGTTGCTGGCAGCATAGCTCACATCGTGGCCCAACCTTTATTTTACGCCGACATAAATTATTTCTAGTAGGGAGGATATCTGAGCATGCTTGCCATACAAAGGTGCAAACCTTGGGGGGGACATTTAGCTCAGAATAAGTAGACAAGGCTTTAAGTGACGCTCCTCTTCCCAGCCATAGTTTTATTTTTTGTAACAGTTGTATTTTATTCCGTCTGCAAACAATGTTTTCAAGTGCCCCCTTGGTTTTTGGGGCTTCTATTTGTACTTAGTTTATTTTTTGCTTATGATACCCGTCGTTTTTGTTCATATATGTATGGCCATTTCGTTCTTGCACTTCTTTTTCTTGCTAAGGCTATCTCCTAGCCGTAGGTTGGGCTTGTCAGCCTATTTGTAAGTTATGTTAGTGACGCCGTTTAGTTTAGTGACGCCGTCAGCCAAATGGAACCGTTGGCTTAATTAAGCCGTTAGTTTCAATTTTTCGAACAGATGGTCATTTTAGTGAGCCCGTCACTTTTAATGACTTAGTCTATTTTTATTAATCGAGATTCGTCTACTTTATGGATCAATAGACTTGTCTTTTTCCCATGCTTTCAATTTGTTGCTCCTAGGAGTTTTAACAACATATTTCCTTGGGTTAAGGTCGTCCGCCTTATGGACTTGCCCAATTTTGATAATTTATTACTTTTTTGAGATGAGATCATTAATGTGGGAACGTTAGCTAATCTGCCAATCTTTTATTAGATCGTCAGCTTTATAGCTGAGTTTTTTAGCTTAGGTCTTTAGACCGTTAGCTGCGTGGCTTTGTCCATCTCGTGGACTTTGGTCAATTTGTCGGTCTTTTATTAGACCGTCAGCTTTATAGCTGGGCTTTTTAGCTTAGGTCGTTTATTAGACCGTCGGCTGTATGGCTTTGTCCATCTCGTGGACTTTGGCCAATTTCAGTCTTTTATTAGATCGTCAGCTTTATAGCTGAGTTTTTTAGCTTAGATCGTTTATTAGACTGTCGGCTGTATGGCTTTGTCCATCTCGTGGACTTTGGCCAATTTGTCAGTCTTTTATTAGATTGTCAGCTTTATAGTTGAGGTTTTTAGCTTAGGTCTTTTATTAGACCGTCAGCTGTATGGCTTTGTCCATCTTGTGGACTTTAGCCAATTTTCTTGTGGATTCAAGGTCGACCACTTTTCGTGAATGTGAACTTGTAAGTAGAAACTTCAGTAGTTCTGAATAAACTCCTCTTATTGCCATGCATCTATATAAAAAGTAGTTCAAAAACAAAACTTGCCCATTTGGGCTTATTGTAGCAAAAACCAAAGTAAAAAACCTGCCCTTTAGGCTTATTGTAGCAAAAACCTAAATGCAAATAATAAATCTGAGGAGTAAACTATGAATAAAAAAAGGGGGTGCCATCTCTACTGGTAGTATCTTCGTAGGTGTTCAGTATTCCAAGGATGCGGCAACTTCCGTCCGTCTAGTGTCTCCAGATGGTAGGTGCCTTTCCTCTGTCGCTAAGTAAGTGAGCTCTCTCTCCTTCACTTAGGTAGTAGAATTTGCTGTCCCTTCCATTTGAAGGAGAGTTCTATTTCTCTTGGGATAACAAGTTTATCTCGAGAGCTAGTTGGGTTTTTTTTTTGTGGGGTGTAGGGAAATACTTTCTATCAATTCTCACTTGCTTTAGCGAGACATGGAGGATTTGACAGAACAATGGAGTAACTTCTCCCTCTCTGAAAGGGAGAAAACAGGCTTTGTCTTGAATAAGGATCAACGAACAGGTGAATTCATCATAGCAGCGCTATTCCTAACTCCACGTTTTCTCAATATGGAAGCGATGGCAAGAACCTTCAAACAGTTGTGGAGGTCCACAAATGGTTTCAAAATCTGCAACCATGCTTTTTGTTTTCGATAATCTAACAGACGTTGACCGGATATTGCAAAGCCAGCCTTGGAGTTTCGATAGACACTTAGTGATGGTCCAGAGCTACAATACAGATGTGCCAGTACGGGATTTGTCTTTTACGAAAGCTCTCTTTTGGGTGCAAGTACATGAAATCTTGGTCAGGTATATGACAAAAAAGGTAGCTGAAAACCTTTGCGAAACTGTAGGGGAAGTCCAAAAATCAATCGACGCGGTTGATAACGAAGGTGGCCACTTTATCAGAGTCCGTCTAAGTGTAGATGTCACCTTACCTTTGTGTAGGGGTCGGTTAATCACAATGGAGAATGGAACAAAACACTGGATTCGGTTCAAGTATGAACGATTGCCAAATTTGTGTTTCTGGTGTGGGCGGTTAACTCATAGTGACAAGAATTGTGACTTGTGGATTGAAAGCAAAGGCACCCTCTCCCCTGATCAGCAACAGTTCAGTTCCAGTCTGAAGGCAGCACCATATTTGGCTAAGGGAAAAAATGTTATTTTTGTTCCAGGTTTCTCTAAAGGCAGAAAATCCAGTTTTCGAGTGTCAAAGGAAGTCAGCCCATGTCCAGCTCCGGTGGGGGAAAATTCAGGGACAAAGTCATCGGAAAATCTTCAGTCCGATATGGAGGTTTCGGTGGAAGAAAGAAGCAATAAATGTAGGGAGTCATTGAATGCTGAAACTGTAGGTTTGGAGAAGACGTTACAAATAGATGCTGCACTTATTTCAAACGGAAAGTCAATCTCAAATGAATCTTGCCCATATTCGAACCAGATTTTTGGAGAGAATAATATTAACTCAGAGATTTTATTTCCCAAATCAGTTTCATCTGCTGAGTTGTTTGAAATCCAAATAAAGGAAATTAATGAGGCCCTATTCAAGTTTGGAAAACATATGGAGGGGGAAATAAATGCACAAGAGGCAATCAATGCTGACATTACTCAGAGCCAATGTGACGATGCAAGGGATGGAAATGGGACACGTGAGGTAGGGTCAGCATAGGCATGTGAGCAAATCCAGGGGTCTGGCTGTGCACTTGTACATTCTGTCCAACTGAAACTCAACACAACCACTCCCAAAAAAAATGGTACCAGAGGGGGAAGAAAATTACAAGCACGTGTAAGGGTGGTGAAGAATAACAATGCAGAAAAATTAGTCTGCGGGAAGAGAGGAGGGGAGGATCATCTAGAGTTACCGGGTAAGCGCAGGTTGGTTTCAAAGGATGATGGAAGTTCTTTTTCAATGGTGGAGGCTGTGTGTCAGCCCCGCCAATCGCAATGAGTTGCTTAATTTGGAACTGTCGTTGTCACGCCCCAAACCCGATACTCGGATTTGTGACCATGACCGGCATGCTAATACCAAGCATAAGCCTGATATTAACACGAACCAACTTAAACTTTTACAAAACTTTTATAAAAGCTTTCCTCTTTCTTTACATCTTTGTTTCTTTACTTAAATGGTATAATTTTCCTGTGACATTCAGAGCATCTATACTGAACTCAAAGAATAACATAATCCACCAGTTTTTCAAATTTCATACTTTCACATAATACATCTCTTAATACCTTAAGGTACAACTTTTATTAGATCCTAAAATTCACAATACTGCAAAACTAAACATCAAATACTACTTTAGGATCTATACATATAAACTAAAATCAGCTCCTTCCAAAACTCGACTAAGGCTCCCTCTGCTCCAAAATAAACCTGTTAACTGAAAGAGTGGAAGGGGTGAGCTACACAGCTCAGTAAAGGTAAGATATATGAGAATTCAATAAGGATGCATGTAAATCCATTCATTTCATCTTATAATTGTTCGGATAGGAGAACATCTTTTCATGCATAGTATTTTATACTATATATATAATAATAACTTATACGCTTCTCGTAGGAAAATAATTGTTCTCCCTTTTTTTTTATCAGAATAATATTCTCGAAACCTTTCGGATTAAATTTCTTTCATTTCTTACAAAGTCACCATATATATTTTCATTACAAAATAATCATTTTAACTTAAAATTAGATAATCGGCAACTTTGTCTTAAATTGGAAGCATCTTAAAGAATAATAAAACTTTCCTTCATAAATTTCTTCTTGTAAACTATTATAACTTTCATAATTATAAAACTTAATGTTTCATAAAGAAAAACAGATATCTGATAACTTCTTAACATAAACTTATACTTTCTTCAGAAACTTTATCTTTATAGCATAACAGAACTTCAGAAACTTTTATCTTTAATGAACAGCTTTCTTTTTATCAGAAACTTCTTCTTTCCATGAGAGCTTTTAACTTTCTACAATGCATTTAAACAAATAATTCTCTCATGATTAATAACATAATATAGCTGTTCATACATAACTTGTTGGTTAGTCCACATCTGATAAGTCTGTACTTATTTGGGAGGCTTCTAGCACCACAGTGCTAGGCATCCAGCATTCCCCACAATGCCAGGTATTCCCGGGATTACATCATAATACATATCTTCCAACCATGGGGGTAGGTTGGCTTCCCCCAAGTTGGCCGTAACCAACAAGGGCGGGTACAGCAGAGCCAGTCCCACTTAATGGCCAATCATATAACGTTTTCCATGGAAAGCCAGTAATTAACCCCTACTGGCAGAGTTCAGATCACCAGAGAACATAACCCGAAAACATTTCATACTTATTCATCATACTGAATTTTTCTTATTTTGCATAACATTTCATAATAAAAGCATTTCCATTGTTTTCTTCATCATGTTCGTGGAATTAATAATAGCATCATTATGCTTAAATCATATACATAAAGTTTCGAAAGCATCACGAACATATCTTTGTCTGGTAATGCTTACATGCCATATCTCTAATCAAAAACATTTTAATGCATAATATACTTTAAAATAACCTCATGACTTACCAAATGCCCATATAACTTATCCCTTACCTGAAAGCAGAGGAACTGAGAGCCTAAAGTCGAAGGAGCTTAGACCTGACAACTGGTAACACCTAAACCAAAATATCAAGGCTTGTTACTATCCATTACTCCTTATCATAAACTTACATATTCATCTCAAAGCCTATCACTTAGAATCAAGGACATCCTAATCCCACCTCAAAGAGGTTCCCACAAACACAAAATACATTCATCATACAACATGATGTATTAAATCATAAAAACCAACATTCTCACATTACTCTCATAAGAGCAAACTTCATTTCAAAAGGTACTTTGAGCTTAAGGCAATAATGCATGCATAAAACATGAACTCTTTTAAGCATTATCATGTAACCATAAACACTCTTAAGGAGACATACAGCATGTTCAACAAAACAGCTTCATAAATACAACCGTTGAATGGTTTAGAAACCCTCCTTTAGGGTACTAAACCTTGAACCAAGTTATACAAAAATTAACCTATGATCTAGACATATCATATGATGAGCATAATAAATTATAGCTCAAAACATTCACCCTAGCTTGAGAATTAAATCTACAAAGTCAGAGTTATCCTACCCTGTTTACTGCTCATTACAGCAGCGAAAGCCCCATTTGTAAAATACGAATGGGCTGTCCAAACACATCTAAATGACATTAAATTTTACAGAATTACTCCCCTGTATGTCTATTATATACCATAAAATTTTCGTAGTCAAAACATAAACCCATGATTTATTAAAAATCATACAATACAACATATTCAAAGCTGTCCTGGCAGAAACTCATGCAACTTAGAAATTACACCATTATTTTTCTACTCATCCAAATACTGTGAGACCACTTCCATAACAACCGTATATGTCTTAGCTTTCATATAAAATAACCGTAGCATCCAAATTCACTATATACAATTTAATACATAATTTTCTTTTGGTAAACATCAAATCTGTCACAGGGACAGCTTCAGTGCATGTTCTTTCTAAAAATCATCAACAAATAGAAATTGGCCTTCATATCACTTGGGTATTTTTATCCCTATAATAAACATATTAAAATACCCTAACAAGCATCCAAATACCATAATCATCAAACTTTCAATTTACTAAAACAGATTCACAGGTTCAGTCTCACAAATCAGAACAGAGGATAAAGAATGAAAATAAACAACCAATCATACTATCCAAGTACACAAAATCAGATGAAGTTTTGATTACTTACCCACAAAACCTTAGTGTTTAGGTTCTTAATCTCATCTTTAGAGAATGAAGGCTGCCGTGTAAGAGCAAAGAGAGAAGAGAGAAAGAAGAGCAAAGAAAGAGGAATAGAGAAAGAAGTAAAGGAGCTGGACTTCTTGTCTGGTGCAGCCAAAAAGATTAGATATGGGAGAAGACTTTTGGGGCAGCAAAATCAGATAAGAGAAGGGGACTTTTGGGGGTGGAATACGTGTATGGCTAGGGAAAGAAGAATCACACCCACTTTCAACTTTCTTGCATTCACACTCACTTTTCTACAAAAATAATTCTTGCATATACATACATACATACATATATATATATATATATATATATATATCCTTACCTTTATAAAGTTATATCCATCACCCTAAAAGAGCATATATGTTCTAATTGCTTGAGAAAGTCAAAGAAGGAATAAGGTGGCACTTGGTGATTGCATGGCCAAGTCTTGGTCTTTGGAGTTGGCTTTACTTGTGTTGAATTCTCATTGGTTGCATGTGAGTGAAATATCTACTATCACAATCCCATGCATCATGCTTAATTAAAACACTTACAACTATATCTATATATATATATCCTAACTTTGCCACTTAATTAAACACCAACAACTATATATCTAATAACTTAAATTGCTTAATATAATTTTGTACATACTTACTTAATATATATACATAATACAATTAGTCATTGAATTATTTATAACCATTACAATTCTTATTCAAAAGTATTATAAAATAATACTTTTATTAAATACTCTTGAAAGTGGCTTAAAATAATAATTTATCATTTAAACACATAGTAAGTGACTTAAAATAATAATTACCTATTTAAACACATAGTTTAACTATTAATTTGGGGTCGGGGTGTTACAGTCGTGGGCTTAGGAACCCATGTACAGGGAATGAGCTTGCTGATATTGTGCAGGCAAAAGATCCCTCTGTCGTGTTTATAGCCGAAACATGGGCAGATGAGGCAAGGCTAAAAGATGTAAAATAGAAGATACAATTTGAGAACATGTTTGTGGTACCAAGAGAAGCTAGAGGTGGAGGTTTAGTTCTATTTTGGAGAGATACTATGGCTGTCACAATTGAGGGATCTGATAAGAATCACATTGATGTAATTATCAATAAAAATACTAACTCGGAGTGGAGATTTACCTGTTTTTATGGAGAACCGGAGACACAAAGAAGATCTGAATCATGGAATTTACTCCGATGGCTAAACCAGAATTTTCAGATCCCATGGTTGTGTGCAGGAGATTTTAATTAGCTACTTAGGAGCGATGAAAAAATGGGGGGAAATAGAAGAAGTCACAATCAGATGTAGCTATTTCGAGAGGCAATGGATGCTTGTAGTTTTTTGGATCTTGGATATTCGAGTTCTAAGTTCACTTGGAGCAAACACTATGCAAGTGGTCAATCTATATGGGAGAGGCTTGATAGGGCTTTTTGTACTAATGATTGTCTTCAAATGTTTGTAGGAACAAGGGTTTTTCATCTCCATAGTACCACTTCGGATCATGTACCAATTTGGATTGCTCCCTATGGTCTTGACCCCACCCCCAATTTCAAAGCCATTTCAGTTTGAAGAAATGTGGCTCTCAGATAAAGGGTGTGGGCGAACGGTGGAGGCTGTCTGCATTTCCTTGTGATCCTGAGCTTCAAGTGATGAAGAAAATAGCTAAATGTAGGACTGAATTAACTCAATGGAGTCGTAAGAATTTTGGGAGTGTACGTAAGGAGCTTGCTGAGAAGAAAAAACTTTTGATAAAGGCAGAACAGGCGGCTTTGCAATCTGGTAGCAACTTTCGGGTTAGGGAACTTAAAAAAGACATCAATGGTTTGCTGATAAAGGAAAACCAAATGTGGAGGCAGAGAGCAAAAAGTTTCTGGTTGGTTGGTGGTGATAAAAATTCCAAGTTCTTCCATAGTCGTGCAACTCAGAGAACCAGGTGCAATAGAATTCATGGAATCTCCAACTCTTCAGGTCGTTGGGTTCAAAATTCAGATGAGGTTGCCGATTCATTTATAGAGTTTTACCAAGAACTCTTTGGTTCATCAAATCCTGTGGTTGGTGTTGAGGATTTGGACCCATTGCCTTCTATTGTTAGTGATGAAACCATTGCCTTCTATTGTTAGTGATGAAATGAACTCCATGCTCTTACAAGAATTCATGGAATGGGAAGTGCAGGCTGCTTTGAAGCAAATGGCTCCATTAAAAGCTCCCGAACCTGACGGTATGCCCCCACTCTTTTACTAAAATTATTGGGAACTTGTTGGTGATGATGTCACAAAAACTATTTTATCTTACCTCAATTTAGCCTCTTTACCCCACCCTTTGAATCATACTTTCCTGACTTTAATTCCAAAAACCAAAAATCCAGTTACTGTCTCTGATTATCGCCCCATTAGTCTTTGTAATGTGCTTTATAAGATTTTTTCTAAGGTATTAGCAAATCGCCTCAAAAAAATCTTACCAAATATAATTTCTGAGCAACAAAGTGCATTTACAAAAAACCGTTTGATATCTGATAATATTCTTGTAGCTTTTGAGACATTGCATAGCATGAATGTTCATAAATCTACAAAATCAGGTTATATGGCAGTAAAGTTGGATATGAGCAAGGTATATGACAGGGTGGAGTGGATTTTTTTGGAGAAGGTGATGAGGAAATTGGGGTTTAATGAGAGGTGGATAAACCTCATGATGGTTTGTGTGAAAACTGTATCATATTCGGTGTTGGTTAATGGTGAACCCAAGGGTTTAATTCAACCTACTAGGGGGATTCGCCAAGGTGATCCACTGTCACCATTCCTCTTCCTACTATGCACAGAAGGCCTCCATTGCCTAATTTCTAAGGCGGAAAGGGAGGGAGCCATTCATGGGTTTGGCTTAAGCAAAAGAAGCCCCAAATTAACCCATCTGCTTTTTGCGGATGATAGTGTGTTATTTTGCAGGTCTAATCGAAGTGAATGCCAAAAGGTGTTGGAGATCCTAGCACAATATGAAAGCTTATCGGGGCAACAAATAAATAAAGGGAAAACAGCCATCTTTTTCTCAAAATCCACCAGTGAAGCAATGAAGTTGGAGATTGAAGAAGCACTAGGAATTCAAGAGGTTAAGCAATTTGACAAATATTTGGGGCTGCCATCATTAGTGGGGAAACATAAAAAAGCTAGTTTTGATTACATTAAAGAAAGAATTTGGAGAAAATTGCAAGGATGGGAAGAAAAATTGTTGTCTCAAGTAGGAAGAGAGATATTGATTAAGGTCGTGGTGCAAGCAATCCCAACCTATTCAATGTGTTGCTTTAAACTTCTTTTAGGTCTTTGTCAAGAAATTGAGGGCTTGATTCGAAAGTTTTAGTGGGGCCAAAGGGGTGAGCGGAGGAAGGTACATTGGGTGAAATGGGAGGAGTTGTGTGAGCCAAAAGCGGAAGGTGGCATGGGTTTTAAGGAATTATCCTTGTTCAATGATGCCTTCTTAGCAAAACAAACTTGGAGACTCCTACATAATAAAGACTCTTTGTTCTATAGGGTTTTTAAATCAAGATTTTTTCCAAATTGTTCTATCATGGAAGCTAAGGAAGGTCATGGGAGTTCGTATGCATGGAGGAGTATATTAATGGGGAGGGAGGTTATTCGAAGAGGGGCAAAGTGGAGGGTTGGAAATGGAAAGTCCATCAAACTGTGGGGGGACAGATGGTTACCTTCTCCTACTCACACATCATTGCAAGGCCCACTAGTAGCTGAGTTACAAGAAGCCACTGTTAGCTGCCTTATAAATCTAGCCACTCGCTCGTGGGACTCTTCCATCCTACGTAGACTGTTCAGCCAAGATGAAGCATCGGAGGTTCAGAAAATCCAGCTTAGCCAACAGACAAGTGAAGATGCTCTGTTCTGGCCTTATGTGCAGTCTGGGGTTTATTCAGCCAAATCCGGGTACTACTTCCTCAAAACTGAAGCTCGAATGTCAGCCCCTCCAAGGATTCAAGCTTCAGTGCAACCAAAATCCTTGTGGAAAAGGATTTGGCAACTGGCTGTCCCGTGT
The DNA here is from genome assembly GCA_023621385.1 of Quercus gilva. Classification (NCBI taxonomy): domain Eukaryota; kingdom Viridiplantae; phylum Streptophyta; class Magnoliopsida; order Fagales; family Fagaceae; genus Quercus; species Quercus gilva. Next base: position 2,904,093 of record CM042476.1, read on the forward strand.
AAGGTTAGGAATTTTGTTTGGAGAGCTTGTCGAAATGCTATTCCAACAAACTCCAACCTGGTTCGGCGCTGTGTTCTTGAAGATTCAACGTGCGCCCTCTGCTCACAAAGTTCAAAAGATGTGTTACACTCTTTGTGGTCATGTCCGGGCCTAACTCGAGTTTGGGAGGGTGACCCACAATGGACATTTAGGAGCACCACTGGTTTCCAAACCTTTCCTCAAGTCCTCCTCCATGTGCTGGATTCGGACTACAGTGGTGACCTGTTCGCAATGCTCACCTGGAATATTTGGTTTCGACTGAATCAAGCTAGGACTTCTCCATCAGGTTGGCTTTTGGACCAAATTGCTCAGCAAGCATATCAGTCCCTACTGGAGTTTCGGTCAGCTCAGCCGAGGAAGCCCATTGCAGCAACACCGGTTCAGGTACGTTGGCAGCCTCCACCGACGGACTTGGTTAAAATTAATTTTGATGGAGCGGTATTCAAGGATGAAGACAGAGCAGGTATTGGCGTGGTTGTTAGAGATAGCCTAGGCATGGTAATGGCTTCTTTATCCCAAAACATCTCACTCCCACACTCAGTTGTAAACTTGGAAACTCTGGCAGCGTGTAGAGCACTTGAATTCTCCCTTGAGCTAGGCTTCGACAAAGCAATTCTTGTGGGAGATTCGATGATTGTCATGACTGCATTGAGGGACCCTTCTCCTTCCCTAGCTACATATGGTCTGTTAGTTCAGGATGCTCAATTGTTGGCACGTTCATTTACTTGTATTTCCTTTCAACATGTTGGTAGAGTAGGGAATAATGTTGCTCACAACCTAGCTAGGCATGCACGTCATGTCACTGGTTTTTTAGTTTGGATGGAGGATGTTCCTATTCAAATTTCTACAGCTTCTCAGGCAGATTTGCATATTATTGAATAAAAAACTTCAAGTTATTCTTTCTCAAAAAAAAAAAAAAAAAAAAAGTAGTTTCTCATATAATTATCATGAGGCTTAAGCCTCATGACATGTAATTTGAAAAAATATATACACAAACTTACCAAATATTCTTTTGTATAAAAATTTCAAAATATATAAAATATAAAAAGAAGTTTTCAAAATTTTCTACATATAAATGATAATGAAATAATTTTTTTAAAACTTTTTTTGTGATATCTATTTATTTTTAGATATAGAGTAAATAGATTCAATTTATAATAAACACATATTATGATGAAAATTAATTACTGTGATTTTACTGTTACCAACTAACTTAATGAACACACAGTGGGCTTACGGTTATCAACTAAACATAGGGACATGTATTCCTATACATATCCTTATATTGTGGTACTTGTAATACACAATTCTGATTCAGAAAAAAAAAAAGAAAAAAGAAAAAAACACAATTCTGAATGGTAATAATGTAGTGGTTAACGGTTTTTCATTGTGAATGTAGAAGTGATTTTTTGGTGTAACTTTTTATTTTTTGAGTTGTAGTCTTTCTCAAAAAAAAAAAAAAAAAAAAAAAGTTGTATTCTTTTTCTTACTAGGAGTGTTGCATTTTTGAAAGCGTACAAGCCAAACAGGCTTTAGGTCCATTTTACTTCACTTATACTGTATAAATATTGCTTGTATAACATTCCCATGACTACTTATATAAAGGCAATGCCTTATATGATTTTATATATTAATATAAAAAAAATTTGATCCTTAACTCTAACATAGAATCAAAACCACTACTATGTCGTTCCAGTGTTAAAAAAAGGTAAAAATATTTATAATTATTTGAAAGAATTAAAGAACAAAAAAAAAAAGTCATTCCCTATTGTTATAATTAATTAGTGAAAATTAAAATTTATCTCATTGTGATTTTTGACACTATTACAATATAGTCTCTTAAACCTATTATTGTTACATTTTTTATTGATAAACTTTTTATTGTTACATATGTTATAAGGTTTAGACTAAAATGAAATCAATAGGTTCTGTCCAAATATACCTAACATTTTCATCTTATCTCAAAGGTAATCAAAATGTAACTATTAAAAAGTATTGTGGGGCTAAATTATGATTGAATCAAAATCATAAGGGAGTAGTTTTATTTATTTTTGATAAAACTATAATTAATACAGCGAGGGAGGGAGGATTTATATATAATTAATACTATAATTAATCATAAGGGAGGATTTATATTTAGTTTGTTTGTCTAATAAATATGCAATATGCATTTAATTTGGATGGAACCTAATCTCACCGTTTTATTTTAATCTAAACTTTAAGTATCAAATATAACAATATATAATTGTAGACTAAATTGTAACATGGTGAAAGGACAAAGGGTTAAGTTATAATTTACCCTCTAATTTATTACCCGCAAAGAGTACAAAGATCCAATGGCATATATGCGATGACCAAATCCACACATTTACAAAAAAAAAAAGAAGAAGAAAAATACTGAAGTAGAAAATCTACAGCTTGTCAGCCTTCTTTATTGTAACTAATATCATGTAGAAAACCTAAGGATGCAGTTTGCATCTACTAAACCAATTGCTACAATCTTTCAGCCTTTTAGATTGATAGCTGAAAGCACCTGTTTAATAAACTCTCCGGCATCCATAGGTGGATAGTTGCTGGCAAGTGGTGATTCTGCAAAGTGGCGCAAGGGCTTCAACACTGCATCTGATGCTATGTGGGCAAACACCTACGCAAAAGAGAAAAAAAGAGAAGAAGAGGTCACAAACATTGCATCCAAAACGAAAAGGTCCTAAAATATAAGTATAGAGACGTAAAGGTTTTTATGATCATTGATATTCTCAGTTTGTAATTGATGTATGATAAAAGTTGTCTGTTATGGATCAAGTAAAAGTGATGTTGCTTCAATCAAATTAAATCATAGTTCACAAATGTGAAATAAATTATAAAAAACATTGTGTTCCTAACGTTAATACTCATAAGCATAATATAGAAAATTCACTCACATTGAGCTCTCTAAAAATGCCAACTTAATAGAAAACAAAAATAATGGTAATGATGATTAATCTTCTGATTGCTAGTATGGTTAAGATCACTTACCGTTGAGGATACTCTCCATAGGCTTCGATTTTGCTCCAATGCTTGTTTAATTGCTTCAGTAGTTTTCTCAGTGACAACTACTTCATGCATTCCAGCAATGCAATCTCCACCAGTCAAATATTCCATCTGGCACATAAAAGCAGTGCAAAAGGGAGAGAATTAATGTACAAATTAAAAAAGCATGTACTATAGCTAGCCAAAGGCATTACTTTGAGAACTTGATTAAATCCTTGTCCAAAGAATTTGATATTCTACCCTTTTTTTTTCTAGAAGGCATGGTTTTCGACTTAAATATATCATAATAACAAAAACAACATATTTCCAGTTATTTGTATGATTAATTGATTTGAAATTTACTATGATAATACTCAATAGATATACAAACATGATATTTTCATTTTTTAAATATGCAAGCTAAGTAATAGCAAGCCCAATTAAAAATGTCAATATATATTAGAGATATAGCTCCTACCTTCTTAGAATCATGTGAGTGATGTTGTTATTACAAAATTTATTATATAAATCTTAATTCATGTGTCAATTTTAAAACAAAAAAATTAAAATGTTAGTTTTAAATATTTGTTTATTTATATTAAGTTATTGATGTGATCTAATCACATAATTTGCCACTTTTTATTTATTTATTTATATTTTTAAATACCATTCTCTTTGTTTTTTCATTCGGAAAAAAATATAATTTTTGTCTCTAAATTTTATCAAAAGTTTATTACTCATCCCTAAACTATAAGATGTTTGTTTTTCACCTTTAAACTATTGAAATGTTCGCCTTTTGTTTCAAATTATTGAAAATGTTTTACTTATGTTCTTCTACTTATAAAAAAAAAAAAAAAAACTTTTTCATCCCAAAATTATTAAAAAAGTTATTTTTTCATCTTTATTTTTGTCTCTAAAATATTAAAAAAACTATATACAATGTTTGAGGATGAACAGAAAACCTTTTAAAGCTTATGGATGGAAATAAATTTTTTTTTTGTAAATTTTAGGTACCATAATAGTATTTTCTCTTTTTCATTTCGATAAAAGTCAGAAGATTCACGTGGCAAACTAGCTCACAACCATAAACACCAAACATTTATTACTCCTACCTGCTTTCCTGTTTGAATGAGAAGACATCCTTCAGGAACTGACCCCTCAACTTTTTGCCCATTTTTTAGCCAAATATTTAGAGCTGGGAATTTACTTCTTCCATGAATGGTAAGAAAATTAACGTCGTAGTGATATCCTGCAAGCACAGTTCCTTCCTGACCATAATTTTTGAGGCCACTTCCTGTTGGACCAAGAACATGCGGCGCCTGGTTTTTCAAAGGAAAGGCACTCGTTAAAAAAAGTGCATATTAATATTATTTCACAATAATGGAAATGAAAAAGAATATGATTCATACCATGCCTTAACTAATCATTTCCTGTCAGACTAAAAATTAAATATGCCAAAAAATTGAACTGTTGCATATGTAACCTGCTTCATAAGAGATGTAAATGCATCCTTTGGCAAGCCAAAACCAATTGCTGCCATTTCTGCTACAACCTGAACAAAAATTTTTGGATACACAATAACATTAAAAAACATGCATAAAAAAGCATTATAAGTGAACTGAACCAAGCTAGGTGATGAGTTACTTCTATGGCAGCTATCATTTTATATCCCCATGAATTCATGGTTTCAGTCCATCCAGGAAAATTTTCAGGTATGACGGGTGCTCCGTTGAGTTCCTGCACAAAAAAGATGACATTTAAAAGACGAAAAACAACACAACAAAGGTTTAATCTAAAATGATCTATCTTCATTAGAAATGATGTATTCAGATTAAATATTACAAATCTAATAAATATGCATGTCATTTAATTTTAAATTGAGAGATGCTACGTCTATAATAATTTTACAACAAATTACAGGTGGTTAGTTGTTATTGGTTCAAATTTGAAACTAACACTAAGATTACTTTTTTGTCCCAATAATAATAACCAGTAACAACCTGTCACTTAGGATTTGTTATAAAAATGTTGTAGAAATATTGTAGACATATCATTTCTCTTTTAAATTATGTGACATTTGGTATATGAGATAAAATTTTCACCCATAGAAAAAGACAATGTTGTCCTTAAAAGAAAAATTAGGGTTGTTTGTATTATATGAAATTGTATGTGAAATAAAAAGAGTTAAAAGGAAATGATGGATTATGTTATATGAAATTGAAGGAGAAAGTGAAGATGTGAGACCTCAAATCGGATCTTTGCCGGACGAGGACCCACGCTCCACATGTAACGCCACTTGAGATCTGAGCCCACAAGAGTGGCTGGTTGAAATTCTTTGGGCATTGCTTTTACTTTCTCTTGCATTTCTTCATCAACCACGAGCCTTGGAATTTCTACTTTCTCTGGGGTTATCCCAACCTGGTATCTCCAATTGTGTAAGAGATTATTTTCAATATTTTGATAAATCAATGCAAACTCACATGTTAAATTGGAACCAACAACAAGACAGGTATGATGGTATTTTAGTTATGCACTATTCATCCTTTAATTTTCTGTCTGTATATAAGGAAGCCTTCAATTAGATTAGTCAACTACTTGATTCATTGGTAGGAATAAGAGAAGCAAAAGATTAAGATTTTAATAAAATCGTTTAACAATAAATAATTAAGAATTTAAGAACTTTATAAAGATTTTTAAAGGTGTTAAATTAACCCTCCCACCTTAATTTGGAGAAGAATCTTCTCAAAAAAGTAAAAAAAAAAAAAAAAAAAAAAAAAAAAAAAAAAAAAAAAAAAAACCTTTGGAGAAGAATCTTGTGTTTCACTACATGAAGCAAAACACATCTAAACTCACAAGTAAATGCTATGCTGCATGTATAAAAACACAAGGTAACACCTCTCGCTTAGGGATGTAAAACAAAAAAACAAACTGATTTGTTTGAATGACATGGACTGTTTGCCATCGGTCAGCACCAAATATTTTCCGAAAAGTTTTTGAGGGGTTTTGTTCCGGATCGATGCTGACATTTTGCACACCAAAATTGTCTAAAATAAATGAATTTATATATATGTTTATTTTAATAAAATATTCAACCATCTTTTAAAATAAAATATTAAAAAAATGAAAAAGTTTGTCAAGTTGATTTGTAAAAGCGATGAACTAAAATAAGAAAAGTAAACCTTTGCTAACCCTAGGAGATGCCCTTAAATCTTAACAGTCAAATGCATGATTTTTAGATTCGGACCATTAATGAATTGTAAATGGTAGAAGTTCAAAGTTTTTAAAGTTAGATCAAGATTAAACCGTGATAATGTCATAGACTCGTAATTAATTTAATTATTAATTAAAATATAAATAAATATATTAAATTAGTAAAAATTGAAAAATTGCCTAAAATAGCTACAAATATTTGACTATTCAAACTAATAAACTTTTTTATTTTAAAGTTAATAGACATTTCCCACGAAATTAATTGAAAAAAAAAAGTTAATAGGCATTTCTTTATGAAATTAATGGAGAGAAAAAAAAAAAAAAAAAACCGTTGACCAGTGGCGGCAATAACTTGTCTTGTCACCCACTAAACTTTTGTCGAGAGACCCATGACCATAGTTGTCAGTATCGTATGATACGTATCATATCGTGTGTAAAAAGTTCTGTATCGTATCGGCGCATCATAAGTACTCGTGAATCGTACGATACAATGTGCGTATCGTATGAATCGTATCGTATCTTAAAATCGTACATATCGTACAATACATGGACAAATGCTTTAAAATGAGATTTTTTGTTAAAATTTGTACTTTTATTTGAATCTAACAAGTTGTTAGACTTGTTTTTAACAAAAAATTATTAGTTTACTTAGTTTACCCTACTAAAATAATATATTCATAAGTTTTTTTTGCTCTCTCTTCTACAATTAGACTACATAGTACACACTTACTCTTCTACAATTAGTTTACTTAGTTTACCCTACAAATTTATTTTATATGCTATGAATAAAATATTAATTGACAATAAAAATTTTTTATTTTTATCATTATTATTATAAGTCCAAGAAACTAGAATGCCAAAAAAAAAAAGTATAAAAATATTATTAAAATAAAAAGAACAAAAAGAGATAGTAAATGTTAATGACAAATGACGATGAAGAAAATTTTAATGAAGAAATAAGTTTGCAAAATTATAAACATGATGATAGCATTGACTTAGATGGGGTTGATTAGGCAATTTGATGAATATAATGAAATAAATTATTATTTTTGGGTCATTTGTAATATATTATCACTTTTTAATTTAAGAAATTTGAATGCGTATGTTATATACACATGCTAGTTTGATTTATTTAGTCGCTTGTTAAATATTATTACATAAGTGATGAATAAATTAGTCATTAGTTGAATATATTCAAAATTTATAATGAATATACCCTTTATATATGTATATTTATAATTTTTTACAAATTTTATTAAGTGTTTGTGTATCTTATGATATACGATTCGATACAATACACGATACAGAAAAATTAAAAATCGATTCACGATACGATTCACGTTTTGACAACTATGCCCATGACTCTAGTACTTTACCCGTTCCTCAATGAAATTTAAAAAATATATATATACATATATATAAACTAAAGCGAGAATCCTAGAAGTGTGGGAAAGCAAAACATTATTGTTTTGTCCGCCGGTTTAAAATCAAAGCCCAAAGATATGGGTGTAATATCTAGGGTATTGCACTTGATACAATAGTAAGAGATGATTGAGATTGAAAGTTTAAAAAAGAAACTTTCAATCTCAACAATTGAATAAAAAAAAGTTAAAAAGAAGTTGAAAAAGTTAAAGTAAAAAAATGAAAGTGGTAAAAATTAATGTGAGTGAGTGTAGTGTACTAGAGTCTAGATTGAGACAGAGAAAGAACGAGAGAGAGTGATATAGAGAAGAAGAATGAGAAGAAACTTTGATGCAATCTCAAGTCTCAAAGTTTAACAACATCTAATGGTGTTTGAAGCTACAACAATGGAGATCAGCTTTAATAAGCCTGTAGATAATGTTTTTATTTTTATTTTTAATCAATTTTTAGGGTTAAAAGAACCGTGTTAGCAAGAGGTTTCTGGATAATAATTTAAAATGCAAAATTTGGTTGCAATATTTCTATACATTGGACCCAACACAAAGTATGCTAGTGTCATATTAGGTTCAATGCATTAGAATACAAACTTAAGCTTTCTTGTCCTGTATTTGACAAAATCAAATGAACCAGATAATGAAAGTCAAGTCGCTCCGGGGGCCGCTTGTACTTCATAGGGCTCTCATAGTACCTCTCCATCATCTCAATGAACTTTTCATTCTCCTCTTCTAAACACCTTGGGTCCCTCACCACCACAGACCCAGCTTCTCTCAAAGACCTAGCCATTTCCTTACACAACCTAGTCAGTTTAGGTCCCAATTCCTCCGTTATCTTTGATGGCTCTCCATCCAATTTGTCGATCACCGCCAGATAGGCCTTCAGGTCGATCACCTTGAGCTCCATTTCCGTTACAATTACAGTAACAACAATAGCAACAAGAAACAGTTGTTTGAGTTTGTGATGGCGGGAATGGACGTGGTGGGTTTTTTGGGGGGGGGGGGGGGGCTTATTGAGCTGAATTGGGGTCCATATTCGGACAGTTTTTACTGTGTGAAATTATTGTTGTTTTGTAATAATGTGTGACTCACTCTTAGCAGGAGCAGCTTGCACGTAAAGACAGTGTCGGCTCCAGGATTTTTTTTAGGAGGGTCAACAAGAAGATAAGTCTTAGATAGAAAATGAATCTTGTGGTCTACGATATTTTTTTATTACAAATTTGTCTATAGTACTAGCAAGAAAATAAAATATAAACTATTAGTTCATTTGACGTATAGTTTCATAATACAATAAACGTAGTAATTATTATTGCTAAGATTAAATCTTGAAAATCATCCATAGTTTTCAAATACGATAAAACTATTAATTATTATTGCTAAGTGAACTTTAATTATCATTGCTCAGAATAGTTCTATCTATTAGTTTGTTTAAACTCTTTACAATTTTTGTATTTAACAATTCAACTCAATTTTGACAACTATTGTTCTTTGTAATTGTATTAAGTGTGTTTGGGTCTTGATTATAAGCCAACTTATTACTTTATCTTTTTTCCTACTATTTGCGGATCTCTTGTGATTTTCTACTTATTTTATACTTTAAGCAAAAAGTTAGATAAATTGTTCCCAAATAGATACTAAGAAAATTTTTGTTGCTTAACATTTGCTTTTGTTTTTATTCAATCACTCTTGGCCTGTCCCACGCTCCTAATCCCTACTTAACAAATAACAAATTAAAAGCACTTTAGATTCAGTAACTAATTTTTATTTTCAAGGTTTTAGATTAAATTAGATTGTTGTTGGACTCTTTTTTTGTTTTTTTGGTTTAAAAATGCCAAAATATTAGTAAAAGGACTATATTTAAGGTTATTTTAGTTGTGATTAAAAAAAGTTAGGGTCAAACTGTTCCAATTTTTATCTTAGAGGGTCAAAACAAAATAAATGTTTTATATTTTATATATTCTTTCTTGCCAAGTCGGGGTTCATTTGAACCCCATGGAACATGGCTAGTGCCGCCCATGCGTGAAGATATGTGAAAAATTGCAGACTAATTGGCTAATTGGGTCCTTGTTCTTTCAGGTCTCATGTTATGGATCTTTCTGTATTATTGCCATCTACGTATGCAATAATTCTCTCATGAATTCACTGGGTAGAACCCAATTGTGACCATACAAATCGAGGCATGAGATACAATCTTTATCAGTGTGCGTGATTTTAGTTTACATGATGTAATGCTTACCATGTGCATGATTTTTTGACTGGTTTCTAGAAGTCAAACAAGCACAACTATTTTTGGGGAATTGGTACTCTCTCATACTTAGGACAGAATTGCCCTTTGCCCTATTCGGGCAAATTATATAGGAAAATGTCCCCTTTTCCAAACTAATTAGGGAAATGTCCATCTTTTAAAACTCGATTTGTGATAAATTGAGTTAGGTCCTATAGTAGCATTTTAAGGAGCCTATAGTGACGTTTTGAAGGACTTATAGTGGCGTTTTGTAACTTGACCTCAATGAAATCGAGTTATAGGTAAAAAAAAAAATTGCCTATAACTCGATTTCATTGAAGTCGAGTTAAAAAACACCACTATAGGTCTTTAAAACATCACTATAGGGCTCTATAATTTTTTTTTTAAAACTCGATTTATCATAAATCGAGTTTTAAAAGAGGAGCATTTTCCTAATTAGTTTGAGAAGGAGAACATTTTCCTATATAATTTGCCCGAAAAGGGCAAAGGGCAATTTTGTCCCTCATACTTAGGGCACTCGCATACTTAGGGCACATTTAGTATACTATATTATTACATGAGAATTTTTAAAAATTGCCTCGGAGTGAAGGAGAGTCCAATTAGGAAATGTAATCAAATATGTGCTGTGTAATAGACAATGTGAAAGTCCAGTGATTAAAATGAGACTACAATTGTGAAATTCCTAGTAGTCTTTCATTGTTTCTCAAGTTTCTCTCTCCACAATTAACTTTATTTACATTTTTTTAACAAGATGGAAGAAATTTTAAACTAGTCTAATTTTAGTGTACATGTATGTGAAATTTTCTCTTAGAGACTTGAATCTCAGTCCTTTCCCTCCAATACCTCATAAGCACTTATACTTGTGGAGTGATCATTGTACTAAGGGTGTGCAATAATAACTTTGTTTACATTTTTGTTTCTTCATGAATTGGATACTAGAGATTGCAGAGTAGTTGATCTAGGGATATCCATTAATAATTGGTGATTTGGTTTGAAATGGATCCACATATACATGGAATACTCATAAATTTTTTGAATGTTAAATCCTTAATTTCTTATATCTTACCAGAAAATTTATTAAGTTTTGTGTTCAATAATTTATTTTCTCTACATTTGTTAATTAACACGAGGTCATATTCAAGGATATAAAATAAAAATTGTTATTTCCCTTTCCATTCTCTTTGAAAACCAAAGAAGGGAAATCATTTGTTTCCTTCTATTTTTTTTCCTTCCTACGTCCAAAACACATGAAGTAAGATATTTTCTTTTCCATTTCTTTTCTCTTTCCTTTCTCTTGGTATTTTCTTTTCTCATCACTTTCCCTAGAAAATATAGCCTTTGATCATTTATATTAGTTTGTACAAAAATTTACGTATATTTTAGCATAAAAAATTATATATATATATATATATGTATGTATATATATATATATATATATTTTCTTCTATTTTGCCTTACTAGTTTTCAAAACATTAACATTAGATTATTTATTTTAAACCATATTTCATTAAAATATCAAATTTTATTATTTTTAAAAATTATTTTTCTATTTTCACATACTATAATCACCGTCTATTTTCTTCCTTCATCCTTAAAAAAAGAAAAAAAAAGCATAAAAATTTGAAATGCACAACAATAGTTCTTGTGTATATTTACACAATTACTATAACAAAAAAAATTATTGTGCACGTTACATTTATAGGACATTCTGGCATTTTACCCCCCCTTTTTTTTTTAATTGGCAATATACCCCTGTTTCGAAACTATATAGGTTCGTGCCCCTGTTTCGATACTCGATGACCCTAAAATCGAGTTACTTAAATTACTCGATTGGTTTAAAATCGAGTTATGCCCAATCAAACTTAAAAAAAAAAAAAAAAAAAAAAAGCATAAAACTCGAGTAAATGGAAATCGAGTACCAAAACGCCACTATAGGGCTGAAAAACGTCACTATAGGGCTAAAAAAACGCCGCTATAGGGCAACTGAAACTGATATTCATACTTAAAAAAAAATTTCCAGAAAAACGCCACTATAGGGATGAAAAAACGCCGCTATAGGGCCACTGGAACTGATATGAAAAAAATTTCCAGAAAAACGCCACTATAGGGGTGAAAAAACGCCGCTATAGGGCCGATATTCATGTAAAAAATTTTTCCAGAAAAACGTCACTATAGGGATGAAAAAACGCCGCTATAAGGATAAAAAACGCTGCTATAGGGCCACTGAAACTGATTTGCATACTTGTAAAAAAACTTATAAAAAATTTAAAAAAATTTACATGAAACTCGAGTTCCCGGAACTCGAGTTCTATGCAAATTTTTTTTTTTTTTTTTTTTTTTTGAGTTTGATCGGGCATAACTCGATTTTAAACCAATCGAGTTTTGCGTTGAAATTCGATTTTATGGTAATCGAGTATCGAAACAGGGGCATATACCTATATAGTTTCAAAACAGGGATATATTACTAAATTTTTTAAAAATTAAGGACAAAAGGCCAGAATGTCCTACATTTATAAGCTAACGTGAATTATTTTACAACTCTAAATCTAAACAGCCCATGTTGCGTCATACTCACATCAAAAAGACAAAATCAATCAAAAATTTTTTTTTTTGGGGGGCGCGGCGGGGGGGGAATCTTCTGGTGAACTAAGCAACTGCCTTTTTCCATCACTCATTGACAAAACCTTTGATGTAAACATTTTTGACCACATTGCCAGGGACAAAACACGAGCAAGAAACTAACGCTTGTGTACGTGACACTTCAAAAAGGATCTTTTTTTTTTTTGGAGAATCACTTCAAAAAGGTTCTGATTCTTTGTCCAGCAGCCAAAACAGTATGCTACATACGTTGAAAGAGTAGCCTTTTCTCAGTGGACTCTCGCACTCCACCTGACGCTTGTCCAAGAGACATTGGTTTGGACATTTGCGTCTTTGGAATCCGACGAGTTCAAGGGGATTGTGTGTAGTTTATTAATTTGAGAGCATGTGGTACCTCGATTAATAGGGCCAAAGTATAAAAATCTAAATAAAAATTCATTATACAACTCTAAATAAACGGCCATTTTTGTATTAACAGATCGTCAATAAAGATGGTAGATATATATTTGCCAAATGGTATAAGTTTGCACACATAAGATAATTGGGCTTGTGTCTATATTATTGGGTTAATATATCTTTAACAAAAAAACAAAAAAAAATCATTGTTTTTTAATATATAACAATAAAATCATTTGAAAAAAGATAACTGGATGTAAAAAAAAAAAACTAAATATTAATACGATAATTTTATTTTTAAAGAAAAAGGCAAAAATCAGAATTGGAAATATAGAATGTAACCTGAAGAACAAATCCTGCTTACATTGAATCCTGCTTATATTAGAAGAAACTGACACAATTTAATGGGTTAGCTAATGAAAGCAAGATGTTCCTCGAAAAAAAAAAAAAAAAAAAAAAAAAAGCCTAATGAAAGCAAGATTACAACAAGTGTAAGAGAGGATTTGAATTTAGGCTCTCTTTATGGGATTTATTAGGCCATGCCACAAAATTACAAAATTCTTGGTAGCTAGTGAAGGCTAAAAGAAAATATAAACCATGCATCCATAAACTGAAAGCTAGCACAAGTAGATTTCTATGGATTAAAAAACTCTAGGATTTTAGGGGAATTTCATCATGAAGTTCTTAAAATTCTATTTATATATTTTGAAATGTATTTATTAGATTTTGTCCCATCAAGATTTAAATAAACATGGGCTGTTAATATTTTAGTAAATATTTAAATTATTGATGTAGTAAAATATAATCCATTCATTTCAAAATTGATGCATAAGGATTTTATAGTGGCGTTTCTTTTAAAAACCTAATATATTAACTTGTTAAGTTCAAACTTGAAAGGCTACACATGAATAGTGCCTTTAATTATTGAATGCATTGATTATATTTTGCCTAATCAAGATTTTAATAAACATTGGCTATTACTGTTTTAGTATATATGTTTAAATATTTTTTTGAGAATGATTTAACAAAATTCAATCATTTTATTTCAAAATAAATGAATAATGTTTGAAGAATTCTATTCCGTTGACTGTGGTTCGATGTCTAGATTGTTCTCAATCATATACGTCTTCAACCCTGTGATGAAATCCCTACTCTCTAGAGTAGTATGGCAAATGAGAACCACAAATTGAGGTGAACATTTATCACCACTAAAGGATAACAAAACATCATACAAAGAAAGAAAAGAAAAAAAAAAAAAAAAATCATCAACCTGTCAATTGTAACATCCTACACCACCACCAAACCGACATCTTCATTCCATATTTGAGGAATACACCATTATTAATCCCATACCATCATGCTTCCTCTTAATAATTCTTGCTACATTATTATCCAAAAAAATCACATACACAAATCAATCACACATAATCTTCACATGACTTTTATTGGCGGTTTCAAGATTTTTTTCTAGGAGGGTCAATAAGAAGACAAATCTTAGATAGAAAATGAATTTTGTGGTCTATGATATTTCTTTATTATAAATCTGTCCATAGTACTAGCTAGAAAATAAAATATAAACTATTAGTTTATTTGGCATATAGTTTCATAATACAATGAGCATAGTAATTATTATTGCTAAGATTAAATCTTGAAAATCATTCATAGTTTTCAAATACAATATACTATTAATTATTATTGCTAAGTGAACTTTAATTATCATTGCTCAGAATACTTCTATCTATTAGTTTGTTTTAACTCTTTACAATTCTTGTATTTAATAATTCAACTCAATTTTGACAACTATTGTTCTTTGTATTAAGTGTGTTTGGGTCTTGATTATGAGAAATTATTGTATACTCTCGGAGTACTATAAATATGTACTCACTATTCATGTGAGAGGATGAAGTACGCATTTATGATACTCTAGGAGTACCTAACAATTTTCCCTTGATTATAAGCCAACTTATTACTTCATCTTTTTTCCTACTATTTGCGGGTCTCTTGTGATTTCCTACTTATTTTATACTTTAAGTAAAAAGTTAGATAAACAGTTCTCAAATAGATGCTGAGAAAATTTTTGTTACTTAACATTTGCTTTTGTATTTATTCAATCACTCTTGGCCTGTCCCACGCCCCTAATCCCTACTTAACAAATGACAAATTAAAAACACTTCAGATTTAGTAACTAATTTTTATTTTCAAGGTTTTAGATTAAATTAGCTTGTTGTTGGACTCTTTTTTTGTTTTTTGTTTTTGTTTAAAAATGCCAAAATATTAGTAAGAGGACTATATTTAAGGTTATTTTAGTTGCGATTAAAAAAAATTTGGGTCAAAGTGTTCCAATTTTTATCTTAGAGGGTCAAAACAAATAAATGTTTTATATTTTATATACTCTTTCTTGCCAAGTCAGGGGGTTCATTTGAACCTCCTGGAACATGGCTAGCGCCGCCCATGATGACTTTGAATTTGAAAGAATAATTTGCCTTGGGTGGGCGCTTTTGCATAGAAACTAAAAACTGCCTCAAAGTGGAGGAGAGACCAATCTAAAAAATATAACCAAACATGTGATATGTAATAGGCAATGAGAAAGTGGTCTAGGGAATAAATGAGACTACAAGGATGAAAGGTTGGCTTTTCTGAAGTGTAGGAGCTTAGTCTTGATTTCCTGCTGTCTTTCTCAAGTTTCTGTCATTCTATGCTTAACTTCTTCTACATTTTTATTTTTCCATAAATTGGGTAAAATTGATATTATTGGTAGCTCATTTAGCACTACAAAAAAAGGCTTATAGCTGCTTTTAAAAAACGCTGTAATAGGTCACCTAGCCACAAAAATGTTGTCTTAGGCCGGTGTTTTTAGTAGTGCAGGCTTTCATTGGTTTCTTGGTTTGAAATGGATCAATATATGAGAGTCTCTAAGTGTTTTATTTTTATTTTTTTGTTGAAAATATTCATTCATCATTGTGGAGATGCTCCTATTTATATCCACTACTAAGTGAATGTTCCTTGTAACATAATAATACGTCTGCCTCAAACTTTGAAATTCTACTACAGATAAGGCAATTTTCATAAATTAATCACATTTTTTTTACGCAAACCAAATTATATTTCAAAGCTATGTGCACATGAACTTTCTTGGAGACTTTGATGTGCACGTGAACTATCCCATGTGTTTGTCCCTAACATGTGGACAAAAGTGTTACCATTTTTTTTTATTATTTTATTTTTCTGAGAAGTGCTGTAAAAAGGCCCTATCGAAAGAACTAATTAATCGCCTTTGATTTTTTTAAGTTTGCAAGATATGGGCTCATGGGCTGCCTTCCACTATAGATCAAACTAGGTAGACCACCAAGGGCGCCAACAAGAAGACGAAATTAAACTTCCAAATCTTGGTGTCCAAGAATAGCACTTAACTACTTCTCCTCATACTCAACCTGCCATGTAAAAGAAAGCATTTGAAGTATTTATGAATTTGGATCTTAACATATTGTAGTCCACATATTCATGTTCTAAAAAACCGAGTAATGTGCTTTATAGTTAGGAAAATTCTCCTCTATTCACATTAACGTGGTAAGGTAAAATTTCTTATTGTCGAATAAAAATTCTGAACTTCAAACTCTCTATACATCAAAAGCATTTAAATTGTATTTTGTGTGCGTGTGTGTGTGTATATATATATATATATATAGAGAGAGAGAGAGAGAGAGAGAGAGAGAGAGAGAGAGAGAGAGAGAGAGAGAGAGAGAGAGAGAGAGAGAGAGAGAGAGAGAGAGAGAGAGAGATCATATTTTAGTGCTCATTACAATTAATTAAATAAAATATCCTAATTTCAAATTCTTATAACCAAAGAGACAATGAAATCTCCAAATATCTTCTATTTTTCCCCTTTCCTTTTTTGTGTGAAAAATTCTCTTAATATCATATTACTATAACTCACAAGTCTTCTAAGAGCTTCTAAAACGTAATTATAGTTTTTCTTTTATACCTTGTAGTGTTGGACAAAAACCCTAAATGTTTTCGCGAGCTTGGGCTTGATTTAAATTTTGCAGAATTAACATATTAGCAATTTTCGATTGGCCAAGTCTGATTTTTGATCGGTAGAGCTTCACAAAACTTGAACTCTCCTTTTTGCAGCTTGAATGTTCTTGAATCTTGATTTGTACAATCTTGAGCAATGTTTAAAACCTAATTTAGACATGTTTTTGTTCTCGGTTTGCCAACATACACAAAATAAGAATCTAAATATTTAGAACCTAATAGGTATAAATTATCTCTAGTGGGGAGGATATTTGATCATGCTCACCATACAAAGGTGCAAACCTTAGGGGGACCTTTACCCTCAAGATTCTTCTCCAAGTAGTTTCTCATATAATTATTATGTGACGTATAAATCACATAACATGTAATTTGAAATCATATATACACAAACTTACCAAATCTTCTTTTGTACAAAAATTTCAAGATATATACAATATAAAAAGAAGTTTTCAAAATTTTCGACAATTAAATGATAATGAAATAATTCTTTTAAAACTTGTTGTTTTGTGATATCTATTTATTTTTAGATATGAAGTAAATAGATTCAATTTATAATGAACACACATATTATGAGTTACTATGATTTTACTGTTACCAACTAACTTAATGAACACACAGTGGGTTTATGGTTATCAACTATAAACATAGGGACATGTATTCCTATACATATCCTTGTATTGTGTTGTAATACACAATTCTGAATAGTAATAATGTAGTTGTTAATGGTTTTTCATTGTAAATGTAGAAGTGATTTTTTGGAGTAACTTTTTTTTTTTTTTTTTTTGGGTTGCAATCTTTCTCTCCAAAAAAAAAAAAAAATTGTAGTCTTTGTCTTACTAGGAGTGTTGTATTTTTGAAAGCGTACAAGCCCAACGTGCTTTAGGTCCTTTTTACTTTACTTATACTATACAAACATTACTTGTACAATATTCCTATGACTACTTATATAATTCTCTCAAAAAAAAAAAAAAAAGACTACTTATATAAAGGCAATGCCTTATATAATTTTATTTATTAGTATAAAAAAAATGATCCTTA
Organism: Quercus gilva; assembly: GCA_023621385.1. Classification (NCBI taxonomy): domain Eukaryota; kingdom Viridiplantae; phylum Streptophyta; class Magnoliopsida; order Fagales; family Fagaceae; genus Quercus; species Quercus gilva. Next base: position 2,922,078 of record CM042476.1, read on the forward strand.
ATTCTAACATGGAATCGAAGCCACTACTACGCCATTCTAGTGTTAAAGAAGGTAAAAATATTTAATTTTTTTTATAATTATTTGAAAGAATTAAAGAACAATGAAGAAAGTCATTCCCTACTGTTATAATTAATTAGGGAAAATTACAACTTATTTGATTGTGATTTTTGACACTGTATAATATAGTCTCTTAAACCTTTTACTGTTACATTTTTTATTGATAAACTTTTTATTGTTACATATGTTCTAAGGTTTAGACTAAAGTGAAATCATTAATTAGGTTCTGTCCAAAGTATCCTTAACATTTTCATCTTATTTCAAAGGTAATCAAAATGTAACAGTTAAAAAATATTGTGGGGCTAAATTATGATTGAATCAAAATCATAAGGGAGTAGTTTTATTTATTTTTGATAATACTATAATTAATACAATGAGGGAGGGAGGATTTAAACTCTAAATGTCTTTGTTAAAAACACTAGAAAATACTAGTTGAGCCACAAGACTCTTAGTAGAAAAAGATACTTGTTTGTCTAATAAATATGCAAAATGCATTTAATTTGGATGGAAACCTAGTCTAACCATTTTATTTTAATCCAAACTTTAAGGATCAAGTATAACAATAAAAACTTTGTTGACTAAATTGTAACATGGTGAAACCACAAAGGGGTAAGTTATAATTTACCCTCTAATTTATTACTAGCAAAGAGTACAAAATCCAATGGCACATATGCCATGGCCAAATCCACACATTAAAAAAAAGAAAAAAGAAAAGAGAGAGAGAGAGAAGAATAAAACTGAAGAAGAAAATCTATAGCTTGTCAGCCTTCTTTATTCTAGCTTATATCATGTAGGAAACCTTAGGATGCAGTTTGCATCTACTAAACCAATTGCTACAATCTTTCAGCCATTCAGATTGATAGCTGAAAGCTCTTGATTGGTAAACTCCCCAGCAGAGATAGGTGGATAGTTGCCGGCAAGTGGTGATTCTGCAAAGTGGCCCAAGGGCTTCAACACTGCATCTGATGCTATGTGGGCAAACAACTACACACATGACAGAAGAGAAAAAAAAACATAAGTATGTACAGAGACATAAATTTTTTTTACAACCATTGGTATTCCTTGTTTATGATTTGATGTATGACAAAATTAAATCAATGTAACAAATGTGAAATAAATTATAAAAAGATTTGTGTCCCTAACAATACTCATAAGCATGATAACATAGAAAAGTCATTCACATTGAGCTCTCTAAAAATGCCAACTGTATAGAAAATAAAAATAATGGTAATGATGGTTGATTTCCTGATTGCTGGTATGGTTGAGATCACTTACAGTTGAGGATACTCTCCATAGGCTTCGATTTTGCTCCAATGCTTGTTTAATTGCTTCAGTAGTTTTCTCAGTGACAACTACTTCATGCATTCCAGCAATGCAATCTCCAGCAGTCAAATATTCCATCTGGAACATAAAAGCAGCGCAAAAGGGAGAGAATTAATGTACAAATTAAAAGAAGCATGTACTATATATAGCTAGCCAAAGTCTTCTACAATTTTTTGTTAGAACACACGGTTTTCGACTTCAATATATCATAATAACAAAAGCAACATATTTTCTGTAATTTGTATGATTAAATGATTTGAAATTTACTATGATAATACTAAATAGATATGGAAACATGATATGTTCATTTTTAAATTTACAAGCTAAGTAATAGCCCAACTTAAAAGTCAATATATATTAGAGATATAGAGATATAGCTCCTACCTTCTTAGAATTCGTATGAGTGATGTTATTATTATTACATAATTAAGATATAAATCTTAATTCATGCGTCAATTTTCAAACACAAAACTAAAAAGTTATTTTTTAAAATTTATTTATTTATATTAAGTTATTGATGTGACCTAATGACATAATTTGCCACTTTTTATTTATTTATTTATATTTTTAAATACCATTTTTTTATTTGAGTAAAATACTATTTTGGTTTCTAAATTTTACTAAAATATATTATTTATTCTTAAATTATAAGATATTCGTTTTCTATCCCTACACTATTGAAAAATTCTTCTTTCGTTCCAAAACTATTGAAAACGTTTAATTTTTGTCCTTAAATTTAAAAAATCTTTTTTTTATCTCAAAATTATTGAAAAACTTTATTTCTTCATCTCTATTTTTGTCTCTAAAATATTGAAAAAATTTTGTACAAAGTTTAAGATTGAACAAAGAACCTTTTAAAGTTTAGGAATGATTGGATGCAAAAATTTTTTTTAGTAAAATTTAGAAACTAAGATAGAATTTTATACTCTCCATTTTGGTAAAAGCCAGAAGATTCACGTAGCAAAAGTAGCTCACAACCATAAACACCAAATATTCATTACTCCTACCTCCTTTCCTGTTTGAATGAGAAGACATCCTTCAGGAACTGACCCCTCAACTTTTTGCCCATTTTTGACCCAAATATTTAGACCTGGGAATTTATTTCTTCCATGAATGGTAAGAAAATTGGTGTCATAGTGATATCCTGCAAGCACAGTTCCTTCCTGGCCATAGCTTTGGAGGTCACTTCCAGTTGGACCAAGAACATGCGGCCCCTGGTTTTTCAAAGGAAAGACACTCGTCATAAAAAATACTTATTAATATTATTGCATAATAATGGAGATGAAAAAAAAAAAATATGACTCATACCATGGGTTAATTAATCATTTCCTGTCAGACTAAAAATTACATTACGCATAAATTAAATATGTCAAAAAACAAAATAAAAAAGAAAAAACCAATTGAACTATTGAATACGTAACCAGCTTCATAAGAGATGTGAATGCATCCTTTGGCAAGCCAAAACCAATTGCTGCCATTTCAGCTACAACCTGAACAAAAAATTTTGGGTACACAATAACATTAAACAACATGCATAAAAAAGCATTACAAGTGAACTGAACCAAGCTAGGTGATGAGTTACTTCTGTGGCCGCTATCATTTTATATCCCCATGAATTCATGGTTTCAGTCCATCCAGGAAAATTTTCGGGTATGACAGGCGCTCCGTTGAGTTCCTGCACAAGAAAGCTGAAATTTAATAGACGAAAAACAACACAACAAATTAAGTTTTAGTCTGAAAGGATCCATCTTCAATAGAAATGACGTATTCAGATTAAATATACAAATCTAACAAAGATGCATCATGCATCTATAGTTATGTCATATAATTTTAAATTATGTGACATTTTGTACACGATTAATGGAGGAGTTAAATTTTTCATCATTAAATGGAGACAATATTGTCCTTAAAAGAAAAATTAGGTTTGTTCAAATTTTATTATGTGAAATTGTATGTGAAATAAAAAAAGTAAGAAGAAAATGTATATAATATGAAATTGAAAGAGAAGGTGAAGATGTGAGACCTTAAATCGGGTATTTGAAGGACGAGGACCCACGCTCCACATGTAACGCCACTTGAGATCTGAGCCTACAATAGTGGCTGGTTGGGATTCTTTGGGCAAAGCTTTTACTTTCTTCTGCATTTCTTCATCAACCAAGAACCTTGGAGTTTCTAATTTCTCTGGTGTTATCCCAACCTGTTATCTCCAATTGTGTAAGAGATTATTTTCAATATTTTAATAAATCAATGCAAACTCACATGTTAAATTGGTGCCAATAACAAGACAGACATGATGGTGTTTTAATTATGCTCAATTCGTCCTTTAATTTTCTGTCTGTATATAAGGAAGCCTTCAATTAGTGTTTAGTCAACTACTTGATTCATTGGTAGGAAAAAGAGAAGTAAAAGATTAAGATTTTAATAAAATCATTTAACAATAAATAATTAAGATTTTAATAACTTTATAATATAGTTATTTTAATATTTTTAAAGGTGTTAAATTAACCCTCCCACCTTTGAAGAAAAATCTTGTGTTTTCACTACATGAAGTAGAATACTACTTCTAAACTCACATTCCTAAATGTTATACTGCATTTATTGAAAACATAAGAAACCGCCTTCCATCTCGAGTAATTCTTAGGCACTTCCGGAGTATAGAAAATGATACTCTCTTCTCTTACAATTAAATTTATGGTAGGGTTCACTCATTAAATTTATGGTAGAGTCCACTATGAATGTAAGAAGAGGGAGGACAATTTCTCTATGCTTTAGAAGTACCTAAGAATTTAATCAAATGACATGAATTGTTGGCCATTGATTAGCACTAATTTTTTTCTCAAAATATATATTTTTTTTTGGGGGGGGTGGGGGTGGTTTGTTCCGTATGGATGCTGACAATTTTGTTTGAAATAAATGAATTTATATATCCTTTTTAATAAAATATTCAACCATCTTTTAAAATAAAATATCAAAAAAAAGGAAAAAGTTTGTCTTGAATTGATTTGTAAAGGTGATGAACTAAAACAGGTAAGTACATTTTTGTTAAAATGTGGATCGAAACCTTTCCTTGCCTAGGAGATGCTCTAAATCCTAACAATAGTCAATCGTCCAAAATAAATAAAAATCTTATTATTTTTCCTTACACTTTCTTTCCATTCCTCCCAATAGTTTCTTATCTAACCATTCTCACAAATTTTAATAATTCAGTGTTTCTATATATTGGACTTGACATGAAGTGTGTATATATCGTGGCAGGTCTAACGTATTAGAATACAATTTCAACTTTCATGTCATGTATTCCACAAAATCAAACAAACCAAACCTGATAAAGAAAGTCTGGTCGCTCCTGGGGCAGCTTGTACTCCACAGGGCTCTCATAGTACCTCTCCATCATCTCAATGAACTTTTCATTCTCCTCCTCCGAACACCTTGGGTCCCTTACCACCACAGCCCCAGCTTCTCTCAAAGAACTAGCCACTTCCTTACACAACCTAGTCAGTTCAGGTCCCAGTTGCTCAGTTATCTTTGATGGCTCGCAGTCCAGTTTGTCCATCACCGCCAGATAGGCCTTCAGGTCGATCACCTTGAGCTCCATTTACAATAACAGTAACAACAACAACAATAATAAGAAACAGTTGTTCGAGTTTGCGATGGCGAGAATGGTGTGGGTTTTTGGGTTTTTATAGAGGTGAAACGGGGGGTTCATATCCTACGTTTTCACTGTGTGAAATTATTGTTGTTTTGTAATAATGTGTGACTCACTCGTAGCAGGACCAGCTTGCACGCGGGGATACAGCCATCTACGTGTACAATAATTCTCCCATGAAATCGTTGGGTAGACTTCAATTGCGACCATACAAATCAATGCATGAGATTCAATCTTTATCAGTGTGCATGATTTTAGTTTACATGATATAATGCTCACTATGTGCATGATTTTTTGACTGATTTCGGGAAATCAAACTAGCACAACTATAGCCCAAAACCAACATCTTGATCTCCCATTTGAGGAATTTGAGGAATATATTAGTATCAATCCCATCTAAACAAGCTTCCTCTTATATGATTTTTGCTCAATAAATATCGAAAAAAATATAAACAAATCGAAACACCCATAATCCTCAAATGCTTTAAAATTTGTAATAATAATTTGCCTTGGGTGGACACTCATTAATTTTGGTTTGAAATGGATCCACATATACATGGAATACTCATTAATTTTTTGAATGTGATTCCTTAATTTCTTATATTTTACCAGAAAATCTATTAAGTTTTGTGTTCAATAATTTATTTTCTCGACGTTTGTTAATTTACACTAAAGGTCATATTCAAGGGCATAAACTAAAAAACAGTTATTTCTCATTCCATTCACTTTGAAAACCAAAGAAGGGAAATAATTTGTTTCCTTTATTTATTTTTTCCTTCCTACATCCAAAAATACATAGAGAAAGATATTTTCTTTTCCCTTTCCTTTCTCTTTCCACTCCCTTGGTATTTTCTTTTCTCATCCCTTTCCCTAGAAGACATAGCCCAATTTCATTTACATGCAAAAATTTATGTTTATTTTAGTATAAAAAATTATTTTTTCTGTTTTGCCTAACTATTTTGCAAAACACTAACATTAGGTTATCTATTCTAAACTATATTTTATCAAAATATCAAATTTTTTTTATCTTTAAAAATTATTTTTCTATCTTCACACACTATAACTATCATCCATTCTCTTCCTTTATCTTCAAAAAAAGGAAAAATAAGAATAAAAAATTGAAATGCACAATGATAGTGCTTGTGTATATTTGCACAAATACAATAACAAAAATGCATTTTTGAAAATAAATTCATAAGCTAATGTGTGATGTTTTTTAGGGTTGATTGGGCAATATGATCCTTATGTTGTTGTTTGTGGTGAGTAATAGGTGGTGGATGAGTTTGTTATTTTTGAAAATAGATTCTTAAGCTGATGCGAATGCTTTAGTCGCATTACACTCACATCAAAAAGATAAAATCAATCAATCAGTTGGGGGGGTGGGGGGACCAGACACTTGCCTTTTACAATCACTCATGACAGAAAATGTGAAACCTTTGATGTAAACATTTTTTCCCGCATTGCAGGGACAAATACATCACAAAACTGACGGTTTTGTGACATTTCAGAAAGGTGCTGCATCTTTGTCAAGCAACTAAAATAGTATGCGACAAACACTAAAGGACATTTGTCAAACCAATACATATATTAAAAGAGTAGCTTTTTCTCAGTGGATGTCCTTTTTATCTCTAGTAAGCATCTTCATACTCCACCTGACGCTTGTCAAAGAGACATTGGTTTGGAGTCTTTGGACAACGACGCGTTCAAAAGGGGATTGTGTATACTTTATTAATTTGAGGGCATGTGGTACATCTAACAAGGGATAAAATCTTCGAGTTAATGGTCAATAAGAAAAAGAGACATAATCATTTGTTTTTTAATACATTATAATACAATTATTTGTGAAAAGGTAACTCAACGTTTTTTATATTTTGTAAGTCATCTATGATTGAATTTGTATTTACATAGCGTAGCAATGTCACCTTCAATAAATAACACAGAGTGTCCATAAAAAAACTCATTTTTCATTGTGCTGGAAATACTAGTTTTGATGACATTCATAGTTGGAATTCGATAGAATGATCGAATAGTTTAGTTCATAAATTAGATGTGATTCAAACTTTTTAAAAGTCTGGTTTTTTGTTTTTTGTTTTTTTTTTTCTTGTTTTAGATCAAATTGGTTGATTAGGCTAAATTTTCTTTAACTTTGTTATTGGAGAATTTGTTGTTGGACTAATTTTTTTGGGTTTACTAATTTTATTTTTGGATTTTACATCAAAGAAATATTTTTGGCCTTTAAGAGGGATATATTGTTAAGGGGACTAAGTTCCCGTTTGTTTCAGCTTTTAGAAGCCAAAACACACTTTTTGAGAGCAAAAATGAAAGTAAGGCGTTTGGTAATATTTCAAAATGTGCTTTCTCAAAAAAAAAAAAAAAAAAAAGTTTTGAAATGTAAAAAATTGAGTCAAAATGTGCAGACATGTTTGAGGAGCTTTTGCAAATGCAAAAGTGCTTTTGATCAATATTACCGTTGGAAATGCAACAAATAACTCAAATTACCCTTATCTCACTAACTACAAAATACACTGAAAACTAAAAAGACAAACACAAAAAAAATAGCTACAATATGCCGGAACCTCTACTGCCAATCTCACTCTCAACAACCCAATCTGAATCTTCCGACATGGTTGAGGTTAAGTAATGAGGAGGAGCTCTGATGCATCAATCTGACTTCAATTCCCATTTGGTATTGAGGTTACGAAGAGAGAGAGGTATTGAAGATTTTTGGTGAAATTAAGGGAAATTACCTGTGAAGATCAAGGTGAAGAATTGTGTGGGTGTGGGCTATGTGGTTGAATGTGTGGTGGAAAGTAGAGAAAGAGAAAAAGAAAGAAGACAAAAGGTGAAGGGTTGGTTCTTGTGGCTGTGGGTTGTGTGGCTGAATGTGTGGAGGAAAGTAGAGAAAGAGAAAAATAAAGAAGACAAAAGGTGAAGGGTTGGCTCTTGTGGTTGAGGAAAACCGGAAAGGAAAGAAAAAGAAAAAGAAAAAGAAAAGGGAAATGAGTTGAGTTGGGTGTGGGGGCGTGCCAATAAATATATTAAAAGAATAGAATATATTTGAATAACTCCAGTTCACAATATTATGAAAATTTATTATGAAAATGTCGTGGATATAACACTTTTTGAAAAAAGAAATGTTAAAAGCCAAATACTTTTTTACAAAATATTTTATTAAAAGAGTCATTTATTATTAACATGAATTATTATTATTATTATTAAGAAGTTGATACTAAGTATGAAATAAACTCCTTTATATATATATATATATACTTTTTGTCATTTTTGGTAATTTACCACTCAAACTACCACTTTTATAAGTGTTAGCCAAACACTCAGCTTTTTCAAAAAGCGCTTTTTAACAAATTTTACCAAATATTCAGTTTTTTCAAAAAACCCAGTTTCATACCGCTATTTTTGAATACCCCACTTTTTCAAAAAGTACAGTTTCAAAAAGCTGAACCAAACTCACCTTAAGTGTAATTTTATTCGATCAAATTGCTAAAATCACCAACAAATGAATCCATCCTTGCCTCTAATGTCGTTGGAGATGTGTCAGTAAAATTATTGATAAGAAAATTTAAGAAGTTAATGCATATGTTATTGAGTTGAGTTATTGGTGCTAGTCCCCAAAAATAAAGAAAAAAGAAGTGATTTATCATTTGGCATGATAAAATCTCTCTCTTAATTATAGAAGAGATTAGGCTACCCCATTGAGTTATAGTGCTCTTGACAAGTATTAGTATTGTTAAATATGCCTTAACTTGTTTGCTTAAAGTACATGTTAATAAAGACCCTAATCTATTTTATATATATATATATATATATATGATTTTTATTGAAAAAAGCATAAAAAAGTCATTAAATAAAGTATTAAGGCACTAGTTAATAGAAGCTCTCAAAATTTAGGAATCAGGATCCGAACAGAATATAGTCCACACATAATCAATCAACATATATAAACTATAAAGCCCTACGTAAAAAATCGCGGAAACAGAAAAATAAGTGGTCCACGGGAAGCTTTTATTATCATTCATTCGGGCAAAACTTAGATACAGTACCTTAGGTACAGTTCCTTAGGTACCCCTTTTAAAATTATAACACCTGTCCACTTACTTAACAGCAATACTACCGTTTCCTCCTCCGTTTATTTCTTTTCCTTCTATTTTTTTATTCCCCTGTTTCAGACTAAAGCCTTCCCACGAGAAAACTGAAAACACCAAAACCCCAGACTCTTGAACTCCCGCCAAACACCTTTGCTCCAATCGTTCTCTCTCTCACTCTCTGTTCTTCTTTCTCTCTTTCTTTCCTTCACTCTCACTCAGATTAGATGAAATAGACGAATCCAGCTCTCTGAATTCTCTATCTTGCTCTGTTTTCGCAGATTGGTTGGCTAGCACGAAGAAAATTCGTTGGTATGTATTGGCTGAATCTCATTATAGGTTTTCAATTCTAGTTGCTGGGTTTGTGTTATTTTGAGGTTTGGTAGAGTTTTTCTTTGTTGATTATGATCTATGTATCAATTTCTATTATTGGGGCTGTGTTATTATTGCTTTGGTTCATTTTGATTTGGGTTTTCAATTATAGTTGCTGAGTTTGAGTTATTTTGAGGCTTGGAAGAGTTTTCCTTTGGCTATTTCTGATGAAGGTTCAATTTTGGTTAATGGGTTTGTCTTAGTATTGTTTTGGTTAATTTTAATTTGGGGTTTCAATTATAGTTTCTGGGTAATAACAATTAACAAGCAAAAGAACCAAAAAAAGAAAAAAGAAAAAAGAAAAAAAATTCCACTACACAAACCGAGTGCCTCCAATTCCATGATGCAAAATATTATGAGCAATGGCATCCCTAGCCTTGGTTGACGTATTTGATCTCACAGCCTGTTCTGGAACCATCTCATCATCAACAAGCTCATAATATTTTGTGAGTTGAGGAATGAGGAAATGGATCCACACCACAGGCAAGTCTTGTAGTTTCACCTCAGTCCTCTTTGCAAACAACACCACAGGCAATACTAAGACAAACCCATTAACCAATTTTTTTAAGCACTGTACTTTATACTTGAAGTGATGGGCAATTGCAGAAAATTTTACCAATGCTAATGTAATGATGTTCTGCTACTTTTGAGTTCTTGGAAACATATCTCCAGTTTGAGAATTAATGGTTTTTATGGGAACAAACAGAGAGCCGAGGATAAATTAAATGGTTCTTTTATGATTCTTTTAAGGTTCTTAACTGTTGACTTATTTGCTTCAGCTATTAAAGTATAAAATTGTTTGAGTAAATTGAATGCCACATTGTTTTTCTAAGCCAAGCTAAGAACTAGCTCAAAAATATGACAAAAACATATTAATCATACAATGAGGGAAAAAAAAAAGGGAAGAAAGGGTGTGGTGCTTTAAAATTTTTTTAACCAAAATCTAGTGAAAAGTTGTGTAACCCTTTATTAGTATTGTCCCACACCAGTGGTTGTTGTGTTTAGTACTCATTTTACAGAGTGGTTAATTTTAGAATATGTGGAACCTAATAAGTTGTGTTTGTTAATTTATAGGTTATGGAGAAAGATGGGAAGAACAACCTTGAGGAAGTTGTGTCTATTGATTCAGAGGAAGATACAACTCCAAAAATTGGAGAAAATGAAGACACTAAAGAAGATATAACTCCAAAAATTGGAATGGAGTTTGATTCAGAGGATGAGGCATATCTATATTATAATATATATGCTGGATATGTTGGATTTAGTATTCGTAGAGATTGGCTGAACAGAAGTAAGGCAGATAAAACAACTATCATATCCCGCAAGTTTTGTTGTTTTAAAGCTGGTTACAAGAAGGAAGTTGCATATGATGGAAAGAAATCTAGAATGGAATTAAGATGTGGTTGTGAAGCCCAAATGGTTATCAGTCGTCAAAAAAGTGGTAAATATCGTATCACTCTTTTTGAAGCGAAACACAATCATGAAGTTGTAACTCCACGGAGTAAACACAAATTGCCATCACAAAGGAAGATATCAGCTGCCCAAGCAGCTGAAGCTGAATTAGCAAATCGCTCTGGGATTAGGCAAAAATTAGTTTTTGATTTCATGAGTAAACAAGCTGGAGGTAGGGAAAATCTTGGTTTTACTCTCAAAGATATTAGTAATCATTTACAATCTAAACGGATGAGGGAAATGAAAGAGGGAGAAGCATTTACCCTTATTCATTATTTTGAGATGAGAAAGTCTGAAAATGCTTCATTTTTCTATGAGATACAGTTGGATGTTGATGATCAAATAACTAATATATTTTGGGCAGATCCTAAAATGGTTGTGGATTATGATTTATTTGGTGATGTAGTTTGTTTTGATACTACGTATCGAACCAATAAAAACCATCGTCCATTGGCACCTATAATTGGGGTGAATCATCATAGACAAACTGTGGTCTTTGGTGCTGCATTGTTGTATGATGAAACAGCTGAAACTTTTTCATGGTTATTTCAAACCCTCTTAAAAGCGATGTGTGGAAAGAAGCCGGTTACAATTTTTACTGATCAAGATCCAGCAATGGCTAAAGCAATTGCAGAAGTGTTACCAGAATCTCATCATCATTTATGTCGATGGCATATATATCAAAATGCTCTCAAAAAACTCAACAGGTATTTTCAGAGTTCAAATTCATTTGCTGCAGAATTTAAAAGTTGTATGTGTGATCATGAGTATGAGGATGATTTTTTTCAAGCATGGGAATCAATGTTAGATAAACATGGTCTTCAAGAAAATAGCTGGTTGAAATTCATTTTTGAAGTTAGAGAAAAATGGGCGATGGTATATGGTAGAAATCATTTTTGCGCAAATATAACGACCACACAATTGAGTGAAAGCTTCAATAGTCGCTTGAGACATTATCTAAAGTCAACCAATAATGTGCTGGAATTTTTTAGTCATTTTGAAAGTTTACTTGAAGACCTACGCCACAATGAGTTGGATTCCAATTATGACATGAGCCAACGTTTGCCAGTTTTGAGAGTGGAAGTGCTTTTATTGAAGAACTCAAGGGATGTTTACACACCCAAAATCTTTAATTTCTTTCAAGAAGAGTATAAGAAGTCTTTGGACATGGTTGTTAATACATGCTATGATATTTCACCATTGTTTGAGTACAAGGTTTGCATGTATGGGCATACTCGAGAACATAAGGTTATCTTCAACTCTACAGACCAAACAGTTGTTTGCAGTTGTAAAAAATTTGAGTTTGCTGGGTTTTTATGTAGTCATGCATTAAAGGTGCTAGATATTCAAAATATAAAACTACTTCCTTCTCGATACATTTTGAAGCGGTGGACTAAGCAAGCGAGAGTTGGATGTGTACTAGATAGCTATGGTTGCATTGTGAAAGAAGATCCTAAGTTGGATATAACAAATCGATACAAAGATTTGTGTCGTAATGCAGTTAACATTGCAAGTAAGGCTGCTGAAACTGAAGAAGCATCTATGTTTTTAGCGAAGAAAATGGTTGAATTAATCTTGATTTGGAAAGGATTTTGAAAAAAAAAACAGATTTACCTTCCAATAAAATTGGAATGGATCCTTCTCATAATGAACATGTAGATGTTGCATCTGTCATAACAGCTCATAAAGCAACTGGGATTAAGAAAAAAATAGGCACATCTCGTGTTAAAGGTCGGCCTAAAAGTTTTATTGAAAAAGGATCAAGGAAAAGGAGGCGTCCTAGTGGAGAAACTCCTGTGACAAGTACTACTGTCAACATCCCAAGCTTCTTTATCTGTTGACTATACACAAGTAACACAGGTAATTTTCTTGCATATATATACATTCTGTTTTAGACCTTTAAATGTTATTTTCATACTAGGATGTGTCTTATATTTTGTTTTATTGAAGGAAAGAATCTAAGTGGTGCTTATTTCTTTTGGAAGTTACTCTTATTTTGTTTTTGCTTAGTTCTTATTCTGTTTCAATTTTACTTGGAAATGGTAGGCATCAAGCATTGGGTTTGATTATTCTACAAGGGATGGCGGTACTGGTAGTCATTAGATTCCGTGGATGTGTACCTAGTGTGGTGGTAGTATCTACAGCTTACCATTAACAAGGTATTTTATGCATATCTATATTTTTTAGTATATATGAAAATTTCAAGAATTAGGCTATAGACTATCTATTGATGTAATTAATAAATCATGAGTTTTTTTTTTGGTAGACCATTGTGTTCTGTAGCATGGGCAAGGAGTTAGCGTGCAAGAAGTTTAGTGTGGCTTTGGATGAATCAATCATTTTTTGGCATGGGCAAGGAGTTTAGTGTGGCAGACCACTGTGTTCTGTAGCATGGACAAGGAGTTTTCTTGGCAGACCACTGTGTTCTATAGCATGTGATCAATAATTTGTTTACTAATTGCTACAAGTGACATTACTTTGTTTTGTTGTCGTGTATCAGTTTATTTACTGATGCGTGTTTTGGGTACTTTTATTGTTATAACTTATCAGGTGTAACTTCTTTAATATTTGATACTTTTTCTGGTCCAAATGCACTAATGGCCTTTTGATTATTTGAACTGTTTTTGCTTTACTTTATTTATTACAATCATCTCAAACTTGAACTGTTTTTGCCTATACTTCAAGCACTACCATATTTTTCTTGATACACGTGTCAGGTCTTGCTGCTGCATGCAGTGGGGTACTGTTGTTTTTCCCTCTGCACTGGTTTCTCTGCACTAGGTACTGCTGGATTTCTGCACTCTGCACTGGTTTCTCTACACTAGGTTCTGCTGGATTTCTGCACTGGTTTTTCTGCACTAGGCACTGCTGGATTTTTGCACTCTGCACTGGTTTCTCTGCAATAGGTTCTGCTGAATTTCTGCATTGGGGGAAGTTTGGAGACTCCCGTTGGAGTAGCAGACCCCCAAGGGGGGAGGGGCTAGGGGTAGATTTAGGTAGATTTCTAACCAAAGATCAAAAAAGAAGAAAGAATTACATGATAAACATCATCCAAATATCCAATTGCTTCAATATAGACACCCTGTACAAGACTTACCTGAATATATATATTCAGGTAAGATTAGTAGTGTCAGCGTTTAGTCATGCATAAAGCAACATGAAACGTTTATACAAGACCATCCTCTATATAGAATCAGTAATTACAAAGAGGCCCAAGATGCAAACAGTTTTATTTACTAGAGCTACAAAAAATGAGGGACTAGTTATAGACCAAGGTAATCAATATGGTCATACTACTGCTAATAAGTATCAAAACCCAACCTCTACTTGTCTCGCAAACTTGATTAGACTGACAAGCTTCAAAAAAGTTGAAAATTTGTGCTGATGCTAGCTTGAGATTGCAAAGCACACAAATAATAGACTCACTGCTAGCACAGCAAGCTCTCTACTTTCCAAACTTGTTTGATTTTATACAACATTTTCAACATCTAGTAATGGCTTAAATGCCCCACTTATAACTTAGTTTTGATAATAAATTGAAGTAAACAATGTTTTATTATTGTCAACTCACATTACAAATATCACATGGCATATTGCAAAAGAGAGTACACTAAAGTAAAAACAGAATTCACTAATTAAATACAATGCTCATTGTGCAATTTTTAAATAACTTGCAATTGTACAAAATAATTTGAATGTATTCAACATCTTAACTCCTATTGCCTATTCAATCTAACACGTCTTTCTGTCGTTTGAAATGGTTGAGTTGCAAATCACTTTATGTCTCAAGACGCTTGAAATAATTGAGCTGCAAATCACTTTACATCTCCGTGTTGTATAAATCTTTCGTCCAAACAATGCATATATTTTTGGATATTATAATTGTTTCTTTCAGTCCTCCTACTGGACTTAACATTGATGCATCTTGATACTAAGATATTCTTTCCAATCAGTGGGGAGATATAACAGGATCAATCCGATTAATGTACTCGATCAACTCATTTTGGTGAATGAGAATAGATTTTCTGGGCAGGCTTTAATAGACTAGGAATGAATGGTCAATCCTTGAGATGCATCCCTCATAAATCCTGAAGTGGCAAGCTTTGCCAATCTGTCTACCTATGCACAAGTCAGAACCAAGGCAAAATGAGAAATATTAACAAGAATAGTCAAAAGGTGGCACTACGAAGCATGCAGATATAATGTACAAATATTTATGTTCTTCATGTACATTGGCCTTCACATAATGCTGTTAATAGCTCCTTAAAGGAGACAGTAAATGCATAATGCTAGTTAGAACAATCAAATACGTATTTAAGTCTCCACTTACTGCCTAAATGAAGTAACATACTAGCTAGCTGCAAGGTAAGAACTTCAATAAATAATCCTTGGCATTACCAGAACTTCACTAAATAATCCTTGGGCATTACTAGTTCCTTTAAAGGAAAACAAATGAAGGGCAAAATCAATACTTTTAAAAATTTCAAAGACAAAAGTGCAACATTTTCAATTTGGGGGGATGAAAATCAAACTTGGACCATATGAAGGTGATAATTTCAACCATGTTTCAACAAAAACCTACTCTGAAAGTGCACATACACAATCTATCCAGACTTGCCACTGTTCTGAATTCTTTCTGGTTTTTCTTGGTCCTCTGTTTCCTTTGTTTCAGTTTCTGACCTGGACTGTTCATTTTCAAATGGTAATACAACTACAGGTGCTGCAGGCACCATGTCCCAACATTCCTTCAAAAACTTTCTAAATCTCTTAACCATTTCCATCCTGAACTCTAGCTCCCGAGTGAAGAGATCAAAGAGAAGAAAAGCAAGAATATACTTGAAGGGGACAACAAACAGAACTGTTGCGGAAGAAAAAAGCACCAGTGCAACCTCAGTAGTTATCTGATAAGAGTTTAAATAAATATAATTAATCACATCACAGCCAGAGTAAAAATCAAAAGTTTTTTGTTTCTTTCTATTTCTTTGCTATATAATAAAGAGAGTGGGGCTGATGGGGTTCAAACCCCAGCGCCTAGGCACCACAAGAGGTGCTGGAGCCATTCAGGTATCCCTCAACCCCATACTAAAGATGAAAAGTAGAAACGCTAATGTCTCAAAAAACTAACAACTGCCACAATAGTCATCATTTCAACAATAATATAAGATTCCAATCACTATAAAGTGAGGATAAGGTGCACTCTAAAGGTCTAAACTCTAAAGAATAGAAGAACATGTTTTGCTAGATAATTACTCTCTTAAGCTGAATTTTGCGTCTGTACCAAAGTCTAAAGTAAGACAAACCCATTAACCAAAATTGAACCTTCATCAGAAATAGCCAAAGGAAAACTCTTCCAAGCCTCAAAATAACTCAAACTCAGCAACTATAATTGAAAACCCAAATCAAAATGAACCAAAGCAATAATAACACAGCCCCAATAATAGAAATTGATACATAGATCATAATCAACAAAGAAAAACTCTACCAAACCTCAAAATAACACAAACCCAGCAACTAGAATTGAAAACCTATAATGAGATTCAGCCAATACATACCAACGAATTTTCTTCGTGCTAGCCAACCAATCTGCGAAAACAGAGCAAGATAGAGAATTCAGAGAGCTGGATTCGTCTATTTCATCTAATCTGAGTGAGAGTGAAGGAAAGAAAGAGAGAAAGAAGAACAGAGAGTGAGAGAGAGAACGATTGGAGCAAAGGTGTTTGGCGGGAGTTCAAGAGTCTGGGGTTTTGGTGTTTTCAGTTTTCTCGTGGGAAGGCTTTAGTCTGAAACAGGGGAATAAAAAAATAGAAGGAAAAGAAATAAACGGAGGAGGAAACGGTAGTATTGCTGTTAAGTAAGTGGACAGGTGTTATAATTTTAAAAGGGGTACCTAAGGAACTGTACCTAAGGTACTGTATCTAAGTTTTGCCCCATTCAGAAATACCTACAAATCGTGGAATGGACATTTAATGTTAGAACTTCCAACGTTGTAGCACCTTATTCTATTTAATGAGGCCATTCCCTCCTTCAAAAGAAAAAAAAAAAAAAATTCAAGCATTGTACGTTGTAGCACCTTATTCTATTTAATGAGGCCATTCCCTCCTTCAAAAGAAAAAAAAGAAAAAAAAAAAAAAATTCAAGCATTGTAGAGGTTTATGAGCTTTGTAGCTCAATTAATATTTCATGGTGTTTACAACAAAAATTTTTTGAGCTCAAAATTCAAATCTCCCTCTCTTATTGTATCTATTGAATTATTTAAAAAAAACTTAACATAAACAGGGCCCTGATGAATGCAAAATTATAAAACATTTTGATGCATACAGAATATGAAAACTGACCTTTGGGGTTTTCCATTGGGAACGCAAGTCCAACAAACATGATAATTTTATTTTCAAAGAAAAAAAAAAAAAAAAAGGCAAAAATCAGAATTGGAAATATAGAATGCAACCAAAAGAACAAATCCTGCTTACATTGAATCTCGCTTACATTAGAAAAAACTGACAAAATTTAATGAGTTAACTAATGAAAGCAAGATTACTATAAGTGTGAGAGAGGATTTGAACCAAAACTCCCTTTATGAGATTTATTAGATCATGCCACGAAACTACAAAATTCTTGGCAATTAGTGAAAGCCTAAAAAAAAAAAGAAAAAAAAGAAAAAGAAAAAAGAACACCATGCATCCATAATCTGAAAGCTAGCACAAGTAGATTTCTATGGATTAAAAAACTCTAAGGTTTTAGGGAAATTTCACCATGAAGTTAATCTTAAAATTCTATTATTGTATTCTGAAATGCATTTATTGAATTTTGAAATGGGTTGTTAATGTTCTAGTAAATATTTAAATTATTGATGATGTAGTAAAAATACAATCCATTTTTTTGATGCACAAGGTTATAATAATTTTATAGTGGCGTTTCTTTTAAGAACCTAAAATATTAACTTAATAAGTGTAAACTTGAAAGACTACACATGAATAGTGCCTTTAATTATTGAATGCATTGATTGTATTTTGCTGTATCAAGCTTTAAATAAACTTCGGCTGTTATCGTTTTAGACTTTTAATATATATATATATATATATGTTGAGTTCAACTTATACCTGGTGTAACTAATGTTACACCAACCAATAACTTGTTATATAATTCATATTTTGAAAATCTTACTGTTGAATTATATGTTTTCTATGTTTTTAACTTTCATGCCAATTTTCATGTCAATTGGATGTTATTTGCCATTTGATCCATAAAGTCATCTTTTATGCATTATTTTAAACTAAAAAAACTTGAATTTAAACAATTGATTGATAACATAATTGATGAGTCCATAAAAATTATTAAGGTCATCCATCTTAATGGACGGTTATTGCGTCATTAGTAGGCTATCAAAGATTTACGAGTAACCGCCCAACACATTCAATAACGATCATCAAAGGCCTTAAACCCTTTCATTAAGACAAAGAACGTTACAATTAGGGTAATAATCACTCCCATTTATATCTAACAGCTACCTAAGTCACCTATAAAAGGGACAATCTGTCCATTTGCTAAGGTATGTAAAAAAAATTACTACAAAACACTATCTATATATGAAATATATGGGTTGGTACTAATTTAAGTATCAGAGGCTCTCCCACCGGGCACAACCCGGTAGTCTTTTCGATCTATCTCTTCTTTATCTTGCAGGTTCTATAAGGTTGTCTAATGCTCCGGATTGAACGAGGGACCCAACTAACGATTTTGGCATCATCAGTTTGGCGCCGTCTGTGGGAACAGATTAGCCACTAACCTCTTCCTACAACAAAGGGTCACTTAACTCAATCAAGGGTTATGAACAAGAAGATATCAGACCAAGAGTATCTCATAGGATTATACCCTTTGATCATTTCTTCAATTTGCACATTCTCATTTCTTCGACCACTTTCACAATATAAGATTGGGTTGAGATGGAGGAGACAAAGAGGTATCATTGACACACCATCTTCGTCAAAGCATGACTTTGTCTTCCAATTAAGTAGATGATGATGTGAGAACCCAAATCCAAGGTCTTAAACCCTACGGCCTCTACCTTGACTTCTTGAGGGTCCACACCCCTAAAGTAGAGAAACAAAGCACACATTCGGGTCTTATGGTGTAGAGGAGATCGAATGGATGGTTTGTTCATTATAAGGCATGGACTAAACGCTGGATGACCACAAAATTCAAGCAACCTCGACAAACCTTAAGGATATGGCCCAGTTCAAAGAACACACTATGGTCTAAAATCTAAAGGTTAGATTTACGCATTCTCCCATTTTCTACTCACCAAGTATTTGCAAATAATATTTACTCTTTTTTCACGCTACACTATTCTCAAAAGACACATGAAGGTGAAGGAATTAATAACTATAATACTCTTCCATCCCAGAATGCAAAACGTTAGACAATATTATAATTCCTAGGTTCTATGCTAAGCATTGATGGAAAATGCCATAATATAGTTAGAAGACCGTGAATTCATGGTAATAAATATATATGGTCTAGAGATATTATCCAATTTTATACCAGCTTTTTGAGGTAAAATAGGTAGAAACCTTTGTTTGGTAAAACTGTAAGTACAAGGGAATATATACCCTGTTTCAACGAACCGAAAATAGGGGATAAAAAAGACATCAAAATTTTATACCAGCTTTGGAATAGCCTTGATTGCTGTCAAGCCAAAATTTAAGATTCCAATTTTGGTTTGAATAGTTGTACAGTATTGAGACTTTATAGTTACAGCCAACACACATTCAAGGAATATATTTGGATATATTATATTTGGTAGTTAGGGAAAAGAGTATGGAAAGAGATCTTTTTCTTTTAGAGTTAATTCAATTTGCATTGAAGCGAAATTCTCCAGAATTAACTTTTGTGATTCTAGGAGCCTCTTTTTTCCTTATCCGTTATTGCCATTTTTGAGCTATCATTGTTTTATTTTGAACCAAGATGGAATCTGAGGGAAATACCGAGTAATTATGGTGCAATAATTTCTCCTTTAACCTCGCAATCAAACTATCGTAGCTATGGAGAAAATAGATTTTCTATCCACTCGCAGTGATTGTCTCACACATTTCCCTTAAAGAGATGTGAGTACGATAACTACCTAATTAGAAATGCACGAGTCAATAATGAGAACAATGAAGAACAATAGATACCTTATTGTTGGCCGTAACTAAATTAGAGTCTAACAAGTGCTATACTTAAGTTAATAAACCTACTCCTACACTACAAAAAACACGGCTATAGCTAACCTATAGCTGCGTTTCTAAGAAACGTGGCTAAAGCCCCAAGCTATAGCTGCGTTTCTTAAAAACGTGGCTATAACTCCAATCGAATAAATTTTTTTAAAGGGGACCTATAGCTGCGTTTTCTAAAAAATGCAGCTATAGCTGATTTTTAGCCGCGTTTTAAAACGCAGCTAAAGATAAGTTATAGCCGCGTTTTTCAAAAACACGGCTATAGGTCCAGCCGAATAACTTTTAAAAGAGGACCTATAGTCACGTTTTTTAAAACACGACTATAGCTAACCTGTAGCTACATTTTTAAAACGCGGCTTAGTCATCCTTTCGTGACATGACCTATAACCGTGTTTTTCGAAAACGCGACTATAGTTCCAGTCAAATATTTTTTTAAAGGAGGACCTATAGCCGCGTTTTCAAAAACGCGGCTATAGGTCCAGTCGAATTATTTTTTAAAAGGAGGACCTATAGCTGCGTTTTTAAAAATGTGGCTATAGCTAACTTCTAGCTGCGTTTTAAAACGCGGCTTAGGTCAGGCGTTTTTAAAAACGTGGGTCTAGGTCACCCTTTAGTGACATATTTATTAGGTTGGACCTTTAGCCGCATATTTTCGAAAATGCGGCTATAAGTCCAACCTAATAAATATGTCACTAAAGGGTGACCTAGACCCATGTTTTTAAAAACACCACTATATGTAATACCAAAAAAAAAAAAAAAAAAATTTCCTTCAGCTTCCCACGTGCCCTCCCTTTCCCACCTACATCCCCACCTACCCCCACTTTCTCCTTTTCTTTCATTTCACTTCTTTGTTTTTGCTTTCTTCATTCTTCACTACTAGCTCACTCCACCGTAACTCTTCAGGTGCTCCTTTCTTTCCTTTTTTTTTTTTTTTTTTCCTCACATCTGGGTAACTTTTTTTTTTTTTTTTTTTTTTTTTTTTTCATTTTTCTTTCTTCCTTCTTCACTGGGTAACTTTTTTTTTTCTTTGTTTCTTTGGAGCTGCTGCTTCTTATTTTTTCCTTTCTTTCATTTTTTCTTCATCTCAAGCACATTGATTTGTTAGTAAGAAAATGGAGGAGATGCTGAAAATTTTGAATGAAGTGGATATTCTAGCAATATTTGATTTTGAATTTTTTGGATCTGTGCTTGAATTTGTGCTATTGTGTTGCTGATATTGTGATTATGTTTAAATGGGTTTGTGTTCTTATATTTTGGAGCACGTTGTGTTTGATTTTAAATTTTTTGGGTGTGTTTGTATTGTGAGTATGTTGTGTTTGATTTTTAATTTTCTGGGTTTATGTTTGATTTTAAATTTTTTGGGTGTGTTTGTATTGTGAGTATGTTGTGTTTGATTTTGAATTTTCTGGTTTGTGTTAGATTTTAAATTTTTTGGGTGTGTTTGTATTGTGAGTATGTTGTGTTTGATTTTGAATTTTCTGGGTTTGTGTTTAATTTTGAATTTTTTGGGAAAAAAAAAAAAAAACCAAGAATTTTTTTTTTTAAAGAAACCTATAGCCGCGTTTTAAACGTAGCTCAAAACTGGCTTATAGTCGCGTTTTTCAAAAACGCAGCTATAGGTCTCAGCCTATAGTCGCATTTTTAAAAACGCGGCTATAGGCCCAAATCCTATAGCCGTCGTTAAAAAACGCGGCTATAGGTCTGGCCTTTAGCTGCGGTTACAAAAATGTGGCTATAGACCCGCAGGGGCTTATTGCTGCGCAGTATATGCCGCGTTTACAAACGCGGCTATAGGAACCGCAGCTAGAACCTATAGTTGCGTTTTTGGGGTCTGTAGCCGCGTTTTTGAAATGCGGCTATAGACCTCATTTTTTGTAGTGCTAGTTCATGCTAGGTGTTAACGCACTTATAAGAATAGAATATAATTTCTGAATTTCAAGAATGTGAGAACAAGTCTCCAAAAAACCTACAAAAGTAACACACTCCTCTTGCACATTAACTTCAGCATTCAACTCCTTAGAGACGGAATTAATGCTCTCCCTCGGTCCTTCGGTCAAGGAATATCGCCATTTACTCTTTCAAATCCCCTCCATTAAAGCAAAATATAAGTCAAGCATTATGGCCCTGATATTCTAATTATGACTATCAAAAAGAGTTCTACTACATTTCCTAATATAATCAGAACAAACTGTTTGAGTCCCTTTATTGTATAAATAAATGTTTATAATATCCTAATTGATGTTCACACATTATGGCTTTTTATATCACTACTTTTCTTTCCTAATGCATCTTGCTAAGATAGGAAAATTGAAGTCAAATTTTATTGCATGGCCCTTGTCAAAGGTAAGAAATCTCATATTTTATCATTTGAGAAAAGTGAAACCGAAATTTATTATTTTAATAGAATTGTAGTATGTCATGATTCTGACCACTAAAGAGGTGGATTTGAATCTTATTGCCTGTCTAAGTTATTTAAAAAAAAAAAAAAAATCTGCTTTAGGCATTAAACCCAAAGTTATTCAGTTTCGATTTTTGAAGTTAAGGGAATTCTTGATGAAGAAAGTTAGTGAATACTCCTATATGCTTCTACTTTCTTTAATTAGTTTCCTAATGGAAATTAATTTTATAAATGCTCCTTAGACCAATCAATTAAATGTATAAAACATTATATGTTTTTACTTTCAGAGTTGTCAATATCATTATAGATATAAGATGTTTTTTTCTCTCAAAAAAAAAAAAAAAAAAAGACATAAGATGGTTTAAAAAATATGCTAATAGCATTATTTTTTAGTCAAAGGATCCAATTATTTAAGGAATGCAAGTTTGTAAAATTTCATAATTCAAAAATTATTAGAATTTATGCCAATATGCATAAAAGACATTTAGTTTCAGTACGTTTCTTTCGAAATAAATTCCATCATCATTGCTAAGTTATAAAATTTTATATCTTCATATGTTCCACCATAGAATGAACAAAGTTTACTATTTAAACTTTTCCATGTATAGTTACACTTTGAGAATGAAGAATTTAAATTGTTCCATGCATAAATCCCACCAAAAGGTTTCATGAAATCTTTAGAAGTCTTTATATGTTAAAGCATCATGCTTTCACTGAGCCACTACACTTCAGAGCTCGGTATAAACTATATTACACCTCATCTATATAAAAATCAATAATTAAGCCCCCAACAAATTTTATACATTTGTGGTTAATATTATTTGTGAATTTCTTACTTGACAAGGTTGCTCCAAATCTAACATTTTGCACAGTAAAAGTACTAAACTATTTACTAGTGTAACTAGACTAGCTTGATTGTATCTATATTCATAAGAAATTGTCAAGAAGAACCTGCCAAGAAAAATATAAAAAACCCTTAAGTGGAAAAGGGTAATACAACCAAAGGTTATGAAAATTCCTTTGACATCACAAATGGGGAGTCAAGCCCCAATAGCTTTGAAGCCAATATCAACCCACCAAAGAAGAGCTCGTTGAAAAGAAATCAGCTTAGAAGGGTACCCAAAGTACCGCACGCACACATCTAAATCACTTGCCATGTGAACAAAGTGGTTCCAAGCTAAGTATGCCTGTTCTAAGATCCTTGCAAAGGTGGGCTCAAATATTCAATTTCTAGAAAAAGTCCTAAGGCAAACAGGTAATTAAACCTTACTCACTCTCTCTCTTGTTAACGTAATCTCCAAAACTTGATTTTGATGTGTGTAACGTATATATCTTAAATTTAAGGAATTGCAACTAAATGCGAAATGAATCTAAGGTAGACAGTTAAAAAAAAAAAAACAAAAGTTCCAACCATGATAGACCATTCCTCTAGACATTAACAAACAAGAATTGCACTGTTCATGTTTGAATGGGGGCAACAAAGTGGCCCAGTTTTTTATGCCTTCAAAAAATTGAAGCAAAAGAGATTTAGGCCTTACATATGAAGTATCATGTTAAGCTTAAAAATATTAATAGAGAAAAGCTCGTCAAGAGGATCCTAGCAATGAAAAATCGATGAGTGTGGCAAAATAAAGCCGTCATCTAAGGTAACACATTTATTCCTGTCTTTTTTATATTCATCTATAAAATTTACGCCTAGTAAGATTTCATGCAAAAACGTATGTACTACTAGATTAATTACAAAAGAGGTAAAGCTCTAGAATTACAAGAAAGTAAGAAAAAGGCCCACCTAGGCTATTGGTAACTTATTATTTATATATAAATTGTTCTAAAATTCTTGTTTAACCAAGTCTTGGCAAGTGCATGTGCAACTTAATGCAGATATCAACATGGCCTCAAGAATGTCCAAAACGACATAGCGTCAAGAAATCTTTCCAGCAACAAGTGACAAGATTCCTTAAATGGATGTAAGTCACCAAAAAATGGCCAAGAGATAAGATTCTGCCAAGATGGATGTAAATCATTGACGAAGCCTAAATGACAAGATTCCTTAAATGGATATAAGTCACTAAAAATTGGCCAAGTGATAAGATTCCGCCAAGACGGATGTAAATCACTAACGAAGCCTAAGTGACAAGATTCTTTAAATGGATGTAAGTCACCAAAAAATAGTTAAGTGATAAAATTCCGCCAAGACAAATGTAAATCACTGACGAAGCCTAAGTGATAAGATTCCTTAAACGGATGTAAGTCACCAAAAAATGGTCAAGAGATAAGATTCCGCCAAGGCCGATGTAAATCACTGACAAAGCCTAAGTGACAAGATTCCTTAAATGGATGTAAGTCACTAAAAAATGGCCAAGTGATAAGATTCTGCTAAGAAGGATGTAAATCACTGACGAAGCCTAAGTGACAAGATTCCTTAAATGGATGTAAGTCACCAAAAAATAGTTAAGTGATAAGATTCCACCGAGACGGATGTAAATCATTGATGAAGCTTAAGTGACAAGATTCCTTAAATGGATGTAAGTCACCAAAAAATTAAAAAAAAAAAAAATGGACAAGATTCCGCTAGACCGATGTAAATCGCTGACGAAGTCTAAATGATGAAGCTTCGTAACTGGATGTAAGCCATCTAAAAGTGGCTAAGTGACTAAACACCCTTAGACAAGTGTAAGTAGACAAGGATTCTCACACAAACAAAAGTCACACACAAATCAAGAATATCAAAACATGACAACCAGAGAATGCAGGAAAGAAGAAGCATCGAAGTGATAAAAAATGGTTGTCCAAAGAAATCATCTCACTCCTCAGCAGTGATAAAAAATGATCGTCCAAATAAATTATCTTACTCTTCAGCAGAAATAAAAAATGATCGTCCAAAGAAATTAGCTCATTTTCAAGATCAAGCTATGATCCCTCAAACGCCTAAAAAGACTTTCAAGAGGCAGATACTAAGAAGTCGTCGCAAAATACTATCATTCTTGAAGAAAAAAAGTAGTTGAAGATAAAGAAGTCTGAATTTAAACAAGTCAAGAATATTCCCAAAGCCTGACTAGCACAAAGCAAAATTAGACTTAGGAATGGGGGGCAACTGATGAGTCCATAAAAACTATTAAGGTCGTCCATCTTAATGGACGGTTATTGCATCATTAGTAGGCTATCAAAGATTTACGAGTAACCGCCCAACACATTCAATAACGATCATCAAAGGCCTTAAACCATTTCATCAAGACAAAGAATGTTACAATTAGGGTAATAATCACCTCCATTTATGTCTAACAGCTACCTAAGTCACCTATAAAAGGGACAATCTGTCCATTTGCTAAGATACATCAAAAAAACTATTACAAAACACTATCTATATATGAAATATATGGGTTGGTACTAATTTAAGCATCAGAGACTCCCCCACCGGGCACAACCCAGTGGTCTTTTCAATCTATCTCTTTTATCTTGCAGGTTCTATAAGGTTGTCTAATGCTTCGGATTGAACGAGGGACCCAACTGACGATTTTGGCATCATCAATAATTATTAATCTTTGATCATCTTGAAATTTTGCAAGTATGGAGAATATACAAAGATAATGTAATCTAACGGTGGATTTATCAAAATTCACATCCAATTAAAAAATATTAAGTGGTGTAATATTACTTAAAGTTACTCTAGATATAACATAAAGGGGGAAGGGGACACACGGAGGAAGGGAGAGAGGCGGAAGCACAGTAATAATATAGTGAAAACAAATGTAAATAGCAAAGTTAGAACAATAATAAGGTGGTAGAACCAGCCAAGCAGTATATATCAAAATAATTGAAAGTAAATAAAAGCAATTAATGAAAGCAATTTAAAACCGTCCAGTATGGCGGTAATCCGTCCAAGGTGGCGGTAGCAACAGGCAATATAATGAACATAAATAACTGAAAATACTTCTTTATTGAAAGTAAGTAAACACTTACAGTAGTAATAGTCAATACAACAAGATCTCAATAGTAGAGGTTAACAGTTACAAAGCTTGAACTAGTCCTAGTTACAAGGTTTGTATGAACAAGGTTATGGTGAACAAGGTTGTAGTCAACAAGACAATAGGAGAACTCTCTCAAAGAAGGTAAACTCTCTAGAGGAAGTTCTAACAATAAGTTCTGAGAATAATTTCTCAAAAAATGAGTTCTGCCTTAACATAAGGGACAACCCCCCTTAAATAGGTAAAATTCAGAATGAATAGTAACACATAAATAGTAAAAGCAAATAGTGTTCAAAATATTCTTTGACCAAAGCATACGGAAAGTGGTCTTGGAATAGTTGAAAGTAGTCTTGGGAACATAAGGAATCTTCTTTTTAGTAGCATGAGCAAGAACAGTACTAGTAGCATGCGTACCCAAGCATGGTGAAGAACAGTAACATCTTGGCCGTTTGTGCTAGCCTGGCAAATAGGAAGAATCAATCATCATCATTTTTAGCATAGGAAATAATAATAGCATAGCATCTTGGCCTTTTGTGCTGGCCTGGCAAATAGGGTGAATTAATCAATCTTTTGCTAAGTCATCAGCTTCTTCTTCATCATGACCAAACCACTCCTCATTGTAGGGGTAGTAAGGATCTTTTGCAACAGAGGTCTCAGAAGATCGTTCATCATCTAAATCAGCCTTTTCCTTTTTTAACATTTCAATAAGGGCATTTAGTGCTTCAGGGTCCTTGCGGATATCATCCAATGGAGAACTCACTTTATTGGGTTTAACAGATGGCTTAATAGATTTAGAAGAGGAAGCAGATGCATCAGTAGCGACGGGGGATCGACTAACTGAACAATTAGCAATAGGGAGAGAAGCAACAGAAGAAGATTCTCTGGAAACACTAGCAATAATCCTCTGAGTATGAGGGAATTTACCCCACCATTTTACATACCAATGTCTTTGGAGCACATCACCTTCTTTTTCATACTGCCATTTTAATATCCAGGATATTTTGTATCGTTTAACAAAGTGGAGTAAAGGAGGGAACTTGGCACCATAAGCATCAATTTTATAGAACTTCTTGAAACATTCAAAGGCCTCAAGCAATGGTTCAGGAAGTATGTCATTAATAGGGCCAAATTGAGTCCACCAACGGTTGAACCAAAGAGGCAGGACGCCATGGAACTTACTATCAAAGTTAACAAACCAAGAATGAGACATGTCTTCATTTTGGTGAAGCATAAATCTTGTCCAAGCAGTGATATAATCATAATAAGAATAAGGGATGAGGGATCCAGGCATTGTTTTGGTAAAACTAGGAGAAGGACCCCACTCTTCTTCAGTAATAACATTGACTATGTAAACACCATGGTAGATGATCTTGGAGGTATCAACTTTGTCAGTAATGGTTTTAATAATAATAGATTTTTCATGACTCAAGAGACCAGAATAGTATTGTAACTTCTTTTCACTATGCTCAGGAATCCAATGAAATCTTGGGGGAAAATAGCTTCTAGCAAGTGTGAGAGGGTCAGAAATGGAGGCTCTGTTGGGTTCAATATAAAACAGGTTTTGGAAATATTGTTTTTTGGCATATTGAGGAACATTGGGGTTTTTGGGATAAACAGTTTTGATTGGTCGGTTAACAGGGGTTATTGCATAAGGGTCATATGATGAGGCAAGAACAGAAGAATAGTTGGGTTTGGGAATAGTACCTAGTGGGGTGAATCGGTTAACAATGTCCATAGAGGAAACAGGTTTACTAACGGGGTCCAAAGAGGAAACAGGTTTAACAATTGGGTTAACAGTGGCAGGTGTCTTGTCTTTCGACCTTCTACTTGCCATTAGGACACTACAAAAATTCATGGGTAAGGAAATCAGGGATGGAGTTTTGAGATCCTTTAATGTATTTAATATCAAAGTCAAAAACACTTAAAATAGCTTGCCATCTGGCAAAAATATGTTTTGAAGCAATATTTTCAACATCTTTTTCAATAACATATTTAGCACTTTTGCAATCAATACGTAATAAAAACTTTTGGTTTAATAAATCACTTTGAAATTTTGAAATGCATAATACTATAGATAAAATCTCTTTTTTAATAGTACTATAGTTTAACTGTGCATTATTCCAAATTCCAGAATAGAAACGGACAATTTGTTCAGATGACTCAGGAGAAACTCTTTGTTTCAGAATACCACCATAACCAATGTCAGAGGCATCGGTTTCAACAATTTTGAATGCATCAACAGTGGGAATACCAAGACAGGGCAATGTCTTAACATGAGATTTGATTTGTGTAACAAGGGATGTATGAACATCGGACCAAGAAGGAGGATTACTCTTTAACCGATCAAAAAGAGGTTTACATTGTTTTCTCATATCTTTGTAGAAATCAGCAACATAATTCAATGACCCAAGAAATCTTTGAAGCTGAGTTTTATCAGTAATAACATCAGGAAATTTATCAGCAAATTGAATGGCTCTATCAATAGGACGAATTTGTCCTTCAGAGATGTCATAGCCAAGGAAACGAACTTTTGTTTGAAACAGTTTAATTTTCTTAGCAGAAACAACAAGACCATTTCTTTTGATAGTTTCTAGAAATGAATACAAATGTTTCCAGTGTTCATCAATGGAGCTGGAGTAAACAAGAACATCATCAATATAAACAATAGTGAAGTGACTGAAGCAGTTGAAAATATCATTCATGATATTTTGGAATTCACTAGGAGCATTTTTAAGACCAAAAGGCATCACATTCCACTCGTAATGACCAAAAGGAGTGGTGAAAGCAGTTTTGTACCTATCCTTCTCATTAATTTGGATTTGCCAGAACCCAGATTTCATATCGAACTTAGAAAATACTATAGCCTCACTCAACCTATGGACAAGATCATTCTTATTGGGAATAGGGTACCTAATCCATTCTAAAACCTTATTCAAAGGTTTATAGTTGATAACTAGGTGAGGAGTTCCTCTCTCAATTTCAGCATTCTTTTGAACATAGAAAGCAGAGCAAGACCAAGGAGACTTGCTATTCCTAATCAGTTTTTTCTCAAGCAAATCATGGATTTCTTTTTTGCAAAATTCAACAGTTTCAGCATTCATCTGAATAGGACGAGCTTTAGTGGGAATGTTTTTCTCATCAAAATCTTTAACATAGGGCAAGTCAACAATATGTTTCTTCCTATGCCAAAAAGCATTAGGAACATCAGAGCAAACATCATCAATCAACATTTTTTGAAAATTGTCAATTTTTGATAGCAACAATTTATCAGAAAGCTGTTCAGCAATTTTCTTGAATCTAACTTCTTGTTGAAGAAAGCTAAGATGTTTGAGTTTTGCATGAATCATATTGGAAGCATTATGAATATCAATCTCATGATTTGAAGCAAATTTAAATTTTACTTTTTGACCAAAAGGATCAGTAGTAATACCATCATGTTCAACAAGAAAAGGATACAAAGCATTTATAAAGGGCAAGCCAAGAATTACTTTATCAGTCATATTTTTGACTAAAACAGAAGGAATCTTGAAACATATGTTATCATGGCAAACATGTGCATTATTCAGTTCATATTTAATCTTCATTCGGGAACCATTAGCAGAAACTAATCGTTCAGTTGATTTTTCAAAATATTTCGAAGGGATCAATCCTTCTTGGATACAATTTATATCCGCACCAGAATCAATCATAGCAATCACAGTGAAATGGTAATCATAAGAAACAACAATTTTGACTTTTGTAAACCATTTTGGAGGGAGTATTTTATTAACAAGAGCAAGTTGAGAATTATGAACAATACCTTTATCAGAAAGAAGAGCATGTTGACTAGATTCTCCTTCATCTTTAAGCTCATCTTGTTCATCATCAAGTTTTTTATCAATTCACACTTCTTGATCATTTTTAATATTTTTGAATTCATGTTTTAACTTACTTATCTCTTATTTAACAGTATTAATTTCATGTTGCAAATCATTAACAGTTAAATCTTTGGATTTCTTTTTATTGAATTTTTCCAAAGTTTCTTCAAAGCTTATCGTTGGTTTGAGTTTTTTACTAGTTTCATTTTTCAACAAGTTTTCACTTTCTTCACCTTTAGTGAGAACATTAATAGATTTATTAATATTAGAACATGAACTTCTACAACCAATTTTAATATTAGGAGAATCAGATGATTCATCAACAGAATGATAACAGGAATCAGTTGAAGAAGAATCATCTTTCAAAGAATCAGACGAATTGTGTGATTCAAGGATTCTGAATAATTCTTCTTGATCATTATCACCAATTTTTAACATGTTAAACTTGTTTTTTATCTTACCATGTTTTTGTTTACAATCTTTACTAAAATGACCAGGTTTTCCACAGTTAAAACATTTACCTTTACCTGACCGTTGGTTGACATATTTTTTAGAAACATTTTTCTTTTTATAAAAATCATCAAAATTAGTTCTGTATTTTTTATGTTTTTTATGGCCATAATTTTTGTGACTTTTATCATGTTTTTTCCCCAGTTGCCTAGAAGGAGCAATAGGAGGTAAACCATATTGTTCACAGAAATTACCCATTTCATATTTAGCTTTTCTTTTATTTTTTAATTGGTGTTTTAACAGTTTTTCATCATTGCACATATTAATTCCAAGTTTTTTAATAGTGCTTAAAATATCACCATAAGTTAAATTATCATAGTCAATAGAATCATTTTTACCAATTAATTCTTGTTTTACCTTGTGAGCAAAGATAGGAGGCAGACCGTCAATAAACTTTTCTTTCCAATAAGGCTTGAAACAGTATTTCCGTTGCATCACCTTGGAAAGGAAAACATCTTGGTACCATCTTTAATCAGACATAGTAGGGCATCTCAAATTATTTAACAAATCAGAAATTCGAGATGAAACATTGGATGGGGTACCAACAAAATGTTTGATAATAGTATAAATCAAGGTATTAACACCATCAGGAACACCTCGACCAATACGATCATCAAAAATAGGCAAGCCTTCATCATTCTTTTTAACAGCATGTTTAATAGAGTCTCTGGAATCTTCTGTGAGATATGAATCCCACCATCCACGAAGAGTACCAGAAAAGCCAGTAGTAAGAAGGTCAACAATTTCAGATTGTTCAAAATCATGATTATTTTGATAAGCAATACCAACCATGGACATATGTCCCATTTTGTTAATAATTTCTTGCTCAGAAAAGCCATCAATATTCCATTCATAAATCTTATCAGCAGAAACAGAAAACTGAGTTTGAAAAAGTCTTTCTTCAAACTGCATATCAGGAGGAGTAGGTTTTGAATACCAATTTTTTGTAACAAACATGGGATTAGAATTGCCAACAAATCTTTTAATTTTGGGTAAACTATCATCGAAAACATTTTTTGCAGAGACAGAAGAAACAGTATCAGAATCTGTATTTTCATCAAAAACAATTTCATTTTTTGAAATAGTTAGAGCAGCAGGAGTACGTGTAGAAGTACCTTCAGTTTTAACATTTAAATCAGAAAGCATTTTGTCACCAATTTCAAGAAGTTTAGACTGAGAGATTCTAAACTTGAATTTGTTATCATGACTGGGTAAATTAATCAAAGGTTCCTCAGTCTTGATAGAAACAGGTTTAACAGAAGCAGATTTGTCAACAGAAACAGTTTTTTCAGTCATTTTTTCTTCAATACGGTCAAGCTGTTGACCAATAACATGCAAAGATTCATTAGTAAAATTGTTTTGTTCAATAAGGCTAACAACAGGAGTTTGATCATCAGTAATTTTGAAAGGAGTAGCTTTAACATCAATTTTGTCAGTAGTCACCAAAATAGTCTCAAGGGGTGGATGACTAGATCTGACAATGATTTTGTCATTGTTAACAAAATTAGATTTCTTTATCACATTCAAATAATTTTTGAAAACTTCATCTTTTGAAACATAATAGTTTTCAAGAAAATCAAAGAACAAAATATGTCTTTTCAACTGATTCATTTTTTCTAACCATTTTCTTTTAACACGATTTTTCTCAGACTGAGTAAAATCATTTTGGTAAATTTTTCTTTTTGTCCTATTTTTAGGAAGCAAAAATTCATCAAACAATGGAGTGAGGTCAACTTCAAAATTTTCATTGACAGCAGTCAAAACTCTTAAATGGTTAACATTATTTTCAATAGGAGGAAAATCAGAATCAGATGGACAAACAGAATTAGCATCATTATTTTCAGAAAACAACCAAGAGTAAACAGTAGAAAATGTATATTCAACAGTGTGATCTTCTTCATTCACAATATCAGGAGGACAACCAGTCCTGGAGCTGACAGAGGAGTTGGATCTCCACAACTTATCCATATTATCCTAGTTTTAACACTCAATTATCATGTTTTTATCACAACCGTTGCATTTCGTAACACATACCCTAAGCAACCCTATACCACACACATGCCCTACACGCCCTCCTGGCTCAAACGGGCCTTACAGTCAGGTTCTGGGAATTCACTTTACACCTAGGGTGGCGCCAACGACGGCAAGAACGGGACACAACAACTGAGCACCAAAGATTCGGACAGACACGGACAAGGCACAAAGAACACAACCACACTATCATATATATATATATATAGATATATATATTAATGTTGTAACAAAATTCAATCATTTCATTTCAAAATAAATGAATAAGGTTTTGAGAATTCTATTCCATTGTGGTTCATTGTCTAGATTGTTCTTAATCATATACCTCTTCTATTCCATGGCGATAGTGTGGCAAAAGAAAACCACAAATTGAGGTGAACATTTATCACCACTAAGGATAACAAAATATCATACAAAGAAATTAAGAAAGAAAGGAAAAAAAAAAAAAAAAAAATCAGACCTTTCAATTGTAACATCCTACACCACTTCCAAACCAACATGTTCATTCCATATTTGGGGAATACACCATTATTAATCCCATACCATCGTGCTTTATCTTAATAATTCTTGCTCCATTATTATCTAAAAAAATCACATATACAAATCAATCACACATAATCTTCACATGACTTTGAATTTGAAACAATAATTTGCCTTGGGTGGGCACTTTTGCATAGAAAGTAAAAACTGCCTCAAAGTGGAGGAGAGTCCAATCTAAAAATATAACCAAACATGTGATATATAATAGACCACTCCAGTGAATAAATGAGACTACAATGATGAAAGGTTGGCTTTTCTAGAGTTTTTGGAGCTTAGTGATGATTTCCTTTTGCCTTTCTCAAGTTTCAATCTTTCCATGCTTAACTTGTTCTACATTTTTAATTTTCTATGAATTGGGTAAAATTGATATTATTGGTAGCTCATCCATGGTTCCATTGGTTTGAAATGGATCAGCATATGAGAGTCTCTAGGGGTTTTTTTTGTTGTTGAAAATATTCATTCATCATTGTGGACATGCTCCTATTTATATCCACTACTAAGTGAATAATTTTCCTTGTAACATGGTAATATGCTTGTTTAACCTTTGAACCATAACCCTCAAACTTTGAAATTCTACTATAGATAAGGCAATACTAATACACACACACACACACACACACACACACACACATATATATATATATATATTGTAAAGTTGTAATTTAAAACTATATTTTCTGTTGGCTTTATTCCATGACAAAAAGTGTTTTAATTGCATTAATTTTTTTCCTCGTATTTTATGAGATTTTATTGTATTGGGTTTAGTATTAAGTCGGTAAAGAATCAAGTATGCAATGAAGATTAGTACAGTTTTGCAACTAGCTCACAAGAAGTTTGCGAGTAAAGGTTCTTGCGAAAAGGCCACGTGAGAAGCACATGTTAGAAGCTGAAGAGTTAAGTGCCAGGTTGTATTTCGTGAGTACTTCGCGAGACAGGCCATCTCGCGAGGTATCCACGAAACTCTCTGCCTAGAGGATTTTAAGTGTAACTTTCTTACCCTTCTTCTATACTATATATATCCTCATTACCCATAAAAGTGTAAGGATTTAGAGAGAAAACTCTAGATAGGGTTCTACAACACACTCACCTTTTAGAGAGAGAGCTACTCATCATTTAGTGAGAAATCATTGTAGTCTCTTCTCCTTCCCTTTCCTATTGTTATACCTTGAGAGGAGATTTGGACCCAAACATAATCTACACCTATTCAAAGTGTAAAGAGTGTTTTGGAGCTTGGGAAGCATTTGGGATTTGCCAAAAGAACCTAGCGAGGCTTGGCGGATGCAATCAGATGGTATTGCAAGATCCAGACAACTAATGAAGACAAGACTCCGAGAAGTCTGTTGGTAGTAGGAGCTTGGAGGGTTCAAGTACATGAGGTAGACTAGGCTTGGAGGGTCTTTTGTTATTCGTATACTCCAACTTTATTCACTAGTGGATTGATTTCAACTTAGAGGGTCGAGGAGAGGTTTTTCTTCGAGTTCTTCGGTTTCCTCTTTGATAACACATCTTGGTGTTGTCTTGTATTTGCATCTCTCTTCCTATCTCTTTAAGCGTATTATTTATTTTTCATTGTGGTTGGATATAGTTTAGAGTAATGTTATCGGTTTATTGTGCATATTTACTCTTATTCTGTACTTTTTTAAGTTAGAGTAAAAACAATATAGTCGTAATTTTAAAATTGGGGTCTGAACAAGCTTTAGTGTTTTCACATTAATTTGAGTTTTCATATATATATATATATATATATATACACACACACACTTGGTAGACGACCATGGGAGCCAACAAGAAGACGATATTAAACTTTCAATCTTAGTGTCCAAGAATAGCATTTAACTACTTCTCTTCATATTCTACCTCCCAAGTAAAAGAAATCATTTGAAATGTTTATGAATTTGGATCTTAACTTATTGTAGCCCACACGTTCATGTTCTAAAAAACCTTGTAATGTGTTTTATAGTTAGGAAAATGCTCCTATTCACCTCAACGTGATAAGGTAAAATTTTTTGTTGTCAAACAAGAGATCTGAACGTCAATCTCTCTAAAGAGGGAGAAAATTGGAGGTGACGGATCCACTTAGATGGACTTGATAGTGTTAGACAAATGGGCTAATAGTGAACAGATCCTTTGTGAACGGACTTAAGGTGGACGGATCAAAGGGTCACGTGGCACTCAACTGGTCATTATGTAGTCTCCAAGAAACCCTAAGTGGAAACGACTTGCATCTCACGATTAACCCTAGTCCATAGAGTTCCAATATGAATAGAGTTCTAACACGAGGAGGATTCTGGAATATAGGCACATTAATGGAGATCTTCTCTATAAAGAAAAGACTTGTTACGCAAGCATAGGAGTTTGGCACTACACTACTATGAAAACCCAAAGACCCTCAAAAAATAGGTACGTATAATTCACTCCAACTCTGGCACTCTAGAGATGTAAGAAGTTCTAACTTGACCTTCGTAGGGTATTTGGCCGGCGCCACACCAGTACTCTCTGTTAGGTCTTTTCTTTTTGTCGTGCAGGTATTGTTTTAAGCGTGTAAAGGCTGTGTGGCTTGCTGGTGATTTTTCGACATCATCACTCTCCATACACCAAATATATATATATATATATATATATGGAGAGAGAGAGAGAGAGAGAGAGAGAGAGAGAGAGAGAGAGAGAGAGGATCATATTTTAATGCTAATTATAATTAATTAAGTCAAATATCCTAATTATTTCAAATTCTTATAATCAATAAGACAATGAAATCTCCAAATATCTTTTTTTTTTCCTTTTCTTTTTTGTGTGAAAAAATCTCTTAATATCATATTACTTTAATCAATGAGATTATTATTATTTTTTTTTTTTAAGAGAAAGGAGATAAATCAATCATCAAATGTCGTACCCTTGGTCCTATTTTCTTGTTCAAAATTTTTGATATATTTGACACTTATTAAACAAAGGGTAAAATACATATTTGGTCTCTAAACTTTACACCATATTTCAATTTAGTCTTTAACCTTTCAATTGTGTCAATTTGGTCTATAACCTTTCAATTTTGTGTGAATTTAGTCATTGATGTTATATCTTAGATGAAAATTGCTAACATGACAAACGGCCAAAATAAAATTTAAGCTCATTGTCACATCAATCGAAGCAAATTTTTTGTTTTGGCCATTAGACATATCATCAATTTTCATCTAAAAGATAACGGTAGAGACTAAATTGATACAGTACTGAAAGGTTAGAGACCAAATTGACATAATTGAAACGTTAGGGATCAAATTGAAATATAGTGTTTAAGATAGGTACCAAATACGTAGTTTACTCTTAAACAAATTATTGATATAATTGTTTCTCAAAAAAAAAAAAAAAATTATTGAAATAATGTAATCTTTATAAGGAAAATGCTAAAGTTATTAATGAATGTAATTGGTGTTAAACAACATAATAAATAAATATTTAAATACTTTTTAATGTGATTAATGATACATCAATTAGTAAATTTTATGAAGCAAAATTAGGAATGACAATTCTATGTCCGCTTTTAGTGTTCCCATTTTTACTCCACAAACTGAAATATGCTATGTGGTTAAAAAAAAAAAAAAAAAAAAAAAAAAAAAAATTTCCTTTATAAGGAAATAAAAGAGACCGTGTGGGGAGCTAAGATTAGTGGAGACCGAAGCACAAAGTGAAAATATGAATTACTTAAAGTGGAATAGAATATTTATATTAGTAAAATTTGTAGTAATACTTAGTATCCCTAACATCACCTTTTCACTTATAGAGAAAAATGGTAATCAAGTTAGGGTTTATTTTTGTCCAAAATACAATGATAAAAAGTTTCCTTCTGTTAGTTAATTAGGTGATTATATACGAAAAGAAAAGTAGATGATGAAATCCATGCAAAAGTTGCAGCAAAACTACGTAATCAACTCTCTGTGACGTAACGGTGTCGTCTTGGCCCATCACAACCAATGCCAGTGCCCCTGTACTATATTCCACTGCTGCGTTTTGTGCTGCGTCTCTTACAATGTGACTTGATTAATCGTATGAATGTGATTGATTAATCCATTTACACGACCTCAACAAACTCTAAACTATAACAATAATGAAAATAGATATTCACTAAAGCGTGTAGTAAATGTTAAAACAAGTTTTGCATGTGCTATGGATCATGATGTTTGAGTTTATTAACTGTTTCATCAGCAACACAAATCGCATTCTCTTCAGTTTTTCTAGATAGAAAACAGATCAATAGCATAGTTGTGCATAAAAGTGTGATGGCCAGTGTGATACTAAGTTAGGAAAGAAATGCAATATGGCATGAGCCCTATTTCCTATATAAATCGAACCCTTTGCAGACCATTTTTTGCACTCAATAAGGGAGATAATCTCAGTTCAAACATGAAGCTTTTCGGTTCCAAGGTTTCACCATTGTTGGTGTTTATGTTGGTCATGACAACATTGGTGTGGCAAGGCCAAGCTACCCCTTGTGGTAGCACTTTCTTCTCAGCACTTGTTCAGCTGATACCTTGCAGGGCATCAGTTTCTCCTTTTAGCCCTATCCCACCAACTGAGGGCTGCTGCAGTGCCATTAAAGCTTTAGGCCAGCCTTGCTTGTGTGTGCTTGTGAATGGACCTCCGATATCTGGTGTGGACCGGAACATGGCCATGCTGCTCCCTGAAAAGTGTACCGCCAACTTCGAGCCATGTAAATTTCTCTTTTTTCAAAGATAAACTACCACTTGTTTCAAAAATTTAATGAGCAACCTAAAAAATGAGATTCTTAACTTTATTAAGTGAAGTTAAAGGTTTAATACTATGATAAATTATCAATTGTCTAAAAAAAAAAAACTTGAACTGTTTAGAAAATAGTAAATTAAATTTTAACTATTATTTTAACTTTTGACTTAATTATAAAGGCACAGAAACTTTGTATGACACACAATTGTCTGTAAGTAGTATTTTTGGCATTGAATTTGAGTATAACAAGTTTGGCACCTAACCACATTTAAGAACAATGCCATTCTTAGAGCCCTTTGCAAATTTAGACCCTGTTCCCAGTTTTTCTTGCTGTTATAATGTGTTAAAAGGAATTAACCAATGAAAAACCTTGGCTTAAACTCAAAAACTCTGAATTTGAGTATGTATGTGATTTTACCTAAACTCCAAATCATTACGAACACATACCACATTGAAATTGCACTTGTCCCACCATTTAGTTTAAATCATTCGCAAATGATTAACAAAAGAACGTACTAAGAAGAATATTGTAAAAATTGCCCCCTTATTTTCTGTGAATCAATTATCTAACTTTCCTTTTGTGTGTGTGTGTGTGTGTGTGTGTGCAGGTGAAATCATGAAGTAATGTACAAGCGTAGACCTTAGCAGGCTTCTATGAATAAGCGTTTTAGATGTTTTAGGAGTCTTGGCAGTATTTGTCTGATGCTGATCACAATAAGAGGATAGATGTCGAGATTATGTACTGAATCTTGTGGGTTTATGCTTTGATATATGAGATATACTTGTTTTTTTAGTTTCAGCTAAAATATATTGCTTTTAGTTTATAAAAAAATAATGCTTGCTCTGTTTCG
This sequence comes from Quercus gilva, assembly GCA_023621385.1. Taxonomy (NCBI): domain Eukaryota; kingdom Viridiplantae; phylum Streptophyta; class Magnoliopsida; order Fagales; family Fagaceae; genus Quercus; species Quercus gilva. Next base: position 2,961,123 of record CM042476.1, read on the forward strand.
TAAGGTCATCCATCTCCTTAGCTCTATTCGTGAATATTGGTTTTTGCAGTCCTATTAGGCCTTTACCTTACTTGCTTTTGCTTAACAGATATACTGTTCGATGATTATGTTGTTGAGTAAGAATGAATGGCTTTGTTTTGGGAAAAAGAAATGATTTGACAGTTTGTAATTTTAAGATTTAAAAAAACACACTATCAGCAAAATTTAGGGTTTACATACCTACATACACCATGAGCAAACTTGGACTAATTACCAACCATAATTTTGAAAACCACTCTTGGGCAGAGCAAGTACTTTGGTGGCCACCTCATCACTAGCTTAATTTACACCAAAAAAAAAAAAAAAACGTCCAACACGATTGGGTCTAACAAAACCACTAAAATGAAGCAAGGCTGATTCCATTTTAAAATTTAATTTATTAACTATTGTTAGTTTTTAGAACCCTTAACAAACTATGTTAAACTATATTAAGGCCAAGTTATCAATTAGGTCAATTATGCAAGCCTTAGGTTTAACAGTATATCAATCATATCATGCAACGGAAATTATAAATAACACAAGATATGATAATCCAAAAAAACTAATGAAATAAATTAGTTTCAAGGTGAATAATCTAGAGGGACCAATCCTAAGAAGAACAATCCATTCTTTCAAATAGAAATTGTTAGGTTTTTAGACTCCTGTAAACTAGATTGTTTAACTTAATTAATTAACCAAGTGAATACTTAGGTTTATTATTTAGATATAGGTTAAAACAATAAAGTCAGATCATGTAAAACAGCGAAAAATAAAGAATACAATGATATGATCACCCAGGAAAACCAAACCGGTAAAAAACCTAGGGAGGATTTAACCTAGCTATCATCAAGGTAAAAAGCAAATCCACTATAGAGAATCGAGTTTACAATAAGATTTAGACCATTAACATCTTATTGCTACCACATGTAGAACTTACTGACATGACTATGTGCAAACTCCGAATCCACGGACTCTTTCTCTATTAGGCCTTTGCAACACAAGCACCCACACTTGTGATAAAAAACACAAACTCTTCTGTTTGTGACTCCAAGACCACCCTTGAAGGTTTAGATCATCGGCACCTTTGATGAATACAGAAGGCAGTAATTTCTACAACAACGGATCTTGAGATTTTTTAAGGAATAACACCGGTAGAAGACATAAAAGAGCTTTTTGGGTACAAAACCCTAGATGCAAAAGAGGCACACTATTTTCTCTGAAAAGCCTTACAAAAACATGTTTAGGGTTTCCTTTATATATTAGAAGAAGTAGATTTGAAACTCTAATCCTTTTTGGGCTTAATGAGCAGTTGGGCTTAAATACAAATTTTGCAGATACGTGTTTCGATCGATCGAGCCTGTCTCTCGATCGGTCGAACCAGGCAGTTTTTGAATTCTTCTTTCTGCAACTTACTTGCTCTTGAATCTTGACTTGAATCACCTTGAGTATTATTTAATAATACCTATAGACTCTAAGATCTATATCTAGACAAGTTTGTGTTCTTAATTTGCCAGTTGTTCTAAACTTTTAGAATCTAACAATCTCCCCCTTTGGCAATTCGTTACAAAACTTACATACAAAATGAAATGCTCAAATACAAGAGCAACCCAATACAATAAAATGGCCAATTACATCACAAATCCCAATCTCAGACTCCTAACCTAGAAGTTACAATAAAAGGTAGAAGGTCTTGATTAGAATGTACCTATCTTTCCTGAAAACACTCCAAAAAACACATCACCGCATGTGTGGAAAGAAAGACATATAAACAATATGAATCAATAAAATAAATAAATTATAACACTCCCTCTAAGTTAGATACATCAAAATGTTTTTATCTTCTGCCCCTTTCAAAACAATTTCATCTCCCCCCTAAACAAAACATTTTTAAAAACCTTTAAAAGAAAAAAGAAAAAAAAAAACTTTTTCCCGATTTAATCTATTTCTCTCACTTTTTGTCATGTATTAACAAAGACACTCCAATCATAAGGTAAACAGAAAACATACGCAACAGAGAATAAGAGAAAATAGAGAATCAAGGAAACAAATGAATCTTCTATAGAGAATAGAGACAACTCTCCCTATAAAGAGCAACAACTCCTCCTGTGAACAACAAAGGTTAAAAACAAGCTTCTCCCATTATAAAAATAGGAAAAACAAAACAAGTTTTGGGAAAAAACAATTTTGGGGAAAATTTAGGAGGTGGGGATAAATAAAAAGAAACATAAGTTGAGGATACACTTAAAAAAAATATTCTCTCTTTCAATAAATGCAAACTTGACACTATGTGACCCATAAATATATGCATGCAATGTGTTTAAAAGAAAATATTTGTACATTGATTATCCATCATATCTCTTAAGAAAAATATTTTCTACAGTTCACACATAAAAATAGCATATACTAAAAAGTACATAACTCAAAAATTAATCAATCAATTTTTAAATCAAGTTGAGTACCCAATTTAGCAAAGTGTATGCATGTTATGTGTGAAAATAATGAGAGATATGACTGCAAAACTGCAAGATGGATAAAGAAAAAACAATGCAATGCATGTGAATTCTAAATACAAATGATTCATGAAAAAATATTTGGTCAAAATCTAAAAACTGAAAATTTTCAAGTTTCGATCGATCGAGCATCGATTGAACATCAATCAAACTAGGCAAAAGGTTAGGTTTTAAGAACTTAAATTTTTCGATTGATCGAAAAATAGATTCGATCGATCGAGACTCAGAAAAATAGATTTTTTTGAAAAAAGAGAAATTTTTTTGCAGAATCAATTTTCAAAAGATTTTTCATGACATGAAATGCATGTAAATGATTCCAAAAGTTATTCAAAACACATAATCTTCAACTTAAGTTTTCAAAAACAAAGTTTTAGATTTTTCTTCTCAAAATTTAAACCAACCCTCAAAGAATTTTGCATCATACATCACAAAGTGTATAATCTTGGATGGCCACACTAGTTTACACACAATTTCATGTACAAAGCTTAGTAAAGATTTACTTGTGGTGTGTGCAACTAGTAAGTATGTGAGATACATAAAAGGTGATATGTAGATAGTAATCAATCAAAATTTCTACATTATTCATCACACAAGTTTGAAAGTGACTATCACCTAAAGAGTTACATCATATAGCTCTCACATCTCCTAGAAAACAAGCTTGCAGTCATGTATTTTTTTTTTTTTTTGCCTTATACATTTTATGCATATTTTTCTTTTCCTTTTTCTTTTAAGGCAACACATTTCTTTTCTTGTTGTGCATGTGTTATACTTTTTCGAGTACTAAATCTTATAATATGCACTAAGGTGTTTATGATTGGCTAATAAATAGCGGTAAGATGGTTATTTATGCATTTCTCTTAAAATTTTTTAGTCCTTACAATCAAAAGAATGTGACTTCAAAATCAAGAGCATGTGATTAAAAACTATAAACTATAAAATTAATAAAATCTTATTTAAGGTTTACTATGTCACAAAAAAGATTAAATGGATTAGCCATATTATTAATTGAAAAAAAAATAATTTAAAGGGACTTAAATACAAAAACTTAATTAGTAATTTTCCATCTCAAAAAGCAAGAAAAATAGATTTTAAATAAAAAATAAAAAAATTCAATAAATATTATTTAGTTAATATTTAAATATATAAAAAGGCCCACTTAAAATTTTCGCCTAAGGCCCCTAATGTTATTGAGCTAAGCCTAAATATTGCCTCTCTAGTTTAGTTTGTGTTGTGTATATAGATATATACAAGATAGGTTGTAATATAGCAAAAGGTGCATATTGAAAGGTCATAACCCTTCATATTAGATATATATTGACGGTGCCTATTAAACGAAAATGTGTCTATTGACCAAAAAAGTGCCTATTGAATGAAAATGTGTCTATTGACAAAAAATATGCCTATTAAGCGAAAATGTGCCTATTGACCGAAAATGTGCCTATATAACAAAAATCTGGTTATTGAATGAAAAAGTGTCTATTGACAAAAAAATGTGCCTATTGAATGAAAGGGTGTCTGTTGAACAGTCATAATCCTTTGGGTATAAATAGGGGTTCATATTAATTTGATAATTTATTTTCTTTCATCTTTCTTAGAAACACAAGAAACCTATAGGTCTTCTTGAAAATTGTTATTTTTAAATCATATTTTTTTTTTGTTAAATAGTGAAAAGGTCCAAGAATCAAGCCATACCAATGATGGCAAAAATTATAGAGAACAATTCCTTCATTTGGTAACTTCTTCTCAATTTTTTCTCTTTCATCTTTCTTGAAAACACAAGAAACCTGTGGATTTTCTCCAAAATTAGTGTTTTTCATTTTTTTTTTTGTTAAATAGTTATAAGGTCTAAGAATCAAGCTGCACTAGAAGGTAGCAACAATAATACTGAACGATTTTTTTACACGCCTTACGAATGCTATTCTTCTCAAATTTCTTATTATCTTTGCTACGCCTTACTGATACTTTTCTTCTCAATGACTATTTTTGTTTTAATATATACATCTTATGTGAAACGGTAAGTAGATACTGAAACTTAATTGACAAAATGAAAAGGCACAACCGTTAGGTGTTTTTAAATGTATATGTGACATAAATTTATATAGCCAGGTAACGCAATAAGAAGTGGTCAACAAAAAATCAAATGTTTTGCTTTTATATTATATGTAGATATAGATGTAAATGTCTAATCATACGAATATGGTTTTACAAGATAAAGATAAAATGGAATATGGAATCGATCCTAAGCTACAATAGCAATGGTAAGAGTTACTCTCTTGGTGATGGTGATGGGCTAGGTCCCTCCAGTCCTCTTTCTATTTCTCAGTAAAATTATCCTTATTTATCCCTTTTTTATATTATAACAAAAAGTTGTGTAAGAGTTATCCATAAGCTAAAGAAAATGTTATGTACCCAACATTTTCACTGTAAAGTTGTAATTTACAACTGTGTTTTTGTTGGCTTTTATTCCGTGCCAAATTTGATTGTAATTATGTTCAATCGTTTAAACCCTATATTTGTTGTGGGATTTGTTGTAAGGGTTGTGTGATAGAGAGAGTGTTTGAAGACTCAAGCATTTGAAGATTGAAGGATTCTCGCGGGTGTCTCGCGACCTAGCATCCCGTGAAGTGAATCATGTGCCAGGCACATGCTGGAATGCGAAGAGTCAAGCCAGGTGGAGACAGCTATGTCTCGCGAGTATCTCGCGGGTAAGGCCTTCCCGCGAGACACCCGCGAGGCAATCTGTTCTACCAGCCTGTACTTTTTGAGTCACACCTTTTGCACCTATCCTATATATACCATCATTACCCACAATTGTTGAGGAATGCTTCAGAGAGAAAACCCTAGCCAAACACATTGGTAATTAGAGATTGTCTTCCCCATCTTTCTCTATACAATTGCTTGTGGTATCTCCTCAACCCTTCCCTCTCCATTATCCATATCTTTGAGAGGTTGATAGCCTAAACACTTACCACACCTTGAGAGTGCTGTGTGACGTTTTGGTGCTGCTGGGAAGCATTGGAAGAAGCCTTGAATGGCAGATGCAACATGGAGCTTGTTGCGGGATCCGGATAACTAGGACAAGACACGGTTCCGAGAAGCCTTGTTGGAGTAGGAGCTTGGAGGGCTTAGGTACATCGGGTAGACTAGGCTTGGAGGGTTTTTTGCTAATCCATGTATCCTAACTGATTGTCTAGTGGATCGATTTCCACTTGGAGGGCGGCGGAGAGGTTTTTCACCGAGGTCTTCGGTTTCCTCTTCGATAACACGTCTCGGTGTTATCTGTGTTTGCATCCTTCTTCCCTACTCTTGTTCATTTCATTTTTACTGCTGAGTTGCTTTAAATATGGATTAGAGTAGTTTTATTATTTATACGCTTGTGTTTACACTATTCCACACTTATCTTTAAGTTAGTGTAAAATCAACCAAGCCGTAATTTTCATTTGGGGGTCTAAACCGCTCGTGTGTTTTTCAACACATTTTCGAGCTTTCATTCACAATACTTTCACAACAAGTTTTATGTGGTAGGTTGTTATTGTTGGGTAAAAAAGTAATTATAGTGGTGAGTTTAAATTAGAATTTGTAACAACTTATCACGTAATAATTTGTTGGGAAATTATTTTAGTCGTAGCATTTCACCTTACACATGGAAATTCCTAGCTCATTTCTAGCTGACTTAATAATTAATTAAGAATTAATTTCTAGTACTTCACCTTATCTCCAAAATAAGCTAAGAATTAATTAAGAGGCTTACATACTTCAAATTAGCTCTAGTTAGAGTACTAGCATCCGGGGATGTAAAACAAACCTATTTTACAACTTAGTGGTCGATTTAAATTACCAACTACAACTTATTACCTAGAATTTGTTATGTAAATATTGTAAACGTAACACTTTTGTTAGGTTCTAAGACTTTAGGAACTAATGTATTAGAACTTCAATATGTATTATGTTGGCAAACCATAATCAAAACATAGAGTCCAGGTTTAAGCTTGCTCAAAGTGTGATTTAATGTAAAATTGGAATCAAGTGATTCCAGGATTTATTGGACAAAATCTGCAAGGTTCGATCAATCGAAACTCGTGCAGATTTAATTTTCTGCAGAATTTCCAATTCAGCTCAAGCCCATGTGATGTGTAGGGTTAAGTGTTTTACTTCTAGTATATAAATGAAACCCAAAGCACGTTTTTATAAAGCTTTTCAGAGATAGAAGAGTGTGCCTTTTTTTGTAGATCTAGGGTTTTGTACTCAAAAGCTTTCTAAAGTCTTTGAAGAGTTGCGTGTTGAATCTTTTGTGAGATTTAGAGGTGTTTACTTTCATACACACACATAGAGTTATCAAGATCAAGATTTGCGTCAATAACTTAATGATCTCTTCAGTTGCCGCATAAAGAACTTTAAAGAAGATCTGAAACCTTTAAGTGGAGTCTCAAAGTCACAAGTATGAGAACTTCTGGTTGCTGTAGATCAAAGAAAGAAGTAGTCCATGGATTCAAAGCTGTCACATGGTCATGGTAGTAAGTTTTTTACTCGAGGTAGTAATAGGATGTTAGTGGTTTAAGTTCTATTGTAAAAACTTCAATTCTTTCGTTGTGTTCTTTATATTTTCGCATTATTTACATGATATGATTTCATTGTGTTAACTTAGAACTATATAATTTATCGAAGTAATCACTTGGTTAAATAACTAAGTTAAACAACTTGTGTTAAGGGGTCTAAAAACGTCCAAGTGGTATCAAAGCGGACGTCCAAGTGGTATCAGAGCGGGTTAGCTCTTGTGTTTTAGATCTTTTGATCTAAGAGTTGGTCCTTGATCCCTGTTATCATAGATAAGTTTAAGTGTCTTACTGTTTTTTTTTTTTTTTTTCTTTTGATGTGAGTGTCTTACTGTTTTTGATTGTGATGATTTGAATAAAAAGGACACTATTGTCTTTGTTGATCTTATTGATGCCTATGAAACTTTCTGTAATGAATTATTGAAATCTATGAAAATTGGTAAGAAATTCAAGGAAGAGTTAAAATTGACTAATCTTGAAAAATAGGAATTGGTTGTTAGATTAGATGTATTTAATAAAAAAATGAATTTTTGAGAAATCAAATTTCCTTTCAAGATGAGAAGATGAAAAGCTTGGAATAAGAGTTAGTTGAATTTAAAGGTTAAATTGAAAATTTGACTAATATCAAGCCTGTTGTTGATAACAGAAGTATTTCTGTTTTTCTTAAACCTAAAACTGAAAAAGTTTATATACCTCCTATCAAGAGGAATAATAAAGAAAATGCTTATTTTGCTAGGTTAGACAAAGGTAAAACTCTTGATGTAGACGCTGAAACTTCTAAACCTAAGTCTAAATTTATTGTTAGAGAGCATAATAAATCTATTTTTGTGTCTACTTGTCACCTTTATTGTGTTGTCGGTCATATTAGACCAAATTGTTCTTTGTTTAGGCAAAAACTAAAATCTGAGACTAGATTTGCTATTAAGAATACTAATGCTTTTAAATTTGTTCCTGTTTGTCACTTTTGTGGTGTCTCCAGTTACATTCGTCCTAATTGTCATAAATTGAAATTTAAAAATTCTGTATTTCAATCTAGGATATGTGATGATGTTTCTCCTGCTATAAGTCCATACAAATTGTTTCATATTCTTTTGAAAAATTTAAGCTTGTTGGCTTGTGAAAGAAATTTGCAGGATTTCAATCTTTCTCAGAAGATTGGTGTAATATCTTAAATACACTTTGCTTCTCATGGATTTTCACCTACAAAGCTGAAGACTCATGCCATATGGGTGAGAAAAGATTCTCTAAGGTAAGTGTTGTTTACTTGTCCCTGATTTAATTCTTTCAATTATTTGTGGACATGTTTATTTTTAGTTTTTGGTTGTTTTATTTTCTTAGGTTGTTTTGATTATTCAAAAATCCAAAAACACTGAAAATTTTCAAAAAGACAAAAATATTTTATTTTGTATCTAGATTTATTTTTCTTGAGGATTACATGAATTATAATATCTCTCTCTTGATTTAGAAAATGCTTGATATTGTGGAGAAACATAAAAGAATATGTGTTATATAAGTGCTAAGCTATTTCTGATTGTGTGTGAGTATGTACTAGTTTGTACATGTACTCAAGGATTAATTAAGAAATTGATATTTCCTGTTTGTGTACCCTCTATAGCTTAGTTAAGCACTGTTATGCATTGCATTTGCATTTTCAATCATTTAGCATAAAGTGTGCTTTTAGTTTTGGTCATAAAAGTTTTTTTTAAACCAAAAAGATTTTTATTTGTTTTGTATTACACATCATAAATATGTAATTGAGGTTGGCTTATTATCTTTGTATAACATGCTTGTGTACCTTGTTTAGCTTGGATGAGCTTATTTTTTTGCATTTTGCTAGTTTTAGCTGTATAGTGCATGTTGTGTGGGAGTTGTTTATAGTTTTTGATCACATGATCTTGATTTTGAAGTCACATGCTTTTGATTGTAAGGACTAAAAAATCCTAAGAGAAAAATATAAATAACCATCTCACCACTGTTTACTAGTTAGTCATTTTCAAATTTATGTGATGAATAATGTAGAAATTGTGATTGATTACTATCTACATATCACCTCACATGTATCTCATGCTATTACTAGTTGCACACACTACACAAGTTATTCCTTGCTAGACTTATTATATGAAATTGTGTGTGAATTTGGTTTGGCCATCCAAGATTATACACTTTGTGATGTTTGATGCAAAATATGTTTTAAGGGTTGGCAAAAATCGTGGTTTTGATGATTAAAAATTTTTGTTTTGAAGTTCTGGGTTGAAAACTCATGTTTTTGAAAAACTTTTAAACTCATTCTCATGCATTTTATTCATGAAATTATTTGGGTTGAGTGTATTCTGCATAATCTTCTGCAATTTTTCAAAAAAAAAAAAAAAAAAATCAAATTTCCAAAATTTCGATTGACCGAATGTGATTTTCGACCGATTGAAAATCCCTTGATTTTTAATCATTACTTTCTGCTTGACTCAATTGGTATTCGGTCGATTCTCGATTGATCGAAACTAAAAAATTTTCAGTTTCCAAGTTTTTGACCAAATTTTTTTTTCATGCATCATTTGTGTTTAGGATTCACATGCATAGTATTGTTTTTTATATCCATCTTGCAGCTTTGCAATCATATCTCTCATTGTTCTCACTCATAACATGAATACACTTTGCTAAATTGGGTACTCAATTTGACTTAAAAATTGATTGATTAATTTTTGAGTTTTGTACATTTTAGTATATATTTTTTATGTGTGAATTGAAGAAATCTTTTTTGAGATATGATGGATAATAATTTTCAAATATTTTCTCTACTTGATTTGAGTTCAAACACCATTTGTTTATGGGTCACATAGTGTCAAGTTCGTATTTATTGAAAGACAGAATATTTTTCTTCATGTGTATCCCCAACTTAGTTTTTAAGTTTGGTTTGTGTGTCTTCATTTCCCCACCTCCTAAATTTTCCCCAAAATTGTTTTTTCCAAAACATGTTTTGTTTTTCCTATTTTTATAGGGGGAGAAACTTGTTTTTAACCTTTGTTGTTCTTAGAGGGAGTTGTTGCTCTTCATAGGGAGAGTTGCCTCTATTCTCTATAGAGCTCGATTCATTTGTTTCCTTGATTATTTATTTTCTCTTGACTTTTATTGCGTATGTTTTCTATTTATTCTTTATTTGAGTTGTCTTTGTCAACACGTGACAAAAAGGAGGAAAAATAGATGAAATGTGGGAATCCTGTTTAAAAAGGTTTTTAGAAAAATGTTTTGTTTAGGGGGGAGAATATAAAATTTATGACGTATCTAACTTAGGGAGAGTTAGTTTGCATATTTGTTTTTTGCTTTAGTTTGATTATTTTTTTTTTACTTGTATTTTCCATACATGTGTTTATGTTTTTGTTTATTGTTTCAGGAATTTATAAGTTAATTCAATTGTGGCTGCTGTCCACTTTTGCAACTGATAGATAGTGGTTAGGTTGAATTGTAATTAGTGCTTTTTAATTGATTGGACTGTTTTTACTTTGAGCATTTTACTTTTTGTAATGTGTTTTGTCGCGGATTGCTAAAGGGAGAGTTTGTTAGGTTCTAAGACTTTAGGAACTAATACATTAGAACTTCAATATGTATTATGTTGGCAAACCATGATCAAAACATAGAGTCTAGGTTTAGGCTTGCTCAAAGTGTGTTTTAATATAAAATTGGAATCGAGTGATTGTTGGATTTATTAGACAAAATTTGCAAGGCTCGATCGATCGAAAATTAGACTCGATCGATCGAAACTTGTGCAGATTTAATTTTTTGAAGAATTTCCAATTCAGCCCAAGCCTATGTGACGTGTAGGGCTAAGTGTTTTACTCCTAGTATATATAGGAAACTCTAAGCACGTTTTTATAAGATTTTTCAGAGATAGAAGAGTGTGCCTCTTTTTGTAGATCTAGGGTTTTGTACCCAAAAACTCTCTAAAGTCTTTGAAAAGTTGTGTGTTGAATCTCAAGGTTCAAGTCCAACCCGTCCATTTTTTCCAGCAAGTATTTTCTCCAATCCAAGTACTTCTCCTCCAAAACTTTCACATCTTCTTCTTCTTCTTCTTCTTCTTCTTCTTCGTTGTTTATTCTGGTCTTGCTGAGAAACCCTAGGTCTCGAATTGCGAGAGAACCTTGAGCAACTGGATCATCGCGCTTCTGCTTCTTGAGGTCTCCGAGCCGTTGGATCTGGAGGTCATCTTCAGGAACGGTGATTGGGACGGTGAGAGAGGACTTGAAGAAGTCAAGTAGAGCTAGCTTTAGCTTCCACTCGTTGATTGGCTTGCTCATTGCCATGTCTGTGAGATCTAGAGGTATTTACCTTCATACACACACATAGAGTTATCAAGATCAAGATTTGCATCAAAAACTTGATGATCTTTTCAGTTGCTGCATAAAGAAATTTAAATAGAATCTGAAACCTTTGAGTAGAGTCTCAAAGTCACAAGTAGGAGAACTTGTGGTTGATACAGATCAAAAAAAGAAGTAGTTCGTGGACTCGAAGTTGTCACGTGGTCATGGTAGTAAGTTTTTTACTCGAGGTAGTAATAAGATGTTAGTGGTCTAAATTCTATTATAAAAATTTCAATTATTTCATAATGGATTTATTTTACCTTGAGAATAGCTAGGTTAAATCCACCCCAGGTTTTTTACCGGTTAGGTTTTCTTGGGTTATCATATCGTTATATTCTTTATATTTTCGGATTATTTATATGATATGATTTCATTGTGTTAACATAGAACTGAATAATTTATCTAAGTAATCACTTAGCTAAATAACTAGGTTAAATAACTTGTGTTAAGGGGTCTAAAAACATACAACTTCGATCACCGTACACATGGAAATTCCTAGCTCACTTCGAGTTGACTTAAGAATTAATTAATTCCTACCAATTCACCTTACCTGCAAAATAATTTAAGAATTTTTAAGACGCTTACATACTCCAAATTAGCACTAGTTAGCCCACTAACAAGAAGTAGTCTAGGACTGAATTTATTGGCACTTGGTGTGTTATGGCCATAGTTATTATTAATATGATATAGGAAATATATACATATGTGGTATGGATATGTACGAGAAAACAATGTATTTACTCAAAAAAAGAAAAAAGAAAGCAATGTATTTACTCCGTACCATATTTTTGGTTCAAACTATTGAGAACTAGTTTTTGAATTGACCCCAAAAATACAGACTTAGACATGGATAAGCAACTATACACAGGGAAGGAGCCAAGACTTAGAGTTAGGAGGAGTGGCTTTGCTGTTTAGCCGTTAAAGGGATTTTTTTTGTTGTTGTTGTCTGCTACTAGATAAAGGCAAAATTATTTTGTTTAAATTTCTTTAAAGTGCTGGATTGTTTGTTTTGGGTGAAATTGATTTCTTGGGATTAATTTTTTTTTAGCTTTATTGTTAGTAATTTTTGTTGTTGGGCTAATTTTTTTGGGCTTGTATATTTTGTTTTAGATTTTAAGTCTATAAATAACTTGATGTGAAATTGATGTAGTGAGTGGTTATTCATAAATAACCCAATTTTTTTATTAATTAGGCAGAAGAAAAAAATGTTGTTTTATTTATTAATTTTTTTGTGAGAAGTAATAAGAGACAAAATATTGCGTCTCTAATTTAAGATAGATTGTAATATATATACCAAAATGTGCCTATTGAAAGGTCATAATCCTTCATATTGAATATATCAAAATGTGTCTATTGACCGAAAGTGTGCCTATTGAATGAAAATTTGCCTATTGATTGAAAATGTGCCTACTGACTGAAAATATACCTATTGAAAAATGAAAAGGCACAATTGCTCGGCGTTTTTAAATGTGTATGTGGCATTAATTTATGTAGCCATGTAGTGCAATGAGGAGTTGTCAACAAAAAATAAAATGTTTCGCTTTTATATTATAATAACTAGTCGCTAACGGAATAGCCATTGGATGGTTCTAGGAAAAAACAAAATGTTGTTTTATTTATTAGTTTTTTGTGGGAAGGAATAAGAGATATAATGTTGCCAGAGCCAGCTCAACTATAGATGCATTTGATGCAATTGCCCAAGGCTCCAAATAAAAAAAAGGCCCCCACTTGTAAAAAAAATTTATATATATATATATATATATAATATTTATCTATATATTTTAATTACGAAAGAATTTTTTTTTAATCTTTTTATTGGTTAATAGAATGCATTAAAAAGTCCATTGTATCTTAAAATATAGAAAAAAAAAAAAAAAAAAAGCCTATTGTATCGCTATTTCAAATTTATTTTTTAATCTGCACATAGTTGACAGCAATGACAAGACAACACACTGGCACACAGGTACTACACAAATGCCATGGCCACACCACAACTCACAACTGGCTGGCTGGCCCACACACGCTAACCCACGGCCCACACTTAATCTCAATGTATACTCATGGCATAGGCACACACCTCTACACTGTACACCTATCTTTTAGGCTATTACTTTATCAATTATTATAAGTCATCACACCAATTAATAATTTGATGCATATCATATCAACCCCTTTATATTATAGTGATACTAATTTATTGTACTTAATTATGTAAATAGATGAAAATACTCCAATTGATGTACTCAATTATTTAAAAAAGGCTAGATTCTTTCAAAATGCATATATTGCTTATAGAATATTAATAACAATATCTGTTACGGTTGTATCTGTAGAAAGAAGTTTTTCAAAGCTAAAATTAATAAAATCTTATTTAAGGTTTACTATGTCACATGAAAGATTAAGTGGATTAGCCATATTATTAATTAAAAAAAAATTAAAGGACTTAAATACAAAAACATAATTAGTAATTTTCCATCTTAAAAAGCAAGAAAAATAGATTTTAAATTAAAAAAATTCAATAAATATTATTTAATTAATATTTAAATATATAAAAAGGCCCACTTAAAATTTTCGCCTAAGGCCCCCAAAGTTGGAAAGCCAAATAGGGTATCTGCATTAAGAATAAAATCTCTACTTTTAACTTCCTAACTTCTGCTGTTTCTAAAAAAAAAAAAAAAATCTTCGTCCATTCCCCTCACTTTTTTTGTTGATAGACTTTTCCCCTTAGTTTCGATTAGAAGACCGTTTTCTTCCAGCTAGCCAAATTTCATGCAATTTTGACATTGAGGCTTCAATGATTTCTACTAGTACCTTTTTGCCTTGCACTGTGTTTTCAGGCGCCCTTGTTATTCCAAAATGGTCATTGTTGTCTGTTTAATGTCAAGTAACATATAAATAATGAATAGAGTTTACCACTAAATCTGTTTGGAAAATATTTTCTCCTACCTATTATGCTTCAACTCAATTGAGTATTGACGCATACATTTAGGCATACAACTTATTTAATAGTAATATAACTTATTTAAATGATTTAATGAATCACATAATTTAATATGCCCAAATATGGAGACATAATTTGCTTTATCCCCACTCTATAGCTTGAAATGGCTGATGCACGTATCTACCAAATGAATTTATGGAAGTTAGTTTGATACCTAGACACTAATTCCGTACTTTTCAAAAGCTTAATGTAATTGCATACTTAAATAGTTTGGTAGAAAGCCTCCAAAATTAAATTTCATTAAATGACAGGAACTTTATTATTTAACTAATTGTAACCCTTGTGATGCACAGGAATAGATACTAGATGAGTTTTAGGGAGAAAAAACAATATTTTTTTAGTTGGAGTAGTAAGAGAAAATGCATAAAATTAAAGGAAAAAAAATTGACATTGAAAGAAATAACACAAATTTTTATTAGTTAGGTAGAAGAAAGAAATGTTGTTTTATTTATTAGTTTTTTGTTTGAAGGAATAAGAGACAAAATATTGCGTCTCGAATTTAAGATAGGTTGTAATATATATACCAAAAGGTGTCTATTGAAAGGTCATAACTTTTTAAATTGGATATACCAAAATGTGCCTATTGAAAGGTCATAACCCTTCATATTTGATGTACCAAGAGGTGTCTATTGGCCGAAAGAGTGGTCAACAAAAAATCAAACGTTTTGCTTTTATATTATATATAGATATAGATAAAAATGTTTAATCGTACAAATGTGGTTTTACAAGATAAAGATAAAATGGAATATGGAGTCGATCCTAAGCTACAATAGCAATGGTAAGAGTTACCCTCTTGGGCTCTTTAGATGGTGATGGGCTAGTTCCCTTCGAACCTTTTTCT
This sequence comes from Quercus gilva, assembly GCA_023621385.1. NCBI lineage: Eukaryota > Viridiplantae > Streptophyta > Magnoliopsida > Fagales > Fagaceae > Quercus > Quercus gilva. The sequence continues at coordinate 2,976,395 of CM042476.1, forward strand.
ATTTCTCAGTAAAATTATCCTTATTTATCCCTTTTTTTATTATAACAAAAATCTATGTAAGAGTTATCCATATGCTAAGGAAAATGCTACGTACACAACATTTTTATAATATTTTCACAACAAGTTTTATGTAATGAATTGTTATTATTGGGCAAAAAAGTAATTACAGTGGTGAGTTTAAACTAGAACCTGTAACAACTTATCACGTAAGATTCATTTTAAAATTATTATAGTCATAGCATTTCACCTTAGAGCACCCACAGCAGGTGTGGCAAATGTGCCAAATGCCAAATATTTGGCACATTTACCATACCAAACACAAAAATGAAGCTTTATGAGATGTGCCAAATCTCAAAACTTATACCACATTGCTACAGTACCGTTGCAAATTTGCAACGGTACGGACAAATGTTGTAAAAATTTTTAATGTTTTATATTCTCTTTTCTCTCTCCTCTCTCTTCATTTTTTCTTTTCTCTTCTCTCTCACTCGCCGGCTCCCTTTCTCACATCAGACCCAGCTTTTTCACTCCGATCGGATCGCCATCGCTATCGGACCCAGCTCTCACATTGCCATCGTCACTCCGATCGGATTGCCACTCTGATCGGATCATCGCTCTTCTCTCATCGCCATCACCACTCCGATCGGACCCAGCTCCTCTCATCGCCACTCCGATTGGACCCAGCTCCTCTCATTGCCACTCCGATTGGATCATCGCCATCGTCATCGCCGTCGGAGGCGCAAACGGCATGGGCGAGGCCACTCCGATCATCGCCATTGTCATCGTCGCTCCGATCTCGTCGATCTCTCTCTTTCTTTTTTTGGTGGTTGGTTGTTTTGATTGTTGGTGGTTGGCTGATTTTGGTTGATGGTGGTAGGCTAATCGGATTGTGGGTGTGAGATTTGGGATGGGTATTTGATTTTGGTTGATGGTGTTTTTTTTTTTTGTGTGTAGGGGCTAATATTGGTTGTAGTGTTTGTTTAAGTTTTTTTTTGGTAGCAGTGGTTGATATTGGTGGTCGGTGGTTGATTTGTGGGGGTGGCCGGTGGTTGTGGGCTATGGCGGTGTGGGTTGTTGTTGCTGTTACTGTTGTTCTTGTTGATGGTAACGGGAGGGAATAATATATTATTTTAATGTGTAGTAAATATTATTTTAATGTATAGAATTGAATTATAAAACATCTGATAAATGTGATGTTGTAAAATGATGTGGTAAAATAATAAAGTAGGTATTTGGTGTGGCAAAATGGCATAATTTTTACACCATCTGTTACGGATGCTCTTACACATGGAAATTCCTAGCCCACTTCTAGCTAACTTAATAATTAATTAAGAATTAATTTCTAGTACTTCACCTTATCTCCAAAATAAGCCAAGAATTAATTAAGGGGCTTACTTACTCCAAATTAGCTCTGGTTAGAGCACTAGCATTTGGGGATGCAAAACAAACTTATTTTATATTCTCAAACACCATTTTATCTATTTTACGAACTCATTTTACAATACATCCAACATTCTAGTTTTTATTTATATACACAACTCAATAAAATAATATAAACTATCAAATAAAATAGTATAAACGCTACTTTATCTAATGAGAGAGGGGAAATTGAGAAGAAAAAAATAATTAAAAAAAGCCAAGTAATTGCTCCGATGAGGTTGTATTTATCCAACCTTACTTTTTTTTTTTTTTGATGAGTTATGCAACCTTACTGTAGCTGGATTACAGATATTTTTAAATATAGCAACTCAAATGGAGCTTGTTTTAATGGATTTGGTGGGTAAAATAGCAACATCGGGGGTTTTACACCCCTAATGCAAATGCTTAATGAGAAATGGGCTAGGACTGTGAATTTATTGGCACTCGCCACAGTTTTTTTTTTAGATGAAAAGAAAAAAAAATTAGAGTAATTATCAATATGATATACGATATATATACATATGTGGAAAATCCCTGCCAAAACACAGAGTAATTCAATACCCATGTTCTAAAACTTCAGCAAAACACAATGTAATCCAATACCCATGTCCTAAAACTTCAGCAAACTGGATTTTTCATATAAGAATCATGGAGAGAGAGAGAGAGAGAGAGAGAGAGAGAGCACCTCGTAGAAGAGCTTTGGGACGCAAAGAAGTACAGGGTACTCGTAGTGATTAGATCAGAAGAAGAAAAAGAAGACTTTGAAATGAATGAGAGAGAGAGAAAGAGAAAGAGTGCACTTCGTAGAAGTGCTTTGGGAAGCAGAGAAGTACAAGGTACTCGCTGTGGTTAGATTTAAAGAAGAAAAATAAGACTTTTTGAGAGAGAGAGAGAGAGAGAGAAATGTTGGTGGGAGACTTGTTGGTGGCTATTATTTGAGTTTGTCGATTTTTTTTTTTTTATAATTTTTTTAATGAACGGAAAAGGGTAAAGGGGCGACTAAGGTGATAATCCTACTTGAGTGTGACCATAGTAGTAACTTATTCATTGGGTTTGGGGCCCTACTGGGTGCAGGGGTATCATGGTGAGCAGGAATGGAGCTAGAACTTTGAGTTAAGGGCTGCGGTTTTACTGTTAACTATGTGCAGCGGTTTCAATTTTTGACTTTGCTACTTAGTTGCTAAGATTTTTCATTTTTATTTATTTTATTTTTGTGTGTGGATAAGAACAAAATTATTTTTGTTTAGAATTTTTTCAACGGCATGATTATTTATTTTGGATAAAATTAGTTAAATGAGTTTAATTGTTTTAGTTTTATTATTGATAATTTTTGTTGTTTAGCTATTTTTTTGGGCTTATATATTTTATTTTAGATTTTAGATCTATAAATTTTTTTATGGTCACTAAAATCAGAAAAATGCTAAAACTACAAGTTTTTTTTTTATAAATTACTGATATGATAAGTGGTTACTGGTCAGTAAAAAAATGATGTGAGTGGTGGGCACATTATGCGAACCAATAAGAATTTGCTATCAAAATAGTTTATAAAAATATTGTAAAAAAGTTTGTGAGTATAATATTACGCTTAAAAGAATCAATGATATTGTTTAAGGGAAACAAAATATAATTGTATATAACAAAATTACTAAAATTAATACAAATATATATAATAATATTTTTTTAAAAAAAAATTTAGGGTCCAACAATATTTCTATCCATGACAATAAGCCATAACTTCCTAACCCCACAAATGACACTAGTGGGTTTTATTTGAGTTTGTTGATAGTTGCAAGCAATAGCACGTAGTACATGGCATAGCAATAATATATGACGGCTAGGTAGTATGGTTTGTGGATGGGAGTTCCCATTCTACATGTTCTAGTGGGTTTGAACTCCTATAGTTATTACTAATAGTTTAGGACGGATAAATTATAAAGTGTGCATTTGCATAATTTATGAGGTAAGTGTAAAAATGATCATAGTTTTTAAAGAGTAAAATATAATTTTTCCTGACTCTATATATAGGAGGATTAGTTGAATTATATATAACTCTAAGATTGATAGAGAATACTACAAGCTAAGGTCACCATGACTGATAACCATTACTACTTGGTTTGCTTCCTCCTCTTGTTCCTCACAACTCTTTTGTTTCAATTTATTTTCAACAAGCTTCTCAAGCTTAAAACCCATCCTAAACTCCCTCCAAGCCCACCAACTTTACCAGTTATTGGTCATCTCCACCTCATTGGGCCATCATTTCACGAATCCTTGCAAAAGCTCTCCACCCAATATGGCCCTATTTTCAATCTCCGCCTTGGTTTCGCTCAATGCATTGTGGTTTCATCGGCCTCAGTGGGCACTGAAATATGTAAAACTCATGATCTTTCTTTCGCGGATCACCAAGAGATTGCTTTCTCAGAGAAGATACCGTATGGAAACTCTGGATTTTTCAGTGCACCATATGGTGATTATTGGCGGTTCATCAAGAAATTGTGCATGACGGAACTTCTTTCAACTGGACAGCTTGAAAGGTCTCGGGCGGTTCGAGAGAAAGAACTTGAACGTTTTTTGCAAAACGTTTTTGAGAGTGCTAAGCGGAAAGAGGTTGTTGATTTGGGTGTTGAGCTTATGAAGCTAACAAATAATATGCTGTGTAAGATGGCGGCAAGCACAAGTGGTTCAGAGAAAGGCGATGAAGCTGAAAGGATTAGAGAGGTAATGAAAGACACCTTTAAGGTTGGTTCAAAGATATTTTTTGGAAATATGTTGGGACCCTTCGGTTTTTTGGCTTTCTGGTTGTTTGGAAAGCAAGTCATAAGTACACAACTAAGGGTTGATGAGCTCTTGGAAAGGATGTTGAAGGAGCATGAAGATCAGATTGGGAAGAAAGACACTCAAGATTTTATGGATATATTATTGAAGGTGTATCAAGATGGCAAGGCTGAGGTCAAAATGACCAGAAACAATATCAAGGCTTTTTTAACTGTAAGTTTTTATTTATTTATTTATTATTATTATTTTTAATTCTAATAGGCCGTGCTTTTACATAGTTTTAATTCAATCCATTAACCTTGGAAATCGTTAAATTGGCCTAAAAAGGAGAGAAAGGTATAGAGTTCCAAATCCATGACTCATTGGAGATAGTGCACACACATGCTATATACACACATTTAAGACATGCAATTCACATTCGACCATTTTAAAAACATTAAAGAAATAAAAAGTTTTACTAGGGACACCAAATTTTACACCCAAAAAAAAAAAAATTGCACACCAATCTCTTATTTCAGTTTACTTGAAATACGCTACAATATAAAAGCTGTGAGAGGGCGTGGACTTTTTTGTGCAATTTGGGTGTGTGTATATATATATATATATATATATATATTTTACCAAAATCTATTAACTCAATTATGACCCACCTAATTCGGATATGTCTTGACCCCCAATTAAACATTTGGATTAAATAGGTAAAGACTCGTTGAGTAATGTAATTAATTGGGTCTTAATGTATAAATCAACTAAATACCCACTAAATCATGTAAAACTTAATCCGTAAAAAAAGAAAATAAAAGGTAAATCCCTAACTTAACCCAGCAAGCAACCTAGTTGCCAGACACCCTCTGTGCCTTTTTCTCATTGATTTTCTTGGGTTTTCTTTTTCACATTTCCTTAGCTCTCTCTCTTTCTCTCTCTCTCTCTAACCAAGAGACTTTCAGAATTTCCAAGCCGTTGGGTTCCATGTCTCAATTTCTTGAAATTTTTTTGATTACCTCTTGATTCAGTTGGGAAAGAAGAGAAAAATTAGTTAAGAAAATTTTGGTTAGGTTAAGAGATAGAGGATTCTCTAGAAGAAGAGCACATCTTGCTCAACAATTGGTTGATATTTTCTTGTACTTGATTCATGGTCGAAGCTTTTTCAATCTTTTCAAGAGCTTCTGATTTTTCTTTTATTCTTTTATTTATTTTATTATTGACATGTTTTGTTTTAGGGAAAATATAGGATACAGTGAGAAAATTGTGAAACTTTGTCAGATCTGAGAAAACATATCAAAATAAAGCCTACTCTAAATTTAACTTGAGTATTTGAGTGATTTTTCACTCTTAAATTGGAACTGTGTGTAAGATCGAAGTCAAAAAGTAAAATTTCTTTTGTTTTTTCTCAGTTTTCTCAGAACCCCAATAATGTGTGAAGTTTACTTTTGTTTTCTAAGTTTTCTCAGAATCAAACAGTGGATATATTAGTTTTCTCAGAAACAACGGTGGGTATTTTGAAAGTTTTCATTTGTTTTTCTCAGTATTTTTGGAAACCAAATAGTGGGTGAATTTTCCTTTAACTTTTCTTAATTTTTTTGAAAACGTATATTAGTTTTTTTTAATTTAAAAAATAAGGTAAAAAAACAGGGGCTGTTTCGGTAATAATTCTTTTTAGTGAAATATATTTTGGTAATTTCCAAGTTTTTGGTATTTGTAAGTAAATATATAAATCTAATAACGAGATATATGGGTGGATTGAGTCTGCCTAAATTATAATGGGTTAGGTTGATAATAGATATTTAATTTATATTTATATGGGTCATAAATAGATAAATTGGTGATTGAGTACATGACTTATTTATAACCCAATTCAAAAGCTACCTGACATGCCCAAATATTGCCATCTCCACAGATAATGAAGGCCAAAAATTGTTATAGACCCTGTACTTATTAATCCAACACTCTGCATACCATACAAGTATTTTCTTTTATCACAAACATCCATGTCAAGACTACCCTTATGCCTGCACTTACCTATCTAAAAAGAAAAATATGTTAGAGAACTTCAAGTAGGACTATGCTTCAAAGAAACTGTGACAATTTTTTCATAGTAATACATGACAAAGGGTTTATATAAGTTTAAGTTAACCTTGAGTTCAGTTTGAATTAAATTAATTGCAAGAAAATTTTTTAACAAGTTCAAGCATACAAATTAGTGATTTATCTACAGTGGGTTCAACTCTTACTATGTTCTCTCATCTACTCAAATGTTGCACTTTTACTAGGATCTTTTTGTTGGAAGTACTGGTACCACATCGGAGGTCATTCTGTGGACAATAACTGAGCTCATCAACCATCCTTCTGTATTCAACAAGGTTAGAGAGGAGATAAAGTCAGTCGTTGGTAGTACTAGACTAGTCGACGAATCAGATGTTGAGAATCTCCCCTACTTGCAAGCAGTTGTAAAAGAAACACTACGACTATATCCACCATTGCCTGTGACAACAAGAAAATGTCGTCAAAGTTGCAAAATTGGAGGCTTTGAAATACCCCAAGAAACCATGGTGCTAATCAATCTGTATGGCATAATGAGAGATCCAGATTTATGGAACAATCCAAATGAGTTCCAACCAGAGAGATTTTTGGTTTCCTCTGAAAAACAAGAAAGTATGAAATATAAACATGATGAAATGTTTACTTTTCTTCCTTTTGGGGCAGGGAGGAGAGCTTGCCCTGGTTCAAAGTTAGGGTTGAGTATGGCAGATATGGCAGTTGCAACCATGGTTCAATGTTTCAATTGGGAAGTGGTTGGAGATGGAGGAGAGAATAAGGCTAAAGTTAATACTGAAGTTTCAAAAGGCGCTTTTATTCACAAGGCTCATCCACTTAAATGCGTTCCAATTGTTAAATTCAACCCATTTGATAGTGTGATGTGAGTTTGTTTACTTCTAAAATAATGCATGTACGTCATTTCACACTATCTGCTACTTTAAAATAAGTACAAGCACATGCAGTGAAATATATGCTTTTTATGTAATTTTATATCAATATTGTACTATTGGTTGAAAATAAACCTTGCTTTTATTAGATAAAGTTTATTTGTAAAGAGAAGTTAGTTTTTAACAAGTTAATGTGTGTGAAGAATGTATAGAAATGTAATCCAGCCATGGCATGCATGTTAAGAACATATAATTTAACCGTAGAATTTTCAAAATATGAATTCAATAAAAAGTTAATGAGTGATGTAACATTGATTAGAGTTATATTAGGTGTAACTTGAATCTAATATATATATATATATATAGAGAGAGAGAGAGAGAGAGAGAGAGAGAGAGAGAGAGAGAGAGAGAGAGAGAGAGAGAGAGAGAGAGAGAGAGAAATTTATAGGCGACTTATGCAGGGTTGCTGTGAAGGCTGGTCTATAAATTCAAGGTCAGCACAAAGTGCAAATGCATTAATATATATATATATATATATAATCATTTTCCACTTGCTATAGCATTTTAATACTAAATAATTAAAATAAATAAATTTGACAATATAAATGAAAGGATATGTGAGTTAATATGGAAGATAAGGAGTTTTTTTTTAGAAGAAGATAAGTCAACAACTAATTCAGTCTTTTCCTTATGTCTTTTTGATATGTAATAATAACAACGAGGGAAAAGTCAAGAAAAACTCCATTTTGTATGCTCATTAAATCCTTTAAAAATGTTAGGGTCATATTTTATGTAGTTAGCATATTCTGTGACAAAACACACTTTACTTATATTTGGGTAGATCTAAGTGGATTCAAGAATATTATAAAGTATTTTAAAGAAGTTTTTCAAGTGATAGTATTGAAGACATAAAGACATGAAGATTACACAAATAAACAAGTGGTAAAAGCTGAAAAAAGGTATCTCAACACCTGATTCGATACACCTATCTATCGAAGATTAATGAGACATGACACTCCTTGATACCTCTCGGTCTATTGAGCACAATAGATCCAGAATTCTCAAATCTGATTTTTGGCCCAGGATGACTTGGCTTTTTCTAGGGTTTTGTTATCTAACCTACTAGATGATATAAAATCTTTATTTTATTGTTGTCATTAAACATAGAGACTCACACAGAGAATCTAAATACTTCCTGTGAAGCTACTGCACTCTTATGCGCCTTAGGGTTTTGTAACTAAGTTGACTTCAATTTTACAAATGTGTAGTGCATAAATTTGTATCCAACAACTAACTTTAAGTTGCTCGGAGTTAGACATGGATTGGAGATTCGTGCAAAGGAGTTAGTATCAGATTGAAAATTTGTGCAATTGAAGAAGTCTCTACAAGTCTCTTTAAGATCAACTCTAACAGGAAATAAGTGCAAGGGTTCAATTGTAGATAGGTATTTTGGGATAGTCTGGATAGTGTTAAGATTCCTCATATATACTTGTAAATGATTGTTCTTAATTAGTGGATTTTTGGGAGTGGTGACCTAAAATTCACCTGGTGTGGTTTTTGCATTGTGAAAGTTTTCTCCACTAATCAACAAATCACTATGTCAAATTTAATTCACCTTAGATTTGTGATTTGTTTGTGTATTCACATTATTTACATTAAATCTGAATAATTAATCAACTTAGTAATTAAATTAATTAACTAGGGTCAATCTATAACCTAATAAAAAAGTTTTATAGATTAATTAAGGAGAAGACAGAATGAGATTAGAAAATAAGAAAACACACAAAAATGTGACTTACTAGCAAGATAGCTTTGAGATGGGTTCGGGTAATCTTGAACTCAGCCTTGTCATCTTGATAAATCTTCAATAATATATCCATCAAATCCTCATTTTCTATTTTAGGATTCTCATCATGTTGCTTCAACACCCTTTCAAAAATTTCATCAAACTTCAAGGTCATATTTATCGCCAGCCTTCCATACACCCCAAAGGCCAAAATCCTTAGTGGCCCCAACATATCCCTGATCCATACCTTTGCAAGAATCTCATAGGCCTCCTTTACTAACTCTAATCCTCACAGCTTCATTACTTTCATCTGAACATCTCATGCTTATTATCAACCTGCTCGTAATATTGTTTGTAAGCTTCATTAGCTCAGCGCCCACATCAACAACCTGTTTTTTCTTAGCACATTGAAAGACTTTACGTAGAAACAATGCAATTTCTTCTTGTCGTACACCATGTGACTGTTCAATCTTTTGGATTGAGAGAAGTTCGGTCATGCAAGGTTTTCTGATGAATCGCCAATAATCACCATAGGGTGCCATGAAAAATCCATAGTTTCCGTATGGTAATGTATCAAGGAAAGTGAAATGCGGCCGATATTCATAAGCGAGGTCAATATGTGGCCATGGAAGATATTGAAACAAAAAGGCACCTGGAAGCACCAATGCGGAGATATAGGAGAGGGCCATATTTGGTCGAGTGGTTGTGCAAGGATTTCTACAAGGATGGACCAAGAAGGTGAAGATGACCAATGATTGGGAGAGCTGGTGGGCTTGCAGGGAGGTGGAGAGGGTTCTTTCTGCTGAGGCGTTTCTTGAACAAGGACTTGACTAGGAGAGTCAAGAAGAACCAAAGGACCAAGCACGTGGCATATTATTAGTTATTAGTCATGACTAGTCGCTAACCTGTACTATGCACGGAAAAGTTCAGAAAATTTATTTTAATATATTATACGTATTTTTTTCTTTATTAAGCACTAATAAATAAAATTTGTATATTTTAACAAATAAATCAAGGTTTATAGTAACAATTTCCACATTAAAATTGCAATAATATAACATCAAAAACTTACATACAAATAAATATAGAAATAATTTGTTTATGCTTATATGCTTCCACTTCTCATGGTTGGAAATCTTCATTACTGTATACAATTGTATCTTTGTATGATGTAATCTCATTTTTAACCTTAAGGCAAAGTTAAATCATGGTCCTAAAGAGCAACATAAAGTTGTTTTCAGGCCCCTATTAGTGTTCTTTCTTTTTCATGGTACCCTAGATCTCCCAAAAGTGCAGCTTATATGCTTTGAAAATGAAAATAACTTATTAACTTCCTTGACAATAACAAAGACCACCACATGAAAATGTCCACTTAATTGAATAAAAATCATATTATTTAGTTTCACTAATCCACAGTTGAATTTAGTAAGTCACATTAAAGATAACACCAAAAACTTCAAATTACATACAGTCCATCATTTCCATCATGGAAATCAAAAGATATGAGCATGTGGTTTGAAAATCATCATCTAAAGCATTGCCATGTCAAATAAGAAAAAGAACATATCAAGCATTGAGCACACACTTAACATGAAATGTAAAATCCTAGTCCTTTTTTAACTTGATAAGTGTAGCTCTTTTATCTAACTTCAATATTAAAATTTCCAAAATAAGAATTTAATATTTTTTTTAAAAAAATTATACCCCTAAACTTATTATTTAATGGGCAAAGAGAAAGCAAGGAGTTAAAAAAAAAAAAAAAAAAAAAAAAGCTTTCACATCTATCTTAGGCGTGAATCTTTTCTACTATCCACACAAAGTCAATCACTAAGCTATCATGCATGAAAATGTTTATGGAGTGGTCTCACACCATTGGCATTTCAAAGTGTTTTGATTATTCAACCTTCCATCAAACCCCATCTGTTCTATAGATCATCATGCACAATTCAAATTCTCATTCTCACTACTTTAAAGTAGCATCACATCAACAATAAAAATATTAAAAAGTTAAGTGATATGATTATGAATCTTTAGTACTCTTCTTAGATACTACCAATATGAATGAGTATTCATTCATCTAATAAATAATTTAAGATGCATATGAGTAATCAAGTCAGTATGTGGAAACTTAATATGAAAATTTTAATTTGGTGCGTGCAAACATGTAAATATGACATTTCAAGTTTAATTTGCATTCAACAGTGTGTGATTGCAAACTCCTTAAAAGTGATGTGCACAACTTTTCTTTTTCTTTTTTCTTTTCCAGCTAAATGTGCATTACCATTTTAGAATTTTGCAAAGTATATTAGAAGATACCGTAAAACTGCAGGAAAAAAAAAAAAAAAAAAAGAAATTGAAAGAAGTGGGAAACATACACCTAAAAAGAACCATCAATTCGATAAAGCACTCTTTATATATTAATAAATTCATGATCAATTGTCGATTAATTATACATATCAAGAAACCAACTCTACCTCAAATTGAGAAGTATGTCTTTGTGAGTTTTAGATTAGAGATAATTTTTTTATTCTTAGATAACATATCTACTTGTTATAATTACTACATAGCTAAAAAGAAAATCTGCTGAAAAAATTGCACAAAATAATATAAATGAATCAATAAAAAAAGAAAATGTGATTGTACTGTTGGGTTTATTAACTGTCAAGCTCACATTAATCTCCATCCATGGCTACTTTGGGATGTTGTTGGTCTAACTTCAGCATCTATTAATTTTCTAACTTGTACATGCCAATTAGATTTTAGATTGTTGTCATGATACCCATTGACAAAGCCTCAAAACAGGGCCAAGAAAAGCCATTTCACAAACCTTTTCTTTTAAAGTAATAGATAATAGGTTATATCAAATGGATTTGTGGCGAACTATAATGGAATAAGCTTCAAAACCCCAAGATTTGTAAGCTACTTAGGTAAAAAAGTAAATTCCCAAAGCCATAATCTATTTATTCTAAAGATAACAACACACAAATGCATCTAAATGCTAACAGTTCTATAGAAACAAAATTATAACTTAAAGAAGTCAATAGACCTATAAAGAATATATGAACCAACTTAACTTTGAGAATTATCATTTACCAAAATATCAGTCAACTTAATCACAATATCACATAAAAACAATTATATAATTAAATTCACAAGTTTCAACTTATAGCGTAATAAAATATTTTTAGTAAATTTTATTTATAATCAAAATTTTCCAACCAACCCAAACAATATCCACTTAAAGCTTTTTTCTTCTTCTGGTAGCAAATCTAAGTCATGGATGTTTATGGGATTAGAACAATAGACTACCACTTTAAAAAGGCTTAGACAAAGAAATGAAGACATAATTAAGGACATCAAACATGCTCAGAATAACAATATGTATTATATCATACCTTTAGCAAGTGTAAAATAAGACAAAGTATTGTACTTGTCCAAAAATATGTCTAATTCCTTTATCAAAATTATTCATTGACTGCATACCTTTGCACACGATCAGTTTTCTATATACAAAAGCTCCTTAGCAACCACCTATTATTTTGTAATACAACTCTACAACGTTTAGTTCATAATCCACTCCTTAAAATTTTCAAAAATCAAATGAACTAACAACAAAAATCTAAAGATTTTCTAAAACAAAGCCAATAACTATTTAGCATCAAATCAACCATGTGGGGCTCTTAGATGGTGAGCATGCTTAAAATTTTAATTAAAAATCAAATGAACTAACGACAAAAATCTAAAGATTTTCTAAAACAAAACCAATAACTCAATTATGCCTAAGATTTTTACTGAACCCTATAAACAAAATCTATCTGCAATGCACAACCTATATATATCACTGAAAATTCTAAAACCACAATGTAAATCAATGCATCAACTTCAATTTTAAAAAAAAGAAAAAAGATAAAAGATAAAACAAATGCAGAAGGAAAGAGACTCTTACAGAAGTGGCAGAACTTAAATAGATTACCTGTCAAACAAAATAAATTTAGAGTGACCCTTCAATGACATAAATTTAGCCCAAATAGTCCATTTAAAATTTGAAATTTAATCCAAATAATTCAAAAAAAAAAAAAAATCACCAAGCCCATTCTTAGGTGATAGGCCAAAAACGTATTAACCCATTGTGATTAAATTAATTGATTAATTAGCCAAGTTCAATTAATTAATCAAATTAACATGCAAATGCATGGCAGCATAAACAAATCACCAATAAACTAATTATGTAGTGGAAAATAAATAACACGGTGATTTGTTTACGAATGGGGAAAACCTAACGGCAAAAACCCCACTAGGTGATTTTCAGGTCACCACTCCCGAAACTCCACTATTAAAACAACAAGCGGTTACAAGTAAAAGAATCCCAAGTACCTTACCAACCTACAGTTGAACTCTTACCCCAATATCCAATTGGACTTGTTTTGTAGTGACAGTTTCCCCTTTTTGATGCACGGCTCCCAAGTACGTGACTAACCAATTTGTGCGAATCCCACCACGCGACTTCAATCACCAACTAGAAAGAGTTGTTGGCTGCAAAGTTCTTCAATTCATCCTACACGATGAAGATCAAGAAGATGCTTGGTCACAAAACCCAAATGTGCACATACACAGCAACTTTTTCAGAAGAGATGAACTAGGGCAGAACTTTATCTTCAATCACAAAATGCTTGAATAGACTTTGCTCAATGCTTATGCAACTTGTATCCTTGTTGACGGCCCTTAAAACAATCATTTTATATGTCTAGGGTTAGGAGAAAAAAAGGTCCAAAGACACATTCACGGATCCCAAGAAATCAGATCAGAAATTCTGATTTTATAAATCTCGACAGATAGAAGCTGTCTAACAGGTGTCGAGCACACGGGCTTGAATAACTTTCTAAAACTCGACACATGCTAACTGTTAAGCTAGCTGTCGAGCTTTAGTAACCTTGCACTTTCAGCTTGTTTTCTTGGACAGATTTGAAGGCTTCCACACTTGATCTTGCAACATAGTTTTTTGAAGTATTTCAACACATCCTAGATCTACCCAAATACAAGTAAAGTGCGTTTTATCAAAGGATTAGCCAATTACATAAAAGAATGACACATGTTCCTAACAAGTGAAACACATATGTCCTAACAATCTCCCTTTTTGGCAATCCATGACAAAACCACAACTAACAAATGAACATATGAGAGAAGTCATAAAACACTCAATTTATACTCACTTGTTGAATACAATAAAATATATCCTAACACAAACTCTTGAAAAATTTTGCAAGAAGAGTATGGCAAGTAGACTTTGACAACTTGTATTTCTGAAATACTTTAAACAAAACTCATCAAGGCATCTTTGTGTGAAACAGAAATAATAGATTGCATACAATTATAAGAAACATGTGTATAAAGACAGAAAAGAAACAACACATGTAAAAGGTAGGTGAAAGAACATTAATCTACATATAAAGAAGATAAGTACTATGTATGTGTAAAAATGGTCACAAGACCCAATGTACAAGAACAATGTACTCAAAAAGAAAGAAAAGAAAAGATACATCATATTCTTACTACATCCCTCATATCAATAACAACACTCCCCCTAATAAAAATGTCTTGTACTAACTCTCTCCCTAAGAATGACTACTTTTATATCCCAAAACTACTTCCCCTTTTTGTCACGAGTGACAAAGGGTAAGAGTGTCAAGTAGACATCTCTTCAGTAGAGCTAGCATCTCCATCATTATCATCCGAAGCATCATTGTCATCGCTATCATCATCACGGAACCGAAGAGTAAGAGGAGCACAATCAGAAGATGAAGAAACTCTGGAAGGAAAAGGGTTCCGAGCCGGAGTAGATTTGCACTTAGGTGCCATAGACACGACTAACGTAAACAGAATGAGAGAAAGAGAGAGAAGGAGACAATCAGAAAAGTCCCAAAGCAATTCAAATATAACAAGTATATTGAATAAAGAGTACGTATGCATGGGGAATGCATGAACATGTGACATGCAAAAGAAATTTCATCATGGGCTCAACCCAATCCAATCCTACCAACACACAAACATATTACACACATCTAAATGCATGAAAATACCATTATAATGCAAATGTGATGCAATGTATGAGATTTTGAAGACATTTAAATAAAAATCCATCCCAAAATTGCAAGAAACACTCATTAATTTTGAAAAACCCTAAAACCTAGGTTTCAAAATCATGAAATGCATGAAGAATGAAAAGATAAGAGATCATACCAAGTGATTTGAAGCAAAGAAAGGCGAAAAATCATGTGGGTTGAAGGTTTTGAGTGAGAAAAGAAAGTTTGAGAGGTGAACAGGTGCGGATAGATCGAGAGAGATCGAGAAAATGAGAACCGAATCGCACGAGGAGCTTAAATAGAACCTCAGTAAAGCTCGATAAATACAGGTATCGAAAGGTGTTAAGACATCTGTCCAGAAAGATGTCGAGGAAAATGGTTGTCGACAGATTCAGTTGTCGACAGATTTAGGTGTTGAGGAGGTATCGAGGAATAAAACACCATAAACGAAATAGAAGCTCGATCGATCGGCCAGGTATCGAGGGGGTAGGAGATTTCTCTATCGATCCACCAAGTATCGAGGAGGTGTCAGGATTGCGATAAGAAAAAGCTTGAGAAGCTTGACAGATAGCTAGGTATCGAGAAGGTGTCGAGGAGGTGTCGAGCTAGCTTTTAAAACCAGTTTTTCGAGAAGTGAAAAAAACACAGACATGAATGCAATCCAACATGCAACTCAAACACTGATCCAATCAACATATTAAGCTCTCAAGATCATCTCTCAACAGAATTTTAAGCACATGGATCCCCAAAAACACACACACACACTAAACAAGTCTAACCAATTTTATATTTCAAAAACTTGTGAAAATGTTGTAAAAATATTGTGAACGTAGTACCTCTTTAAAAATTTTGCAAGTCAAGTTCTTTTTTTCCAAGTTTAATGGCTGCGATGTCCTCATTTCCCAAAGTTCATAAAGAATCTTCTATGAATGACAATAAAGTTCGCCGAAACCATGAACCTTAGTTTATTTATTACGGAATCTCTCTCTCAGTTGTAGTTTTTCTTTTAGAAAATCTTCCAATTATAGTTGATCTTGAATTTCCTTTTTGATAGCGATGTTTAGGGTTTAGGGTAAGTTATTACGTATTGATTATTATAATAGTTGATTATTCCATTTTTTTTTTTTGCGCTTTATGCTATTATTTAAGCAAGTCATATTGTGTTTGACATTTAAAAAAAAAAAGTATTTAAAAATGACTTGTGTACTCAAACAATGACTCCGTGGACTTTACATAAACAATGACTTTGATGTTGATAGAAACAAAAGTTGACCTAATATTCTTAAGGTGATGGTCATATGGGTGATTGTTTTGCTTCTAGTTTAAAAGAAATGTTAGTGGCAAAGTTATGTGTAGATTTATGGGGTGTGTGCACATACATACAAAGATAAAACTAAACATAAACATAAACTAAACGTAACATATGTTTATACGTGAACTAACTAACTAAATTCAACAATTAATAATTTATAGAAACAAAAACTACTAAGTGTGTGTGTGTTAATAGATTAAGTTTAAATGTTTATAAAAAAAAAATTTTTAAAAAAATCATGAAGAAGAAAAATTATAACTCTTATAACTTACTTATAATTTACTCTTTTTGCCCACTATAACTTAATTATAACTCTTACTGGTATATAGTGGTATATAATTTACTCTTCTTGTCACAATTTTTTTCTTAATAGTTTTGTTGGCAAACTTTTACTAGTTCTCATCTAATTACATTTACACTACTAAAATTACTTTTTTACTTATTAGTTATCACTAACATTACACATCATATAATTATGCCCGGTTCATATTAGTTTATAATTATTAGATAATAGTTTTCAATTTTTTTTTCATTAGCAAAATATTAGAAAATTAAATTTAATAGCAAAATTTAATAGAAAATTAGTTATCACTAATATAAATTCACCATCATTGCAAATCAGTAAAAGCTCAATTCAATTTTCAGTTTTGAAAAACATTCCACTACTTAGGCATGCTAAAAATGGATTAAAGGTCATCATAATTACAATAATAATATCTTCCATATGTTTTTTGGCAATCGACTTCAAGGGCAGAGGGTCTTTTTATGTATCTGTTTCACCAGACAGTGTGTCATTAGGATTCGAGGCTCACATACTGTATAGCTTTTTTATTGACCTTTTCGAGCAGCCAATGGAATTAGCCATTTTGCCCATTGCACAATTGGGTGCAGTAACCGGAAATGCTACTTTCTGTGCCATAATAGCCTCCTTATATGACAGGAAGGTGTTATGAAATTTTAAAGTACTCATAAGTCTACAAACCATACCGAAGAATAGTTTGACAAGAATGAGGTCGAACCCACAGGGACTTGAATGAACGTAGGAAAATTAATTAAACCTTAACCAAATTAATCCTAATCTAATTTAATAAAAATTGATTTTTCAGAGATTAAATAAGCTAAGCAAATAATAAAATTAAGCAAATAGTAAAACTAAGCAAAAGATATAAAGCAATAAAAAGATGTAAACAATCAAGGGAAATGAATTAAGGTTTTGGAATCTGCCTTATAAGTCATATCAACATATATTTATGATCATTAATTTTTCCCAACTCACTGCATGATAGTCTAGAAATCAATCTTACTATCATAAAAAATATTCTCATTAAAATCCTTATTTTAAAAGTCAAAAGCATGTTCTTCTTTGCTTCTTAAGTATAAAATCAAATCATCAATTGTATCCGTAGCCAAACAAAGTACAAGATATATCTAATTCTAAAAATCAAATCATAAATTGTATTCATTGACAGACAAATCACAAGCGATATCCAATTTTATAATCAAGAATTAATAAACCAAGCATTCAATTAACTAAGACAAATCCTAAATCATGAGAAAAACATGATTGAACTCATATCTAGCATTCCATCTTAGTCAATTGATATGAAGCAAGAACAATTTAAATCATTAAAGGATAACTATTGTGGAAAAAATCAAATCACATAAATATTACAAACAATCTTTAATAAGGTTTCATCCTCAACCCTAGTTATAAATTTAGCTACTCATGATAATTGAAAGAAAATACAAAAATAAAATACCAAATATTAAACTAGACAAATAAAATAGAGAAAGAAATAATCATAGTGCGAGAAAAGCCATAAAAGAAAACCACGTTCTACTGCCTTTGCTCCAGTCCTAGCCGGCCCCTATTTTTCTGTTTTGCTCTCTATTTATATCACACAAAGATACATGCACTTCAAAGAGAAGCCGCCTGGCTCTATGAAAATTCCTAATACAAGTGAAACTAGGATTGTAAGCCACACGCTACGCTTCAAGTTGTGCCCAGTCGAAACCAAAGACTAGCCCAAGAGTGTTTGTGTTTCAATAGGAAATAGAGAGGCCCACCAACAATTAACAAATGTTTATTTAAACCTCAAGCCCATGTATCTCTTCCACGTGAATAAGCTCCCTATCAATTATTTCTTTTCTTTGGTCCTTCACGTATCTCTAGGTCCTTCTTTTCATGTTGGCTTTGAATCAATAGGCCTGGACCTCTTTTCTTTAATTTTCTTTCTACTTGCTTAGCTCGTCTTGCTTTTATTTTCTTTACTTCATGCCCTTTAGGTCCTTTAGGTTGGGTTAGCAACTGGCTTAGCTCCACTTAGCATGTAAAGCCTTGTTACTTGCAACACAAAGATATTATATAATCAGTCACAAAATAACATAAAAGTAAGTTTGTAGATATGTGAGTACTTTATTGTATATATTTCATGCATATCAGAAGACAAAGAGACAACTTGGAAATTGTGGTGTGCCTTTATCTTAAAACCTATTTCATTCTCCCTTGTTTGTATGCGTATGTGTGTACTTGTTTTTTTTTTTTGTTTCTAAAAAAAATGTTAAATTCATTATTATATTTTTTTTTTCAAGATCATAGCTTGGTTATTGTCATTGTTAAACATGTTTCTGATGAAGTTTTTCGTTTGTGCAATTTGAATGTAAAATGATCAGACATTCAATTCTTTTTTGCTAAACAAAAACCAACAAAAGGGTTTCCACTCTTTGTTGATCCATATTTTTAAGAATCATAGATGGAAAGGCTTCAACAAAAACCAGTTGTGTCTAGGAACTTGGGATTATAACAATATATTTATTTTATTTTATTTTACTAAAGGAGGGCTTCACATACCCAAACTTAAACAAAAACATAAACATATGCATATGCACAAACTAATACAGTAAATTCAAGAATTAATAATTGATAGAAATATATTATAAAAAAAAAAAAAAACTAATTGAGTAACAATATAATTTAATAACATTAATTTAAATGTTTATGTACAAAAATTCACTAAGAATAACAAATTTAATTGGTTTTGAAAGGAAATTATAAAGCTATTTTACATTGTACTTTTACCTTTGATTTAAAATACTACTTATTTAAATCATTTTTTTGCCCACCAACTTATAAGTATAAATGTCATTGATATATTAATGTTTTAGCTGGGAAAAATCATGTAATTGTGATTGAAATATATATATATATATATATAGAAATTGAATTGGAAAAGCACTAAATAAGTATGAAATGAAAGAAAGATAAATCATTAAAACTAATAAAATAGTTTGAACGACATTGCTATTGGCATTGTAGTTACCATGTCTTGAAAATACTTATGTTTACTAACCTTCTCAATGTGATGTTAACATAGGTAGTTTTATCTTTAGTTATTTATTTATTTAAAAAAAAAAAAAAAACCATTGTAGTTATCACATCTTGAAAGTACTTTGAATTTCCAGTATAATATATAAGTTATGCAATATTCACATGGATTCTTCTATTTTCAATTTAAAAAAAAATTATAACAAGAGCTCCAAAATCTTCAATGTATTCAATAAAGTAAAATAAAAGGTGACCATGACAATTTGTGTTTACCTTAATTTTGGATGTGAGGTACATAATATTATTTTTACCTTAATTTTGGATTACCTCCTTCAACTTTCTTTGTCATCCTTTTATAATTATAAAAGTTTTAATTGTTGTATTGAGAACTTTTATTATTTTACTAATTGGATACATATATAGATAATGCATGTAACTTTGCTTTACATAAACAACGACTTTCATGTTGATTGAAACAGAAGCTGACCTAACATTCTTAAGGTGATGGTCATATGGGTGGTTGTTTGCTTCTAGTTTAAAAGAAATGTTAGTGCCAAAGATATGTGTATATTTATAGGGGTACGTGCATACATACAAAGACAAACCTAAAAACAAACATAAACATAACATATGCTTATACTAGAACTAACTAACTAAATTCAACAATTAATAATTTATAGAAACAAAAAACTACTAAATGAATGTTGAAGGTTCTTTTTAGGTTTCTTGTACCTTAGACACACGTCTTGATGTTATTGGACAACGCTTAGTTTAGGCTTTTTCTAAGAAGCCTAGCGCTTCGCGGAATGGCACCAAAGTACCATTCTGCCACTGCTAGTTTGTGCGCAAACATTGAGTCCAAAGTCCAAGGGAAGATGCTGCAAAGTGGGCTTATCCTCTGTTTCTACCGCCAAAGAAACTTTTCTCCAGTTTTTGCCACAAGACTAACTTTTCTACTGTGCAGTAAAACTTTCTACTATGCAGTAAAACCTTCTGTTATGTAGTAAAGCCTTTTGCTGTGTAGTAAAACCTTCTATTGTGCAATAAAACTTTCTACTACACAGTAAGGCTTTCTGCTGTGCAATAAAACCTTTTGCTGTGCAGTAAAACTTTCTACACTTTTCTACAACGTTAATAACTAACCTTTATTTTTTACTGCAGAAATACTTTTCTACTTCCTGCACATAAACAAATCTAAAACCCAAAGAAAATAATCATCAAGCAAATGTTAGTTTACATGGGTTAGCAGATTCTCAAATATATGTATCTATATATTCGTGAATACACTTAAACGTATTCACATATACATATATAAAATATATTTTACAGAACATGAGAAACAATGTATATGTATATATACTTATGGTAGAATAATGATTAGCTTGTATTAAAAGTAAAACACGTAATAACAAAGAAATAAGAAAGTTTCAGCAGAAAACGTTTAGCTCGTATAATAGCTAACACAGTAAATATAATAAAAATGTGTTATAGTAGAATAACTAGTACAACAAATAAAGATACCACAGTAGGACAACTAATGCAACGAACGTGATAAAAAACGTGTTACAGCAAAATGACTAAATACAGCATATATAAGTTCTATGAAATCAATATATTTGCAATCGAAATGAAGTATTGAATCTTCCTATAGGATAAGTAAACCAAGAAGGAACCCAAACCCCAACTTAAACAACCTTGTCATAGGTTTTTGCCATCAAAGTTGTGCATTTTGGATAATAGGCCTAAATGGCTACTAATTATTACTTTTGGGGGACTTCAAAGAGTCGGTTTGCTAAGAGAGAGGGAAACGATGGTCTATTGATGCATGCCCCTATTCTTTTCATGTTTTCTCTCTTCTTTTTAACACTTGCTTTCTTTCTTTCTTCCTGTTCTTTTTACTCTTAGTTTTTTACTGCTTTCTTGCCGTGGGTTGTTCGCCATGGGTCTTTCCTTTTCTTGGGTCCCTCTTTCTAGGTGCCTCTCCCTCTAAGTGCCTCTCTAAGGTGTTTACTGCTCTCTCTCTTACTGTGGGTTCCTCCTCGTAGGTGTTTCTCCCTCTTTCATCCATGGGTACCTCTTCCTTTTATAGTGAGCTAATTCAATAGGATTTCTCTCTTTTACCTTTAGGGCTTCACCAACTATTTTTGGTTTGTTATAGGCATTCGTTCAGGACTACCCACCAACCCATTGGTTGCCCGGCCACTATCTCTGCTCAGAATACATTTGTTGCACCACTACTCATTTCACGACAAAATTCCCTTTTGTTTGTTCTTGCTGTATACCTCTATCTCTAGGTTCCAATGGATAAGGATTGAGCTACCTCACTACCTACGATCTATGGCATGCATCAGATGGTCCCAGCCATCTACTACCTCTTTTGGGTTTGCTGCAGATCTACATTTTGCTGTAGATCGCTTCCCCTTGCATTTCTTTCTTTGTACCTTTCTTTCTCTTCAATCTTCTTGGTAGGTCTTTGGGCCTTACTCTTCATAGGGCATGGACTTTTGGGTATGGATTTGCAAAAATGAGCATCAACAATGAATAAATATATATGTTAATAGATTAAATTTAAATGTTTATTAAAAAATTTCATGAAGAAGAAAAAATGTAATGAATCTTAAAAGATAATTCTAGAGTTATTTTATTTTCTATTTTAATTTTTAATTTTTAATTTTAAAATCTTACTTATAATTTACTCTTTTTGCCCTCTAACTTAATTATAACTATTAGTGGTATATAGTTGTAGAATTTCCTTATTGGCTAGCATTGTTGGCCTTATTTTTGGATTTGACGTAGGCACATTTTGTCACAGTCCAAACCCAAACTCAGGACTGACTCAATATATTTTGGAGCCTAAGGCAACAATTTAAGTGGGGCATTTTCTTGTATTTAAATTTACTTTTTTACTTTTCTATTCTTCTCTTCTTTTGAGACTTAAACACGATTTATAAAATATATTTATTAGTAAAGAGAGAAGCCTTGTCCTCCTAGTATTGAGTTGGTATCACATGCACCCAATTTATGATATATTTTTTTCTCTAATATTTGGTTACTTAACCTAATAGATAGTAATTTTTTAGTTGAGTGATATAATGAATTTGGTTTTATTTATGGGTTGAGAACTTGAGACCATTAGATAGTTTTACAGTTTATCCAATACATTTTATAATTATCCTAGAAGTAGCATATTTATTTCTTTTCACAAAATAGTTTTATATGTTAACAACCTGGATATTAAACACCAAGAAAACCTGAGATAAAAATAAATAGAGAAAGTGTTAATGTGGACTCTATACAAGATTATATAGGTAAATTTTTATTTATATACTTGCCTATGAGCACGCACATGATTCTATTTTTTTGAGTAAAAGTTAATAATTTGTATCTATTATAATTTAGAAATATATATTTTTATCTTTTAAACAAATAAAAATGATAAACTTTAGAGATAATTTTTCAAACAAATAAAAGAGATAAGCAACAACAATAATTTCTTTTTTGAACATGAAAGGAAAAAAAAAAAAATCTTAAATTTTAGGAATTTTTTGAATTCAAAATAAAATTTGTTATTTAACATATATGATACTATTTTTATTTTTTAAATGAAGCTACCCATCATGAGGGTATTTTTGAATCACATAAAAATCCAGTTTTTTAAGAGAAGAATCCTTTTATATATAATATAGATAAAGAATCAAAAGAATTACCCAAAAAGACAAGGTGAATTCATAGAAAAATTAAAACCTTAATAGATACGTACAGAGTAAATACATAGTCCATGATTACTAAAAAATAAATAAATAAATAAATAAATAAATAAATAAATAATAATAATAAAAAATAAATCTATGGTTCTATTCTACTTCACGTCCCCATCCAATTTGATAATAATGAATGAATGAAAATGAGTTCACGCATGTGTTGTATCAGAATGTAAAGTAATTACCAAGAATTAAGAATAATGAGAAAGTTCAAGAAAGAAAAAAAAAATGTTCCTAAGAAGTAACAAACCTAAGGATCGGACTCAAACGAGGAGAAGAAGGTTTGAAGCGCAGTAGGTACAACTTTTTAAAAGATCTCTTTCCTACTCTTTAAACAGAGTGTAGGGAAAATTTTCTAGGAATTCGTACAAGAAAAATGGAGGTTTGAGATTTTATATATATATATATATATATATCTTTTCTTTCGGTTGTTTGGTTGAGAGAATGTTTTTTTAGTTTCTCTATGTGGGAGATTAAATGAGTTCTACGCTTGAAATCTGTCATAGTGAAGATGAAAGTTAATTAGTAGCACACGCTACTAATTATGGGACCAAAGGAGATTATTTTGTGTGTAACTAATCGAGACAGAAGTTTTGTATTTTGACATAAGTAGTGGAATATATATATCCAACAATGACTTTGAATAGTATTTATATGGCGAAACTATAAGGTTGGCCTTTCAAATTTGCCTTGTGTGCGCAATTAGTCCATTAAGTTTAAAGCGAGCATAATTGGTCCTTCAAGTTTTAAAACTGAATTGTATTAGTCTTTGTACTAACTGTTGCTAGTGGAGTTACTTATCTGACTAATAGAATAATGACTTGGCAGTTTTTTTTAATGATGTGGCATTAAAATTAGTTTTCACGTTAGAAACAATATTCACAACCCGGTACCCAAAAAAAAAAATAAATAAATAAAATTTCTACCTATTGTACAAACCCACCCATGAGAGAGAGAAGGGGAGAGAGTGAAGAAAAACCCAAGCCTATTCGGTGCCGATGCAAAACCCTCGCACTTTTGTCAACGATGTTAACGATCTCCGCATTCTTTAGATCAATTACAATATTGTAACTGTAAATTGCAATCTGATTTTTTATTTATTTATTTAATTTTTTGGGGTTTTGTAGCTAGAAACGAGCCATTACAGAGTAATGATTTAGTTAAGCTGAAGAAGAAGAAGAAGAAGAAGTCGTGGAGTGGAGTGGAGTGGGGGTGGAGGTTTTATCAGAGGATTTTTATTTGGTGAACTTTCACTTATTAGGCTGGTTGGCTGGTCCATTAGGGATTTTCTTGGGTTTGAGATGGAAATTTATGTGGTTTGTATAGTGAGTTTTGTCCTTGTTTGTTACCATGATAGTCATGCAATTTGCATCCATTTCTTTACTAGTGTGATTTGCATGTTGCTCAACCACTGAGACTATCTATTAATGCCAGCTTTAAACACTAGATTGTACAGTCAATAAAGCAAATAAGCCAATTCTTTCTAGCAATTTAATATATTTGCTCTACTAGTGGTTGTGAGAGAAGCAGTGCTATTGCCGACGGCAGCTAGGGCTTGGGTCTCCACTAGTGGCAGCTAGGCTTTGGTTTTTCTTCACTCTCTCCCTTTCTCTCTCTCCTAAGTGGGTTTGCACCATAAAATACTTTTTAAATTTGGTTGGTATCGGGTTGTGAATATTGTTTCTAACATGGAAACTATTTTTTTTTTAATTTTTTTTAATTAAAAACATGCCACATGATTAAAAAAATGCCAAGACATTGTTCTATTAGCCGCACAAATAACACCAATAACACCAGTTAGTAAAAGGATTAATACAACTCAGTTTTAAAACTTGAGAGACCAATTATGCTTACTTCGAACTTAAGAGACCAATTGTGCACACATGACAATCTTCAGGGACCATTAGTGTAGTTTTGCTTATTTATATTCACACAACGACTTTGTGGACTTAATAATCAAGTTGTTGAGTTTGTGTATTCTCAAATTGTCAAAAGTATATATTTAAGCAATGAGATATTTTCAATTTAAAATATTTAAACTATTAATTAATATAATAGTCTAAATTTTTGTGTATATCAAACATAAATAAAATTTTGTACCACTTTTTTTAATATACAATGTTCCTTTGCAAGAGCCTAGATCTAGCCAAACAAACATGGATCTAAAACATAAAAGCAAGTGAACATACACCTACATAAAGGAAAGGATCCAAACCCCTTGATGTAAGCCTAGACCACAAGATCTATATCTACATCCTACCTAAGAGCCAAAGCACAAGAAAAAGGCACAACAAGACACAAAAGGCTATAAAAGCACAAGGCATAGCATCCAATATGTAGATCTAAGCACAAACATGGCAAGGAGCATAAAAACATATAGATCTAAGCATAAACATGGTAAGGAGCAATGAACATATAGATCTAAGCACAAACATGACAAGGAACACATGAACATATTTCTAAGCACAAACACGACATAAAGCACATAGACATGTAGATCTAAGCATAAACAATGTATTTAGGCATATCTTGGCCCAAGAAGACTAGACCAACATCATCAAAACAATAAAAAATGCTAGAAAGTAAGGAAACATACTAGAAAAGCTATAAAACATGCTAGGATGCAAGATCGAGCAAGAGATATACTATAGAAAGCAATAAAGCATATTATAAAGCAATGAAAAAACTGAGTTGTTAATTAGTGGAAATTTAATCAATAGCATGGCCTCAATTTCACAACACACATGCTGTCATCCATTTTGGCACTCTTCCTTTTACTAATTTTTCACAAAACACCTTGCATCAATGGTCTTATTTCGACTGGAATACAATGTCGGCATTTTTGCGCGAAAACTTGTAAATAGCATATTTAGAGGTCCAAGAAACAAATGCAAAAATGTTTTGCAAGAAAAAGAAATAGGTTAAAGTTTGTTCGAAAATACCCCCGGGTCCTATTGGCCAAGAAGTTTGATTAGAATAAAATGTCAGGGTTTTTGCACTAAAACTTGTAGATAGCATATTTAAAGGACCAAGAAAAAATTGGAAATATATTTTGCAAGGAAAAAAAAAAAAAAACTCAGTAAAATTTTGTTCTAAAATGCCTCCAAGTCCTACTAGTCAGGAAATTTATCAAAATACAATGTCGGCATTTTTGCATGAAAATTTGTAGATAGCATATTTGGAGGTCCAAGAAACTAATGGAAAAATCTTTAGCAAAAAGAAGAACAAAATTTGGTTAAATTAATTAACTTCACTCAATTTAATTAACATTATATTAAACTTTTACTGTTGGGTGATTCCTTGAATATGAAAGTCAATATATCATGATCATTTTTTGTGCATTATGTTGTTGTAATCATTATCATATATTTGTTTTAAGTCATCATACAAGCCTGGATTCATTTGCAATTAGCCAATATAAGGAATATCTATATATTTCATTTTTAATCATCTATTGTAAAATTATGTTTAGGTTATTCGAATGTTGCGGCCTATTGTTTCTAATACTTTCTATAATACTAGAAAAAGGGGCATCATCAATCGTGAAATTACATTTAGTTTATTAGAACTACATACTTTTGCAAATTGTTAGAGAGATTAGTAAAAGTTTAGAACAATTTACAAATCGTGAATAACACAAACTTGTCTAGATATAGATTTCTAAGTTTATAGGGTATATTAGACAATATTTAAGGTGTTGCAAGAACAAAGAAGCTACAACTTCAGAAATTCGAAACATGTCAGGTTTAACTGATCGAAAAGAAGGCTTGACCGATCGAGATGCGTTTCTGTAGAATTCAATTAAGGGTCAATAGCCCGTTAAGCTCATTAAGTGATTAGAGTTTCAGATATAATTCTCCTAATATTTAAAGGAAACTCTAAGGCACGTTCTAGAGAGACTTTGGATTTGGAGGTGCTCTTTTGAGATATAAAAGGTACTGTGCCTTCTTCTTTCAAAGTCAATATCGAAAATCATTCTCATACTATTAAAACCGGTATCTCTGAAGTTGCTGCAATAAGATCATACATAGCTGATGATTTAAAGTTTTGAGTGGAATCTCAGAGTCACAAATAGGGGTGTTTGTGTGCAATAAATTCAAATAGAAGAATTCATGGATTTAGAGCTGCATGTGGTCTTGTGAGTAAGTATTACAAGAGGTAGCTTTATATTTAAGGGAAAATTTGTTGTAAAACTTCCATTTTATCATGCTAAATTTGTTTATTTTGAGGATAATTAGGTTAAATCATCTCCAAGTTTTTTTTTTTCCCTTAAAACTGTTGGTTTTATTGGTTATCATAGGTCATCATATTATTTGTCTTATTTACTTTTCTGCATTGAGTATAGTTTACCATATTTTCGTTAAAAAGCTTTTAGCAAAAAAATTAAATAAGTTGTTTCTAAAAAGACCCTAAATCCATAAATATGTTACATGCAGGTGTTTAGACAAAGCTGCTATAATCGTAGAGACGCCATCGATCAGTTTGGAAGAACAGGGGAGTCGTGGGATGATTTAAACAAGTGAGTGAAGTAAAGGGACTCTTTACATTGATACCTATGTGGGCAAACTCTTTTGGCTGCAATTTAGTTAAAGCTGCTGGAAACACTTTCTTTATTGAACAAATTCGCAACCTTGATTATTCTGGTTCTATAGGTCTAATCATCATATTAATAGCCCTGTCCTATATTAGCTTTGCATCAAAATTGTTGCCCAGGTCGGAGAAAGCAAGAAAATTTTTTGGCCCACTTATGAGAATTGGTTGTGGGATGGTTTGTTCTAGATAATGTTGCATTGCAGTTTGGTAAGTGGAAATCCAGAGACTGAATTTAATTGAGAAAGAGGGGATTGATCCTGATGCTGTCAGCCCAGCACAGACAATATTATCTTCAGTGTACTTCCACCCAAAAAAAAAGTAAGAACCATAATGAGAATAAGGCCAACATTTATTTTTGCCTTGTTTTAGACATGTTCGTTTATTGATTTTCCAGTCCTCAAACCACCTAGCCCGATTTATTTCTCTAACAAGCCCAACGCCTGCCTCACTGCAAATTTAAGTCCAATCATATACATTGCCAAACACATGAAAATTATTAAGCCCAACCCAGTAACACTAGCCTAAACCGAAGCCCAAGTCCCAACTTTCCATAATTACACTGATAACCCCCAATTCCAACAACTACACGCACACCCCCTTTAACTATAGACAATTACATAAATACTTATACGACTTACAACAGTTACACAA
Organism: Quercus gilva; assembly: GCA_023621385.1. Classification (NCBI taxonomy): domain Eukaryota; kingdom Viridiplantae; phylum Streptophyta; class Magnoliopsida; order Fagales; family Fagaceae; genus Quercus; species Quercus gilva. The sequence continues at coordinate 3,005,018 of CM042476.1, forward strand.
ATCCCCTAGAAATTTTGCGATCACCATAATACTCCCTCCATTACTTACCGAAATAGTCTGAATACCTGAAACACCCAAATTACCAAAATACCCCCAAAATTTTCCAAAATTCCCCTATTAAAACTTTTAAATTACTAAATTATCCCCAAAAGACTCTTGGAACATCCAAATGACCCCAAACTTCCTAAAAATGGCCAAGATCCTAGGGAACATATCTTAGGGGCCCCAAAGTTGCTTCCATGAGTCCAATTAACATAGACTTGGACCACCCTACTCTTCAAGAGTAGAGTAAGCCCAACATGCTATAGTAATATTTTGGGGTATTCTCCCATTCAAGTACTAGACCCAACCGAGGCTCCCATACAACCCAAACACCAACATGAAAAGAGCATATTGCTTTACTACTGATCCCATCACATCCTAGCCTACTTATTTAACATGGTAAAAATGAACCCCAAACCTATTTCATTGGTTCGAAGATGTTTCGTGCTTTCATTGTCTAATAATTTAAGATAGGAGACCACATGCTCTTAACCCAAAATCTGGTCATAAAATCAATTAGGAGTAAAAAAAAAAAGGATTTTTAGTGTGTTTGGATGACATGATTTTGGCCTATTGATATGGATTTTGGTGATTAAAATCTAAATATCTTGTTTGAGAAGTTAAAAAAAAAAGTCAAGGATTTGGATTTAACAAATCCATCGAGGATTTTAAACTTTTGAAATGCATGGATTTGAAATAACTCCTAAAATCAATGAATTTGAAATCCATTTGAAATCTATTAATTTAGAATTCAAATCCAAGTTTCCAAATGCAATCCTTAAAAAAGAGCGTTTCGTGTTTGATACATGACAAATGTTATGTGCAATTCTTGCACAAGGTAGAGCTTCAAAATTTTGAAAAATGAACGAACTATCCAAAAAAAGAGAAAAACAACATTATGAAATTTCTTTAAAATATACTAGGGTCATTTGCAATTATGGGTAGGGAATATTGTCATTTGTAAACAATTCTCTCGCACAATAGTTTGTCAGGTTTAATCATCCAATTGTCAGGTTAGTCATCCAATCTTTCATATGATCACACCAAAAAATATCTTTCTCTCTTTCAACAACGAAATCAAAATTAGGAATTTGATATTAACTTTCCTTTATTATTCATTGCCTTATCCAAGGTAAATTAAAATTCTTGTTTAAAAAATAATAAGTTTTCTATTTTTTTTAGTTAAATTTTATACTTGAAAATGATTTTATTTTTATTTTTTGGAGAAGATGAATCATGATATTTAGATGTTTTATATATAAAATTAATCTCTGTTTAGTTACTATTAATTCACCGAATTATCTGTTAAATCCATTTTTGATTAGGTGGTTGACAATGTTGGGTGATTTTATTATTAAGTGATGTTGCAATAGTTAGTTTGGTAATTAGATTCAGTTGTTCTACACTTTAGTTTTATTTGCTCATTATATTATAAATTTATATTGTAGATGATAATAAATTTGTGCAAACGAAAGATAGCGATTCAAATAATCATAATAATATTAAAATTAATTTTTTATTGAGTAATTCATTTGCATTTTTAATTTTATCAAATTTTATTGAAAAAAATTGTTACAATTGTTTATGCAAAGAGAATTTTTTGTACAATCAAAATTGGTAAAATCCTACTTAAAATTATTATGTTAAAAAAATAAATAAAAAATTTTGAGAAGGAAAAAAAGATTATTATTATTATTATTTTTGGGAAAAAAAAAATCTTAAATTGATTAGTCATATTATTGATTAAAAAATAGATGTTAATTGATAACAAAACCTAATATAAAAAATTAATTATTAAAATTCTGCACCTAAAATTTCCGCCTAAATTTCAAACCATCTAAAGGAGTAAGGATATCAAAATTCACAGAAACAAAATTGGTAAAAACTGAGATTTCATTGAATGAATTGAACTAAATAATTAGATGTAATGTGCAAAACAGAGAGAAAGGAATCCAAGAGAAAAAACTAACTCACTGCTAAAATCAGTTGCTGAACTGACAGACAGAATCTGTACTAATTAATCATGTGCTTTAAATCTCATCTCTCATAGTATAAGAAATACGCATGTAGTTTTGTGTATTTAAGGTTTGTTTGAAATTCGCTTATTTTGTTGAAACTGAAAATTTTTTATTGAAAGTACTGTAAATAAATGTAAAAGTTAGTTGAAAAATTGAAATAGTACAGTGGGATTTATGAATAGTACTAAAAAATACAATGAGGTCATATAATTTTGTTGTCAAATCTCAACAAGGCAAAGGAGTATTTAGTATTTATGGGTTGCAAGATATCAGTGAGCTAATCGTTTAAATTAAGAAGCCCTTAGACATGTAAGGGAGAAAATAGTTTTTGAAGTGCACCAGTGTGGTGCTCGCCAAGGACCATACGATAATTAAGTCTGAATCTCACAAAAGGTAATCAAGAACTCTAAGGGCATTTTCAGCAACAGCTTTAAATTTTGTATTGTTTAGAGAGTAAATAGTCATATTTACCTTTTACCTACTTATTTTTTCAAATACACATTATAACAAACTCTTTATCTCATTTAAATATTATTTTTTCATTCTTTCTTTAATTTTTATTTATTCTTTTTTTAATATTTCTTGGTAGTCATTTATTTTAATTCACACTTGGATATCAAGGGGATTTAGGATTTTCCCTAACAGTAGACGACCATCATTGCCATGGATAGCTGCTTAATTATAGTCATGGAAGTGGGTGACATTTGTCCACCACGGAAGCGACGTGCTGTAGACTAGAGTCTAGACGAGTTGACCCCGTATATCAAGTTCTAAGAGAAACTGCATCAGAAATAGCTCTTATGTGATAGTTAATTACACTTTTATGTAGCGCATATGAAACAATTAAAGGACTTAAACTGTATATTAAATTGTGTATATAATACTATCTTAGGAAAAAGAATTAAATCATCTCATTTTTGTTTGGCCCCCTCAAAGACAAATTCTTGACTTCGCCACTGTGTGGAGTGGGCGAGGTTTTGAAATCCAAACTGAATCGTACAGTCTGATTGAAAAAACCGCGAACCTCTCAGTTTTGTAGTTTTTTTAGCTTTAAGAACTGCTCTATGAAAAAAAGTAGGGACCCGTGCGAACTATGGTCAGACCGTACGGTTCTGAGAACCGTAACCAGTTTTTGAGGTTCGAATGGTTTCTTTTTGTTTCAGCTTTTTCGATGAATTTTGGCCAATACACCAGTACGAAGTCATGATCAGATCTAGAAGAAATGAAAAAGAAATGAGAGAACACGAAGAAGAACAAAGATTGGAAGGAAATCTGATAATAAATTTCATTTCGCCGATAATCCATCACCTTAAATCTCTTTTTTTTTCTTTATTATCTTCTTCTTCTTGCTCAAAGACTTCTTCTTCACTCAAAGCTTGGACCAGACGCTCTCTGCCTCTGGCTCTCTCTAGTCTTTACTCTTTATTTTACTTTTTCATTTCATAGCCAAAAGCTCCCTTCAATTTTGTTAAGGGTTCCCTTGAATGACAACACACTAATACTACTGCTACACGTTAGACTCAAATATTTTAAAACACAACTCTCTTCTACTGCTACACTAATAGAAAAGAGTAGTTTATACTACTGCTACACTAATACTAATTTTAAATTACCATTTGGATAAGTACAAATGGTAATTTAAAATTTTTTACAACCACTCTTTTCTTTTCTTTTTTTTTTTTCTTGTTTCTTATTAGATAAATTCTACTACCATTTTTGTTAGACTTTAGATAGATACAAGCATATCTGCTAAAAAATAAAAATAAAAAGAAAGAGTAAAAAGAATAAGTATAAACCTACAAATTATATGGATTTTGACCAACCAACGTATACAAAAATAATTAAATTTAAATGTAAATATTTTTATATATTTATCTATATATATATACTTAAAGGAATTTCAATTTATGTAAGAATATATAAAATTAGCAGTAAACTCGAAACGGTACTCCGGTATTGATTGATACCGAAATATATCATTCTACTAGTTAAACTGGTACAACCTCCTATACGAGATTGACTCTCTTACAAAAGTAAAAAAAGAGAAGTTTATTCTAATTATTGTATTATTAGATATTATCACAAATTTAACTAATCAACATAAAAAATATTAGGATTTAATATTTCTTAAAGTTATGATATAGAAAATACATTTGAAAGATAGATCTCTTTGTTTCTATAAAGGAATAATAGATCTCTATATTTAATTGCACTATTTTAGTTAATTTTTTAAATATTTGTACTAATTTAATATAATTATTTATATTTTAAATAATTATTAAATTAATTATGACCTCATCACGGTTCGACTTCAGTTCAACCTCTATTCGACCTCAAAAACCTTGAACCTCTCCTTTTTTCTATTCAATGAACAGTCCGAGTTTCAAAACCTTGGGAGTGGGTACCAGTACAAGAGCGAGGGAGAGGAGTGTGTGTGTTTAAGGGTCCATTTGATTAAAGGGGTGGAAAAGTGGGAGGATAAAAAATGATGGGAGGATAGAAAAATGGAATGATAGAAAATATTTTAATTTCCCTCCTATTTTTTTAGTTGAGAGTGAAAAAGTGAAGGGATGGAAAAAATGAATTTACATAAATTTACTCATATACCCTTATTAAAAAATGATACACAATTAAAACAAAAAAGTGACAAACAACCAAAAAAAAAAAAAAAAGCAATCACCCTATGATGTCCTCATTAAATAAAACAAAAAAGTAACATATTCATTTAGCAAAAAAATTGTTTATGTGCAAATGGACAAAGGAATAAAAGAAAAGAAAAGGAAAAAGTAAAAAAAGCAACTGGATGATACGAAGAAGAAGAATGAAAAAAAAAAAAAAAAAAAAAAAGTGTAAAGGCAACTATCGTGGATGAAGCCCATGTGTAAGGGCAGCTGGGCATGCATTTTCGTCCATTAAATAGCTTCATTTTCTCCTTTAAGTTTTCTTCCTATTTACAAGAGAAAACTTTTTGGTGGGTTTAGAGAAAAAACACTTGGGTCCCACTATTTATTTTCCTTCCTCCTACCTAACTAAATATACTTCAAAAAGGTTTTACTTCTCATTTTCTATCCACCCTATCTCACGTCTAAACAAACAAATTTTTAGGATTTGTTTAGTTGGAGGAGTGAAAAAGTGGGAGGATAAAAAATTAGTAGGAAAATGAAAAAAAATAGGAGGATACAAAATATTTAGTTTTCCCTCATGTGTGTTTGGTTAGAGGGTGAAAAAGTGAGAGAGTAGAAAACTCTTTTATTTAGTTGAAAAGAAAAGTGAGAGGATAGAAAATATAATTTATATAAATTGACTATTATACCCTTATTACATAGTAGGTAAAAAATAAATTTATTTGTACTCATTAAATAATATAAAATTTACCAACAATTATATTTTTTAATGAGAAGTGTTATGTCCACAACATTTTTCTCAATACTTTCACAACAAAATTTATGTGGAAAGTTGTTACTAGTTCTAAATTGAATCCACTACTGAAATTATTTTTTTACTCGCCAATATTAACTAATAATAATCTATTACTTAAAATTTATTATGAAAATATTGTAGTAACATTTCTCAATTAGAATTTTTTATTCATTATATTATTTCCCCTTTTCCTAACCTTCATTTCATCCATACGGTTTTTTTTTTTTCCACACGTTGTCCTTCCTTATCCCTATCCACCTTCTTTTTTATCTTCTTCCTCATTCAGCACAACTCTCATTCACTCTCTTTTTTTTCCAGTGCTCTCTCTATTTTTTTTTATTTTTTGTTTTTTATTATTTTTTTTTTTACTTGACTCCAGCTCTTTCATTTTCTCTCTCTCTCTCTCTCTCTCTCTCTCTCTCTCTCTCTCTCTCTCTCTCTCTCTCTTTTTTCTCCAATGCTCTCTCTCTTTGTTTGTTTGTTTGTTTTTTTTTTTTTTTACTTGACTCTAGCGCTCTCATTCTCTCCTTTTTTTATTTTTTATTTATTTTTTATTTTTTACTTGATAGTCTTGATTCTAGAATTGGGTATTATGGTAAAAGTGCAATGAGGCAGTTTTCTCTCATGGCTTTTCCTCCCGATTTGGGAGGAAAAAATTTGTGGGCCTGGGAGAGAAAACTCAGTTTTGTGGGCCTGGGAGAGAAAACTCAGTTTCTTTCTATTTCCAAACAGAGAAAAACTCAATTTTCTACCATATTTTCCTTCCTATATTTTCCATTCTTCCTAAATTTCATCCAACCAAACACAGTGTTAGGAGAAGGATGGCTCACCAAGAGGAAAAGAGACATTGTGAGATGAGTGGTGAGGAATGGTGAAATAGTCAGGGCACGTCTGCACGTGTCTTAAAAAAATTTGACCATTTTTTTTTTTTTTTTTTTTTTAAAGCTGGGATGTTACAACTTAAGTCTTACTGGCTTTTGTAAGAACTCCATCACATTCCTTGTGAAGAAAAATACCGGTTATTCCCACCCATGTTTACAATAAAAAATATTCCGGATCACATTCTTCGTAGATGGTGCCGACTACTTTTCAGCCCTATATACAAATGGTATTGCAGGCACTTTTTCTTCTCAAAGGCTGCCCTATGCATTTCAGGTAATATTTTCTGAAGATAAGCTTTGACTAGCTCTTAATCATTAAGTTTATTTTGTCAAACACAGTAACACGAAGAAAATTTTTTTTAATGATTTTCCAGGTTTAGTTTTCAGCCATAGCATGGTCGAATTTGCAGTGTTGAAAGTCTTAGAGGACTACCTCTCATATACTTGGACCAAGAAACATCTTGCAAAATTGACAGCAATTATGAATCTTCAAGATGGTGTATCGGCCGGATCAGCAGTTATTGTTGCTCATATTGCAGATTCTTGTGTAGGTCGTTTCAATATGGTTCTCCTTTCCACCTTAACCTATATTACGGTAAGTCTTTGATTAGCGTACGGTATGTAATTGTTTAGGTTATGTTAATATGGTCATAGACTTTTCAAACGTATTGCTTTATTCTTTAATCTTTTAGTATTATGTCAAAATTGCCCTGCTGAAATATAATATTATTTTTATGCCAAATTGTTATGCAAGCTTTTAAAACATTCCTTTTACACATATTAGGCTGAAATTTGAAAATTCAATACATAATTTATTCGAAGATAAAAAACTAAATCAGTAATCAAATCTGAAAGAAAACGGAACGGTCAAGGCTCTGCGTCGTGCTTCCTACATTAGCTTCTGCTTCGGCACTTAAATGGTCAAATCGGACTTTAATTTTTTGTAGATGAATTCGAACTTTAAGATAATCACAAGAAACAAGAAAACCCAGTATAGGACTATCAATAAAATTATAAATGAAGATGTTTAAAATAGCAATATCCCTGTCTAATAGCAGAGAAGACTTAAAAAATAAGGGACCTTGGCATCATAATGAATTTCCACGCTTTAAAGAAAGATCCTAGTTGTATAAAATAAAAGTGATATGTCTATAATATTTTCATAACAAATCATAGGTTGTAAGTTGTTACTAGTTCTAATTTAAACTTATTACTGAAATTACTTTTTTACCCACTAATTACAACCCGTAACAACCTACAATTTATAATTTGTTGTGAAAATATTGTGAACATAACATTTTTTATAGAAAAAACAGCATTGACATGCTTGATTGCGTATCCATGAGATATTTCGATTTGAAACCCTAGTGAAATTAAATCCAAATGGGAGAAATTAGAAATTAAGAAAGGCAAACCTCTATAGGCTGCAATAAACTGTGATTCTGTTCAAAGAAGAAGAAGGTGGAAGAGTTTTGGCTTGCTTTAGGAGTGAAGACCTTTGCTGAATATGGAAGTTTCAAGTGATGTGGAGACTTGGACCGGCCAACACGGTGTGGATTCAGGTGGTGGGTTGTCACCGGACAGGTCTCTAGAGATTCTAACTATGGGAGAGAGGGAGAATCTATCAAATGGGTTTTCAAATTTTTAGAACAGATTTGGTGTTAGAACTCTAAGAAATTGTTGTATATTTAATTTTTCAACCTAATATCCGATGTGTAAATGGAGTTGTTTTATAGCTGATGTGGCAATACATAACGAGTAGTAAGGGAGAAGAGAGTGCAAACATAAGATAACATGCGATGTGTTATCGAAGAGAAAAACTAGAGAACCTAGTGGAAAACCCTTCGCCGTCTCACAAGCCGAAATGATCCACTAGCAAATCAATTGGAGTACATGAATACACAAAGACTCTCCAAACCTAAGCTACCTAAGTACTTGAGCCCTCCAAGTTCTAACTACCAACGGACTTCACAGAGTCTTGTCTTCGTTAGCTTTTCAAATCCCACAATTAATCCCAGTTGCACCTACCAAATATTGGTATGAACCCAATGATTCCCAATTGCTCCAAAATAGCTCTCTACATTCTGAATGTGTGTGGATTGTGTTTGGGATAAGAGCCTCTCGTGGGTATGGAAATTTGAGAGGGAAGAGAGTAGAGTAAACTAAAATAACTATGTAGTGGATTGATGGATGACAATCACTAACTCTCAAATGATGTATCTATAGTTTTGTCTTATAAAATCTTCTTACAATTTATTGGGTAATGAGGGTATATATATTGTAGGTGAAGTAGAGGAAGAGTCATAAGGAAATGAGGTGTGAAAGTGGCTGGAGACTCGCTGGGGGTTTACCTACTCGCGAGCTAGTTGCTAGCCACCTTGGCATAACAAAATTTCAAATCTCACACGTGCAACTCACATGCCTTCTAGTGACTTGATTCAGTCGCCAGCTAGTCACCAGAGCTTCTATCTTGAGCAGTCCTTCACCAACTTGAATTCTAAACCGAGTACAATATGTTGGGAAATTTAAACTCTGGTTGATAGAATTAACAAGTTTTAAATCCAAGTTGTTAATTAGATTTATTATAAATAAAACTTGTTAAAATAAACAAACATCAATATCATGTCAAAATAATGCAGCGAAAAAATAAATAAGACAAGATATGATGATCCAAGAAAACCAATGAAACAAACTAGTTTCACAATAAAAAACCTAGGGGGAAACCTTCCCAAAAAGAAATCCACTATAGTAAAGAGAAGTTTCAGATCTAATAAAAACCTTTGTCCCTAGATTCTACAATCCTCGTAAATGAACTTGCAATAGAAACCTTCTACCGCTTCATAATTTTTGAACTCTTCAATATATGAACGCTACCCTTTTTGCACGGATTCTAGTACGTGACTAACCAATGATGCACGGCTCTCAGTACATGACTAACACACCAACTTTAAGAAGATTGTTGGCTGCAAAGTTCTTTACTTCATTAACAATGAAGATCGAGAAGCACTTGGTTACAAAACCCTAAGGCACAAAGGCACAATAGCTTCCTTTAGAGAGAATAAGGCTTCAGTCACTTTTTGCATATATTCTCCTTGTATTTTCTTATGTGATGGACTCTAAAATAAGCCTTGTATATGTCTAAAGTTGTGAGAAAATAAACCCTACACAAATACATAAGCATGAGCCGAAAATCTGATCTGAAAAAATGATTTCCACAATTCTCGATAGATACCTCGATAAATAGTATTTGTTGAGCCTCATTAAATTTTGATAGATAGCTATCTATCGAGCAGCTGTCGAGTTTTAATAAGTCAGCACTTCTTCACTTGTTTCTTGGACAGATTTGCATGGTTTCAATACTAGACTTGAACTCTTATTCTTTGAAGTATTAAACACATCCTAGATTTATCCAAATACAAGTAAAGTGCGTTTTGTCAAAGGATTAGCAAATTACACAAAATAGTGACATATGTTCCTAACATGAATTACATATGTCCTAACAATCTTCCCCTTTGGCAATCAGTGAAAAAATCACAACTAACAAATGAACATAAGAGAGAAGTCATAAATCACTCGACTCATATTCACTTGTTGAATACAATAAAATCTATTTTAACACAAACTTTTGAAAAACTTTGTAAGAAGAAAGTTTATGGCAAGTAGACTTTGACAACCTATATTTTTGAAACACTTTAAACAAAACTCATCGAGGCATCTTTGTGTGAAACAGAAACAATAGATTGTATACAAGAAATAAGAACCATGTGCATAAAGAGAGAAAAGAAACAACACATGTAAGGATAGGTGAAAAATAAAAAAAAAACATACATCATCATGTATATATATATATATATATCAAAGACAAGAACAATGTATATAAACATGATCACAAGACCAGTGTACAAGAAGAAGAAGCTAAATAAAGCTCATACAGCAACAAGGAGGTAAACACTTTTCTTAACAAGATGAAACATAACTCTCCCTTACAAAGACATGTATTTCTCCCTCTAATTGGTAGAATCTTAAAAAGAAACCACATATTTTCCACAATTTCTCCCCCTTTTTGTCATGATTGACAAAATGTACAAGAAGCTAGAAAGTTTCACCTAAGAAACATAAAGATGATCAAGGATGATCAAGAGGGTACAAGGAATCTATATAAATGCATGAATGTGATGAAAAAATATACTATGGATGACAAGATAAAAGAAAGATGCAAAATATGTGAAAACAATGCATACAAGAGGATCTCAATGGATCAAGAGGTGTCGAGAGGTGTCAAGATCTAATAGGGTCGACAAATGCATCTATTGAGCAGGTGTTCAGAGGTAAAAAGAAGCTTAATGGATCGAGAATTTGTCGAGGAGCTATTGAGGGGATAGGAACTTTCTTGATCGATCCACCTAACTATCGAGAGGTGTCGAGATTGCGATAAAAAGCAATTGAAGAGCTCGATAGATAGGCTAGGTATCAAAAGGTGTCGAAGAGCTGTCGAGATTACTTAAAAATAATTTTTTAAGAAGAAAAAAACACAAATATGAATGCAATCAAACATGCAACTTAACCAAAGATCCAATCAACATTTTGAACTCTCAAAATCATCTCTCAACAAAAATGATAAGCACATAGATCCCAAAAACACACACACACACACACACACACACACACACACACACACAACAAGCAGTCTAACAATTTTACAGTTTAGTAAGTATACATTAACACATGTAAATCTTGTAATGGCTAAATCACATTGTACCTACACATGGATCAAGAGTAGCAAAGAATAATGCGTGTTGTTTGCGAAAAATATCGCAAGATTGCATAAGTGTATACATGTTATGACGATTTAAAATATGAGAAAATTACTTTAACTCACACACAGTGATAACTGTTTGATGGAAACTATCACCTTTGAGGTACATCTTATAACTTTCACATCTCCTAGAATACACGCTTACAATCATATATAAAGTATTTTTATTCATTTTGCTTTTTATTTTTCTTTGCATTTTTTTTTCTTTTTAAGCAAATCATGCATGAGCATATAAGAGAAAGAAAAGAAATACCCAATGATGTTAAGCATTTGAGATTCCACTTCTGTTATGCCAAAGCACACAAATGTCATTGACATTGCACTTTTGCTATGCCAAAGCATACATATGTCATTTCATGATTGCCGGGCAATAGTGGTGAGATGGTTATTTATGCATTTTTCTTAGGATTTTTTAGTCATTCCCGTCAAAAAGAGTGATACGAGTGTTAAGTCTAAGTGATTACTTAATCTTACTCATCACAAACACGAGCCACAAAACTCACTTGCTTAGTTGTGCATAAAAATGTTCATCTAAGTTACAAGAGATATAAAGTTTAGAAAAATTTGTTTCAATGGCCATACAAGGTACACAAGTACCAATGTACACAAAACACACACTGTTTTTGTATTTTTCTGATTTTTCTCTTTTTATTTTGAAAAACAAACAAAATATAAACTAAACAACCAAATAAAAATAGACAAATAACATGAAAGCATGATTCCAAAAGCAGATAAAAAATCAAGTAAAGAGAGTCCTACTTTAGATAGAAAGAATTAAAGCATAGGATAAACAAAAAGACAATTAAGTCTTAGGCTCCTTTCTCACCTACATAACACGAGTCTTTGGCCATGAAGATGAAAAGACACGTGTTTTAGTATGTCTACTAAAGGATGTGAAAGAATTAAAATTCTCCTAAAATTGAGTTAAAAAGCTCAAAACTTTTAATAACTTTCCAAACAAAGATGTAGGTCCTTGAGAGGAAACCTGTGACCGTTTGGACAATTGCTTATGACGATACAACTTAAAGCCATTAGGACAAATGTGTCTAGAAACATCACAATGGTGACAAACATGAGGTCTAACAAAGGATTTAGAATTAGCCAAATCTGTTTTAGATTTTATACCTTTATCACCTTTCTCAGATTGGAACACAAAGACAATCTTTGATCTAGAAGTCGTGGAAGAGGAGGAGCCGGAGGAAACAGCATATCCTAAGCCAGTCTTATTAGAATTAGGCTTTTGAGCATTCAAAACCTCATTAAACTTTGCATTAGATATTCTCTCTATTTGAGTTCTAGCTTGAATAAGCTCAACCTCGAGATTCTTGATCTTTTCTTCTAATGAGGCTCTCTCCACAACAAGAGTCTCAATTAACTTTGTAGTTTCATCTAGTTTGACTAACAGATCAGTTTTTTTTAATTTTTTTTTAATTTTTACCTCATTAAGCTTTTTTCTACAAAAATGAGAAGTTTTTTCAGATTTTATGAATTCAATGCATGGCTTATCATAGGCTTCCTGAAGGGTCAACTTCTTGGGTACTTCAATCCTCACCGTCACTAGCATTATCTACAATCACCTTATCGGTTGAGACAGTAAAGGCCATAACGTGACTACATTCATTCATATACTCATTAGAAGAGTCATTCTTAGTATCACTTCAAGTAGCAACCAACCCTTTATTTTTTGAATTCTTGATCTTTTCCTTCATAAGATAGTTTGGGCATTCTATCCTCATATGACCAAAACCTTTGCACTCATGGCACTGGATAAGAGGTTTTTCATTCTTGCCCTTCCTTGAGGATTTAGATTTCCTATGAGGTTTGTCCTTATCCCTTTTCCTAAATTGAAGAAACTTAATAATCTCATCAGTTATGAAGGTTAATCCTCATCCTTGTCATCATCTTCATCATCATCATTTTTTCTTTCATCTTCATCTTCAGAGTCATCAATCTCTTCCTCTATACTCGTAAGAGCCAAATCTACTCTTTCCACCTTTTCCCTTTAAGCCTAACCTTATATCATAGGTTTGAAGGTTCCTTACAAGCTCAGTTAAAGGAATTTTATCAATGTCCTTCACTTCTTTAATGATAGTGATCTTGGCATGAAATTTTTCAGGTAAGGACCTAACAATTTTTCTAACAATTTTGGATTCTGCTATAGATTCTCAAAGGTTAAAGGCAGAATTCACAATATTCTTGAGTTTAGCATAGAACTCATCAAAAGTCTCATCCTCCTCCATCCTTATTTCTTCAAAACTACTAGTGAGTCTTTGAAGTTTCACAATGTTTACTGCCTTGGTACTTTCATAGGTGGTCTCAAGAATAGTCCATGCTTCCTTAGCAACTTCCGTGGATGATATTTTCTTGAATTCCTCATTGGTCATCCCATAAAATAAAGCATTCAAGGCCTTACTATTGAAATTTGCCGCTATGATTGTTGCATAATCCCAATCCACTAGCGCTTCCTTTAGCTTAATCTAGCCAACTTCAACAGCTTGCCATACCTGTTCACCTAGAGCCTGCAAAAAAATTTTCATACGAACTTTCCAGTGCGCATAATTAGTGTCATCAAATAAAAGAGGTATAAAAAGAGATTGTTCACGATCCATGACAACGGGGGTCAAGGATCACACTCAGGAAATTAATCCAATCAGAGTGTATCCGCTCTGATACCACTTGTTGAGAAATTTAGACCCCGGTTGATAGAATTAATAAGTTTTAAACTCAAGTTGTTAATTAATGCAGCGGCAAAATATCATGTCAAAATAATGCAGTAGAAAAATAAATAAAACAAGATATGATGACCTAGAAAAACCAATGAAATAAACTAGCTTCATAATAAAAAACCTGGGGGAAAATCTTCCCGAAAAGTAATCTACTATAGTAAAGAGAAGTTTCAAATCTAGTACAAAACGTTTGTCCCTAGACTCTACAATCCCGATAGATGAACTTACAGTAGAAACCTTCTACCATTTCAGAACCTCTGAACTCTTTAATATATGAACGCCACCCTTTTTGCACGGATCCTAGTACGTGACTAACCAATGATGTATGACTCCCAGTACGTGACTAACACACCAACTTGAAGAAGATTGTTGGTTGCAAAGTTCTTTACTACATCAACAATGAAGATTAAGAAGCACTTGGTTACAAAACCCTAAGGCGTAAAGACGCAGTAGTTTCCTTCAGAGAGAATAAGGCTTCGATCACTTTTTACATATGTTTTCCTTGTATTCTTTTATGTGATGGCCTTTAAAATAAACCTTATATATATCTAGGGTTATGAGAAAAGAAACCATACGCAAATACATAAGCATGGGCCAAAATTCAAATCTAAAAAACTGATTTCTGTAATTCTCGATAGATACCTCGATAGATTGTATCTGTCGTGCCTCATTAAACCTTGATAGATAGCTATCTGTCGAGCAGTTGTTGAGTTTTAATGAGTCAGTACTTCTTCACTTGTTTATTTGATAGATTTGCATGGCTTCAATACTAAACTTGAACTCTTGTTCTTTGAAGTATTAAACACATCCTAGATCTACCCAAATACAAGTAAAGTATATTTCATCAAAGGATTAGCCAATTACACAAAATAGTGACATATGTTTCTAACATGAATCACATATGTCCTAACACAATAAACCCGACATAAATACAGGTAAATAACAACTTAACAATGACTAAATTGATTCGTTCAAAAGGTAAAGGACAAAATTGATACACAATGTAATGGTTAAGGGCCAAATACGTAATTTAGAGAAAACTTTTGGTGGGGGCCATAGAAGAAGGAAACATAATCTTAAAGAAGAAAGATAAAGAGAGCTTTACGATGAAGAGGACTTTTGAGTTTTAAGTGTTATGATTTTGTGTTGTAAGATGTATTGAACTCAATCCTTAACAAGGGTAATCACTTTTGAAAAGTTTAGTACATATAAAAACCTTTTGTACATGTAGCTGTTGGGGATATTACACAAAGTAATAATGGAAGAATAAGGTTAACACAAAAGACAAACAGAAAATAAATAACTTGGAGGCACTATATCATTTTCTTTAGACAATATTTACCCCCCACATTATTGTTGCTAAAGATTTATCACAAATTTGTCACAAGATGCAATCAAGATGTTGGTTTCTATAGATAACAATTTTAGAGAATGACCATAGGATTTCTTGTATTTCTCTTTAACTTATTATTTCAAGTGAACATAAGCCTCTCTTTATACCCATAGGGTTATATTTTATCAAAAGGCACGTATGGAGAGTTAAAATGTTTCATAAAACCGTTAACAAGACTTGAAACCTCTTCAACCTTTCTGAACAGTCACCATAAAATTCTGCAGAAAATCCTATTTCACGATTTTCAATTGATTGAGTGCTCTTTTCGATTGGTTGCTCGATCGGTCGAACAGAAATCGAACAACGATCGAGACATCCAGAAACTCTAGGATTTTTCTTTACCATTTTTGATTGATCAAGCCAAAATTTCGACCAATCGAAAATGCTGTATTTTGAATTTTCACTTAGAAAATTCCAGAACTTGAAACAATATTCTCCAAACTCAAAAATCATTATTGCAATCTATCCATGTATATAATCATATATACAACAGTAGCTACAAGTAGGAAATGACTTTGAACCTTTTGGTGTATAAAATTGCAAATAAACTACTGACACAATATCTAAATATGGAGCATTTTTTTAGTTTAATGACCAAATTATAGTTAGGATCTTTTAAGGTTACATGACCTTGAGAAATATTCTCTTGAGCATTAGAAAATATTCCCATTTTCCCAAGAGGTTGCGCAAAAATCCAAACATCATTTCCTTTTGTATTGTAGGGATTGGTGCTGTTAGGCTTCTCAACCAACGTCGGAATGTATGTGGGATTACTGGCAGTGGCATTGGGCAAATCCGGTCGTGATCCTGTTTTAAAAGACTTTCTTGCTGATCAAATGAGCGGGAAGAAAGATCTTCACAGAGACGAGGAAAGAATAGAAGATCGTAGAAAGGTTTGGTGGCGCATTGCTTGGTTATTAGGCGCAATCATTGGGTTTTTCGTGATGCAATATGCTTTATGGGCAGTAATATTCTTGGTTTCCATCCTGGTTATGGGTGCAAGTTTTTGGATATTTTGGATTGGCTTCTTCTATTACAACCAACATGACCTAGTGCAGACCCCCCTTAATATTTGTTATAGAGTCTTTATGACGGCTATATCCAAACGGCATCTTAGCTACCCTTCTACAACAAATGAGTTTCACGGGAACCGTACTGGTGGAATATTTTTGTGGCTAGAAGTTCGAGTTTTCAGGTAGAGTGCTCTCTCTCTCTCTCTCTCCCTTAGTGGGTAAAATGATGAATGCAGGTGGTTAGATAAAGCTGCTATAATGAGTCCGGAAGAAGAAGGTCATGGGATGTTTTGCACAGTTGAAGAAGTGAGTGATGTAAAGCGCCTTTTGACAATGATACCTATGTGGGCGAACTTTACTGCCTATTGCTTAATTAAAGCCACCGGAGACACTTTCTTTATTGAACAAAGTAACAAACTGGATGGTAGTATAGGTGTATTGTTTCTCCTCCAGTACTTAGTAAGCTTCTGTATACAAATACCGTTTAGGTGGGAGAAAGTAAGACAAAAATGTGGCCCACTTATGAAAATTGGTGCTGGGATGGTTTGTTCTATAGCATGTTGTGCTGCAGCTTGGCAAGTGGAGATCCGTAGATTGTATTTAATAAAGGAAGAGGGAATTGATCCTGATGCAGTCGACCCAGAAGAGACTATTTCCATGACTGTCTACAGCTTACTTCCACAATTTCTTTTGTTTGCACTAATGGTATCACTTGCGGAAGATGGGCTGGAGGAATTCGTGGATGGCCACATCCCTGATTCAATGAAGAGATACGGGTCTGCGTTTAATGAATGTGTATTGGGTTTTGGATATTTCTTGAACCTACCATTACTTTTACTATTTAGAAGCTGGTTCAGCGATACCATAAACAGGAGTCACCTACAAAGGTATTATCTATTTTTAGTAATACTAAATTCCATTTTCTTTGGCATTTATGTGTATCTTTCACCTAAGTATGCCCGTATGAAAGTAATTCCATCGGAGTCGAAGAATATGGAATTACTTGACTTGGAAGATGGTGCCAGACACCAAATAGAATTCAAGCCTACTAAAAGCTCCTCTTCCACCCGATGGAAAAGGTTGGTTAATGTAACAACTGCAACTCGCCGCT
The DNA here is from genome assembly GCA_023621385.1 of Quercus gilva. Taxonomy (NCBI): domain Eukaryota; kingdom Viridiplantae; phylum Streptophyta; class Magnoliopsida; order Fagales; family Fagaceae; genus Quercus; species Quercus gilva. Next base: position 3,022,438 of record CM042476.1, read on the forward strand.
TTTACTCGCCTTCAGCAACTGTAAAGGGTATGCAATCAACAAAAGTACAGTACCATGAGTCTATGGAGGAGGAACTCCCTTTGCGGTCCCATTATCCATCTACTGAAGATGAGGAGTTAGTCCTAGATGATGAGCCAGGTAGCCTACAAAACTCATTAGCGGAAACTGAGATAGTCCCCGATGATTAGCCAATTAACCTACTGAATTTGGACGATCTTGTGTATATTTGCATATTTCATGTGATCAAAGCCTCATAGACCATAGCAGTGTAGTAGAGTAAACCCCCTTCCCCAAAAACATATTATTGTAATCTGATGTAAAATTTCTTAGAAATGTTGATGTTGTTGTAAAAGTTTCTGTATAAAAATTAAACCTTTCATTAGTTTTGAACTTGTTGAATTTAGAATGGCATTTTAAATCTCTCTAAAAGAAAATTATTTTATATAAATTATATACTGTAAAATATTGTACAAAGAGGACCTATATATAGAGTTAAATGCATCCAATTGTTAAAATACTTATTGTTTTAAAAGTTTAAACTATTGAAATATGATAAATTTAATCATCGGTGGAGTTAAAAATTTTAACATTTAATATCTCAGAAAGCTACTTTATTTATTTATTTTTATTTTTTTGGAGATAAAAGGTAGAAACTAGGTCAAGTTTTAAAGGTCTGTTTCCCTAGGTTTTCACTTTTGAGATAAAGAGAAAAACAGTGCTCGACTCAATCAAACATGGAGAGTCTACCGCAACACTTGTTGGAAGAAATACTGTTAAGGGTTACAGTGAAATCTATGATTTGTTTCAGGTGCGTAAAAAAGCCATGGCACACTCTTTTCCAAGACCTTATTTTCATCACCAAACACTTCCGCCACCATCTTTCTTATAAACGCCCTAGACGTCTCATAAGGTGCGACTGCAACAAAAACATGAGATGCATTCTTTACATGGCCAAAAAGCTTTGCGGCCCAAGTACTAACACATTGCTGTGCTTTCATTTTGTTGATGATCATGATGATGGTGGTTTTGTTTTTTTTTTTATTTTTTATCGAGGGATTTAGCATATGTTTTGACCGAATTGACATATGTGTTTGCATCAATGGCATAATATGCCTTGGACATTCCTCCGTTGGCTTTGTTTTATGGAATTCGGAAATCAAAGAATTTAGGGATGTTCCCGCACCTCCTAGCCCTAACGTTGCTTACCATAAGACCACTTGTGCATTTGGTTATGATCACTATTCTAATGAATTCAAAGTTGTTAGCATCTACACTAAATTTCAGATACATACAGGACTTCTATCTCCAAGTGTTCAGATTTACAACGAAAGTACCGGTTACTGGAGACAAATCGATACCCTTTTTGATCAATCAGTCATTTGTTTTCCTGGTTATTACAGTGAATTTTTCTTCAATGGAGTTTATCATTGGACCGGCTGTATTCTCATTAATGAACTTGGGCAACATTTGGAGGCCATCATATCCTTTGACATGAGAAAAGAGGTATTTCGAACCATAAAGATGTCAGATTTTGGGGATCATTCTCATTCCAATTACTTTGGGAAGACTTTAGGTGTGTTAGGTAATTGTATTGCTTTGATTATTTATGACAAAAGAGTGATAGAGAAAAACTTCGAGGTATGGATGATGAGAGAATATGGAGTTAAGGAATCTTGGACCAATCTATATGCACTTGGACCTATTTCAGTGATTCAGAGGGGAGAAAAATTATTGATGAAGGATTGGCTTTATCTTCTTGGTAATAAGCTTCTTATCCTTAATGATAGATAGAGGACGATTACTCTTGTTTGACTTTGTTGCTCAAATTAAGAATTTTCATCTTAGAAATCCTCCAGACTCCTTTTCTTTATTACAGGTTATGGATTATGAGGAATACTAATTTGAGTCACTGTCTTCCAGAGTTAGTGTGCCCCTTACTTCTATTATTGGTATAGCACAGTCTAGTTTTCCTCCTTTCTCCTCTGATTGATTTTTTTTTTTTTTTTTGATGCAATAGGATTTGAAATTCCAGGATAATTGCTTATCATCAAGTGTAAAAGATTCATCAAACTCTTTTTTTAATTAGTTATGATTGTTTGATTCATAGAATGTGATATTTTATCTTATATAAATAATGGGTAATTGAATTTCAAATCTCCATTCCTATTTAGTTCAAATTTTTTAATGGATCAGTATAGTATTAATTTGTTATGCATTGAAATTGTAATAAAATTTTAGGGGAAATAAATAATGTGAACTATTTTGGTTGTGAATCTACCTTTCTTCATGAAGACAGGGAATTGTGTAGACTTTTCTGCAAAACATCTCTGCTATTTTTTTCTTTAATGTCTAGTTGATCAAGGAATTTTACACAAACTTGTTTGCTTTTTCAAACACTTGTAAATGGTAAAGTGGTCAGAAAGTCTATGATCGCAAGTATTGAAGATGATGGCTATCTCTTGGTTTTTACATATTTCATATACATCTTACTAGTATCTCTAATTTAATAATTTATTTTTTCACCACACCAAAGTTGCTAAGTTATCCCTCTTTCTTATTGATTTTCAACTTTTTATCTGGAGTAGCAATTTTGTTCTCCCATCCAAATCCACGCTACTTGCGATGGCATTGCTTTGTTAAACCTGAGCAAGTATAAATTTCATGTTTTCATATAAATTATTTTATTATTTGAATAGCCTTGATTGGTACAAGGAAGTTGTGCTGGAATTCAGTGAAAAAGAACACAGAATAAGTTCCATGGAATGGTAGTCTTGTATAAATTTAATTCTTAAGGAATTAAGAATCTTCAAGTTCGAGGGCTTCCAGACTTGATCCATGCGTTATAGGTTACAACTTACATGGAAAGCCTAGTTTCAACTTGCTCCTAAATAATAATTTGTATACAGTAGGCTTTGGTTTTTCTTTTTTTCTTTTTTCTTTTCTAGGTTTTCAAAATGTGCGTTTAGAGAAGGTGATATCGCATCTTAATTAAATAGATGATGTGGTTGCCAAATTTCTATCTTTTATTCCTATTCTATCTCTAGGACTTCTTGATGGATCAATATATTGTTAATTTTTCATGACTTGGATCTATGATAAAATTTTGGGGAAGGTAAAAAATTTGAATCATTTTGATTGTCAATCTACTTGTCGAGACAGATCTAGCTTCATCAACACTAGGTAATGGCTTGCAATTTGTGCATTGAAAAGTGACTGCTCGTTAAGGGATTTGGTAGAGTGTTCAACATAACATCTTACCTATTTCTTACTTTCCTGTCTATTTAGCCTTGGGATCTTTACAGAGATATAGACGACAACACGAGTGAGCTCTAAACTCTAGATCTAAGAGAGAAAGAGATGAAGAAAAATAACGAGAAGAATTTTTTTTCCGAATAGTTTTGAACTTTTTTTTTTCTTTTTCCAATAAAATTTAGTCTTTGTTCTCAAATAGTATTAACAACAAAATTGTTTTAGAAATAGTTAACAGAAAATTTATCAATTGTAATGGACTAACAGATATGCATTGTTAACAACAATTGAAAAGACTAAGATTAAAATGACAAAAATGTCTGAGAGTTAGCGTGCCCTTTCTTTTATTAATTACTAGTCGCAACCCCACACGTTGCGCGTGATAATTTTTTTAGGTTTTTTATTATTATTATTAATATTTGTCATGTTATTATGACTCAAATTGTGACATATACATATCACCAATATATAGTAGGATTCATGCTGATAGGAGTTTTTGCTCATGGAACTATATTTTTTTATTAGAGATTACTATTTGGAACAAAATGATGATAATTTATAGTAGAATTGATTTTTTTTGAAATATTAATTCTACCATACTCAGTTGACTAATGTATACATTTTCAAGTCAATTGAACATGATGGGATAACAAAAAATTATATCTATATCTCGTCCAGATGGGTCGTCCATCTCGAATGGTCAGCCAGACATCCAAGACGATCTCTTATTCGTCCAGATCCCTCGTCCTTGAGAAGTTAACCAATTGAATAAACCTCATAGTCAAGGCGAAAGAGTCGTCCATATGCGAAGCAGATGGACGACCAAACAACATGACAAAGGGTCGTCCAAAGGGTCGTCCACAGGGTCGTCCATAGACATTGCACATGGACGACCATACAACACTTAACGAATTCTGAATCAGGTAACCAACTTGTATTCATCGCCAGCAATTTCTCCTAAGTATATAACTTCCATCAGCGGTTATCACTTCTATAGCCGTTGGGGAAGTTATCTCCGTAACACCAGTTATTCCATAAATCTTGGGGAGGTTACTAAATCAAGTAACCGTCCTAAGATTCCCTATATAAAGGACCGGTCTGAAACAGGCAAAGGTATGAAAATTCTGAGATTTTACTCCCAATAAAGTTGGAACTTCATTTCCTTGTTGAGAAGACTAACTTTATCATCGGAGAGTATTTGACCGGTCCACCCCGGTCACTTCCTTCAGTGTTTCTTCTTTTCAGGCCTTCGCTACCGCCTTCGCTACCGCCGTAGCCGACCGAAGCCGAAGTGTTCAACCAACTGATTTCACCCATCATCAGTTGGCGCCGTCTGTGGGGAGCGTAAGTTGTTTTACGACTTGACTTTCTGCAACAAAAAAGGTTGAATGGTTCGGACTAGGTCGAGGGCTACAAGCCCAGGCCATCAGGGAAGCAGAGACGCTTCAAGCAACCCCCTTCGCGATCGCCAGTCAGCGCCTGTCATGCCGTCGCCTTCCATCCAACACATGCAATCCATGGCGGCCGCAATGGCGGAGTTAACTCGCCAGAATCAAGAATTGACTAGGGAGATGGAGAGGCAACGCCGTGAAGGACATGCTGAGAGACAATCCCAAAGTCAGGAAGACAGAGGAGGAAATGCTGAGCCCGAGGCTCAGTCAAGAGGCACCACTTCGCGAAGGGTGCCACATTTGGAGAAGGAAATGGATCAGATGAGGAAGGTCATGGACGAGATGAAGGAAAACATGAGAAGGGCAAATCCCGTCGAGGATTTGGTTCACCGAACGGATTCCCCTTTCACGGCTTCCATCAATGGGCATCCCTTGCCTCCGAAGTTCAAAATGCCTTCCCTGGATTCATATGACGGAGCACGTGATCCTTTCGATCATATTGCTACTTTCAAGACAACAATGCATCTCCAAGGAGTTCCAGACGAGATTATGTGCAGAGCCTTCCCTACCACCCTCAAGGGACCAGCGCGAGTGTGGTTCAGCAAAATACCTCCGAATTCCGTAAGTTCTTTCGAGGAGTTAAGCAAATTATTTGTCAATAATTTCATTGGAGGACAGAGACACAAACGTTCTTCGTCCAGTTTGCTAACCATAGAGCAAGGGGAGAATGAAAGCCTGCGTTCCTTCATCACACGCTTCAACAAGGAAGCCCTGACAGTGGACGAGGTGGACGACAAACTACTATTGGCAGCCTTCCACAATGGAGTTAACTCGGACTTGTTCATTCACAAGTTGTATGAGAAAGAGCCCCAGTCCATGGCTGAACTCGTCCATTCAGCCCAAAACTTTATGAACGCGGAAGACGCCATCATAGCTAAGAAGAGGAAGAGAGCTAAAAGAATGGAAGTCCATCCCCCACGTCACTCTGATTAAGGACCTCGTCCAAAGAAGGGACGAACGGAAGATAAAAAGGATCGAGACAGGGATAACAGGAAGGCAGGCCCATCAGCAAGGAGTCAGAATTATACACCCTTGAATGCCCCACTCGATCAAGTGCTCATGCAGATCAAGGATGATCCTTCCTTGAAGTGGCCAGAAAAGATGAAGGGAGATCCTAACAAGCGCAATAAGAATAAATATTGTCGCTTCCATAGGGATCATGGCCATGCCACGGACGAGTGTTACGACTTGAAGCAGCAGATTGAGAACCTCATCAGACAAGGAAAGTTGAGGCATTTCGTTGGAAGGGATCATAAAGATGAAAAGTTGAAAGCAAAGATGGAAGAGTCGTCACGACCCCCACTCGGAGAAATAAGGGTTATCATTGGTGGGACATCGACAGGACAATCTTCCAAGGCAAAGAAGACGTATCTCAAAGCAGTGCAAAATGTCCAACTTTCTGGACGATCCCCAAGGACGAGGGGGACGGACGAGCCAACCATTTCTTTCACGGACGAGGAAGCTGAGAGGATCCATCATCCACACGACGATGCAATCGTCATTACCCTACTCATAGCAGATTACAGAACCAGGAGGGTGTTGGTGGACAATGGAAGCTCAGCAGATATATTGTATTATCCTGCCTTCCAGCAGATGAGGCTTGGACGAGATCAGCTTCGTCCAGCTTGTTCGCCACTGATTGGATTCGGAGGAATGAAGGTGCAGCCCGTAGGTACCATAACCTTGCCTGTAGTGGTAGGGTCATACCCGCAGCAGATAACTAGGGAAATAAATTTCCTTGTGGTGGATTGTTCATCCTCATACAATGCCATCATTGGAAGACCAACATTGAATAGCTGGAAGGCGGTAACATCCACCTACCATTTATCAGTTAAATTCCCTACGGAGTGTGGGATTGGGCAAGCACAAGGAGATCAATTGGCAGCCAGAGAGTGTTATCTAGCCATGTTGGCTATGGACGAGCAGATGCAGACTATGAATATAGAAGAGAAAAGAGTTGTTGCGGAACCTACCGAAGTATTAGAGAATGTTTTGTTGCAAGAAGATGATCCTGAGAAATTCACTAGAATTGGAACAAGTATGAAGGAAAAGGCGAAAGAAGACCTCGTTCAGTTTCTAAAAAAGAATGCCGATGTTTTTGCATGGAGTCATGACGACATGCCTGGCATTGATCCAAGCGTAATCACTCATCGACTGAATGTGTCCCCCTCTTCTAAGCCTATTCGTCAAAAGAAGAGGGTGTTCGCCCCTGAGCGAGAGAAGGCTATCAAGGAAGAGGTTCAGAAACTAACCACAGCACAGTTTATCCGGGAAGTCTATTACCCGGATTGGTTGGCAAATGTAGTAATGGTAAAGAAGGCAAATGGCAAGTGGAGGATGTGCGTCGACTTCACTGACTTAAACAAAGCTTGCCCTAAGGATAGTTATCCTTTGCCTCGAATTGACCAACTGGTTGATTCTACGGCTGGCCATCAACTGTTGAGCTTCATGGACGCCTTCTCTGGATACAATCAGATAAAGATGGACGAGGCAGATCAGGAAAAGACATCTTTTATTACAAGTCAAGGTTTGTTTTGCTACAAGGTGATGCCCTTCGGTCTGAAGAATGCAGGGGCAACTTACCAAAGGTTGGTGAATCATATGTTTCGTCCACAGATAGGACGGAATGTAGAGGTATATGTGGATGACATGCTTGTGAAGAGCTTAGATGAGGGAAGCCACTTAGATGATCTTCAAGAAACTTTTGAAACACTTAGGCGGTACAAGATGAAGCTAAACCCAAGTAAATGCGCATTCGGAGTATCGTCAGGAAAGTTCCTTGGATTCATGGTTTCAGAGAGAGGAATTGAAGCAAATCCAGACAAGATTCAAGCCATACTGAACATGGAACCACCGAAGAACATCAAGGAAGTCCAGTCCCTAACTGGACGAGTTGCAGCTTTGAACAGGTTTGTCTCAAAAGCCACTGATAAGTGTTTGCCCTTTTTTAAGATTCTCAGGAAGGCGTTTGAGTGGACGGACGAGTGCCAAAGGGCCTTCCAGGACCTAAAACACTATCTCACTACAGCTCCATTGCTAAGTCCGTCCGTGCTAGGAGAAGAGTTATATCTGTACTTAGCAGTGTTCCCACATGCCGTGAGCTCAGCGTTGATCCGGGAGGAAGAAAAGGTGCAGAAGCCTGTGTATTATACCAGCCGGGCATTGAGAGGAGCGGAAGGAAGGTACCCATTGATAGAGAAGTTAGCCTTTGCGCTAATAACAGCTTCCAGGAAGTTAAGACACTACTTCCAAGGTCACGTCGTCATAGTCATGACTGATCATCCACTCAAGAAGGCAATGAACAAACTTGAAGCTGCAGGACGATTGATCCAATGGGCAGTTGAGCTCAGTGAATTTGATATCCGGTATCAACCAAGGAATGCAATAAAAGCACAAGCCCTGGCAGATTTCATTGCAGAATTTACTCCAAGTTATGAGGATTTGGATGAGAAAGAAGGCAGTAAAAAATGGGTCGTCCATGTAGATGGATCATCTACAATGCATACAGGAGGTATAGGAGTTGTTTTGCAGTCACCAGAAGGAGATAAATTGAAGTACAAAGCTCGCCTGCAGTATCAGACAACTAACAATGAAGTGGAATATGAAGCCCTTCTTAAAGGATTAAAATTGGCCAGATCTGTAGAAGCAAGCTCAGTACTCGTCCTGGGAGACTCACAGTTGGTCATAGGCCAAGTAAATGGAACATGTGAAGCAAAGGAAGATAGAATGAAGAAATATTTGAGGAAGGTGTTACGCCTTGTGAAGAAATTCAAGGAAGCTAATTTTGTTCAAATCCCGAGGGAAGAGAACACGGAAGCAGACACTCTAGCGAAGGAAGCCTCCGCTAATGAAGCCATGAATGAGTTAGATGAAATACGATACATGCCCAGCATAGACCTTCCAAAAATGTTGCAGATAGAAGGAGAGGAAAATTGGATGACCCCGATAGTCTCATACCTGAAGCACGGAAGGCTTCCAGAAGGGAAGGACGAAGCTAGGAAGCTAAGAGTCAAGTCAGCCAGATACATCCTTATGGACGAAGTGTTGTACAAAAGAGGTTTTTCACAGCCGTACCTGAGATGTTTAACTTCAGACGAGGCGAATTACATGCTGAGAGAAGTCCATGAAGGAGCGTGTGGAAACCACTCAGGAGCTAGATCACTCGTCCACAAGGTCATTCGTGCAGGGTACTACTGGCCGACTGTCCAAGCTGATGCTAAGGCATATGTTAAGGTATGTGACCAATGTCAACGTTTCAGTAACATTCCTAGACAGCCTTCAGAATACCTCACCCCAATGATGGCCCCTTGGCCTTTTGCACAGTGGGGTTTGGACATTTTAGGCCCCTTTCCAACTGGAACCAGACAAATGAAGTACTTGGTAGTTGGCATAGACTATTTCACTAAATGGGTGGAAGCTGAACCCTTAGTGAAAATTACACAACAAAATGTCAAAAACTTCGTCTGGAAGGACATTATATGCAGATTTGGGGTACCAAGAGTACTAGTATCAGACAATGGACGACAGTTTGACAACACCCCCTTCAGAGAATTTTGTGAACAGCTTGGAATCAAGAATCACTATTCCTCACCCTCCCACCCACAAGCTAACGGACAAGCAGAAGTAGCAAACCGATCCTTGTTGAAAATCATCAAGACTCGGCTTGAAGGGACAAAGGGAGTATGGCCAGATGAATTACCAGGCGTTTTGTGGGCTTATAGAACAACAGCAAGGACTCCCACGGGAGAGACTCCTTTCAAACTGGCTTATGGGAGTGAAGCAGTCATACCAGCAGAAGTACATATGGCCAGCCATAGGGTGATGAAGTACCAAGACGAGGAAAACAACGAGCAGCTTCGTCTTAACCTTGATCTTATAGACGAGGTAAGGATGGACGCGGAGCAAAGAACTGCAAGGTACAAAAATCTCATGGCAAGACAACACGATGCCATGGTGAAACCCAGGCGCTTCAGCATTGGAGATCTCGTTCTTAAAAGGGTCTCTTTGGCAACCAAAAACCCGGCCCATGGGAAGCTGGGACCAAACTGGGAAGGACCTTACAGAGTTATCAACTCCAAAAGACAAGGATCCTACTACTTGGAAGCCCTGGACGGACGAAAGTTGGAGCACCCATGGAATGTTGAACACCTAAGGAGATACTATCAGTGAAGGGTGTTCATGGACGAGCCCTGACATGGACGAGAACCTTGGACGTTTGAAGTAATGCTCAATATTATCTTCCAGTATTTGCTTATTACTGTTGTGTTTTAAGTGTGTATTTTATGCTACTCATGGACAAAGTTATGTTTTATATATTTGTAATTCCTTAAAAGCACAAGCTCTTAAGCATGTGCCATGAATGTGGACAAATGATTACATAGTATGGGTTTCTAAATATACATATGGTGTGTTTTAAATATGTATGATGGTATGGGAATCCTTCATTTTCTATGATTCAAAATGATCCACGGAAGGCGAAAAAGCCAAGGACGATTAAAATCCTTGGACGCGAGGAAGTATCGTCCAAAAGCTTTCCTTTAAATAAGGATAAAGCAAGAAAAATAAAAGCCAAGGACGAATAAAATCCTTGGACGCAAGGAAGTATCGTCCAAAAGCTTTCCTTTAAATAAGGATAAAGCAAGAAAAATAAAAGCCAAGGACGAATAAAATCCTTGGACGCAAGGAAGTGTCGTCCAAAAGCTTTCCTTTAAATAAGGATAAAGCAAGGAAAATGAACAAGGTATGTCCGTCTAAGCTCAAGACGAGACAATCTTGAATTATAATCATCCACGCATTGGACGAACAATGTTTGTGTAAAAACACAGCCCCATTGACAAATTCAACCAACTTAACAGTCCAACCCATGGACGAGCATTTGTTGGGAAATTTTTATTAAGGACGAGTAAACAGTCGTCCAAAATTTGTTCAAACAATTAAATCTTGTGAAAGGACAACATTAGTGGACGAACTTTACAAAGAATAAACATCTCATGATGTTATACACGAAGGGTCTCGTCCAAATGTTCAAGACGGGGCAAAAGCCTTAATATTAAGGAGAAATACCATAACCATAAAAATGGTATGGACGATATGAAGGAAGCTTGTTCACAAAGAATATTCAAACACAATGAATAGTGAAAAGAAAAAGCATTCATATATTTATAAAATTTAAAGGGTAGACGACCACCGTCCAAAAACCCTTAGTATATTGCTTGTTCGTATGACTCGTCCATAAACTTGGACGAGAAAATTGTACTTGAATAAGTTTTTTTTAAAAAAAGAGAAGGTGAAAACCCAAAACATTGGGCACTACTAAGTAAAATACAAAGCTTCATAGAAGAGAGAGGTTATCATTTTGATTGACCACTGGGAGCATTCTTGGGATCGTCTTGCGTGACCTCATTGCTGGCATCGTCCACTACATTGACGTCCTCAGAACTCGTCGCTAGCACAGAACTCTCTGTTGCAAGAGGAAGCTTGAAGGAATCAAAATTCAGCTCAGGGAAGGCTTCCTTAGCGTCAGCACGGAAGTCTTCATAGCCAGCAGCATAGTGGCTGTCTAGACGATTCTTATATTCGTCAGACTTCTTGAAAGCTGCTATGGCTTCTTCACGAGCTTTCTCTAAGGACGAGGCAAATGCTGAAGCTTGTCCTTCCAGATAGGCAATGCGAGTATCTTTTTCAACAGCATCTGCCTTGAGCTCTTCCACCTCATTCTTCAGCTTCGTCTCACTTGCTAGCAAACGGTTGGAGTCGTCCTTCAGCCTGATCACTTCCCCCTTTTTTAACAAGACTTCCCTGTTCATCTCTTCAGTCTTCTCCTTCGCTGTCTTGGCCTCCTCAGCAAGTTCCTTGGCCTGGCACGTCGCTGTATAAAACTTTGACATAGCCTGAGCATGGACGAAAGAAAGTTAAAAAAAAATTCTACTTTTTTAAAGATTCAGTAAAAACACTCAAAGACGAATGGAACTTATACCTTGAAGAGATCATGGATACCAGAACGTTCAAACTCCTTCACTGACATGTTATAACATTCGTTAACTTCATTGTCAGTGATGATACTTTTGAACGTCCTCCATGCATATCCTTCGTCCAGCACCAAGTTCGAAGGACGATCAGACGATTCAGACGAATGAGGCTTGCGAGGAGCCTTGGCTAGAGAAGGAGTGGGATCAGTTGTAGCTGGATGAATTACTTGGACGGGCTCCACAATGACAGGAGGGTCGTCCAGGTTTACCGTCGGAGTGAACTTAGGGACCTTGGGAAGGGAAGTCTGAGTGGTTTTTGGTTTCTTAGGACCTCGACGACTAGGAAGGTCGCCCAGGTCCACACCACTTGAAATCTTCTTTGACTTCCTCTTCCCAGCCTGGACGGCTCCTTTCTGGACGACAGGAGGCACAGAAGCTCCCTCGTCCCCACTAAGCACTGTTTTGTCTTTATTCTCCCTCATTGTAATTATTCCTATAGACGAGGAAAATCAGTTAAAAAAAAAAAGAGGAAAGAAAAAAGAACGAACAGAAAGAAGTAGAAGGATGGACGACACTTACTTCGTCTAGTGGTTTCCTCGTGACTTAGGTTCTCAGCAGTGGGTTCTGGACCAAGTCCCCAAGTAGCTAAGCTGCTGAAGGTCACTAGCTCGTGGAAAGACCTTCTAGGGAAGGCACGAACTTTGTCTATTTGATCCAAGTAAAACCTGTCCAAGCGTGGACGAGTAACAACTGCACCAATAAAAGAAAAGTGGTTAGACGACTGAAAGATAGAAAAAATGCAAGGAATAAAAGAAACGACATAGAAAGAAAACATACCCTCAGGACGAAGACGACCTATGGGGCTGGTAAAAGGAGGGAAGGGGGCATTACTAACTTCCGTTGGGTCCCCAGCCCAGTTTCCAGAAATAACAAAAAATTCTTGTTTCCAGAGCCTATCAGACGAGCTACGGCCCGTTATTAAACTGTAATAGGAGCCTCTGGACGAGAACTGGTAAAAACCAGCAGATTTTTTAATCTCTGAGGGCTTATAACAGTAAAGGAACTCGTCCACCGTTAAAGGACAGTTCCCTTCTAATGCCTCACGCCATAACACTTGCATGGCAACTATCGTCCTCCAACCATTGGGATTAAGTTGGTTAGGACCAATACCTAACCTATAAAGAAGACCTCTACAAAATGAATTTAAGGGAAACCTAAGACCAGCTAAGAGATAAGATGAATATACTCCTAAACCAGAGGAAGGCGAACAACACCACTCTCCTTCCCTGGGTAGACGAGGTTCAAGCTCAACAGGAATTTGGTATCTATCTACTAAAGTTTTTAACTTAGGAGCGTCTAAGGTGGATGCAACCTCAGGCGCACAGCTATATATGATGTTTTCTTCTTCCTCCTCCTCGTCCAGAGAAGGGCTGGGTGGTGCTCTAGACGAGCTAGCCCCAGTTCCGGAGGCCACCCTACGTTGCATTTCTTGAAATTCTTCCAAGGGAATGCCAGGCACTCCGGACGAGTACTCCTCGTCCGAGGAACTACTAGAACTAGTACTACCCTCATCACTCTCATAACTCCCAGATGAAACGTCCTGATACTCGTCTATCTCTCTCTCTATACTACTAGACGAAGACATAACTAAAGGAAAGACAAAAACAAAAACCTAAAGAAGAGAAGAAGTACCTGAGAACTAGGACGAATGCTAGACGAGGGTCTTGGACGAGAGAGCAGAAGGAAGTTTATGATGAGGTGAAGGGCAAGAAAGAGAATGTGCTTATTTATAGGGCCCAGGAGTAGGGTCATCGAAGCGACATCATCCACTGAGAACATGACACGTGGCAATCACATTGGAAAATGCAAATCGATTTAACTGGTCAACGTGTTAGACCATGACACGTGGCTGTATAAAGGGGATAAAATCCCCATAATGTCCCTGGACGACACCCTGGACAAGGGGGCAACTGATGGGATAACAAAAAATTACATCTATATCTCGTCCAGATGGGTCGTCCATCTCGAATGGTCAGCCAGACATCCAAGACGATCTCTTATTCGTCCAGATCCCTCGTCCTTGAGAAGTTAACCAATTGAATAAACCTCATAGTCAAGGCGAAAGAGTCGTCCATATGCGAAGCAGATGGACGACCAAACAACATGACAAAGGGTCGTCCAAAGGGTCGTCCACAGGGTCGTCCATAGACATTGCACATGGACGACCATACAACACTTAACGAATTCTGAATCAGGTAACCAACTTGTATTCATCGCCAGCAATTTCTCCTAAGTATATAACTTCCATCAGCGGTTATCACTTCTATAGCCGTTGGGGAAGTTATCTCCGTAACACCAGTTATTCCATAAATCTTGGGGAGGTTACTAAATCAAGTAACCGTCCCAAGATTCCCTATATAAAGGACCGGTCTGAAACAGGCAAAGGTATGAAAATTCTGAGATTTTACTCCCAATAAAGTTGGAACTTCATTTCCTTGTTGAGAAGACTAACTTTATCATCGGAGAGTATTTGACCGGTCCACCCCGGTCACTTCCTTCAGTGTTTCTTCTTTTCAGGCCTTCGCTACCCGCCTTCGCTACCCGCCGTAGCCGACCGAAGCCGAAGTGTTCAACCAACTGATTTCACCCATCATCAGAACATATTTTGCATATTACATGTAATTCCTTGTTTTCATAAGGGTAAGGACATTCACAATTCCAATGATCCACTCCAATATTTTTGCATGCTTGGTTTTTTGGGATGCAAAATGTGGTTGTTCTAAAAGTTGTGTCTTGAAGGATTTATCGATAGTCTTGGAGTAGTTGTTTTCCATCTGATTGATTTAGAATCGATAATAGTTATTGATGATGGGTGAAATCAGTTGGTTGAACACTTCGGCTTCGGTCGGCTACGGCGGTAGCGAAGGCCTGAAAAGAAGAAACACTGAAGGAAGTGACCGGGGTGGACCGGTCAAATACTCTCCGATGATAAAGTTAGTCTTCTCAACAAGGAAATGAAGTTCCAACTTTATTGGGAGTAAAATCTCAGAATTTTCATACCTTTGCCTGTTTCAGACCGGTCCTTTATATAGGGAATCTTGGGACGGTTACTTGATTTAGTAACCTCCCCAAGATTTATGGAATAACTGGTGTTACGGAGATAACTTCCCCAACGGCTATAGAAGTGATAACCGCTGATGGAAGTTATATACTTAGGAGAAATTGCTGGCGATGAATACAAGTTGGTTACCTGATTCAGAATTCGTTAAGTGTTGTATGGTCGTCCATGTGCAATGTCTATGGACGACCCTGTGGACGACCCTTTGGACGACCCTTTGTCATGTTGTTTGGTCGTCCATCTGCTTCGCATATGGACGACTCTTTCGCCTTGACTATGAGGTTTATTCAATTGGTTAACTTCTCAAGGACGAGGGATCTGGACGAATAAGAGATCGTCTTGGATGTCTGGCTGACCATTCGAGATGGACGACCCATCTGGACGAGATATAGATGTAATTTTTTGTTATCCCATCAGTTGCCCCCTTGTCCAGGGTGTCGTCCAGGGACATTATGGGGATTTTATCCCCTTTATACAGCCACGTGTCATGGTCTAACACGTTGACCAGTTAAATCGATTTGCATTTTCCAATGTGATTGCCACGTGTCATGTTCTCAGTGGATGATGTCGCTTCGATGACCCTACTCCTGGGCCCTATAAATAAGCACATTCTCTTTCTTGCCCTTCACCTCATCATAAACTTCCTTCTGCTCTCTCGTCCAAGACCCTCGTCTAGCATTCGTCCTAGTTCTCAGGTACTTCTTCTCTTCTTTAGGTTTTTGTTTTTGTCTTTCCTTTAGTTATGTCTTCGTCTAGTAGTATAGAGAGAGAGATAGACGAGTATCAGGACGTTTCATCTGGGAGTTATGAGAGTGATGAGGGTAGTACTAGTTCTAGTAGTTCCTCGGACGAGGAGTACTCGTCCGGAGTGCCTGGCATTCCCTTGGAAGAATTTCAAGAAATGCAACGTAGGGTGGCCTCCGGAACTGGGGCTAGCTCGTCTAGAGCACCACCCAGCCCTTCTCTGGACGAGGAGGAGGAAGAAGAAAACATCATATATAGCTGTGCGCCTGAGGTTGCATCCACCTTAGACGCTCCTAAGTTAAAAACTTTAGTAGATAGATACCAAATTCCTGTTGAGCTTGAACCTCGTCTACCCAGGGAAGGAGAGTGGTGTTGTTCGCCTTCCTCTGGTTTAGGAGTATATTCATCTTATCTCTTAGCTGGTCTTAGGTTTCCCTTAAATTCATTTTGTAGAGGTCTTCTTTATAGGTTAGGTATTGGTCCTAACCAACTTAATCCCAATGGTTGGAGGACGATAGTTGCCATGCAAGTGTTATGGCGTGAGGCATTAGAAGGGAACTGTCCTTTAACGGTGGACGAGTTCCTTTACTGTTATAAGCCCTCAGAGATTAAAAAATCTGCTGGTTTTTACCAGTTCTTGTCCAGAGGCTCCCATTACAGTTTAATAACGGGCCGTAGCTCGTCTGATAGGCTCTGGAAACAAGAATTTTTTGTTATTTCTGGAAACTGGGCTGGGGACCCAACGGAAGTTAGTAATGCCCCCTTCCCTCCTTTTACCAGCCCCATAGGTCGTCTTCGTCCTGAGGGTATGTTTTCTTTCTATGTCGTTTTTTTTATTCCTTGCATTTTTTCTATCTTTCAGTCGTCTAACCACTTTTCTTTTATTGGTGCAGCTGTTACTCGTCCACGCTTGGACAGGTTTTACTTGGATCAAATAGACAAAGTTCGTGCCTTCCCTAGAAGGTCTTTCCACGAGCTAGTGACCTTCAGCAGCTTAGCTACTTGGGGACTTGGTCCAGAACCCACTGCTGAGAACCTAAGTCACGAGGAAACCACTAGACGAAGTAAGTGTCGTCCATCCTTCTACTTTTTTCTGTTCGTTCTTTTTTCTTTCCTCTTTTTTTTTTTAACTGATTTTCCTCGTCTATAGGAATAATTACAATGAGGGAGAATAAAGACAAAACAGTGCTTAGTGGGGACGAGGGAGCTTCTGTGCCTCCTGTCGTCCAGAAATGAGCCGTCCAGGCTGGGAAGAGGAAGTCAAAGAAGATTTCAAGTGGTGTGGACCTGGGCGACCTTCCTAGTCGTCGAGGTCCTAAGAAACCAAAAACCACTCAGACTTCCCTTCCCAAGGTCCCTAAGTTCACTCCGACGGTAAACCTGAACGACCCTCCTGTCATTGTGGAGCCCGTCCAAGTAATTCATCCAGCTACAACTGATCCCACTCCTTCTCTAGCCAAGGCTCCTCGCAAGCCTCATTCGTCTGAATCGTCTGATCGTCCTTCGAACTTGGTGCTGGACGAAGGATATGCATGGAGGACGTTCAAAAGTATCGTCACTGACAATGAAGTTAACGAATGTTATAACATGTCAGTGAAGGAGTTTGAACGTTCTGGTATCCATGATCTCTTCAAGGTATAAGTTCCATTCGTCTTTGAGTGTTTTTACTGAATCTTTAAAAAAGTAGAATTTTTTTTAACTTTCTTTCGTCCATGCTCAGGCTATGTCAAAGTTTTATACAGCGACGTGCCAGGCCAAGGAACTTGCTGAGGAGGCCAAGACAGCGAAGGAGAAGACTGAAGAGATGAACAGGGAAGTCTTGTTAAAAAAGGGGGAAGTGATCAGGCTGAAGGACGACTCCAACCGTTTGCTAGCAAGTGAGACGAAGCTGAAGAATGAGGTGGAAGAGCTCAAGGCAGATGCTGTTGAAAAAGATACTCGCATTGCCTATCTGGAAGGACAAGCTTCAGCATTTGCCTCGTCCTTAGAGAAAGCTCGTGAAGAAGCCATAGCAGCTTTCAAGAAGTCTGACGAATATAAGAATCGTCTAGACAGCCACTATGCTGCTGGCTATGAAGACTTCCGTGCTGACGCTAAGGAAGCCTTCCCTGAGCTGAATTTTGATTCCTTCAAGCTTCCTCTTGCAACAGAGAGTTCTGTGCTAGCGACGAGTTCTGAGGACGTCAATGTAGTGGACGATGCCAGCAATGAGGTCACGCAGGACGATCCCAAGAATGCTCCCAGTGGTCAATCAAAATGATAACCTCTCTCTTCTATGAAGCTTTGTATTTTACTTAGTAGTGCCCAATGTTTTGGGTTTTCACCTTCTTTTTTTTTTTAAAAACTTATTCAAGTACAATTTTCTCATCCAAGTTTATGGACGAGTCATACGAACAAGCAATATACTAAGGGTTTTTGGACGGTGGTCGTCTACCCTTTAAATTTTATAAATATATGAATGCTTTTTCTTTTCACTATTCATTGTGTTTGAATATTCTTTGTGAACAAGCTTCCTTCATATCGTCCATACCATTTTTATGGTTATGGTATTTCTCCTTAATATTAAGGCTTTTGCCCCGTCTTGAACATTTGGACGAGACCCTTCGTGTATAACATCATGAGATGTTTATTCTTTGTAAAGTTCGTCCACTAATGTTGTCCTTTCACAAGATTTAATTGTTTGAACAAATTTTGGACGACTGTTTACTCGTCCTTAATAAAAATTTCCCAACAAATGCTCGTCCATGGGTTGGACTGTTAAGTTGGTTGAATTTGTCAATGGGGCTGTGTTTTTACACAAACATTGTTCGTCCAATGCGTGGACGATTATAATTCAAGATTGTCTCGTCTTGAGCTTAGACGGACATACCTTGTTCATTTTCCTTGCTTTATCCTTATTTAAAGGAAAGCTTTTGGACGACACTTCCTTGCGTCCAAGGATTTTATTCGTCCTTGGCTTTTATTTTTCTTGCTTTATCCTTATTTAAAGGAAAGCTTTTGGACGATACTTCCTTGCGTCCAAGGATTTTATTCGTCCTTGGCTTTTATTTTTCTTGCTTTATCCTTATTTAAAGGAAAGCTTTTGGACGATACTTCCTCGCGTCCAAGGATTTTAATCGTCCTTGGCTTTTTCGCCTTCCGTGGATCATTTTGAATCATAGAAAATGAAGGATTCCCATACCATCATACATATTTAAAACACACCATATGTATATTTAGAAACCCATACTATGTAATCATTTGTCCACATTCATGGCACATGCTTAAGAGCTTGTGCTTTTAAGGAATTACAAATATATAAAACATAACTTTGTCCATGAGTAGCATAAAATACACACTTAAAACACAACAGTAATAAGCAAATACTGGAAGATAATATTGAGCATTACTTCAAACGTCCAAGGTTCTCGTCCATGTCAGGGCTCGTCCATGAACACCCTTCACTGATAGTATCTCCTTAGGTGTTCAACATTCCATGGGTGCTCCAACTTTCGTCCGTCCAGGGCTTCCAAGTAGTAGGATCCTTGTCTTTTGGAGTTGATAACTCTGTAAGGTCCTTCCCAGTTTGGTCCCAGCTTCCCATGGGCCGGGTTTTTGGTTGCCAAAGAGACCCTTTTAAGAACGAGATCTCCAATGCTGAAGCGCCTGGGTTTCACCATGGCATCGTGTTGTCTTGCCATGAGATTTTTGTACCTTGCAGTTCTTTGCTCCGCGTCCATCCTTACCTCGTCTATAAGATCAAGGTTAAGACGAAGCTGCTCGTTGTTTTCCTCGTCTTGGTACTTCATCACCCTATGGCTGGCCATATGTACTTCTGCTGGTATGACTGCTTCACTCCCATAAGCCAGTTTGAAAGGAGTCTCTCCCGTGGGAGTCCTTGCTGTTGTTCTATAAGCCCACAAAACGCCTGGTAATTCATCTGGCCATACTCCCTTTGTCCCTTCAAGCCGAGTCTTGATGATTTTCAACAAGGATCGGTTTGCTACTTCTGCTTGTCCGTTAGCTTGTGGGTGGGAGGGTGAGGAATAGTGATTCTTGATTCCAAGCTGTTCACAAAATTCTCTGAAGGGGGTGTTGTCAAACTGTCGTCCATTGTCTGATACTAGTACTCTTGGTACCCCAAATCTGCATATAATGTCCTTCCAGACGAAGTTTTTGACATTTTGTTGTGTAATTTTCACTAAGGGTTCAGCTTCCACCCATTTAGTGAAATAGTCTATGCCAACTACCAAGTACTTCATTTGTCTGGTTCCAGTTGGAAAGGGGCCTAAAATGTCCAAACCCCACTGTGCAAAAGGCCAAGGGGCCATCATTGGGGTGAGGTATTCTGAAGGCTGTCTAGGAATGTTACTGAAACGTTGACATTGGTCACATACCTTAACATATGCCTTAGCATCAGCTTGGACGGTCGGCCAGTAGTACCCTGCACGAATGACCTTGTGGACGAGTGATCTAGCTCCTGAGTGGTTTCCACACGCTCCTTCATGGACTTCTCTCAGCATGTAATTCGCCTCGTCTGGAGTTAAACATCTCAGGTACGGCTGTGAAAAACCTCTTTTGTACAACACTTCGTCCATAAGGATGTATCTGGCTGACTTGACTCTTAGCTTCCTAGCTTCGTCCTTCCCTTCTGGAAGCCTTCCGTGCTTCAGGTATGAGACTATCGGGGTCATCCAATTTTCCTCTCCTTCTATCTGCAACATTTCTGGAAGGTCTATGCTGGGCATGTATCGTATTTCATCTAACTCATTCATGGCTTCATTAGCGGAGGCTTCCTTCGCTAGAGTGTCTGCTTCCGTGTTCTCTTCCCTTGGGATTTGAACAAAATTAGCTTCCTTGAATTTCTTCACAAGGCGTAACACCTTCCTCAAATATTTCTTCATTCTATCTTCCTTTGCTTCACATGTTCCATTTACTTGGCCTATGACCAACTGTGAGTCTCCCAGGACGAGTACTGAGCTTGCTTCTACAGATCTGGCCAATTTTAATCCTTTAAGAAGGGCTTCATATTCCACTTCATTGTTAGTTGTCTGATACTGCAGGCGAGCTTTGTACTTCAATTTATCTCCTTCTGGTGACTGCAAAACAACTCCTATACCTCCTGTATGCATTGTAGATGATCCATCTACATGGACGACCCATTTTTTACTGCCTTCTTTCTCATCCAAATCCTCATAACTTGGAGTAAATTCTGCAATGAAATCTGCCAGGGCTTGTGCTTTTATTGCATTCCTTGGTTGATACCGGATATCAAATTCACTGAGCTCAACTGCCCATTGGATCAATCGTCCTGCAGCTTCAAGTTTGTTCATTGCCTTCTTGAGTGGATGATCAGTCATGACTATGACGACGTGACCTTGGAAGTAGTGTCTTAACTTCCTGGAAGCTGTTATTAGCGCAAAGGCTAACTTCTCTATCAATGGGTACCTTCCTTCCGCTCCTCTCAATGCCCGGCTGGTATAATACACAGGCTTCTGCACCTTTTCTTCCTCCCGGATCAACGCTGAGCTCACGGCATGTGGGGACACTGCTAAGTACAGATATAACTCTTCTCCTAGCACGGACGGACTTAGCAATGGAGCTGTAGTGAGATAGTGTTTTAGGTCCTGGAAGGCCCTTTGGCACTCGTCCGTCCACTCAAACGCCTTCCTGAGAATCTTAAAAAAGGGCAAACACTTATCAGTGGCTTTTGAGACAAACCTGTTCAAAGCTGTAACTCGTCCAGTTAAGGATTGGACTTCCTTGATGTTCTTCGGTGGTTCCATGTTCAGTATGGCTTGGATCTTGTCTGGATTTGCCTTGATTCCTCTCTCTGAAACCATGAATCCTAGGAACTTTCCTGACGATACTCCGAATGCACATTTACTTGGGTTCAGCTTCATCTTGTACCGCCTAAGTGTTTCAAAAGTTTCTTGAAGATCATCTAAGTGGCTTCCCTCATCTAAGCTCTTCACAAGCATGTCATCCACATATACCTCTACATTGCGTCCTATCTGTGGACGAAACATATGATTCACTAACCTTTGGTAAGTTGCCCCTGCATTCTTCAGACCGAAGGGCATCACCTTGTAACAAAACAAACCTTGACTTGTAATAAAAGATGTCTTTTCCTGATCTGCCTCGTCCATCTTTATCTGATTGTATCCAGAGAAGGCGTCCATGAAGCTCAACAGTTGATGGCCAGCCGTAGAATCAACCAGTTGGTCAATTCGAGGCAAAGGATAACTATCCTTAGGGCAAGCTTTGTTCAAGTCAGTGAAGTCAACGCACATCCTCCACTTGCCATTTGCCTTCTTTACCATTACTACATTTGCCAACCAATCCGGGTAATAGACTTCCCGGATAAACTGTGCTGTGGTTAGTTTCTGAACCTCTTCCTTGATAGCCTTCTCTCGCTCAGGGGCGAACACCCTCTTCTTTTGACGAATAGGCTTAGAAGAGGGGGACACATTCAGTCGATGAGTGATTACGCTTGGATTAATGCCAGGCATGTCGTCATGACTCCATGCAAAAACATCGGCATTCTTTTTTAGAAACTGAACGAGGTCTTCTTTCGCCTTTTCCTTCATACTTGTTCCAATTCTAGTGAATTTCTCAGGATCATCTTCTTGCAACAAAACATTCTCTAATACTTCGGTAGGTTCCGCAACAACTCTTTTCTCTTCTATATTCATAGTCTGCATCTGCTCGTCCATAGCCAACATGGCTAGATAACACTCTCTGGCTGCCAATTGATCTCCTTGTGCTTGCCCAATCCCACACTCCGTAGGGAATTTAACTGATAAATGGTAGGTAGATGTTACCACCTTCCAACTGTTCAAAGTTGGTCTTCCAATGATGGCATTGTATGAGGATGAACAATCCACCACAAGGAAATTTATTTCCCTAGTTATCTGCTGCGGGTATGACCCTACCACTACAGGCAAGGTTATGGTACCTACGGGCTGCACCTTCATTCCTCCGAATCCAATCAGTGGCGAACAAGCTGGACGAAGCTGATCTCGTCCAAGCCTCATCTGCTGGAAGGCAGGATAATACAATATATCTGCTGAGCTTCCATTGTCCACCAACACCCTCCTGGTTCTGTAATCTGCTATGAGTAGGGTAATGACGATTGCATCGTCGTGTGGATGATGGATCCTCTCAGCTTCCTCGTCCGTGAAAGAAATGGTTGGCTCGTCCGTCCCCCTCGTCCTTGGGGATCGTCCAGAGAGTTGGACATTTTGCACTGCTTTGAGATACGTCTTCTTTGCCTTGGAAGATTGTCCTGTCGATGTCCCACCAATGATAACCCTTATTTCTCCGAGTGGGGGTCGTGACGACTCTTCCATCTTTGCTTTCAACTTTTCATCTTTATGATCCCTTCCAACGAAATGCCTCAACTTTCCTTGTCTGATGAGGTTCTCAATCTGCTGCTTCAAGTCGTAACACTCGTCCGTGTCATGGCCATGATCCCTATGGAAGCGACAATATTTATTCTTATTGCGCTTGTTAGGATCTCCCTTCATCTTTTCTGGCCACTTCAAGGAAGGATCATCCTTGATCTGCATGAGCACTTGATCGAGTGGGGCATTCAAGGGTGTATAATTCTGACTCCTTGCTGATGGGCCTGCCTTCCTGTTATCCCTGTCTCGATCCTTTTTATCTTCCGTTCGTCCCTTCTTTGGACGAGGTCCTTGATCAGAGTGACGTGGGGGATGGACTTCCATTCTTTCAGCTCTCTTCCTCTTCTTAGCTATGATGGCATCTTCCGCGTTCATAAAGTTTTGAGCTGAATGGACGAGTTCAGCCATGGACTGGGGCTCTTTCTCATACAACTTGTGAATGAACAAGTCCGAGTTAACTCCATTGTGGAAGGCTGCCAATAGTAGTTTGTCGTCCACCTCGTCCACTGTCAGGGCTTCCTTGTTGAAGCGTGTGATGAAGGAACGCAGGCTTTCATTCTCCCCTTGCTCTATGGTTAGCAAACTGGACGAAGAACGTTTGTGTCTCTGTCCTCCAATGAAATTATTGACAAATAATTTGCTTAACTCCTCGAAAGAACTTACGGAATTCGGAGGTATTTTGCTGAACCACACTCGCGCTGGTCCCTTGAGGGTGGTAGGGAAGGCTCTGCACATAATCTCGTCTGGAACTCCTTGGAGATGCATTGTTGTCTTGAAAGTAGCAATATGATCGAAAGGATCACGTGCTCCGTCATATGAATCCAGGGAAGGCATTTTGAACTTCGGAGGCAAGGGATGCCCATTGATGGAAGCCGTGAAAGGGGAATCCGTTCGGTGAACCAAATCCTCGACGGGATTTGCCCTTCTCATGTTTTCCTTCATCTCGTCCATGACCTTCCTCATCTGGTCCATTTCCTTCTCCAAATGTGGCACCCTTCGCGAAGTGGTGCCTCTTGACTGAGCCTCGGGCTCAGCATTTCCTCCTCTGTCTTCCTGACTTTGGGATTGTCTCTCAGCATGTCCTTCACGGCGTTGCCTCTCCATCTCCCTAGTCAATTCTTGATTCTGGCGAGTTAACTCCGCCATTGCGGCCGCCATGGATTGCATGTGTTGGATGGAAGGCGACGGCATGACAGGCGCTGACTGGCGATCGCGAAGGGGGTTGCTTGAAGCGTCTCTGCTTCCCTGATGGCCTGGGCTTGTAGCCCTCGACCTAGTCCGAACCATTCAACCTTTTTTGTTGCAGAAAGTCAAGTCGTAAAACAACTTACGCTCCCCACAGACGGCGCCAACTGATGATGGGTGAAATCAGTTGGTTGAACACTTCGGCTTCGGTCGGCTACGGCGGTAGCGAAGGCGGTAGCGAAGGCCTGAAAAGAAGAAACACTGAAGGAAGTGACCGGGGTGGACCGGTCAAATACTCTCCGATGATAAAGTTAGTCTTCTCAACAAGGAAATGAAGTTCCAACTTTATTGGGAGTAAAATCTCAGAATTTTCATACCTTTGCCTGTTTCAGACCGGTCCTTTATATAGGGAATCTTGGGACGGTTACTTGATTTACTAACCTCCCCAAGATTTATGGAATAACTGGTGTTACGGAGATAACTTCCCCAACGGCTATAGAAGTGATAACCGCTGATGGAAGTTATATACTTAGGAGAAATTGCTGGCGATGAATACAAGTTGGTTACCTGATTCAGAATTCGTTAAGTGTTGTATGGTCGTCCATGTGCAATGTCTATGGACGACCCTGTGGACGACCCTTTGGACGACCCTTTGTCATGTTGTTTGGTCGTCCATCTGCTTCGCATATGGACGACTCTTTCGCCTTGACTATGAGGTTTATTCAATTGGTTAACTTCTCAAGGACGAGGGATCTGGACGAATAAGAGATCGTCTTGGATGTCTGGCTGACCATTCGAGATGGACGACCCATCTGGACGAGATATAGATGTAATTTTTTGTTATCCCATCAGTTATTGTATTCCCTCATCATTTGATTCACATAACAGTGCAATTGCTAGTACATATTTTGCATTTCGTCCCCTTCCATGTTGGCTTGAAGAAGGATTTCTTTTCCCCTTGTAATTTGATCTTGTACAAAATATTTGTGATCATGTTGTATGCTCATTTTGTGATTGTGTAGTTGTATGATTTTTTTAGTTTGTAATTTTTAAGATGTTTAGGATTTTAATTTATAGTGTTGTGTGTGCTTTATGGACTACTGATTGCTCTAGTTATAACCAATAATTTTTCATTGTCTATTAAGCGAATAAAAACTTTTCATATACCCTCCACTATAAAGCCCAAGCCTTATAACATTTAATATGTATTTCAATTATAGCTAACGTTTAATGTTCTCATGAATAAAGCCCAAGACAAATAGTCTTTCACACTACAATACCTGTTCAATTGCCACTTTACTTGAAAGATCAAAAGACAATATATATGAACTATCAAAAATCTCTTATAATAAAATTATTAATAATATTGAAATATGCAAAGAATGGAAGAGAGAATAACAAATTTATACTAAAATGGTGAAAATAAGAAGAGACAAAATAAGGAAATATGAAGAGAAAAATGAAAAGTGATATTAAAGTAAGGAGTAGTGGGGAGATGAAAATGTAAGACAGGGAGAAATGTTGAATAAAATGTAAATATTAAAAAATTATAGAAAAATTGGAAAAAAAAAAAAAAAAAAAAAAAAAAAAAACATGGACGCAAAGTAATTTTAACTTGTTACCCTAAGATTTTCCTTTAGCTTTTTTTTGTCCAAGCAAAAAATAGTCCAAATCTAAACTTTTGGGATAATCTTCTCAAAAAAAAAAAAAAAAAACTTTTGGGATAACAAAGAAAAAGCTGTTAAAAATTAAACCTCATTTGAAAAGCCCAAAACCCAAATCTGTTTTGGGCCAGCTCCACCCAATCCAACCCAAACTTGTGTATTATGGAATTTTTAATTTGGGAAGCTTCTGCAAAGAAAAACGCGACTCAACCCCTAGCACCAGATTTCTTTGGTGTTCGTTGACATAAATATTTAAAACATTCATTAACGCTAATTTTTTTTTTCCCTGGCAATTAGTACATTGACCCTTTAGGCAACCCAGAAGATATTAGAGGTTACTAAAACATTTAGCGTTACATTGGAATACTTTAAAATTTTTCTATTTACTTTATAATGTTAAATGTAATTACTTTAGGACAAAATCATTGACTTCTGCAACAGGCATAATGGCTTGGCCTTCCGAGAAAACAGAATTCCAATGGCAATTGAATAGTCCAATAAGTTTTTATTGACAGTAAGAGATAGAATTTTATTGAAACAATAGTATTGTGTTACATCACATCATTTGGACGTTGGCTAAGCATGTATAGCCAATCCAATCAAAATACCCAGCATGGGCATGGGTGGAAGCTTAGTTTACAAATATACTTTTTGCAACCCCACTTTGTATTCCTCTATTGACATAGGCTCTGGTATTCCTGCAATAGTGACAACACTCCTTCCAAAATGTCCGAAGGTTGAGATTGTTTTTTGGCAAACAGGTACCTGTTGCGTGCATTCCAGATAGACCAAGATACTGTAGCCCATACCTCCAATTCTTTTGTCGTAAGGACCACCATCAGTTCTCTCACCAGGATATAAAAGTCCTCCACTTCAAAGCTACGTTTCTGCATCTTACCCTTTACCAGCGCCCATACATTTCTAGCCAATGGACAGCCCCATAGAGCGTGGGCCACGATTTCGTCATGTTGCTGGCATATTCCACAGGCCGGGTTCAGTGGTACTTTCCTTCGACATAAGTTTGTGCGAGTAGGGAGTATATCTGAGAATAGTCCACTAAGTTAAAAGCTGACTTGTTTCTCTCTCTCTCTCTCTCTCTCTCTCTCTCTCTCTCTCTCTCTATATATATATATATATAAAAAGTTTAAAAGTTCACTACTTTAGGGAAAAGCCACCATAAATTTTAACAAATGCTTCATACCAAGTTTATATATATATATAGGGTTATAATTAATTGAGTTTAATGTATTATGAATATTTTTAAAAAAATAATTGACTAAACTAAATCAACAATCAAAAAGAACAAAACAACTTAAAATACAGAATTATCTCGCATCAATCAAAAATAGAATTCTAAATAATACAAAAATTTATCAACCGAAAGCAAAGATACAAGAAAATTACAAAATCAACCAAAGAGAGAGAGAGAGAGAGAGAGAGAGAGAGAGAGAGAGAGAATTAACCTTTTTTGTGAGAGAAAACTATGCAAAGAATGAAAGAGAGAATAACATATTTATAGCAAAAGAGGGTGAATAAAAGGAGACGAAATAATGGAAGATGAAAGGAAAAATGATGAGTGATATTAAAGTAGGAGGTAGTGGAGAGATGAAAAGGTAAAAGAGAGGAAGAAAAGTTAGACAAAGTGTAAATATTAAAAAAAAAATTATAAAAAAATTAGAAAGAAATAGAATAATAACGTGGATGCTGATGTGGCTCAACTGGAGCGTAGTAACAATAAATGCTACGCTTCAGCTTTTAGATATATATATATATATATATAGATTTGTATACTATAGGCTAGTTTCTTTCTTTCCTCACTTTTTATTTATTTATTTTTCGGTTGTAGGCGGAATTCAATCTTTGGTTCTTTATTCGACGACAACTAACTTTATCAATTGAACTAAAATAAATCCTATGGACTAGTTTCTAAATTGAGGCAACAATTTTAAAAATAAGGAATCACTCAGTTCAATTATAAGTTTTTGTTATGTCTAACCTCTTTGTACAAGTAATATATGAATTATTTTTTTTTTTTTTGAGAAAAAGTAATATACGAATTGAAACAACATGTTCAATACTTCAGAGAAAAAATAATAGTAAAAATGTATGTTTTAGAAAGAAAAAAAAAAAAGAAAAGAAAAGAAAATCGGAGCTGTATGAAAAACCATAAATTACAATGATCTAGACAGTCACTTTTTTTTTTTTTTTTAAATACTCAAATAATCTCTAAGACTTCAACTTTATCATAACAGTGTAGATATCACCATGGTGGCCTCAACAACTATTTCTACTGTTCTCACCATACAATTTGGTTCATTTGAGGCTATTGAAGTGAAAGTACCTTTCTCCCCAATGCCAGTTCTTGAGAATTATATCTTTTCATCTCTTACATGTTATCAAGTAAGTGATGAAGAAGACTCTTCAGATAGTGAGGAGGAAACAGAGCGAACTATTGTGTATAGAGCATATTGGTCTTCAATCATTTTCACTGATGATGATTGTTTGTTGGGATCTAAGATTCATAATCGTCCCTTATTTGTGACTGGCTACATTCGAGAACAAGAAGTCAATCGTATTCTTATTGATGGTGGATCTGCGGTCAATATTCTCCTACTCAAAATATTGAAAGAACTTGAAATCTCCTTGGATGAACTACTTCCCAGTAAATTGATGATTCAAGGCTTTAATCAAGGTGGACAAAGAGCTATTGGAAAGATTAGACTTCATATGCTCATTGGTGAAATGGAATCAAGTGCGCTCTTTCATGTCATTGATGCCAAGACCACTTACAAAGTGCTTATTGGAAGACCATGGTTGCATGAGTATGGCGTTGTGCCATCTACATATCACCAATGCTTTAAATATTTCCAAGATGGATAAGTTAAGAAGATAGTAGCTGATCATAAGCCCTTTACTGTAGCTGAATCACATTTTGCTGATGCAAAATTTTACTTGGAAGATGATACGCTAGAAGAAGCACAAGTCATTGTTTCATCATCTAGCAAAGACGTAAACCTCCACTCCAAAACTTCAAGGATTGACTTTCCAATTGAGGAGAAGGAAGCCAAGCCAATTGAGGAGAAGGAAACCAAGCAAACAAAGACTTCCACAAAAGAGAAGAAGCATCAAGTTTCTAAAGCAACTAAGGCAACTCCTATGCTACACTATGTTCCAGTCGCCAAAATAAAAGAAGGTCAATCCCTATTTTCAGGAGATGAGGAGTCAATATCGAAGGATTTGCAAGGATTAAACTTGTCAGTTACTAAAATCACAAAACCAAGACCCTCAAGTCAACCATTGAAAGGATTTACAAGACCATCCCAAGGACCAATTGTTGAACATAGGACTTTGCCCACCAAAAGAACCGAAAAGGGTTTTAAGCCTAATGCGTATAGACTCATGGCTAAAGCTGGTTATAACCATGAAAAGCCAAGTGGTTTGGGTAAGCTCATCCCTGAAGCCTCTAAAAAAGAAGGACAAAAGACATTGAAAGCCAAGGGTGTCGGGGCAACAAGTTCTAAGGCTGGAGTTGGATACACTCCACCAACTCCCATTCATATCCCCATTTGGAAAGCTAGTGTTTCGATGATTTCAATAGATGATAAAGAAGAAGAAGAACAACCTTCAAAGCCATCAAAGAAATTATCTGTTTTTTATTGCATTGGCCAACCCACTCCCTATATCTCAGTCTTCGACAGGTTGAGGACACAAGAAGATGATAACTCTGTTGTTGGCACTCAAGGCTCTATTTTCACAATACTCAATCACTCAACTCCTTCTCAAGTTGGCACTTGAGATTCAGTTCTCACAAGGCTTAGTCATTCAATCCCTTCTCGACTCTCAAAAGATTTAAAGGCAAGACGAAAGCAAAATGAGAGGACTAATTTCCTTTCTAGAGGTGCTAATGACACACTTATTGTTGATCAAGATTTAAATGAGATTCGAAGCTCCATTCCATCTTGTATGAAACGTAGAACCATTTGGGAAGTGAATACTGGAGAAGCCTTGACTATAAAAAGGCGTACAATGGTGACCACAAACCAAGAAGTCGAAGATGATGTTAAGGATGCGCCACCCATATTTGAAGAAGGCATACAAGCTACAGTTGATGAATTGAAGGAAATCAACATTGATACAACTAAAGACGTTTTGAGAATTGGTCTTATAAATGGCAAGTTCTTGAAGCATTACTATGCTTCAAGTTTGAGACACTCCTTGGTAAGAGCCTAAACTGCCTACCTCAACACTCAAAGGGTATATGATGTTTTTCCATTACTCTTGAAAGTGTTATAAAAATAAAAATAAAACAAAAATAAAATAAATAAAAAAAGCCCGCTAGGTTGAAAACCTTTCTATAAGGCCTAGGCAAAAGTTAGGGCATAAAAAAATGTTAAAAAAAAAAAAAAAAAAAAAAAAAAGCTTGCTAGGTTGAAAACCTTTTTATAAGGCGGCTTAGGAAAAAGTTAGGGCATAAAAAAAAAATTAAAAAAAAAAAAAAATCCCCTTTTGAACTACATGTTGACTTGATCCCCTTTCAGGTACGTAGGCAACTTGGTATCATTTACTGAGTTCAGTCACATCCTCAAAAAAAAAAAAAAAAAAAAAAAAAAAAAAAAAAAAAAAACTCCTCCTGAACTATGTGTTGACTTGATAAAAAACTTTCTTGAACCACGTGATGACTCGATCTCTCTCAAGTGCAACGCAAGCAAAACTTGGTATGTCACACTAAGTGCAATCATAGTTTTGGGCGAACATCACTATAAGATAGTCGCTACAAGAAGACAACACTGTCGTATGAAGGCTAACATCATTGTAAGACATTGCAACCAAAAGGAATGCAGAGTCACCATGAAAGCAAACATCATTGTGAGAATGTCTCTTGGCATCTCTAAAATGTGCTTTCTCTCTCGTCTTTAAAGTCTAAGTAGTTCTACCTTTTATGTATAAAGTCTTGGTGGTACGTATCTCCTAACATCTTCAAAGATTTGGTGGTATCTCTTTGCATTTTTGAAGCCTAGATTGCAACCCTTCAAAGTCATGTCACCTTGCATTGTCAAAGTTGGCATTGCATCGCCTCTCTTTTGAATTTCATTGCCTTCCTTCTAAGTTGTGTTGCCTTACATCCCTAAAGTTTGCATAGTGCTGCTTCTCATCTTCAAAGACTTGATGGCATCTCCTTGCATCTTCAAAAACTCAGTGGCACCTCTTTGCATCTCTAAAGTTTGGACTGAATTGCCTCTCTGTTGAGTTGGATCACCTAAAATCCTCGAAGTTATGGTATCATCTTCTCACATATTTAAACTTTGAATGGTGTCACCCCGTATCTCTAAAGTCTGGTACTCATCATTTTATACCTTTAAAAAGTATCATAGCAAGAAGCCAATGCACATCCATTGCAAAAATACCAATGCACATCCTTGCATGGACAAACTCCATCTTTAAGATCCTTTTCGTTGTCAAGATTGTCTTCGTCTTCAAGGAAGTCTTCGTATCCAAGATAGACTTTGTTGTCAAGATTGTCTTCATCTTCAAGTAAATCTTCGTATCATAGATAGACTTCGTTGTCAAGATTGTCTTCATCTTCAAAGAAGTCTTTGTATCCAAGATAGAATTCGTTGTCAAGATTGTCTTCGTCTTCAAGTAAGTCTTCGTATCACAGATAGACTTCGTTGTCAAGATTGTCTTCATCTTCAAAGAAGTCTTTGTATCCAAGATAGACTTCGTTGTCAAGATTGTCTTCATCTTCAAGGAAGTCTTCGTATCACAGATAGACTTCGTTGTCAAGTTTGTCTTCATCTTCAAGGAAGTCTTCGTATCCAAGATAGACTTCGTTGTCAAGATTATCTTCGTCTTCAAGGAAGTCTTCTAATCACAGATAGACTTCGTTGTCAAAATTGTCAAGATTGTCTTCGTCTTTAAGGAAGTATTCGTATCACAGATAGACTTCGTTATCAAGATTATCTTCGTCTTCAAGATTGTCGTCGAGGTTGTTGTCTTGGTAGCTACTTGGCTTGAGGAACAAAATAAACTCTTGCAAGTTCCTCGTAGTGCCACTAAGTCATCATATTACCTATTCTAAATGGAGATGGAACAATACAATAACAAAAATAGACATGCAGGAAGAGAAATTCACAAGTAAGAAAAGTTTTGTACAAGAATGTACCTCCAAAGATTAATTTGTGCATAATCGAACTCTTGCAAAAACTTGAAGCCGAATTCTTCAATGATGGACCAGCTTATGCATGCAAAAGAAATTGTCAAAGGAAGAGTTATTTATGTGCCAAAATAAATAAATAAATAAATAAAGGGACAAGGTCATCCAATCATATAAGCTGACTTATTTGGCATATTGCTGGTAAGCAAGCTATACCAAGAGCAAGGCCAGTTCATGTCTTACTCACAAAAAACATGATCATGATCAATAATGCGATTGCATCTTTGAGGCAACCATGCATGGACGTGAGTCAAGAAAAGGATAAAGATTCGCATAGCATACAAGAAGAACTTTGTTCCTAGAAAACAAAATAAATTTAAAGAAGGTTGTTATACCTGAGGGAGAGAGGCTAGTAATTAATGCTAGTGGTGTTAATTGTTGTGAAGTTGAGATCAAATCTGCACCAGCAAACATGAGTCAATATATTTGAAAGCATACAAAGAAAAGAGACGGTTTACAAAGATGTAAACATGAAGGTAAAATCATGAGAAAAGAAAATTATTCTGTTACCTGATTAAAAAAAAAAAAAAAAAAAAAAAAAAAAAAAAAAAAAAAAAGAGAAAAGAAAAATCTGGTGCCTCCTTCAAAGAATTATTTTTTTGGAGATTTCCGAACTTACGCACTAAAAAAAAGTGAATTGTGTGCAACTGAGGCTACCCTTTTATATTGCTGGTCAGAGAGAGTTTAATTGCAACTAAAACTCGTCTAGTCAAGACTAGATTGACTAGGAAAAGAAGTCAAAATAAAGAAGGATTCTTGGAAGGGATAAGACATTGCGAGTTCCTTTGTTCTAATTGGAATTAAACTCATAAGGACTTTAAGTAGGATAGAGTTTCAATTCTTATAGGACGTTGGCTATTGATATCTTCGCAAGACTACTTCGACTAGGAAACGAAGTCCACCTCGGGTCCCATATGGTCCAATATCCATATTCACGTAGAGCAATTGGGAAACTATGTGCACGTGGAACTATTGGGAAGAAGATCTGAATGACTAGAAGTTTCCCGTGTATATCACATGAAGATTTGGATATGCATAAGTCAAAGCATTATATACATCATAGCAAGTTTCCTATGCTTTGTAAAACATGTCTGGGGGTACTTCAAGAAGAACCAAAACTATGAGCTGGACATTTTAAAAAAAATTATATATATATATATATATATATATAATGGTCTAGATTCACAGTGGGAAAGTTTGGATTCTGAAACTGAGAGAATGGTGTATACAAATTTTAACACCATGCAAGTCGAGACTTCGCCCATTTTTCACACTCAAAATTGTGGACATGGTCAAGTCTCAAGGGGGCATTTGTAGGAGGCAAAAAGTTATCAAGCCAATTACAAAATGCCACGTCAAAGTTTAGTGGCAAGTTCTAAATTAATATGTCATTAAATTAATTAAATTAAATGATGACATATGTCATCCAAATTGACATCGCATTGGCATATCAAAATTTGCCATGTGTCATTTGGTCCACAAGATAAAGATAAATTTCCTATTCAAAATTTATGGGTAATTATCTTTATAAATAAATAAAATAAAGATAAATTTTCTATTCAAAATTGATAGATAAATATCTTTATTAAAATAAATTAAATAGAGATAATTATTTATCTTTATTGATTATTATCTTTATAAAAATACGATATTTATCAAAATAGATAAATAGAGATAATTATCTCTAAAAAAAATTTGGGCCAGTCAAAAATTTACTACATACTTTCAAGAATATCAATTCAAAGTGGAGTTTATCCTCTAAAATCACTATAAATAGAGGACATTCCCTCTCATTTTCGGGACCAAGTTTTCAAGAGGCCCAAGCTCTGGAAAAATTCTATCTCAAGAATCTTTGAAGAACTTGAAGAACATTCAAAGGACTTGAAGAACTTGAAAGACAATAAATCTCTAATAAGCTCAAACCTAGAGATTTGTTGTGAAGACCGTTCAATCCATCTTCCAACCAAAGTCAAGAAGATATCTTGTTCGAGTTTTTTTGAAGTTTTATTGGAATTAAGCTAAAAAGCCTCCATAAACCTCAACAAACCCAAATCTTTGAAGCTCAACGGATCAAGCCTCTAAAGCCCCGAAGAACTTCAACCTAATAGCCTTCACATTCGAAGACTTGAAGAACAATAAATCTCTAATAAGCTCAAAGCTAGAGATTTTTTGTGGAGACTGTTCAATCCATCTTCCAACTAAAGTCAAGAAGATTCCTTGTTTGAGTCAAGTTCAAAGAAGATAAAATCAGAGGGTATTTTTTTGTAAAAGAATTAAAATAGAGATTGTACTTATTATATATCAATACAAATTTACATTTGCGAACTATATTTCTTTTCAATTGTTTGATTTTTTGCAATTGAGAAATTTGTGTTTACAGCCACCACATAGGATTTGATTACTTTTTATTTTTATTTTTAAATTTTATCACATTAACCATACAACTTAGCGGCTACAAATAAATTATTACCAAAACATTGTACAAGACCTCCTCTTTTTCCCCAACCTTTCTCCTCTCTCAGCACCTCTTTATTATGTTTGTTCTTTTTGAATCTGTTATAACCAACAAGCTTAGTATTTATGATGGAAAGTTTTTATTTTTCACTGCATTTTTGTTTTTGATCTCTACTATCAAAGATACTCTCTCTGTCTCTCATTTTGATTTTTCTATACTCATGTTCTTCGATTTTTTTTTTAATGCTTTATGTTTTATCTATTGCTTTCTTTGTACATATATGAAAATTCAAGTTGAACAATCATTTAAAATTTTTATTGCATTTTTCTTTTTAATCTCTCTCTCTCTCTCTCTCACACACACATTTTGATCTATAATCTTGATCTTTGATTTGTTCTAATCCTTCGTGTTTTATAGATTATTTTCTTTGAATATGAAAATTTTGGTTGACAAATCATTTTGGAGGTAAGGATCTCAAAATTTATACATTCTCAAAATTAATTGTAACTTACCAATAATGATAGGATCATCAATTTTCACTGCCATGACTTTACATATTCTTGAACCTAAATGTAACTTATAATTGAAAATACATGTAATAAAAATAGCTTGGGCAGAGACACCATTTGTTTAATTTTAGTTTATACTCGAAAAAAAAAATCCTATTCTACCCCTATATATATTCTCACTTGTATGCTAATGTAGTATTCAAGGTCAAGTTGACGGTTCGAGTTCCACTCCTACTTAAAGGACCATATGTCATTTTCATCAACTTTAAGAAACAGAGATAATAAATATATCAATTTTATTTATTTCAGATTATACTCACCTAGAATGGACCAAATTAGATCAAAGTAGACCAAACAAACTGCAGTGGACTAAAAACCAAATATACTGACTTGAGCCGCATGGACTGACATGGGTGTTTATTATCTCTATCTCTTAAAGTTGATGAAAATGACATATAGTTCTCTAAGTAGGAGTGAAAATAAACTCTTCAACCTGACCATGAATGCTACATTAGCGTATAAATATGAATACAATGGTGGAATATGATTTTTTTTTTTTTCCGGGTGCGTATAAACTAAAAATAAATAAAAATGTTATTTTCTTTCCTTTGATTATAAGATGTGATCCTATTTTATTATAATCATAATATAATGATATTCTATCAGATAGCATGACAAGGATAATTTAGTGTTTACAGTTATACTTTTTGTTTTGAATATTCTTTTCATCATCTTTTATTTTATAAATTTGCTATTTTCTCTCATACTCTTTCCCGATTTGTGACCATGGGCTAATAAATGATTTGCAACTATATCTTCTCTTGGGACCAATATATATATATATATATATATGAGATAGATTTAAGTTACACCTAGTATAATTCTAAAAAGTTACATATTTTTTAAACCGTTAGATTTAAGTAGATCTAACAGTTAAAAAAAGACATTCATTATTACAAATATTTTTATTAGAATCTCATTAATTACCCTCATTTATTACATTTTTTTTTCTGGTTTGACTCCTCTAGAGTCTAGAACTCTACGTTTCTTTTCTGGTATGTTCTTTTTTGGTCTTACATTTTTCTTTGGTGAAGGTTGTTTTTTTATTTTTAAAGACTCTAGCATCTATAGTTGAAGTGCTTAAACTTTTCATAGGCTTTGCAGTTTTGTTTTTTCTGGTACTAACTATTGATTGTCTTCATATACAGTATATATTTTGTTTAATTTATGCTAGTTCCAATATATTTGACCATATTGAATTGAGCAACTTGAGCTATAGTTGAATAATTTTGGTTGCTTATGCTGAATCATTCATTTATTTAAGTAGTCTATTCATTGGTCTATTTGTTGGTTGTTAGTGCTTCGTCTTTTATTGAGGCATATTGACCAGTCATAAACACCAACCAGCATATACTTTTTTTAATTTTTTGGATAAGAAAACAGCATGTACTTTCTCCTTCTTCATAGACAGAGATACACTCCCAAGTCCAAAAACTTTATTTCCTTTATTTTATTATTCTCTCTCCTCACCCATTCGTTTCATACTTTCACTTCCTTTCATTTTTTTATTTTTTTTTTATTTTTTTTTTTTTTATGGTGAACTTCTCATCTTTATGACTTGAACTCTTCTTTTCTTTGTCTTTCCCATTGTTTTTTCCTCCACGCGTATTGCGAGTTTCTGACACCTCCACTTCTACACTTCACACGAAGTTCGTCTTTGTCTTCAAACTCAGTAGTCAGTTCTCTCTGTTCAAATAAGATGTTCAACGTCAACAACTCGTCGCCACCCAGTCAGCATCTCACCGTCGTCGGCCCAACATCAGCCACTGTGTTGCCACCACACCTCTTCCATCAATAGATTCAGTGATTCTCAATTTTTATTTTATTTTTTTGTCTGAAATGGCCGGTACACTCGGGAACTGTCCGATATTTGAAACGAAATTAAACGGGGCTGTTTCTGAACTGAATTGAGTACTGGTACGGTAAATTTCGGCTGTGCCAGCCAGTACCGTAAGAAATCAACTCCCCTGGTTTTGTTGTGTGCATTATAATTTTTTAAAAATTGGTCTAGTCGTAACGTGTCCGTGACCGTGTCCATGTTCATGCTTCCTAAGTATTATCTATAATGCATTTTGGTGGGTTTTGCATAACCCACTGAGAATGATCTTAGTCCTCAGCATTTTATTTTCTCCTTCCTGTCAGTACAGTTTAGTTTGAATAGACATAAGTGTTACTGGCTTTTGTAAGAATTCCATCACATTCTTTGTGAAGAAAAATACCGGTTCTGAGTCACACCCATGATTACAATAAAAGATATTCCGGATCACATTCTTGGTAGATGGTGCCGACTACTTTTCAACCCTGTATACAAATGGTATTACAAGCACTGTTTCTTCTCAAAGGCTGCCTTATGCATTTCAGGTAATATTTTCTGAAGATAAGCTTTGACTAGCTCTTAATCATTAAGTTTATTTTGTCAAACACAGTAACACGAAGAAAAATTTCTTTAATGATTTTCCAGGTTTAGTTTTCAGCCATAGCATAGTCGAACTTGCAGTGTTGAAAGTCTTAGAGGACTACCTCTCATATACTTGGACCAAGAAACATCTTGCAAAATCGACAGCAATTATTAATCTTCAAGATGGTGTATCGGCCGTATCAGCAGTTATTGTTGCTCATATTGCAGATTCTTGTGCAGGTCGTTTCAATATGATTCTCCTCTCCACCTTAACCTATATTACGGTAAGTCTTTGATTAGCGAACATTATGTATTTGGTTAGGTTGTATGTTAATTTGGTCATAGACTTTTCAAACGTATTGGTTTATTCTTTAATCTTTTAGTATTGTGTTAAAATTGTCCTTAAAAAAGTTAACGGCTAAAATATAATATTATTTTATGCTAAATTGTTATGCAAGCTTTTAAAACATTCCATTTACACATATTAGGCTGAAATTTGAAAATTCAATACATAATTTTTTAGTAGATAAAAATTAAATCAGTAATCAAATCTGAAAGAAAACGGAATGGCCAAGGCTCTGCGTCATGCTTCCAACATTAGCTTCTGCTTCGGCACTTAAATGGTCAAATCGGACTTTAATTTTTGGTAGATGAATTCCAACTCTTAGATAATCACAAGAAACAAGAAAATCCAGTATAGGACTATCAATAAAATTATAAATGAAGATAATTAAAATAGCAACCCATCCATTTTATCTCTGTTTAATAGCAGAGAAGACTTCAAAAATAAGGGACCTTGGCATCATAATGTATTTCCACGCTTCAAAGAAAGATCCTAGTTGTATATATATATATATATAAAAAAAAAAAAAAAAGTAATATGTTCATAATATTTTCACAACAAATCGTAGATTGTAAATTGTTGTTGATTCTAATTTAAACCTATTACTGAAATTACTTTTTTGCCCACCAATAATAACCCATATCAACATATAATTTATAATTTGTTGTGAAAGTGTTATGAAAATGTTGTGAA
Organism: Quercus gilva; assembly: GCA_023621385.1. Lineage (NCBI taxonomy): Eukaryota > Viridiplantae > Streptophyta > Magnoliopsida > Fagales > Fagaceae > Quercus > Quercus gilva. The sequence goes on from CM042476.1 coordinate 3,060,874, forward strand.
CATAGTATTTCTTATAGAAAAACCAACATCAACATGCATGGTTATGTATCCATAAGATAGTTAGATTTGAAACCCTAGTGAAATTAAATCCAAATGGGAGATTCAAATAAGATAAAAATTAGAAATTAAGAAAAGCAAACCTCTATATGCTGCAATAAACTGTGATTTTGTTCAAAGAAGAAGTAAGGTTTTGAAACCCGGACCGTTCATTGAACCGCAAAAGATAGAGGTTCAAGGTTTTTAAGATCGAACTGAGGTTGAACCGGAGTCAAACCATAATGACGTTATAATTAATTTAATAATTATTTAAATATAAATAAATATATTAAATTTGTAAATATTAGCAAAATTTACTAAAAATATCTTAAAAATTGAAACAAAATACATAAAATAGTACATTATAAGGTTAATAAAAAATAGTACAACATAAATAAGCATAAAATAATTTTTATAATAATCCTTTAAGAGAAATCATTTCAATTAACTAAAAATGACTTTTAAAATAAATTCATAAATTGCATAGGTATTATTCTTAAATAAAAAGTTAATTTAGTAATATTTAATATGTTGAGAAAGACATGGAAGTTTAGAAACTATAAATCATGTAAATTTCATAAAAATTTAATAGTATTGCATATTAGCTCCCAAGAAGAGCACTTGGTTCGTTGGTCATGGCTTCAGTCTTGCTTACAAGGTGTGAGAGCTCAGGTTAGGATCCTGGCAACCGCATTTTTCTTTAATTTTTCCCTATTCCATGATTGGTTGAACCGGCCTACGGTTCGTTTGGTTTTCCAGGTTGAACCCCGTTTCGTCTGGTTTGCTCAGTTAAACCCCAGTTCGTCCGGTTCTCTCATAACTCACTGATACCTGGCTCTCTAGGCTTAAAAAACTGGATTTCAATTTGATTCCCGGTTTTCCCAATCGAACCGCCCAGTCTGGTTCGGGTTTCAAAACCTTGAGAAGAAGAAGGTGGAAGAGTTTTGGCTTGCTTTAGGAGTGAAGACCTTTGTCGAATATGGAAGTTCCAAGAGATGTGGAGACTTGGACCGGCTGACATAAAGTCGGTGTGGATTTGGGTGGGTGGTTGTCACTAGACAGGTAGAGAACTAGGGATTCTAACGGTGGGAGAAAGGGAGAATCTATCAAATGGGTTTTCAAATTTTTAGAATAGATTTGGTGTTTGAACTTTAAGAAATTGTTGTATATTTAATTTTTCAACCTAATATCTGATCTGTAAATGGAGTTGTTTTATAGCTAATGTGGCAATACATGTGATAGTCCATGTGGTATGAAAATAATATTTTATTTGGTTGTTAGCCACTTCAATATGTTCTATCTTCCACTTAACAACGCTGACCTTTTTGACACAATACCAAAAGGTTAAGGACTGAAACTCACTAGCCTAATTACTAGAACTAATTAAGACCCCCAAAATCAAATCAAGGCTTGATTAATTTTATGCATATCACAATCAAAGTGAAACATATGTGATTAGCGATTAATCAACCGAAACCACAAGCTAAAGCATGTGCATACATAATTGACAAGAAATATAAACACAAGTAGTAAGGGAGAAGAGAGTGCAAACACAAGATAACATGCGATATGTTATCAAAGAGAAAATTAGAGAACCTAGCAGAAAACCCTACATTGTCTGACAAGCCAAAATGATCCACTAGCAAATCAATTGGAGTACATGAATACACAAAGAACCTCCAAACCTAAGCTACCCAAAGTACTTAAGCCCTCCGAGCTCTAACTACCAACGAACTTCATAGAGTCTTGTCTTCGCTAGCTTTTCAAATCCCACAATTAAGCCCAGTTGCACCTACCAAATATTGGTATGAACCCAATGCTTCCCAATTGCTCCAAAACAACTCTTTACATTCAGAATGTGTGTGGATTGCGTTTGGGATAAGATCCTCTCATGGGTATGGAAATTGGAGAGGGAAGAGGGTAGAGTAAACTAAAATAAATATGTAGTGGATTGATGGATGACAATCACTAACTCTCAAATGATGTATCTATAGATTTGTCTCAGAAAATCTTCTTACAATTTATTGGGTAATGAAGTTATATATAGTGTGGGTGAAATAGAAGAAGAGCCACAAGGAAATGAGGTGTCAAAGTGGCTGGAGACTCGCTAGGGGGTTTACCTACTCACGAGCTAGTCGCTAGCCCCCTTGGCATAACAGAATTTCATAACTCACATGTGCAATTCACATGCCTTCTAGCGACTTGATCCAATTGCCAGTTGTCATCGTAGCTCCTGTCTTGAGCAGTCCTTCACCAACTTGAATTCTAAACCTAGTACAATAAACCCAATATAAATACAAGTAAATAATTGAAAGAATTACAACCAAACTGGCACGGAATTCAAGCCAACAGAACTAATATGAAAAATCACAACTTAACAATGACTAAATTAATTCGTTCGAAAAGTTAAAAACTAAATTGATAGACAATGTAATAGTTAAGGACCAAACACATAATTTAGAGAAAACTTTTGGTGGGTGCCATGGAAGAAGGAGCTTAGAGAAGAAAGATAAAAAGAGATTTACAATGGTGAGGACTTTTGAGTTTTAAGTGCTATGATTTTGTGTTGTAAGATGTATTGAACTCAATCCTTAATGAGGGTAATCGCCTATGAAAAGTTTAGAACATATAAAAACCTTTTGTACATGTAGCTACGAGTAGGAATGACTTTGAACCTTTTGGTGTATAAAATTGCAAATAAACTACTGACACAATATCTAAATTTGGAAGATTTTTTTAGTTTAATGTCCAAATTATAGTTAGGATCTTTTAAAGTTACATGGACCTTGAGAAATATTCTCTTGAGCATTAGAAAATATTCCCATTTGCCCAAGAGGTTTCAAAAAAATCCAAACATCATTTCCTTTTGTTTTGTAGGGATTGGTGCTGTTAGGCTTCTCAACCAACGCTGGAATTTATGTGGGATTATTGGCTGTAGCACTGGGCAAATCTGGTTGTGATCCAGTTTTAAAAGACTTTCTTGCTGATCATTTGAGCGGGAAGAAAGAACATCACAAAGACGAGGAAAGAATAGAGGCTCGTAGAAAGGTTTGGTGGCGCATTGCTTGGTTTTTAGGCGCTTTCATTTGGTATTTCTATATTCAATCTGCTTTATGGGCAGTAACTTTCTTGGTTTCCATCCTGGTTATGGGTGCAAGTTTTTGGATATTTTGGATTGGCTTCTTCTATTACGATCAACTTGACCTAGTGCAGACCCCCCTTACTATTTGTTATAGAGTCTTTGTGACAGCTATATCCAAACGGCATCTTAGCTACCCTTCTACACCAAATGAGTTTCACGGGAACCTTACTGGTGGAATACTTTTGTCGCCAGAAGTTCGATTTTTCAGGTAGAGTGCTCTATGTGTGTTTGTGCGCGATCGTGTGTGTGTGTCTCTGAGTGGGTAAAATGTTGAATGCAGGTGGTTAGATAAAGCTGCTATAAAGAGTTCGAGAGAAGAAGGTCACGGAATGTTTTGCACAGTCAAAGAAGTGAGTGATGTAAAGCACCTTTTGACAATGATACCTATATGGGCAAACTTTATTGCCTATTGCTTAATTAAAGCTACCGGAAACACTTTGTTTATTGAACAAAGTAACAACCTTGATATGGGTGATGATATAGGTCTATTGATTCTCCTCCAGGACTTAATAAGCTTTGGTATATCAGTACTGTTTGGGTGGGAGAAAGTAAGACAAAAATGTGGCCCGCTTATGAAAATTGGTGCTGGATTGGTTTGTTCGATCGCATGTTGTGCTGCAGCTTGGCAAGTGGAGATCCGTAGATTGTATTTAATAAAGGAAGAGGGAATTGATCCTGATGCTGTCGACCCAGAACAGACTGTTTCCATGACTGTCTACAGCTTACTTCCACAATTTCTTTTGTTTGCACTAATGGAATCACTTGCGGGAGATGGGCTGAAGGAATTCGTGGATGACCACATCCCTGATTCAATGAGGAGATACGGGTCTGTGTTTAATGAATGTGTATTGGGTTTTGGATATTTCTTGAGCGTACCATTACTTTTACTATTTAGAAGCTGGTTCGGCGATACCATAAACAGGAGTCACCTACAAAGGTATTATTTATTTTTAGTAATACTAAGTTCCATTTTCTTTGGCATTTATGTGTATCTTTCACCTGAGTATGCCCGCATGGAAGTAATTCCATCGGAGTCGAAGGATATGGAATTACTTGAACTGGAAGATGGTGCCAGAGACCAAATAGAATTCAAGCCTACTAAAAGCTCCTCTTACACCCGATGGAAAAGGTTGGTTAATGTAACAACTGCCACTCGCCGCTTTTACTCGCCTTTAGCAACTGTGAAGGGTATGCAATCAACAACAGCAGTACAATACCATGAGCCTATGGAGGTGGAACTCCCTTTGCGGTCCCATTATCCATCTATTGAAGATGAGGAGTTAGTCCTAGATGATGAGCCAGGAAGCCTACAAAACTCATTAGCGGAAACTGAGATAGTCCCAGATGATTAGCCAGTTAGCCTACTGAATTTGGACGATCTTGTGTATATTTGCATATTTCATGTGGTCCAAGCCTCATATAGACCATAGCAGTGTAGTAGAGTAAACCCCCCTTCCCCCAAAAAATTTTATTGTAATCTGATGTAAAATTTCTTAGAAATGTTGATGTTGTTGTAAAAGTTTGCGTGTAAAAAATTAAACCTTTCATTAGTTTTGAACTTGTTGAATTTAGAATGGCATTTTAAATCTCTCTAAAAAAAATTAAAAATCGATATTTCAGTTTACTTGAAATACACTACAATATACAAGCTGTGAGAGGGTGTGGACTTTTTCTGCAATTTGGGTGTGTGTGTATATATATTGTGAGTAGGGGTGGCAAATTTTACCCAAATCTATTAACCCAACTATGACCCACCTAATTTGGGTATGTCTTAACCCCCAATTAAACATTTGGGTTAAATGGGTCTTAATGCATAATTCCACTAAGTATCCACTAAACCATGTAAAACTTAATAGGTTAAAAAGAAAATAAAAGATAAATCCCTAACTTAACCCAACAACCAAGAGAACCAACCTAGTTGCCAAACATCATCTGTTCTTTTTTCTCATTGATTTTCTTGGGGTTTCTTTTTCACATTTCCTTAGCTCAATTTCATGAAAAAAATTTGATTACCTCTTGATTCAAACGGGAAAGAGGAGAAAAATTAGTTGAGAAAATTTTGGTTAAGTTAAGAGATAGAGGATTCTCTAGAAGAAGCGCACATTTTGCTCAAAAATTGGTTGAAATTTTCTTGTAATTGATTCATGGTCCAAACCTTCTCAATTATTTTATTTTATTATTGACATGTTTTGTTTTAGAGAAAATGTGGTGAGAAAATTGTGAAACTTTGTTAGATCTGAGAAAACATATCAAAATAAAGCCTACTCTAAATTTAACTTGAGTATTTGAGTGATTTTCACTCATAAATTGGAACCGTGTGTAAGATCGAAGTCGAAAAGTGAATTTTTCTTTTGTTTTTTATCAGTTTTCTTAAAAACCCATTAGTGTGTGAAGTTTACTTTTGTTTTCTAAGTTTTCTCAGAATGAAATCGTGGATATATCAGTTTTCTCGAAAACAACTGTGGGTATTTTGGAATTTTTCTTTTGTTTTTCTCAAGTTTTTTGGAAACCAAATATTGGGTGAATTTTCCTTTTATTTTTCTTATTCTTTTGAAATGTATGTTAGTTTTCAAAAGAAAAAAGGTAAAAAAAAAAAAAAAAGTGGGTGTTTAGGTAATAATTCTTTTTAGTGAAATATATTTTGGTAATTTGCAAGTTTTTGTTATTTAAAAGTAAATATAAAATTATATAAATCTAATAATGAGTTATATGGGTGGGTTGAGTCCCACCAAAATTATAATGAGTTAGGTGGGTAATGGATATTTAACTTATATTTATATGGGTCATAAATGAATAAATAAGTGATTGAATACATGACTTATTTATGACCCAACCCAAAAGCTACCTAACATATCCAAATATTGCCACCCCTAATTGTGAGCGTGTACATCCATGGATAATGAAGCCCAAAATTTGTTAGAGACCCTGTACTTGTTAATCCAACACTCTACATACCATATAAGTACTTTCCTATATCACAAACATCAAGACTTTCCTTATGCCTGCATTTACCTATCTAAAAAGAAAAATATGTTAGAGAACTTCAAGTAGGACTATGCTTCAAAGAAACTGTGACAAGTTTTTCATAGTAATACATGACAAACTGTTTATATAAGTTTAAGTTAACCTTGAGTTCAGTATGAATTAGATTAATTGCAAGAAAATTTTTTAACAAGTTCAAGCATACAAATTAGTAATTTATCTACACTGGGTTCAACTCTTACTATGTTCTCTCATCTACTCAAATGTTGCACTTTTACTAGGATCTTTTTGTCGGAAGTACTGGTACCTCATCGGAGGTCATTCTGTGGAAAATAACTGAGCTCATCAACCATCCTTCTGTATTCAACAAGGTTAGAAAGGAGATAAATTCAGTGGTTGGTAGTACTAGACTAGTCGACGAATCAGATGTTGAGAATCTCCCCTACTTGCAAGCAGTTTTAAAGGAAACACTACGACTATATCCACGACTATGTCGTCAAAGTTGCCATGGTGTTAATCAATCTGTATGCAATAATGAGCGATCCAGATTTAAGGAACAATCCAAATGAGTTCCAACCAGAGAGATTTTTGGTTTCCTCTGAAAAACAAGAAAGTATGAAATATAAACACGATGAAACCTTTTCTTTTCTTCCTTTTGGGGCAGGGAGGAGAGCTTGCCCTGGTTCAAAGTTAGGGTTGAGTATGGCACATATGGCAATTGCAACCATGGTTCAATGTTTCAATTGGGAAGTGGTTGGAGATGGAGGAGAGAATAAGGCTGAGGTTAATACTGAAGTTTCAAAAGGCGCTTTTATTCACAAGGCTCATCCACTTAAATGCCTTCCAATTGTAACTTGAATCCGAGAGAGAGAGAGAGAGAGAGAGAGAGAGAGAGAGAGAGAGAGAGAGTAATTTAGGTGACTCATGCATGGTTGCCTTGCAGGCTGGTCTATAAATTGAAGACTAGCACAAGGTGCAAATGCATTAATAGAAAAAAAGGTGTACTTATATATATATATATATATAGTCATTTTCCACTTGCTGTAGCGTTTTAATACTAAATAATTAAAATAAATAAATTTGACAACATAAATGTAAAGGAATGTGAGTTAATATGGAAGATGAGAAGTTTTTTTTAAGAAGAAGAAAATAAGTTAACAATTTGGTTAATTAATTAGGTTAAACAATTTGAGTATACAATGGTCTAAATGAACTAACATTTAGACTTAAGTGAGTTGGCTTTTAAGTTCAAAAATAGGAAATCAATTTATTTTTTGTATAGACAGGGTTCAAAACCATATTGGTAAAATACTTTTTTCGCCAGAAGTTCCATTTTTTAGGTAGAGTGATATCTCTCTCTTGTGTGTATGTGTGACTTAAGATGAGTTTGGCATCAGTTTTAAGTTTTACCTTTTAGCTTTTATTTTTATGGTAAATTGCAAAGTACACCCCTAACGTTTGGAGGTGATTGGATTTTACACCCCAACATTTCGAAACTTTGATTTTACACCCTAACTTTTGGTTCCGTTAGCAAATCACCCCTCAGTTAGTTTTTGCTATTAACTGCTATGTTATTTTGCTGACGTGTTTTTTTTTTTTTTTTTTTTTTTTTTTTTTTTTTTTTATGCCAAATAAGCCCCAAAACGTCACAGTTTCAATAGCAATGAAGTGATGACTTGGCATATACAAAACAGTGCCGTTTGCCCAAAGAGAAAACCATAAAAAAAAAAATCTGCAACTACACTGATTCATCGATTCCCCCACCAAACAGAAAATAAGGCCCACAAACTCCTTCCCACAAAACTCTTGGACTCTCCCCTACTTTTTTTAGTTTTAATTTTACTTTCCCATTTCTCAATGTTCCTTCTCTCTCTGACCTTTCATCATCTTCTTTTATTGTTCACAATAACATTCACACTACAGGACACTCTCACTCTCAAACAACTCTCTTCTCCTCTATTTCAACTTCTTTAACATCTACCTTCTCACCATATCGTGCAGATCTTCTCTCTGCAAGACAGGATTTAAGCAACTCTTCGCCTCCATTGACAAGATCAAGTGCATAGGAACAATAAAAAAGGTCACCTCCTTATTTCAGTCCAGAACAAGCATTTCGGCTAAAAAAATACTCTTTTTTCACCTACCCAAAGCCTCACAAAAAAAAAAAAAAAAAAAAAAAAAAAAAAAAAAAAAAAAAAAAACTCAGAAAAATCCAACCTTTTTCACTTAACCAAAACTCCAGAACAAATAAGCAACTGTAGAGCAACAACAACAATGGAGTCATTGAGAATTAGCAAACAAAGACAATCACAAGCAACACCAAAGGCACTTTGATACTGTTGATTGGGACGACTTTTTTAAAGGATTGGAATTCTGAGTGTGCTTTTGGATTTTGAGATTTTCTGTTTGATGGGGGAATCGATGAAGTTGCAGATTTTTTTTTTTTTTTTTTTTTGGGCAAACTCTCACCGTTTTGCATGTGCCTAGTTATCACTTCATTGGCATTGAAACTGTGTCGTTTTGGGGCTTATTTGGCCAAAAAAAAAAAAAAAACACGTCAGCAAAGTGACATGACAGTTAACAGCAAAAACTAACTGAGGGGGTGATTTGCTAACGGAATCAAACATTATGGTGTAAAATCAAAGTTTCGAAACGTTGGAGTGTAAAATCCAATCACCCCCAAACATTAGGGGTGTACTTTGCAATTTACTCTTATTTTTATGTATAACTTTTTAAAACTTCAATTTTTCTTGTTTTTTTCTCACATTTTCAGATATTTTCAAGGTAGTAGTTTACCATTCTTTTAGTAAAAAGATTTTAGCAAAAAGTTGGATAAGTTGTTTCCAAAAAGTCCCTTAGTCCATAAATATGTTACATACAGGTGGTTACACAAAGCTACTATAATTGTAGAGACGCCATCGATTAATTTGGAAGAACAGGAGAGTCGTGGGATGAATTGCTAATTTTTCTCATTAACTAATAAATTTAGGTATGACTTGTACGTTGAAAATCTAATTTATCCAAATTCCTAATCTATTATGGATGACCAAATTCAAAAATGAGATTCAAATTTGGAGTCAAGGTTTAATGGTGGAAGACATGACTAAGAAGGAAACTTTAATTTTCAAGGTTTGCATTGGAAAAATTTCAAGAGATCGTTATGGCTGGCAAAGAATTGATAAAAATGTTGTAAGTTAAAAAATAAATCTATATTAGGAATAATTTTTTTAGCATTTTTGTGTCAAATTAAATACATATGTCCATACCTTCTCAAAAAAAAAAAAAAAAAAAAAAAAAATACATATGTCCATAAATGAGCAATATTACTCCTTAACTTTCTTCTGTCATTTCCTGCCTACACCAAAAATCAATTAATATTTTAGTTTGATGATAAAGAGTATCATCAAGAGCGGATGTCATAGGTTGAAATTCTCTAAAATAAAAAAATTTCTTCTGCCATTTTTACCATTCTTTGATTGATTACAATACTTTATATATTGAAAGAAATATAGTATATCCTTAAATACATTAATTTCTTCTCCAAAAAACAAAAACATTAATTTTTTCCATTGAAACAAATTTATTTTATTTTAATTGCCCAAAGAATGGTAGACCTGATAAGGAATTCCTCAAATATAGATGAAAGCCTAGTAGTTGTCTCCTCCCAAGGTAAACAATTATATTATGCTAAAGTTTCACCCTAAAAAAAATTGGTAAACAATTATATATATAAATTGCTCTCTTTTTAATTGTCCATTTGGGGATTTATGCTACTATAGACCAGTTAATGACTTTTCAAATTTCACTTATTTCTATATCAAATTAATCTTTTTTTAATTATCTGTTTAGGGATTTTTATATATAGTTTTATAGTCATAATTAAATTTATTGTTTGACATTTACATACTGTGAATCTACCTCTTCGTCTCCTTACTCATTCTTGAGATCCATCTGATCTACCTCCTAGATAACTCAATTGATCCGTGCTATGTTATTGTGTGTGTGTTTTTTTAAAGATTGGGCCGGTCGGGTCGTAACCGATACCAACCCAAGACACGAATAGAGCTGAATATTTGGCTCGAGCCTAGTCCGGTTGGCCATTCAGTCCTAGCAATTAGTGTCCTTATTTAAATCAAAGTAATTCTGATCTAAACCCAAATAGAATCAACCAGAGCCCAACCCGTTACTAGGTCAAGTTTTTTTTTTTTTTTTTTTTTTTTTTTTTTTTTTTGAGAAAAAAGGTAGAAACTAGGTCAAGTTTTAAAGGTCTGTTTCCCTAGGTTTTCACTTTTGAGATAAAAAGAAAAACAGTGCTCGACAGAGAAATCAATCAAACATGGAGAGTCTACCGCAACACTTGTTGGAAGAAATACTGTTAAGGGTTCCAGTGAAATCTATGATTTGTTTCAGGTGCGTAAAAAAGTCATGGCACACTCTTTTCCAAGACCTTACTTTCATCACCAAACACTTCCGCCACCATCTTTCTTATAAACGCCCTAGTCGTCTCACAAGGTGCGACCGCAACAAAAACATGAGATGCATTCTTTACATGGTCAAAAAGATTTGCGGCCCAAGTACTAACACGTTGCTGCGCTTTCATTTTGATGATGATCTTGATGATGGTGGTTTTGTTTTTTTTATCGAGGGATTTAGCATGTATTTTGACCGAATTGACATACGTGTTTGCGTCATTGGCATAATATGCCTTGGACATTCCTCCGTTGGCTTTGTTTTATGGAATTTGGAAATCAAAGAATTTAAGGATGTTCCCGCACCTCCTAGCCCTAACGTTGGTTACCATAAGGCCACTTGTGCATTTGGTTATGATCCCTATTCTAATGAATTCAAAGTTGTTAGCATCTACACTAAATTTCAGATACATACAGGACTTCTATCTCCAAGTGTTTCAGATTTACAACGAAAGTATTGGTTACTGGAGACAAATCGATACCGTTTTTGATCAATCAATCATTTGTTTTCCTGGTTATTATAATGAATTATTCTTCAATGGAGTTTATCATTGGACCGGCTGTATTCTCATGGATGATCGCGGGCAACATTTGGAGGCCATCATATCCTTTGACATGAGAGAAGAGGTATTTCGAACCATAAAGATGCCAGATTTTGGCGATCTTTCTCATTCCAATTACTTTGGGAAGACTTTAGGTGTGTTAGGTAATTGTATTGCATTGATTATTTATGACAAAAGAGTGATAGAGAAAAACTTTGAGATATGGGTGATGAGTGAATATGGATTTAAGGAATCTTGGACCAATCTATATGAAATTGGACCTATTTCAGTGATTCAGAGGGGACAAAAATTATTGATGAAGGATTGGCTTTATCTTGTTGGTAATAAGCTTCTTATCCTTAAAGATAGAGGACGAATACTCTTGTATGACTTTTGTTGCTCAAAAACTTAAGAATTTTCATCTTAGAAATCATCCAGACTCCTTTTCTTTATTACAGGTTATGGATTATGAGGAATACTTGAGTCACTGTCTTCCAGAGTTAGTGTGCCCCTTACTTCTATTATTGGTATAGCATAGTCTAGTTTTCCTCCTTTCTCTTCTGAATTTTTTTTTTTTTTTGATGCAATAGGATTTGAAATTCCAGGATAATTGCTTATCATCAAGTGTAAAAGAGTCATCAAACTCTTTTTTTAATTAGTTATGATTGTTTGATTCATAGAATGTGATATTTTATCTTATATAAATAATGGGTAATTGAATTTCAAATCTCCATTCCTATTTAGTTCTCAAATTTTTTAATGGATCAGTATAGTATTAATTTGTTATGCATTGAAATTGTAATAAAATTTTAGGGGAAGTAAATTATGTGAACTATTTTGGTTGTGAATCTACCTTTCTTCATGAAGACAGGGAATTGTGTAGACTTTTCTGCAAAACATCTCTGCTATTTTTTTCTTTAATGTCTAGTTGATCAAGGAATTTTACACAAACTCGTTTGCTTTTTCAAACACTTGTAAATGGTAAAGTGGTCAGAAAGTCTATGATCGCAAGTATTGAAGATGATGGCTATCTCTTGGTTTTTACATATTTCATATACATCTTACTAGTATCTCTAATTTAATAATTTATTTTTTCACCACACCAAAGTTGCTAAGTTATCCCCCTTTCTTATTGATTTTCAACTTTTTATCTGGAGTAGCAATTTTGTTCTCCCTTCCAAATCCACGCTACTTGCGATAGCATTGCTTTGTTAAACCTGAGCAAGTATAAATTTCATGTTTTCATATAAATTATTTTATTATTTGAATAGCCTTGATTGGTACAAGGAAGTTGTGCTGGAATTCAGTGAAAAAGAACACAGAATAAGTTCCATGGAATGGTAGTCTTGTATAAATTTAATTCTTAAGGAATTAAGAATCTTCAAGTTCGAGGGCTTCCAGACTTGATCCATGCATTATAGGTTACAACTTACATGGAAAGCCTAGTTCAACTTGCTCCTAAATAATAATTTGTATACAGTAGGCTTTGGTTTTTCTTTTTTCTTTTTTCTTTTCTAGGTTTTCAAAATGTGCGGTTTAGAGAAGGTGATATCGCATCTTAATTAAATAGATGATGTGGTTGCCAAATTTCTATCTTTTATTCCTATTCTATCTGTAACATCCCGTCAGTTAAAAAAAAAAAAAAAAAAAAAAAAAAAAAAAGAAGAAGAAGAAGAAGAAGAAGAAGAAGTCAAGATCAGATCTTTTAAAGGGTTCCCACGTGCCCCCCACCTAACCCCACTACCCACTCCCCCTTATCTCTTCTTTGGCCGGCTCACTCTCTGCTTCTCTTCCTTTTCATTTTTTTTCTTTTGTTTTCTCACATGCACTTCTCTCTACACTCATCCTCTCCACTGGTACTTCCACACCACCACTACTACCATTTCCACCATCATATTCCGGCAAGATCACCGGAATAATTTTTGTGAACCTGTAAACATCTCCACATCCTTTTTTTGAGGTAAAAATTTCTCATCTTTTTGTGGGTTTTGCATTTTTGCTTAAGGTTATATTTTTATCTAAGCCTTTATAATGATACTCTTGTGAGTTATGAGCATTGGTAGTGATATTTATGTGTTTCTATGTATGGGTTTGGTATTGGTGGAATTATTTGATGAGTGGATATATATTTTGTGCTATTGATGGCTAATTAAGGTTTATGTATGGTGGGAAAATTTGGGAGTTTTAAGCTATAACATGTGATGGTTTGTGAATTTAATTTTTCCATTGTCATTGGGTTTATTTGGAGTTAGTTGAAGTTCTAAATTCTTGTCTTGGAGGATATGTTGATTTTGCTTTCATGGGTCTCTTGGTAATGTAGTGCAAAATTTATGGAAGCTAGTCATAATGTTGGAGATTGTATTAAATGGGTTAACTCTATAAATTGGAGTTTATACCTTGTGAATCAATTTGTTGAGAAACTAGGGAAGTGAAATATATTATTATTGATGGGGTTAAATACTAGGCTTGCCTAATTAAGTGATTATTTGGCAAATTCCTAAATTGTGATTAGATGCAATTTCAAGTTTTGTACTTATTGTGATAGGTTTACTTGATATTGTTAGGTTCTAGCTAATCTCCTTGGAGCTTAGAGAATTAGGATTTTGCGGTTGCGAGGTAAGTAGTTTTTTAATGGGATTTTGGAAAATAACCATGTTTTGTAAATGTTATTTTTGGGTCAAATACATTTTGGAAAATTATATATGAATATATGTTTTCATAAAAGCATTGTGTTGTGACCCTATTATATATTATTATATATGAAAAGAGCATCATATTTGGTATTGCATTTGGGGAAATGCATGAATTTGTGTTATGGATAAATGAGCATCTTTTATTTAATCTTGATAAGAAAATCTTGGATTTTATGGTGTATTGGAATATTTAAGATGCTTATCTTGTCTTAGTACTTGGGAGATTGATAAAAAAATCTTGTTGATAAGAATGAAGTTGAAAACCTTACAAACTCTATAGAAGTTAGATTATTTAAGATTTTCTGAAACTATCTGGATATGAACTATGTATTTCAAAATAATGTAATCTGTGAGTTTATGTTGTTTTAACACCATGCCATGTGTGATTTTCCGGTGATCACCCTGATTTGGTTTCCTAGTCTTTGTGACAACGAAATCAAATCAAGGTCAGTGCCCTTTTACTTTAGATGACGCGTTCTTCCCTGCTGTCCATGGGGGGAAGAGGTTCCTTGATTGTGTGTGGGTGAGGCTGCTGTCCATGGGGCCAAGAGACCACATGCAAGAGAGGTCCTATTTGACGCGCTCTCCCTGCTGCCCATGGGGGGAGAGAAAAACCTTGAGGATATGGGTGAGGCTGCTGTCCATGGGGCCAAAAGTCTGCATACCAAAGAGGACAATATCATGCCAGTTGTGAATGGGTGGATCCCCTGACCGGTTTATGTGGTAGTATGGTAGATTTGGGATAATTTATCTTATGTTAGATATTATGACTTTGGAAATTACATTGTTAATGCTCACATATTATAATGTATAGTTTCAAGATATTTTACTTTGAGAAACTTTGTGTTTCATTATTAAATAATTCTTGTCATACTATTATTATTGAAGATGAAATTTGCATTTCCCCCACCCCCATTAAATATGCTACTTACTGGGTTTTGTCTCATTCCATTACTTTATAATCTTTTCAGAGTAGGCAACAGTCTTTTAAGACAGCTTTTTGGGTGGCTAATAGTAGTTAGACTAACTATTGAAGGAGGCTGAACTTTTGTAATGGGTATATTAGATGGTATAAATCTTAGAATAGGCTTGACTTATTCTTTTGTATATTAAAGTGATTGTGATGTTATTTCCACTGATGGGACAAGCCGTGATATGTAATTAATTATTCAGACCTCTATTCTTTTGTGGTCAATGGTCCTTGTAATTATTGCTTAGAGCTCTGACTTACTTTGAGAGTTTATTCAATAAAATTATTATGATAATTCTCAATGTTGGTTCTTGATATGATTTATGTGGATTGGATTGTCAAAAAGGAAAATCTACAGGTTCTTTGAGATGTCTTTTTCATGCCTTGGACCCTTTTGGGTTCGGGGTGTGACACTATCTCTAGGACTTCTTGATGGATCAATATATTGTTAATTTTTCATGACTTGGATCTATGATAAAATTTTGGGGAAGGTAAAAAATTTGAATCATTTTGATTGTCAATCTACTTGTCGAGACAGATCTAGCTTCATCAACACTAGGTAATTGCTTGCAATTTGTGCATTGAAAAGTGACTGCTCGTTAAGGGATTTGGTAGAGTGTTCAACATAACATCTTACCTATTTCTTACTTTCCTGTCTATTTAGCCTTGGGATCTTTACAGAGATATAGACGACAACACGAGTGAGCTCTAAACTCTAGATCTAAGAGAGAAAGAGATGAAGAAAAATAACGAGAAGAATTTTTTTTCCGAATAGTTTTGAACTTTTTTTTTTTTTTTCAATAAAATTTAGTCTTTGTTCTCAAATAGTATTAACAACAAAATTGTTTTAGAAATAGTTAACAGAAAATTTATCAATTGTAATGGACTAACAGATATGCATTGCTAACAACAATTGAAAAGACTAAGGATTAAAATGACAAAAATGTCTGAGAGTTAGCGTGCCCTTTCTTTTATTAATTATTTGTATACTATAGGCTAGTTTCTTTCTTTCCTCACTTTTTATTTATTTATTTTTTGGCTGTAGGCGGAATTCAATCTTTGGTTCTTTATTCGACGACAACTGACTTTATCAATTGAACTAAAATAAATCCTATGGACTAGTTTCTAAATTGAGGCAACAATTTTAAAAATAAGGAATCACTCAGTTCAATTATAAGTTTTTGTTATGTCTAACCTCTTTGTACAAGTAATATATGATTTTTTTTTTTTTTTTGAGAAAAAGTAATATATGAATTGAAACAACATGTTCAATACTTCAGAGAAAAAATAATAGTTAAAATGTATGTTTTAGAAAGAAAAAAAAAAAAAAATCGGAGCTGTATGAAAAACCATAAATTACAATGATCTAGACAGTCACTTTTTTTTTTTTTTTTTTAATACTCAAATAATCTCTAAGACTTCAACTTTATCACAACAGTGTAGATATCCCCACCACTACCAACCCAATTAATTAAATGATTTTTTTTTGTTTTTAATGATAGGGCTCATTTGTATAGAGATTCAAAATATGAAAATTTTCACTTTTTATTATAGTTTTGAAACCTGGACCGTTTATTGAACCGTAAAAAGTAAAGATTCAAGGGTTTTAAGGTCGAACCGAGGTTGAACCGGAGTCAAATACTAATGATGTCATAATGAAAAGACCCAACTCATTTCCCACTAAAATCATGATTTCCAAGCAATCTGATACAGTTTTCCAAACAATCTGATAAACTTCTTTCCAGTCCTTTACTTTGTCCTCCCAACCTAGTTCTCAATTTTCCTCTCTTCCTCTCCCTCACTTCTCTGTCTCCGTCTTCCCCAATTCCTCAAAAAATCTATAACAACAAAGTATCTCTTTTACAAGTTCGGTCTTCATTGACTCTACCTCTTTCTCTCTCTGCCTCACTCTTTCTTCTTTAAAGAACAGATCCAACGAACGGGAAGCTATCCTATATGAAGACCGAAACTATCCATCACCAATTTTGCTGTGAAATTTTCCAGAGAAGTAACCGGCAACCCCGTGTCCGGTTTTGAAGACCGCACGGTTTGACTGTGGTTCAAGGGGTTTGTTGCAAAAATGGAATTTTTGGTTTTATAAGTTTAAAAAACTGGAGTGTTCACCGGTTGCCAGTTAATCCAATCCGACTGTAAGGTCTGGTTCAGATTTAAAAACCTTGCTTTTTATGGTAAAATACTTCACATGTAAGTTTTGATTTTTTAGAAATTTTATGGACCATGCAATCAATCAATCGTAAAATATTTCAAATGTATGTGTGAACTTTAATTTGAAACAACTTTTAAAATGTAATTTACTTATTTTTAATAAAATATTTCAATATTTTATTTGTATTTATAAATCTTTAAAATAACCAGAAAGAAAAAAAAAATTTATTAGGTCATGCTTTTGCATTATTTTCATTCAATCCACTAAGCTTGGACATTGTTAAATTGGGCTCAAAAGAGAAAAATAAAAATAAAATAAGAATTCCATAACTCTTACTCTTTGTATATATATAAGCACATAGTGCATTTAAGACATGCGAATCACATAAAATCATTTCAAAGATATCAAATAAAGATGGGTACTAGTTAGCTCAACTAGTAAAATCTCTGATGGTTGAATAAAAGACCTAAAGTTCAATCTATGCCTACATAAAAAACCGATTGAGGTCTTGGTCTGATAATAAAGAGCTATCATTAGGAGCAGATACTGCTCTCACAATTCATTTGAATTGAACTCCACTACAATACAAAATCTGTGAGAGGGTGTAAACTTTTCTTTGTAATTTAGGTCACATTGCATGAAAATATATATATATATATATATATAAGATGGGTTCAAATAACACCTGGAGTAATAACATAAGAGTTACACTTCATCGATTCTTATTAGATCTAATGGCTAAGAAATCACTAATGCCAATTGCCAATTGTTATGGAAATTAATTTTCGGTGTTTGCCAAGTGCTATACCTCACCCGATCTCCATAGCAATTGGCAAACACCAAAAATTACTCCAATCTCTCTACGTTTTGTTTAAATCTTCATACATCTAACTCAATTTTACAATTTAAACCCAAAAAAATATATTTAATATTTGGTAGAATGGATTGCCAATTGCCAATTGTTATGGAAATTAATTTTCATGTTTGCCAAGTGCTATATCTCACCCGATCTCTGTAGCAATTGGCAAACACCAAAAATTACTCCAAAACATATATGCCGGTATAGCACTCTCCCAAATCCTAAGCTCAATCCTGAGTCCTGAGTTTGTATTTTATTTTTTTTTATTTATTTATTTTTTTTATTTTTTTTCCTGTAGACTTAATGGCGGGATTTTACAGTGGGGGGATATATGTTTATGTTGACAAAAAGGGATAAATCAATTATACCTAATTGTGGTGAGAAAATTATGGTAAAGAAAGGAAAGTTTTAGTTTACCAAAAAAAAAAGGAAAAGTTTATGAATTTTTTATAAGGAGACAAAACATTTAATAAGTTGCTGGAGGGAGTTAATGACACGATCACTACTTTTTATCTACCATTAGATTTAGGACTTTGTTAACAGATGCTGGCCGGCACCTGTTAATGAACCAACTGTGATTCATTTATGATCTATCACAAATTCCACCTGCATTGAAAATTGGTAAAATTTTACTTTTTAATTGTGATTTATGTTAGACGTGTACTTTAATTTCTCCAATACTCCATATAAACTGACATACATTTAATACATATTAAATTTTTTCCATATTCCTAAAAAAAATGTGAATAATTTATTTTAAATTTTATCATATTAACGGGTGCTGTACAGCACCCGCTAACGGCACCCTTAGATTTAATAGGAATTAACAGTTTAAAAATAGTGTAACTCTTGCAAAATTATACCAGGTGTAACTTGAACACAATTCTCTCTCTCTCTCTCTCTCTCCATATTTTTTTTAGTGTGTACATCCACAAATAATGATGGCTAATAATTGTAGCGACATTGTCCTTGTTAATTCAGCAATCTGCACACCTTAAAAGTACTTCGTTTGATCACAAACATTCATGTCAAGACTTTCCACATGCCTGCACTTATCTAAAAAGCAAAACATTTTGGATAACTTCAAATAGGACTATGCTTCAATCATACCGTGACAAGTTTTTCACTGTATACATGACAAATAGTTAAATAAACTTTAGTTTACCTTGAATTCAGCATGAATTAAATTAACTGCAATACAAAATTTTTACATGTTCAAGCATGCAAATTGGTGATTTATCTACAATGAGTTCAAATCTTACTATGTTTCTCTCACCTCAATTCAAATGTTGCACTTCTACTAGGATCCTTTTGTCGGAAGTATTGGTACCTCATCAGAGGTCATTCTGTGGACAATAGCTGAGCTCATCAACTATCCATCTATATTCAACAAGGTCAGAGGAGATTAATTCAGTTGTTGAAAGTACTAGACTAGTCAAGGAATCAGATGTTGCGAATCTCCCCAACTTGCAAGCAGTTGTAAAAGAAACACTACGACTATATCCACCCGTGCCTATGACAACAAGAAAATGCCATCAAAGTTGCAAAATAGGAGGCTTTGAAATACCCTAAGAAACTATGGTTTTAATCAATATGTATGCCATAATGAGATATCCAGATTTATGGACCAATCCAAAAGAATTCCAACTAGAGAGGTTTTTGGTTTCCCCTGAAAAACAAGAAAGTATGAAATATAAACAAGAAGAAACTTTTATTTTTCTTTCTTTTGGGGCAGGCAGGAGAGCTTGTCCTGGTTCAAAGTTAGAGTTGAGAAAGGCTAAGGTTAATACTGCAGTTGCAAAAGGCTCTTTTATTCACACGGCTCATCCTGTCATCCACTTAAATGCCTTCCAGTTATTAACTTCAACCCATTTGATTGTGTGGTCTGAGTTTGTTTATTTCTAAAATAATGCATTATGCATGTACTTCATTTCACACTATTTGCTACTTTAAAATAAGTACAAGCACATGCAGAGCTAGTAATATATATGATTCTTATGTAATTCTATGATCTATATTGTACTACTGGTGGAAAATAAACCTTGTTTTTATTATTAGATAGAGTTTATTTGTAAAGGAAAGTTAGTTTTTGAGAATTTAATTAATGTGTACGTGAAGAAGATGAACGGAGCAGCACAAATTATGGATAAAAATTGTTAATATCTATTATATAGATATAGATATATAGAGGGAGATCGAGTATTCCCTGCAGCTCATACATGGTTGTCGTGGCGTGAAGTTTGGGCTATGGATTCAACTTTCAAAAGTTTCGGATTAAATCCTATATTTAATTTAAAAATGCTTAAACAAAATGACATCGCGTTCATGTGGTTATTCTTATTCATCACATGTTCCTACCATGTATGAATGTTATTTCATTGCAAGCCACACAAAATTGTTTTGTTTAAAGCCTTTTCTAGTATGGCTTTATGCGAAATGGATTTATAGTTTGAATCAAACTAGTTTTGAAAGTGCAGAGTTTACTTTGAAATTTTTGAAATGTGAAAAGTAATTTAAAACCACTTTTAAAATTTTAAAATGTATTTTGCCTTTTTTAAAATAATATATTTCAACATTTTATTTGTATTAATAAACCGTTAAAATAACCAAAAAGGAAAAAAAAAAAAAAAAATCTATTAGGACATGCTTTTACATTGTTTAATTAGACCCATAATAGGGCAAAAGGTGGGAAAATGAAAAGTTATGCCTTGCATCCATAATATGTTTTCTCTCTCTCACAATTGGTAGGTCTCACTAAGAGCAGAGGGTGAGAGAAATAAAAAATTATGCCTTGCACTGTTAATATGTTTTCTCTCACTTACAATTAGTAGGTCTTTAGTGGGACTTGCCAATTGTGAGAGTGAGAAAATATATACCTGGTGAAGGGTATCTTTTACCGGGAGAAAGAGTTTCATGAGTCGTTGTTAGAATATGCAAGTCACATCAGACCATTTCAAAGCATTGGAGAAAGAGTTTGACTAGGGACATCAAATTTTACGCAAAAAATTGTACACCACTCTCACATTT
This sequence comes from Quercus gilva, assembly GCA_023621385.1. Taxonomy (NCBI): domain Eukaryota; kingdom Viridiplantae; phylum Streptophyta; class Magnoliopsida; order Fagales; family Fagaceae; genus Quercus; species Quercus gilva. The sequence continues at coordinate 3,081,761 of CM042476.1, forward strand.
CATTTTACATGAAATACACTACAATACAAAAGCTGGGAGAGGGCACGGACTTCTTTGTGTAATTTTGGTTGCAATGCATGAAATTATTTATATTGTGAGTGTGTACATCCACAAATAATGAAGGCCAAAAATTGTTAGAGACCTTGTCCTTGTTATTCCAACACTCTGCACACCATACAAGTAGTTTGCTTTATCATTAACATCCATGTTAGGACTTTCCTCATGCTCGCCCTTACCTATCTAAAATGAAAAATATGCTGGAGAACTTTAAATAGGACTATGCTTCAATCAAATTGTGACAAGTTTTTCATAGTAATACATTACAAATAGTTACATACGCTTCAATTAACCTTGAGTTCAGTATGAAATATATTAATTGCAAGACAAAATTTTGACAAGTTCTAGCATGCATATTAGTGATTTATCTGCAATTGGTTCAATTCTTACTTGTCTCCCTTATCAACTCAAATGTTGCACTTTTACCAGGATCTTTTTGTTGGAAGTACTAGTACCTCATCGGAGGTCATTCTATGGACAATAGCTAAGCTCATCAACCATCCTTCTGTATTCGATAAGGTTAGAGATAAGATAAATTCAGTCGTTGGTAGTACTAGACTAGTCGAAGAATCAGATGTTGCAAATCTCCCCTACTTGCAAGCAGTTGTAAAAGAAACACTACGACTATATCCACCATTACCTGTGACAAGAAGAAAATGCCGTCAAAGTTGCAAAATAGGAGGCTTTAAAATACTCCAAGAAACCATGGTGTTAATCAATCTGTATGCCACAATGAGAGATCCAGATTTATGGAGCAATCCAAATGAGTTCCAACCAGAGAGGTTTTTGGTTTCCTCTGAAAAAAAAAAAGTATGAAATATAAACAAGATGAAACTTTTAGTATTCTTTCTTTTGGGGCAGGAAGGAGAGCTTGCCTTGATTCAAATTTAGGGTTGAGTATGGCACATATAGCAGTTGCAACATTGGTTCAATGTTTCGATTGGAAAGTAGTTGGAGATGGAGAATAGGCTAAGGCTAAAATTAATATTGAAGTTACAAAAGGTGCTTTTATTCACATGGCTAGCTTATCCGCTTAAATGCCTTCCGATTGTTAAATTCAACCCATTTGATTTTGTGATGTGAGTTTGTTTACTTCAAAAATATTTTCTAATTCAAAAAAAGTACAAGCACATGCAGTAATATATTTTCTTTTTATGTAATTTTATGTTCAGTATTGTACTCCCGGTGGAAAATAAATCTTGTCTTTATTAGATCATATTTATTTGTAAAGGCAAGTTAGTTTTAGAGAATTTAATGTGAGTGAAGAAAATGTAAGGAGTCGAACAAATTCAATTTAATCAATAAATTTAAAAAAAAAAAAAGTGTTTAATATATATATATATATATGTGTGTGTGTGTGTGTGTGGAGCCTAAGAATTTAACAACCCCAGTCCACTTTATATCAGGCCTAAAGGCCCACGCCGAGGATGTAGATACGTCCGAGAATGAAAATAGGAAACTCAAGTTCCCAAGAAAAATCGCCGAGGATGATCCTGTCCTCAGCCAGCTGAGATCATTGATGGAAAGAGCAGCATGCCACCAAAGGCAACCTCCCAAAGCATCAAAGGGTCAGCCGTGAAAGCATGGTGGAGGTGCAATTCAAGGAAAAACTGTCACTTCCACATTAAATGCCCACAACTAACATTCTGGTCGCATTAATGAGGGAATGACCCCTGAACAATGCTACCTCAGTTACTGCAACTCACTGAGCGCCAGAGAGTGTGTCTGATGGGATGGGCACTCAAGTATAGGCTTGGATGATCAACAAGTGGAAGGCTAAGATGGTTTAAAGAGGACTATATAATAGGAGAAATCCACCATAAAAAGAGAGAGGGAGAAGAACAATCTCCAGGACTCCTGTAACCATTCTCATTCAACATTTACTAGAAGGAAGCTTCTTGGATTGTGCCGAGAATAAAACTTTCTTTACTGAACTCAGTTCATCTCTGTTTGAATGTCATGAACACCATACTAACTATTGTACATGCACTAAAACCCGGCTCTTTTACCCATTCTCTACAAATTTTTTATATTGGGCTAGCTGGGCCTGAGTCTACTCATCTAACAATAGAAGTGCTCAAACCCAGTCCCTACAATTGGCGCTGTCTATAGGGAGAGCCTATGTGATAGCGAGTGCAACGGTTAATTAAGGTGAGATCAGACCCCCATCAACAAGAGTCCCTAGGGAAAAACCATTATAGTGGCTAGTTTACTATGAAGGATTGCTAAATAGGGCACAGTTCTAGGGGCTTCCAACGTCAAGTACATGCCTCGTACCTCTGCCAAGGGTCAAGTCCTTGCGAACCTAATGGTCGAACTTGTTAGACCTCCGTTGGAGGAAGTGGCAACAACATAGAGTGATTCAAGGGGGCTCCGCAGCAGGGCTAGTCCTGGGAGGTGCATATTGATATCTTCTAATCTATTGAAGTGGTTAAATAAAGCCTTAGCGATGAAGGGTTCTCAAACCTCCTACTTTGGGGGAATTAACACACACTGACAATTACCTAAGTGTTGGACAGAACTAAGTTCTTAAATGGCTCCTCGGACCACAAACCTATGGGGAAACTAATTAATTTTGACAATTACCTAAGTGTTAAGTAGAACCAAGGTCTTGCATGGTCCTCGAACTCAAACCTATGGGGAAACTAATAACTTTTGACATTATCTAAAGTATTAGACAGTTTCAAGGTCTTGCATGGCTCTTCGGACCACAAACCTATGGGAAAACTAATAACTTTTAGCAATTATCTAAGTGTTAGACCGAGTCGAGGTTTCGCATGGCTCCTCAGACCACAAACCTATGGAGAAACTAATGACTTTCGACAACTACCTAAGGGTCGAATAGAATCAAGGTGTTGTATGGATCCTTGCACCACGGCCCTTAAGGGAATTAGCTACTTCAAGCATCTATCTGAGTGATAAGCAAAATCTAAAAGGAGACCGGCTCCTTGGACCGCCTACCCTTTCCCCACTCAACAAAGATGTAAGCAAACGCGAGCCCATGAGCATCACTTAAAGTGTTCCAAGTACGTTCAACAAAAAAGAATGGCAAACTGCATAAATAAGACTACTCCATTATCAAGTAAAGCATGAATTAAGGTTTGCATGGTGGGCTTAACATTTTTTGTTACCCACTCAATAGAAGAGCCTTAGCTATATCGGGTCCCTCAGACCCCCTGCTAAGAAGAACCTTAGGTATGCTGGGCTCCTCGGACCTCCTGCTAAGTGCTTAAACAAAGCCTAAGGCAAGCCTGAGTCCTCGGACCAGACGCTTGGGGGAAACTAACGCTATGACATTGTCATAAATGTCGAACAGAGCCTTGATACACGATGGTCCCCTCGGATCGCTTACTTTAAATCCAACATCCTTTGATGGTCGCACAGTTTGCGGCATAGAGCACACGGTTATTTTCCTGATTATTTATATATAGTTTAACTTATTTAAAGTTAGTAGTCGGGTGCTATCGTCAATTTTGTTAAAGTTAGGGTAACAATTTTTCATTACTGCCGACAACATCAATTCTAAGTCTCATTGGAAGGAAAAATAACAACACACCCTTAGTTATTGCAGAGAAAGAAAAGATTCATAAAGTAAAAGCGCAGCCCTTTTTATTAAATAAAGGAAAGGTACACCATATACAAAGCGGCTTAAGTAGGCTTGTTTTAAAGCTAACTATAAAATGATAAAGTCGATAGGAATGGTAGATTCACAATCTTGTTCTAGAAGCAATCGAGTCAGTATGGATGGTACCGGCGATGAGAAAGAAGAAAAGGCGGAAACGCTTGATGGACTCCTTTTTTCTCCTAGCTGCAAGATATTCTACTATCAAGGCTGAGAAACAGGAAATCCATTTATCCTTGCCCTTGTTGATTCGCTTGATTAACCCTGGCTGAAGGAGAAGGGTTTTCTTTCTTGCTCGGTTGAAAGGAAGGAACATCCTTAGCCTCTGCTTTCTTCGCCTCAACTACGTCATCTAAGATCTAGGCGGCATCCCTGATTTCTGAAAGGGGCTTAGTTTCCTAGCCCTTGCCTTTATCCTTGACCACCTCATCCCCTAGGCATTGATCACGATCTTGGTAGGGTCCATGGGAATGCCTAAAGGGTTGAGAACTTGAGATTCCTACAAAACTCAAGGATCTGTAAATGAGAAAGAACGATTTCCCCAGGGTGCCTTATATAGAAGACAAAACCTAGTGGAAATTAATTCGCACGAGATTCAAAGGAAGAATTATAAGCGAAATAAATCCCGCCCAATTTCCAAAGAAATCCTCAACCGTTGGATCTGCGTCACTTCATAAAGATATTAATGAGGGCGCGCCTCGTATACCAAAGCGCCAAGAACGTGCCTTGGACAAGCGAAGAGACTTTGACACTGATGGAGGACAAGACTTGACAAGCCATAACAAAAGCCCAAGGACATCAAAATCCCTCTCCCCATCCGAGAAGCCGGGCAGTAGGATTTTGAGGGGCTATTGTGGGGCCTAAGAATTGTGCAACCCCAACCCGCTTTATATCAGGCCCAAAGGCCCATGCCGAGGAGGTAGATACGTCCAAGGATGAAAGTAGGAAGTCCAAGTTTCCAAGAAATATCGCCGAGGACAATCCTATCCTCGATAAGCCGAGATCATTGACAGGAAGAGTAGCATGCCACCAAAGGCAACCTCCCAAAGCATTCCAAGGAAAAGACAAGTACAAAGGGTCAGCTGTGAAAGCATAGTGGAGATACAATTCAAGGAGAAGCTGTCACTTTCACATATGACTAACATTCTAGTCGCATTAATGAGAGAATGACCCCTGAACAATGCTACCTCAGTTACCGCAACTCACTAAGCGCCAGAGAGTGTGTTTGATAGGACGGGCACTCAAGAATAGGTTTGAATGACCAATAAGTGGAAGGCCAAGATGGTTTAAAGAGGACTATATAATAGGAGAAACCCACCATAAAAAGAGAGAGACAGAAGAACAATCTCCAAGACTCCTGTAACCATTCTCATTCAACATTTACTAAAAGGAAGCTTCTCGGATGGTGCCGAGAATAAAACTTTCTTTGCTGAACTCAGTTCATCTCTGTTTGATTATCATGAACACCATCCTAACTGTTATACACGCGCTAAAACCCGACTCTTTGACCTATTCTCTACAAATTTATTGTATTGGGCTAGTTGGGCCTAAGTCTACTCATCTAACAATAGAAGTGCTCAAACCCAGTCCCTACAATATATATATATTGTAAAGACAGATCATGCGTAGCGGCACCATTTCTTGATTAATGAATTCTGTAATAAGTGGTCTCTTCTCTCATTACCTTCCAAGTTTCAACAGCTCTCTAAGTTACAATTAACTCAACTCGTAAAGTCTCTGATGGCTGAATAAGAAATTTGGAGTTCAAACCTTGTCTACACTGAAAATCAATTGATGTCTTGGTTTGAACTTTAATAATAAAGAATTATAATTAAAAGCGGACACCATAGGTTGAAACTCTCTTAAAAAAAAAAAAAAAATTTCAACAGCTACATTGAGATTATAATCAACTTTAGTCGTGTTTTGTTTTGTATTGTATATTTTTCTCCCAAAAAAAAAAAAAGTCAAGTTGTATATTTAACAGGTTTAACACATATAACACGTGTCAAAACAAATATATCACACGTGCATAACTTGTTAGAAAGTTCAATTTATTAGTCTGCTAAGGCCTCTAACGGCTAGTTGGTTATCTCTCTCTAACTGCTATAAAAAGAGCTCCCATACTATTTCTCATTTAAGTTGCTAGCTGTGTTAATCAATTACATACTAGTGATTTTCATTCTCTGTTTTCTCATTGAAATTTTTCAAGGTTTCAGAGCCTACGATCATGGCTCCACAACCACAAGGAAGGAAATGATACAATCTATCAATGGCTTTCTAAAGCGAATCAAAACAGCCAGAGATTGTCTACTTACTGTTGGAGTAGCAATTGATAATGAAAAATTGCTAAGCATTATACCTGAGAGGCTTGCCCAACTAGTATGTCCAAAGGTGGACACTAATTGCATGAAATCGTTGCAATGTCACTGGGATAAGATTTCAATGAGATCTGGTTAGGCATATCTATTACAGAAATGGCCACAACTCGGCCCAATTTCTTTTAAACCACCTAGGAGTTTATTTCTCTAACAAGCTTAGGGCCTGCCTCACTACAAATCTATGTCCAATCACATACTTAGCTCAACCCATCAGAATTCTTAAGCCCAACCCAGTTACACTAACCTGAACCAAGCCCACAAACCAACTTTCCATATTTACATTGACATACCCTAACTTCCAACAACTACATGAACACCACTTTCAACTACAAACAATTACATAACATCCCTAAAACTTCCAACAATAGCACAAATCCCCCATAATTTTCTAAAATGACCATAAGAACCCCCATAACTCACCAAAATACCCATATAAAGCCTCATAAATTATTAAGATACTCTAAAATACCCAAGAATTACCAAAATACTTTCGAAGCAAAAAAAAAAAAAAAAAAAAAAAAAAAAAAAAAAAAAAAAAGAGGAGATTATATGAAAAATCTAACTAGTTCTTTCTCTTAGGTAAATTATTCAGATCTAGGTTAATACAGATAAATCATATCATTGAACAGTACGGAAAATAAATAACATAACGATATGATAACTTAGGAAAACAAAACCAATAAAAAACCTGGGGAGGATTTAATATAGCCCTCAAGGTAAAATAGATCCACTATGAAAGAATTGAAGTTTTACAATAGCGACTTAGACCATTAACATCCTATTGCTACCTTGAGTAGGAAACTTACTACCACGACCACGTGATAACTCCAAGTCTACAGACTACTTTTTTCTTAGATTCACAACGACCACAAGTACTCACACTTGTGTTTTCTTTAAGCTTTTTATGCAGCAATTGAAATGATCACCAAGTTCTCGGCATCAATTTTGAGATTGGAAACCCTAAGTATGTTTGAAAGCAAACACCTTTAGATCTCACAAGGGATTCATACACACAGCATAAACAACAACTATAAAACGTGGTTAGAGATTTTCCTTTTATACTTAAGGCAAAACATAAAACCCTACACGTCATACAGGCTTGGATTGAGTTGGAAATTCTGCAGAAAAATAATCTGCATGAGCTTTGATCAATCGAGTCTAATTTTCGATCGATCGAGCCTTGCAGATTTACATAATAAATCATGCAGTATACTCGATTCCAACTCCACACATAAACACACTTTGAGTAGCCTAATTCTAGACTCTACATTTTTATCATGGTTTGTCAACATTACACATTGAAGTTCTAATACATTTAGATCCCAAATCCTTAGAACCTAACACTTTCCTTTCTTGGGTTTATGGTCATTTGCCAGGAGTTTCGAGTTTAATCGAAGAAAGAAGGTTGAACTTTCATAAATCAAGCACCTATTTCACATAAGAAAATGGAGGCTGGCTTGGGTATAATCTTACTAAACCAATTCCACATGAACGAGGACCGGACAATTACCCTCTTAAGTAATGGGAAGCGAGCTAGTCCCCGAAAATGCTCATTCCTTTGTTGTTGGGGCTTACAATTTACCTTTTGACACAACTTTTTGATGATCGCCAAAGCTATGCCATCTTTATTTCGACTTCCTCTGTGTTGTCAAGGATCTACACACGCATAATGTCATAGCTATAGCGTGCCACCCGTAGCCAACCCATTTATGCTTTGGACCTTAATTTTCCTCTGATTTATTTGTGTGGCTTCCTTAAAACAAAGAGCTGCTTGATCTTAGGCAACTAAGGGCTTTTATAGGACTTCTTGTTGGATTTTACATGTATTTTGCAAATACAAAGAGAGAATATTAAATTGCTGTTTGGATTACCAAATTATTTGGACTGAAGTTTTTTTATTTCTTTTTTATTTCTTGGTTTCCGTGACATTATAGTATATAGTACAGTACTACTATTCTAATAGTTTATAACAACAGTTACAAAATTGATCCTATAACAAAAAAATAATATAAAAAGTTAAAAATGCATGATTTAAAAAAAAAACAAAAAACAAAAAAAAAAAAACAAAACAAAACTTCACAAGGCTCAGAATTAAAGTAAGCCCACAGCCACAAGTCACATGTCCACCCACGATAAAACGAAAACCACACATCACATATTCATAGTCTACATTAGGAGGAAAAACATATAACAAAGAGTGAAAAGACTGAAACTATACCTCAAGTCCTCAGTCGTGATCAGATCGGAGGAGAAGTAAAGCCACCAACAAAGGGGATTTAAGAGAAGTGAATAGTTGAGTGCAAGAAAATGAGAGAGAGAGAGAGAGAGAGAGAGAGAGAGAGAGAGAGAGAGAGAGAGAGAGAGAGAATGGGTAAATTTTAGATTTGATATTTTAGATTTGTTTTTATTTGTGATTGTTTTGTGAGTAATATTTTTAGACTGGATTTGTATTTTATCTAGTTGAATTTTGGTTTGTTTAGAGCTCAATGATGTTATTTGTGGGACAATTGATTTTGTTTAGACAAAAGAATTTTCTTCTTATTTTTTGGTCAAAATAATGTAACAAATTTGTTGGGGTTTCATTCGGAACTAATTTTTTTTCCCTGATTACCCCATCTTTTCCAAAACTTTGCGCCCCCCTTTCACTCGAGGGCCTTAGAGAATAGTCTAATTGACCTAGTAGAAGAGCGGACCTTTTTCACACTTAGCCACCTAAACACATGAATAAAAAATAAATAAATAAATAAAAACAATCTCAAATAGTTTTGTATTTCATTACATGCAGAGGACAAGATATTACTTAATTTCCTCACACACAACTAAGGTATAATCAAAACACTTTTGTTAAATATTCTGGTTAACATGTTCTTTAAAATTTAGGATCTGTTTAGTAATATTGTTCTAGTAACATTGTTTATATTTTTTTAAATATATGTGTGGGTGAAAAAGTGTATGAAAATACATATAATATTGTTTAAATACTGAAAACTATTGTATAAGTGCATCTACCAAACACTCGCTTAACATTTCTAATTTTACATACATCTCATATTCAAGACAATTTTGGCTAAATAAATATAACTAGGCCTGTCCAGGGGTCGAGCCAATTCGAGTTTAGGCTTGAACCGAACTCGACGAGTCGAGTTGTTGGATCTTAGACCTGTATTCGACCGAATAGTCAAGTCGGATCCCATGCTTCAACCCACCGGATGGGTGGGTCGGAGTTGTCGGTTAGGCAGGTTTAGGCCATTAATGGGCCCAGTTTTTGGACTTCTATGAAAAAAAAAATTTTTGGTTCAATTTTTTCAGCCCTTTTAGCCCAAATTAAGGAGTTTTGGCATTTTTAAAAATTATTTGGGTGTCATATTTTTTGAACTTTCCTTATAAAATTATTATAGGTTTATTTTGTGCTGTTGTGGGGTATTAAGTCCAGGATATTTAATGCTTAACAGGTGATAAAAATTGGCTTATTTTGTGACTCAAGGTGAGGTATTTTTTCCAAGAAGTTTTTGTTCTGAAGGCCCAATATACTTTTAAGTGAAGTAGCTTAATTTAAGTTTACTTGAAGGTCCATTTATTAAAAAAAAATTTAAAAAAAAAAAAAAAAAAAAAGAGGAAAATAGAGGCCCAATCTGTTTTATATGGAAAGTTCAAAAAATATGACACCCAAATAATTTTTAAAACTGCCAAAACTCCTTAATTTGGGCTAAAAGGGCTGAAAAAATTGGACAAAAAAAAAATTTCATGGAAGTCCAAAAACCGGGCTCGTTAATGGCCCAAACCTGCCTAACCGACAACTCTGACCGCCCATCTGGTGGCTCGAAGCATCGGATCCGACCTGACTATTCAGTCAAATATGGGTCTAAGATCCAACAATTAGACTCAAACGGGTCGAGTTAGATTCAGGCCCAAACCCGAATCGGCTTGACCTGTGGACAAGCCTAGGTGAGAGAGTGATTAGGTGAAAATTGAAGAGAGATTGAGGTCGTTGATGTTGATCAACTTGATCTTGATTCGGTGAAGAGTGAGAGAGAGATTCCATGTGAGACTTGAAGCCGTTGGGATATGAGATTAAGATCGAGAGTCATTGAGATATCTAATCAAATATTTTACCTCTAATTGTGACTGTTGGATTGTGATATTAGTTTAATTTTAACCATTGATTTTTAATTGCTAGGGCTATAGAGTTTAAGTGATATGATGTCTTTGTGCTGTGCTAGGGCTGTAGAGTAATTATAACCGTTGATTTGAAACTTGAATTGATTTATACGACTGATTTGAAATTGGGAATTTGTGCCCAAAAATGGTTGATCAGGTTTCTCCACACTACATGTTACCCACTAACCAAAGCTCAAGATGTGACTTATATGATGTGAGTGCTTGAGGCTGAGTGGACACTGGTGGTTTATGAGTTTATTTTACCAAATATTCGATTGGGTCAGGTTATTTGGATTTTTTGTTGTGTAACCCAAAATCCGAACCGAATAATCGGTTCCTCTTAAAATGGCATCCGTAACCGACCAATACATACACTCGGATTCACCCGTGAACCTTTGGGTCAGGCCGGTATGGTCGGGTGGGTTAGATATCACATGTCACTGGACAGCCTAAATATAACACTATTTATTGAGTAACAAAGACAAATGACTCTGGGACCAGACCATCTCACTTTTTACGGCAATAGTGAAAACGCTGATTGCAACGCAACAGTTGGAAAAATCCAAGATAGTTAGATCTGAAAGATGCTACTATATATTCTGTCTGAGATTCGACACCACTTAAAAGGACGCAAGAGTCAAACTATCATGTGAAGCAATTAAAGAAAGTAGTGGCTTTTCCTGGTTTTTAATAAAAAAAATTTAAAATAATTTACTAAGATATATCTTTAAGAACATATATTAGTAAAACCCATTATATATATATATATATATATATACCCAATAACAGTTACACCCAAAATAGAAAGGGGCGTTACATGCACGCGGGTTTGAGTAAATAAATTTTTTTTTTGAGAAGAGTGTTGTCCAATAACAGTTACACCCAAAATAGAAAGGGACGTTACACGCACGCGTGTACAAGTAAATAATTTTTGTTTGAGAAGAGTGTTGTTCTAGCAACAGTATTGTTCTAGTAGCATTATTTAAAGGTTTATTTGGTACATGTCTTTAAATATATGTTTCTAGTTTTTAAATAATATTATACGTATTTTTATATATTTTTTTATTTATACGTATTTTTAAAAAATACAAACAACGTTACTAGAACAACATTATCAAATGAGCCCTTAAGTGTTGTAAAAATACGTGTGAGTAGAAAAATGTTGTGAAAATACGTGTGGTATTGTTTCAACAACAAAAACAGTTGTTTAAACAATATAACCAAACAGGCTTAAAATTTGCATGGTTAGTTGGACTAATATATATATATATATATATATTGTAATTTTGGAAAATATAGACACGAGTGAACTTTGACACTTCAATTATTAAGAACAAAACAATTTCCTCTTGATTGAAATCCAACGCTACTCCTTCCTCTTCTTTGTATATCTCACCACAAACCTCCCAATAAGATGCATTCGCAACAAACCCAACAAGCCAACTACGAGTCTTCACCTTTCTCTTCTTTGTATCTCTCGTCACAACCCTGGAGAAAATTGGCTTTTACCCTTTTCGCGTAAAAAATTCAGCATTTTGCCCCATATTACAAACTAATTAAGAAAATGCCCCTATTTTAAAATTCAATTTTCTCAATATTGAGTTTCAATGTAAAACTCAATTTGTAGAAAATCGAGTATAAGGCATCAAACTTAAAAATAAAAATAAAAAAAATAAAAAATAAAAAAAAATAAAAACAACAACAACAACAACAACAACAACAACAACAACAACAACAACTTGCATGAAACTCGAGTTCATGGAGCTTGAGTTCCATTTAAAACACCACTATAAGGCTCCTTGAACATAGCTATAGGTATGGACTATAAGTATGGGACGATCAAACTAAAAAAAAAATTAAAAAAAAAAATTGCATGGAACTCGAGTTCCATTTAAAACGCCACTATAGGACACCTTGAACGCAATTATAGGTATGGACTATAGGTATGAGGAGATCAAACTTAAAAAATAAATAAATAAATTGCATGAAACTCAAGTTCATGGAGCTCAAATTCTATTTAAAACGCCACTATAGGGCTCCTTAAACTCAGCTATAGGTATGGACTATAGGTATGAACGATCAAACTTTTAAAAAAGAAAAAAAAAATTGCATGGAGCTCGAGTTCCAGTAAATTTATTTATTTTTTTAATTTTTAGTTTGTTATAACTCGATTGTCCAAAAATCGAGTTTTTAAAACATGAACATTTTCTTAATTAGTTTGAGAAATGATGCAAAATGTTGGATTTTAAAAAAAAAAAAAGGCAAAAGCCCATTTTCTCCTCACAACCCTCCTAATCCGATCCATTCTCAACAAACCCTTTGTTACGTTTGAAATATTCAAATCCCGTGACCTTGCCTTTGCTTCTAGGCCTATTATTATTTTTGGGTGTTTTTTTTTAATTAATTTTTTTTCATATGTGAAAAAATTAGGGTCATATTCATTTGAACTGTCAAAAACTAAACTAGTTAGACTAGGCTTCATAAATCGTTGTAGTCAAATCTATATTTTACTCAACCATATTTGAAGAAATACTATATCCATAGCACTTCTCAACCATATTTAACCAAAATTCCTGGGTACTAGTAGAACATGAATATGATCTTGGAAGATTTTCAATATTCTTGTCTCTTGGACTTTGACACATTATCCTCCTTTTTTTTAATGTATATATATATATATATATTTTTTTTTTTTTAATTTAAAATCCTGACTCACTTAAATCAGAATTTGACATGGCACATGATCACCTAAAAAATAATAAAACAAGCCACGTGCACTATCAAACTCATAATCTCAGAATCACAAGATAACGTGACACAAAAACTTCCTATCAATAAGTCGCCTCTTGAATGATAAGTTACCCACCATCTTTTTATGCGCAACAACTGCTTGGTGCAAATATTTTAATGGTAAAAACAACAACAATGCGCACAGAAAATATTTCAATGATAAGTCTCACCTCATATTTCACAAAGTCGATACTGAACAAAACAAGTAAACAACAACGTAAACAAATATTTTAATCATAAATGATACCTCATAAGCTAAAAAGCCACTTCTATAATTTGCAAACAAAACAATAATAATAAAAAAAAAAAAAGTGTACTAGTACAACACAAATCTGATCATGAGGATTTTTAATTAATACTCTAGAGTCTAGACATGTATGGACTTTGGCACGTTATCCTCTCATCTTTTTTTCTTTTTTTATAATATAGATTTTTTGTAAGTCATGATCCCGATTCATTTAAACCCATATTTGACATAGTACAGGATCACCTAAAAAATAATAGAACAAGTCACTACTCAACCCACAATCTCATACTCACAAGATAATGAAATATAAAGACTTCCAATAATAGAACTCCTAAATAAGAAATAGTATCTTATGTGTCTAGTGCATACAAGATTTTTGCCGTGGATGGTAAGTTATTATCCATCTTTTTTTTTTTTTGAAGAGTATTATCCATCTTTTTTATGGACAAAAACTAGGTGCAAATATTTTAATGATAAAGTAATCTGACCTCACAAAACAACAACAATGTGCACAGAAAATAATTCAATGATAAGCCTCACCCACATTTCATTAAGTCAATACCAAACAAAACAAGTAAACAGTTTTGATTAGGTGAGACGTTTGAGTCTATGAGAGAGAAAGAATTGTTTTTTTATTAAGTTGTTTGATTTTTTAAAGGAGAAAAATTCATTTGGAGTTGCTATAGTGCTCTCCAAGTTAAGAGAGCTCTATTGGAGCAGTTTTTTTTTTTTTTTTTTTTGGTTTGCTCTCCAAAAAATGGCTTTAACTAGTCTATTGAAAATGCTCTAAAGGTGTAAAAGTTAAGATTTTTCTCATGTATGTTGAATTGAATGAAGTCTTGAGTAGGTCTTCTTGTTTTGTGTCACTTTTCTCGTGATATATGCGTTGGCTATACGAAATTAGTGTGAGCGAATTACTTGAAGGTTGCTCTCACATTCTGAAGTGGTGGACTTGTGGAGTAAATTTCTTTGTGCTATCTAAGTGTGATTAAATTTGTCTAAATATAAAATGTTTTATCACTTTGAACGAGTCCAACTTGTAGATGTTGGGTGTGTGGCTCAAAAAACATGGCAAAACGGGTTAGAATTTTCTGACCCAACTCGACTTGAACCTGATTTTCTTGACCTGATGCAAAAACGGGTTGACCCGTGACTCTAGCCGTATTTTTTTGTGGGTCAACCCGACCCGACTTGCAATCTGAACCATTTTTTTTAAACTTTTTTTTTTGGATAAAAAAATAAAATTAAAACAATATTGGTTTAATTGTTTGTTGTGAGCTTTAAGGAAACAATTGAAACAATTACATAACTACATGCAAATTAATTGAAAGATGAATGGTTAAACATTCTGTAATGAGTAAAGATTTTTAGATATCAAATAGTAAAGTACATGCCAAGGTAATTTGGTTACAGTTGAGTTAAAAACATAGATTTAAAATTGTGGACATGTGTGAAAAACATTTATAAGTGTGAAAATAGTGAAGCCAAAGTATCAAAATTAGCATAAATTATGAATATTGAGACCTATTTTTTAATAATTTATGTTCAAAATAAATGGTTTTTCAAAATAAATTATGATATTTTTTAAAGTGTGTGTTGCTTAAAAATGATAAGATATTCATAAAAGAGACTATGTATAAATAAGTAAACAATTAAACTTTAATATATATCTCAAATTGAAATAGAGTTTCAACCACAATTGATAATAGATTATAAATTTAATTTCCAAGATTGTAAATTTCTTATATGTTTTTATTTTTTCTCAAATGAGTTATCCAACAAGTCATTTGTAATTTTGTTTTATATTTTGGGATGTTAATATTATGTAGAAATAAAACTTGTGTATTTATTTTACTTATTTTTGTGTTATTTTGTTTTAGATAGTAATGTTAGGTTTTTTATAATTTTAAAATTATTGAATAAGTGTGTGTTTGGGAAGTGTTTCAAGCCAACGTTTGTGCATTTTGTTGAAAAAATGTGGGTCTCACAGCACTGTTCATGGATCCACAAAAGTATCCAAACACAAATTTCAATTTAAAACTGGGTCCTATAGTATTATTTACACATTTAAAAATTATTTTAATACTGTGTTTTCAGTTGTCAGCAATAAGTGGTATCCAAACAGACCCTAAGTATTAATAAGTTTAACCAAGTTCATTTTCGATATAAGTGGTAGATTCAAAGTAATGCATTTTACATCAAGTAATTTATTGCATGACTTTCTAAATGGCAAATATATATTATTTTCTTTATAAAAAAATTTATGTGAAAAATATGGGTCAATTCGACCCAATCTGTAACTCGATTGACCTAAACTCATTTTTAACCCGTAACTAGGGGTGGCAAATGGGCGGGTGGGGTCATAAATGGGTTGGATCATAAATGGGTTGGGTTTGTAATTACCCATTTATCCATTTATGACCCGTTTATATATAAATTAATTATCCATTACCCGCCCAACCCATTTAATTAGTAACTCGCCCATTTAACCCAATATGATCCAAATAAATAAATAACTTGTTAAAAACTTAAAAAAAAAAATTCAAAAAGTTAAAAAATCACTTTTCTTGTTCTTTCATTTCATTTTCCCTTCACAAAATTCATTTCTCAGTAACCAAACAAAGCCAAAAAAAAAAAAAAAACAAAACAAAAGTCTTTTTCTTCTCTTTTTTTTTTTTTTTTTTTTTTTTTTTTTGGGCAATGAAACAGAGTCTAAGAAAATATTACCTAAAGAAAAAGAAAAAGAAAAAGAAAAGAAAAATAAATCCCTAGCAACATCATATAGCTGAGGAAAGCCCAATAAAATTCATGAAACACGGAGAAGTTAAAAGGAGGGAAAAATTTTCATGGAAAAACAAAGCTTTCCCGAGAAACAAACATGGGGTACGTGGGAAGAGCTTCTGCTAGCTTGCGCCGTCCACCATTTCGGCTGGGACTCCTTCAAGCTCATCAGATTCCGACGCCCATTCCACAAACAGCTTCCTCAACGGTTACCGGAGACTCAAAGAATCAACCCTGGACTTCAAATCTCCATCGTAACTGCCACCGAACAAAAGATCTCGGTTAAATATCGGAAATATCGGCTGAATCTGACCGTTAACGAACATATCGTCCGTCGATATCGGCGACCCATCTGGATTCGTACAAGAAAACGAGAACGCCGACGAACATAACCAGCTTCGCCAGAGACGAAGCTGATACACTACCTCTGGTGAACTCTGATTTCATCTCCGTTCTCTCTCTAGAATTTTCTTTTGTTCGGTTATTGAGAAAATATGATAGAAAATGTTTGGGTTTAGAAATCTAGAGGTTAAAGTGTTTGGGAAAGTGTTTGGTTGCTGAGAAAATCTAGAGTTCATACTGTTTATTTAAGATTTGGATTTTAGAAAGGATTGGATATTAGTGGGTTTATTTAATTTTAAATTTTAGATAGGTCTAGTAGGTTTTAGTGGGTTTATCCATTTAAACCCATCTAATTAAATAACCAAATGGGTCTTTATCTATTTAACCCAAATACTCAAATGGATTGGGTTAAGACTTACCCAAATAAGGTGGGTAATGGGCGGGTTCATAGATATGGATAAAAATTGCCACCCCTACCCGTAACCTTGACCTGATCCAAACTCGATCCCACCAGCCTATTTTGCCATGTCCAGTGGCTCACGTGGGTTTCAGCCCACTATTTGATGGACTTGCTCATTAAATGACCTTGTTCCTTTTGTCTCCTCAGCCAACACAAGTCAGCCTTTTCATTTATTGAGAAATGATCAAATAATGTTGGACATGCTGAAGGAAAAATAAAAGGAAGAAGCAAAATTATTAGTTTTCAGTTAAAAAAATTGAAAACAAAAAGTCAAACAATTTAACAAGGTGCAGGTCTCACAAAAAAATAAGTAATGTGTAATGATGATGCCGTGAATTTCACCAGTGAGTTGCACAATGCTTGTATGCTCGAAACGACACCTGCACAACAAAAGGAAGAAGACCTAACAGAGAGCACCGGTGTGGTGCCGGCCAAGTACCCTCCGAAGGTCAAGTCAGAACTTCTTTTTCAACTCTAGAGTGCTAGAGAGGGGTTAATTATGCGTACCTTGATTTGTGAGGGTATTGGGGCTTTTATAGTAGGAGAGGGTTGACCTCTTTTCCTTGGAGCGGAAGTCCTTTCCTTATAGGAATCTTTATAAGCGGGGATCTCGGGATCTTTCCTTATAGGACTCTAACATTAGGCGTGGAGAACAAGTAATCCTTTTATTACCTATTTGTGATGAACAACTGTTGGCATTGCTCAGTGCCGTCGCCTTAGGGTCGTCAGCTTCCCGCCATGTTATATGACCTTCAAGTGAAACTAAATTCCCTCCGTCAGCTCTGAAGTCTTCAGCATCATCCGTCCAGCCCCGTCAGCTTTGGTCCATGACATATCACAAGCTGACGGTTCCAAGCATGATTTATTTCTACCTATCAATTGCCCCCTACTCCATATCTCCGTCAGTACAAACTGACGGGTTATGGAGTTATATTTGTCACAGACCTTCAGCCCAGCAGAGAGAGAAAATGAGGTAGATGGCATTAATGGCTTTGGACACGTGGCGAAGGTTGGTTGGCTCCGTTTCTGGACGAGGGCGTCGCTTCGTCTTCCGTGCCCTTTCCTGTATATATATAACCCTATTCCCTTCCTTATTTTCACTTTTTCATTCTTACTGATTACTGGAGAGAAGATCCGTCACTTTCTTCCATCAGTCTTCTTGCACCATCATCTGAGCTTCTGCTGTCACATTTAGACCGTCGCCTATTTGCGAATATTGTAAGTTCTTTCTCTTCCTTTCACCCTTTTGATGTTCTTTACTTTAATTGATCTTCCTTATAGTGAGGTCGTCATCCTAGGTACTTAGAATGAATTCGTCACTTGTAGGTAGTCAGATGTCGAGTGACGCGTCGAGTCAGTCGTCAGTCCGCGATGGAGCGGGCTACGACGATGTCTTTGGTTCAGGGTCAGAGTCCGGGAGCCTTTCCTATCCGTCAGAGAGGGAAACATCAGCCCAAACTCTTGACGAGAGAATAGGGAGTCACGGAAACGAAGGTCAAGAGGAAGTAGTAGATGAGGTTAGTGAAGTTGAGGGGGATGATGAAAGGGATAATGACGGAGGAGAAGGTGACGAGGATTCTTGTGAGAGGATCTCAAGAAGTCCTGAGGGGAGTCGTCCCTTTATTCTGCCCGAGGATTGGGCCGTCAATAAATTCTTACCAACCATGAGTGAAAAGCTTTTTGGAGAGTTGCGTGTCCGTTTTCAAATTCCAGATTATATTCCAATTCGTCTCCCTAGAGAAGGTGAAAAGTGCTACTCAGGGAGAACCGCAGATGTAGGTATGTATTACGCTATGTTTGCTGCGGGGGTGAGGTTGCCTTTGACAGCTCTGCACCGTCAGTTAGTTGACTTCCTTGGCGTATTCGTCAGTCAAATTGCCCCCAATTCATGGAGAATTTTTATTGGCGCTGAAGTCTTATGGGGTCGTCTGAGTGGGGGACACCGTCAGCTCTCCCTTGATGAATTCTTTTACTGTTATAGACCCCATCACTTAGCATCCTCTAAGGGGATGTACCATTTTGCCGTTAGGGAGAAGGAGTTGAGGTTAGTGTCGGAGACACCAGATTCAAACAGAAACTGGAAAGGTAGGTACTTTTTTGTTAAGGGGACGGACTGGGTGTGCCGTCGTGAAGAGTGGAAGACTATGTCTCGGGGATACTTTGATAATACCTGGGCATTCGTCAAGGATTCAGGTTCCGCCCGTCAGCTTTTAATTCCGTCAGTTATTTTTAATATCTTGCTGGTACTAACTAATTTCTACTTATTTATGTCCGTCAGCTAATACTCGTCCTCTAATAACTGACGGGCAAAGAGACTTCATCCGTCGGGTTCTGGAGATCCCTTTGGGGCAGCGGGCGTGTCGAGATTTAATTAGGCTTGACACCCTTCACTCTTACTGCGGAGGACCTGAGCCGACGCCTGAAGCCCTTCAGTTAGAAGGATTTTCACGCCGTCGTAAGTAGCCTATTCGCATAATCTCGTCACTTTAATTACTGACGTTAGCTTTTTCTCTTATATGTGTACGCATGATCTTTTCAGAAATGGAGTCAGCCAGGCAACGGATCAGGGCTGCTGCTGCTCGTCAAAAGGAGGAGCAAAAGAAGAAAGGAGAAGTGGGCTCCTCGTCTGCTCCCAAGGCCGTCACCAAAGGCGTGCCAAAGAGGAAAACTGACGGAAAAGACGACCGTCCGTTAAAAAAGGCTGCCGTCACTCCTGTCAAAGAGACCCCTGAGAAGTCAACCCCCGCGGCCGGCCACGGGGCAGGGAAGGGGCTGATGACTTCTTCTGGTCCCGTCCTGGAAGGGCCCCGTTGTCTGTTGACACATATGGACTTTGCTGTCGAGAAGATTGAGTCACTTATAACGCCGACGGACATCGATCCTTGTGATTCATTGGGGACAGAGGAGCTGGGGGCGTCAGCCTTGTTTGATCTCTCACGGGTAATTTTTCCCTCGGTTTTTTCTTCCCCTCTTTTTTT
This sequence comes from Quercus gilva, assembly GCA_023621385.1. Lineage (NCBI taxonomy): Eukaryota > Viridiplantae > Streptophyta > Magnoliopsida > Fagales > Fagaceae > Quercus > Quercus gilva. The sequence continues at coordinate 3,101,574 of CM042476.1, forward strand.
TTATTTATTTATTTTTTTATTTAATGACTGATGGTTGTATACTTTTTGTAGGCCCTGGTTCGTGTGAAGGCGCTCCAAGATAGGTGCGTGGCCAAGGAGGGCGTCGCTGCTCGTCTGAGCAAGCACAACAAAAACATGTCAAATCAGTAGTCTCAATACAAGGAGGCTATGCGCTTGCTGAACACCGAACTAAAAGAGACGAAGGAAAAATTGGAGGAAGCAGGCCGTAAACAGGAGAAATTGCAACAGGAGCTGACGGCCCTTCGTAAGCAGGCGGAGCAGGCCGGGGCTAACGCGGTTAAGGAATTTAAGGAGTCAAATTCCTTTTTTGATGCCTGTGGTGTGCACTACGGAACAGGTTTTGATGACTGCCTCAAGCAGGTTGCGTCAGCCTTTCCTAAGCTGGACCTTTCTGGAATCACACTGGATGACGCCGTGCCTATGACGCCTGCCAAGGATACCGTCAGTACTGAAGGTGACGGTCCTGAAGATGTACATCCTCGTGATGGCGACGGGATTGTATTGGCTCAACCTGCTGCAAATCCTCCAGTGGTTTCCTCCAATCTCGTCGAGATCTTAGATGCAGATGACCCTCCTGCCCAGAAGGAGTAAATTATGTTTTTAAGTGACGCTTCCTTTGGTTCTTTGTAGATGTATTTTGATTTGTCTGTAAACAATATTTAAACGCCCCCTTTGATTTTTGGGGTTTCTGTTTGTATTTGTCTTATTTCAGTATATGCATTGCTTATTACTTTTTCTTGCTGTTTGGCTAAGGCTTATCTTTTAATTGTTGGTTTGATTTCGTCAGTTTACTTGTAAGTTGTAATGCTGACGCCGTCAGCCAAATGTAGTCGTTGGCTTACTTATGACTTTTAGCCCAGTCCTTTTGGTTCAATGGACTTGTCTTCTTTTTAGCCTTTTTACCTGTCGTTCCTAGGAAAGTTATTTTGGATTAAGTTTGCCCGTCTCATGGGCTTTGGGTCTAGTTTTGATTGTTTTGTGATTTTAAGGTAATTCATGTAGGATCGTTGGTGGGACAACCCCGTCGGTCTCAGGCCTTTGGTTTGACCGTCGGCCTTATGGCGTCTCTTTATTAGGCCGTCAACTTTGAAGCTGAATTCTTTTTCTCTTTTTATTAAACCGTTAGTTTGTGGGTTTTTATTAGACCGTCAGCTTTACAACGGAATTTTTAGGCCCTTTACTAAATCATTGTAGCTGGCTTGTCTTTTCTTAGACCGTCATCCTTATGGCTGAACTATCTTTATCAGCCTCTGTGACTGATTTCTTTTAGGTCTTTTATTAGACCGTCAGCTTGATTGCTGAATTCTTTGGGTCTTTTGTTAGACCGTCAGCTTGATAGCTGGATTCTTTGGATCTTTCATTAGACCGTCAGCTTGATAGCTGGATTCTTTGGGTCTTTTATTAGACCGTCAGCCTTATGGCTGAACTCTTTTTATCAGCCTTTGTGGCTGAATTCTTTTAGGTCTTTTATTAGACCGTCAGCCTGATAGCTGAATTCTTTGGGTCTTTTGTTAGACCGTCAGCTTGATAGCTGGATTCTTTGGGTCTTTCATTAGACCGTCAGCTTGATAGCTGGATTCTTTGGGTCTTTTATTAGATCGTCAGCCTTATGGCTGAACTCTTTTTATCAGCCTTTGTGGCTGAATTCTTTTAGGTCTTTTTCATGTCTGTGAATATGATCCTGTAAGTAGAAATTCCAGTAGTTCTAAGTAAATTCCTCTTATTGCCATGCATCTATGAAAAGTAGTTTAAAAACAATAACCTGCCCAAAAATGGGCTTATTGTAGTAAAAACCAAAGTAAAAATCTGCCCATTCGGGCTTATTGTAGCAAAATCTAGAAGTAAATGATAAATGTAGGAATAAAAAGATAAGTCTTTCTTCAAGTCGTCGTAACTACTGGTAGTACTTTTGCAAATGCTCAGCATTCCAAGGGTGTGGTAGCTTCCGTCCGTCCAGCGTCTCCAGGTGATAGGTGCCTTTTCTCTGCCATGTCGTGATTTGGTAGGGTCCTTCCCAATTCGGGCCGAGCTTTCCTTGGGTTGGATCTCTTGCTGCTCCCATGACTTTCCTTAGGACGAGGTCTCCAACCTGGAAGTCTCTGTGCTTGACCCGGGAGTTGTAATGCTTAGCCATGCGGTCCTGGTATCGTGCGAGCCTTTGTTCCGCCGCTGTCCTGACTTCGTCCACTAGATCGAGCTGTAGGCGTATGGCTTCGTCATTTTTCTTTTCATCATGGTTGTGCACCCTGTAGCTTGTGAGGCCGACTTCGGCTGGGATGACAGCCTCGCTTCCGTATGTTAGCCGGAATGGCGTCTCCTGTGTTGGTGTTCTTGCCGTCGTCCTGTAGGCCCAAAGTATGCTTGGCAATTCTTCAGCCCATATGCCCTTTGCCCCCTCGAGCCGAGTCTTGATGATCTTCAGCAAGGATCGGTTCGTGACTTCAACCTGTCCGTTGGCTTGAAGGTGGGCGGGAGAGGAGTAATGGTTCCGTATCCCTAATTGCGAGCAGAAGTCTCGGAAGGCCTCGTTGTCGAATTGCTTCCCGTTGTCCGAGACTAAGACTCTAGGGATGCCGAATCTGCAGATGATGCTTCTCCAAACGAAACTGCGTACGTTCTTCTCCGTAATGGTGGCCAAAGCTTCAGCTTCTACCCATTTCGTAAAGTAGTCGATGCCCACTACCAGAAACTTCAGTTGTCGTATAGCCGTAGGAAACGGCCCCATGATGTCCAGTCCCCATTGAGCGAATGGCCATGGCGCCGCCATTGGGGTAAGTTCTTTAGGTGGTTGTCTGATGATATTGCTGAACCTTTGGCACTTGTCACATTTCTTTATATAGGCCTCGGCATCCTTCTGCATAGTTGGCCAAAAGTACCCCGTTTGTACTAGCTTGTGTATCAATGATCTGGACCCTGAGTGATTTCCACAGATTCCTTCGTGCACTTCCCTCATGACATAATCTGCTTCCTCAGAATCTAGGCATCGTAGGTATGGACGGGAGAAACCTCTTTTGTACAAGACGTCTTTTATTAGGACGAACCTTGCTGCCTGGACCTTTAGCTTTCTTGCGGCTTCTTTTCCGTCTGGCAATTCGCCGTTCTTCAAGTAGGAGACTAACGGCGTGGTCCAATTACTTTCGAACCCGAGTTCCTGTATGTCGACAGAGCTTGTAAGTGGAGAGAGCTGAACGAAAGAGAGTACGCTATTCAGGGTGGCCATATGTTCAGCTGAAGCGGCTTTGGCTAAGCGATCTGCTTGCTCGTTTTCTCCTCGGGGTATCTGTTTAATTTCGGCCTTCAGCTTGTTTACCCTTCGCCTTGCTTGGTCCAGATATTTTTTCATCCTTTCATCTCTACACTCATAATCCCCGTTCATCTGGTTGACTATGACTTAAGAGTCGCAGTGAATTATTACTCTTTCTGCTCCTGCGGCTTTGGCGAGGTCAAGCCCTGCTATCAGAGCTTCGTATTCTGCTTCGTTGTTGGTGGTAGGGAACTCAAGGCGAATCATACACTCGACCATGTCTCCTTCAGGCGAGTGCAGCACGACGCCGGCCCCCCCGGCCTGCCTGTTGGAGGATCCGTCAACATGTATGTTCCATTGTGGAGGTTCTTCTGCCCCTCTGACTGCACTGTTTGTAAACTCAGCTATGAAATCTGCAACAACCTGTCCCTTAATGGCGGTTCGCGGGTGGTACTGGATATCAAACTCGTTTAATTCTATGGCCCATAGTGCTAATCGCCCAGCAGCCTCGGGGCTGCTCATTGCCCGTCGTAGCGGCATGTCAGTTAGGACGATCACCGTGTGAGCTTGAAAGTACGGCTTAAGTTTGCGTGCTGCCGTGACTAGCGCAAATGCAAGCTTTTCCATGGGCGGATATCTTTCTTCGGCTCCGCGTAGTGCCCGATTGGTGTAGTACACAGGTTTCTGTATCCTTTCTTCTTCTCTGATCAAAGCTGCGCTGACGGCGGCTAGGGAGACTGCAAGATAGAGAAACAGTTCTTCACCCGGCTTCGATGGAATTAGTAATGGAGGAGAAGAGAGATAAGCTTTCAATTCTTCAAATGCTTGTTGGCACTCGGCAGTCCACTCGAAAGATCTCTTCAGTGTGTGAAAGAAGGGTAAGCACTTGTCTGTTGCCCTCGAGACGAACCTGTTGAGTGCTGCTATTTTGCCATTAAGGCTTTGCACTTCCTTTACATTTTTTGGTGGTGCCATTTCTATTATAGCTCGAATCTTGTCCGGATTGGCTTCGATGCCCCTTTGGGAAACCATGAATCCTAGGAATTTTCCTGCCGTCACCCCGAAGGCGCACTTTCCAGGATTTAGTTTCATGTTGTAAGAGTGAAGAGTGTCGAACGTTTCCCTGAGGTCTTCCAAGTGATCTTCCTCCTTTCGGCTTTTTACCAGCATATCATCTACGTAGACTTGGACGTTTCTTCCGATTTGCGGTGCAAACATTTTATTCATGAGCCTCTGGTATGTTGCGCCCGCATTTTTTAGACCAAACGGCATCACCTTGTAACAGAAGAGGCCTTGGCTGGTTACGAATGACGTTTTCTCTTGATCGGCTTCGTGCATCTTGATTTGGTTATATCCGGAGAAAGCATCCATAAAACTTAATAGTTGGTGTTGAGCTGTAGAGTCTACTAAAGTGTCGACCCTCGGGAGGGGATAGCTGTCTTTGGGGCATGCTTTGTTTAGATCGGTGAAGTCTACACACATCCTCCACTTCCCGCTAGCTTTCTTGACCATTACTACGTTGGCGAGCCAGTCGGGATAGTAAACTTCTCTAATAAAGTTTGCCTCTTGTAGCTTGCGGACTTCTTCAGCTATGGCCTGATCCCGTTCGGGGGCAAATACCCGCTTCTTTTGCCTGACGGGTAGAAAAGAGGGTGATACATTCAGCTTATGCACCATGACCGAAGGGTCTATCCCCGGCATGTCCTCGTGACTCCATGCGAATACGTCCCGATTCTCTCTGAGGAAGGCTGTAAGTGTCTGTCGGACCGTGGGACTTGCAAGGGTCCCGATCTTTGTTATTTGATCAGGTCTGGAGTCATCAAGAGATATTTCTTCGAGCTTCTCGACGGGTTCCGTCGTACTCCAGTATTCTTCTACGCTCATGGCCTGGAGTTGATCATCCATTTCCATCATCGCTACGTAGCATTCGCGCGCGGCCACCTGGTTCCCGCGTAGTTCACCTATTCCATATTCGGTAGGGAACTTGATCATCAGATGATACGTCGAGGTTGCCGCCTTCCATGAATTGAGGGTAGGTCGCCCTAAGATGGCATTATAGGCGGACGAGCAATCGACCACGAGGAACGTCACTTCCTTTGTGATCTGCTGAGGGTAATCGCCTGCTGTTACTGATAATGTGACCGCGCCGAGGGGAAACACCCTCGTTCCTCCAAATCCGACGAGCGGGGCATTTGTCGGTATCAACTGCTCTTTGCTGATCTTCATCTGCTGGAATGCCGGGTAGTACAAAATGTCCGCCGAGCTCCCACTGTCGACCAATACCCGGTGCAAGTTATAATTCCCTACTTGTAGACTGATAACAAGCGCATCGTCGTGTGGATGGTGAAGACGTCGTGCATCTTCTTCGGAGAACCCGATGATAGGACTTTCTCTTCGTGCTACTTTTAATGCCGAGCCCGTCACCTGGACACTTTGAACCATCCTGAGGTACGTCCTCCGAGCCTTTTTGGATGACCCGGTAAGCGTCCCTCCTATGATCATCCTTATGTCGCCAATGGGTGGTCTAGGGCGGTCATTGTCTCGTCAGGGAGGCTGCTCCTGAAGTGGTGGATCAGGTCTTTCCTTGCTTACAAACTTCTGCAATTTCCCTTGTCTGATGAGGGCCTCGATCTGCTGCTTCAAATCGTAACAATCGGCTGTATCATGGCCGTGATCTCGGTGGAAGCGGCAGTATTTATCTCTAGAGCGCCTATTGGGATCCCCTTTTAGCTTCCCAGGGAAGGTCAGAGCCCCCTCATCCTTAATTTGCATCAGGACTTGGTCTATTGGGGTAGTTAACGGGGTGAAGGTTGTGAATCTTCCCCCCGGGGGTCTAGAGCGCCTCTCGTCTCTTCGGTCTCCAGTTTTTGGCTTCTTCCTTCCTTGGTCTTGTCGTGAATCTTCTTGTCTTTCCCTTTTTCTTGGCTTCTCTTCCCGGGCTTGCAGCGCGTCTTCGGCGTTCATGTATTTGGTGGCCCGGTAGAGTACTTCCGACATGGTCTTTGGGTCGTTTTTGTATGGGAGAACAAAAACTTACCCTTTCGCAACCCATTTGTGAAGGCCGCCACAAGTATCTTGTCGTCGGCTTCGTCAATAGAAAGCGCCTCCTTGTTGAAGCGCGTTATGTAGGACCTCAGTGTCTCGTCTTCTCGTTGCTTGATGCTCATTAAGCAGGCTGTAGATTTCTTGTACCTATGTCCCCCGATAAAGTGAGTAGTGAACTGGGCGCTTAACTCCTTAAAGGTGCTAATGGAGTTCGGCGTCAGTCGACTGAGCCATATCCTTGCGGGGCCCTTCAGTGTTGTAGGGAAGGCCCTACACATGATTTCGTCTGCCACACCCTGAAGGTGCATCAGGGTTTTGAAGGTTTCCAAATGGTCCAGAGGGTCCTTCACCCCGTCGTAACTCTCGATATGGGGCATGCGAAACTTATGTGGTAGGGGGAAGGCATTAACGGCTACGGTGAATGGCGAATCGGTTCGGTTAACTAGATCATCAAGGTCGCTGGAGACTCGCCCTTTGAGTGCGTTCATCATGACTTCCATTTGTTCCCTCATCGCCTGCATCTCCGCGATAATATGTGGTGGAGTCGCGTCCGTGAGAGATGGCATGCTTACATTCTGCCCTCCTGGTTTGCTTGGGGCGTGTCTGCCTTCGGGTTTCTCCTGGTTTTTCTTTGGAGCGCTGGTCCCTTCTTGATCCTCTTGCTGGTCGTTCGGTGGTGTGTTCTTCCTGAATGTCGTTGTTGGTTGCCATTGATCGAGTGAGTACCATGCAACCCTTTTAGTCCGGGAAACAGTAGTATGGCTAAATCTGAATTGTTGCGACGTTCCCCACAGACGGCGCCAACTGATGATGCCGTGAATTTCACCAGTGAGTTGCACAATGCTTGTATGCTCGAAACGACACCTGCACAACAAAAGGAAGAAGACCTAACAGAGAGCACCGGTGTGGTGCCGGCCAAGTACCCTCCGAAGGTCAAGTCAGAACTTCTTTTTCAACTCTAGAGTGCTAGAGAGGGGTTAATTATGCGTACCTTGATTTGTGAGGGTATTGGGGCTTTTATAGTAGGAGAGGGTTGACCTCTTTTCCTTGGAGCGGAAGTCCTTTCCTTATAGGAATCTTTATAAGCGGGGATCTCGGGATCTTTCCTTATAGGACTCTAACATTAGGCGTGGAGAACAAGTAATCCTTTTATTACCTATTTGTGATGAACAACTGTTGGCATTGCTCAGTGCCGTCGCCTTAGGGTCGTCAGCTTCCCGCCATGTTATATGACCTTCAAGTGAAACTAAATTCCCTCCGTCAGCTCTGAAGTCTTCAGCATCATCCGTCCAGCCCCGTCAGCTTTGGTCCTTGACATATCACAAGCTGACGGTTCCAAGCATGATTTATTTCTACCTATCATGTAATGTAAACTTATTAAACCAAACAAAGTGATGTGTCACTTTTCTCATGATATATGTGTTGGCTATATGAAATTAGTGTGAGCGAATTACGTGCAGGTTGCCTTCACATTCTGAAGTGATGGAGTAAAATTTCTTTGAGCTATGTAAGTGTGACTAAAATTTGTCTAAATATGAAATGTCTATCACTGTGAAGTGTGAACGAGTCCAACTTGTAGATGTTGGGTGTGTGGATCGCGTGGGTTCCAGCCCACTCTTGCTGGACTTGCTCATTAAATGAGCTTGTCCCTTTTGTCTCCTCAGCCAACACAAGTCAGCCTTTTTCTTTATTTAGAAATGATCAAAATGCGTAGGACATGCTGAAGGAAGAAAAGGAAGAAGCAAAGTCAGTTTTAAAGTTGTGGCCTCCGTAACCAGTGTACGGAATTTACTATATAGATGATTGACAACTAGCCACTGCAATTCACTCTAAGAGCATTCACAGCAGTGGTGCTAAATAACTATATTGTTATTTTTTAGCACCACTGTACATAAAAAAAGCTCACAGCAGTGGAGCTATAAGCAAAATTTTTTGCTGCTCTGCTACAGTGCACATCTAAAAATAAATGTGCACTGTAGCACACATGTAAAAAAAAAAAAAAATTTTAATCCACTTCTCTCACTTCTCCCATTTAAATAATCTTTTCTCTCTCTCTCTCTCTCTCTCTCTCTCTCCGGTTTCTCTTCTTTCTTTCTTTCTTTCTCAATTTTTTTTTCTCTCTAGCTCACCAGACAGTCCCTCATCTCCTTCATCCCTCCGCTGGCCGGCTAGCTCCCTCATTGCCGGCATGTTCCGCTGATCTGTTCCGCCTTCCATTCAACACCTCACTCACTCAACACCTCTTCCACCTCACTCACTCAACAGCTCGCCGGCCAGCTCCCTTTCTCTAGCTCGCCGATCTGTTCCGCCAGCCAGCTCCCTCATCCCTCATCGTCGGCCAGCTTTCTTTACTGTGATTGAGTTTTTTTTTTTTTGTTTTTTTTTTATTTTTTATGTATTTTCATATGGGTTTGGTGGCTGTGGTGGTGGTGGTGGTGGTGGTTGATTTTGGCTATGGTAGTGGTGGTGGATGATTTTGACAGTGGGTTTGTAGATTTTAGTTGTGGTGGTGGTGGTGGTGGTGGATGATTTTGGCTTTGATAGTGGGTTTTGTGTATTTTGGCTTTGGCAGTAGCTTGTTCTTGGTTTTGTTTTTGTTTTTGTTTTTTTTTTTTTTTTTTTCTATTTTGTGTTGTGGTTGCCAAAGTAGAGTGGTGGTTGTGGTTGGTGGCCGGTGGTGGTGGTGATTGTGGTTGTGGTTGTGGTTGATGGTAGAGTCGGTTGCGGTGGGTGCTGCAGATGTATTTTTAGTCAGTAGGATATATTATTTTTTTGTAAGGTATATATTATTTTATTGTGATATTTATATTATTTTATTGTGTTTAAAGTTAAAATAGATCCATTGCTGCAGCATATGTGTAGGTAAAATAGATAAAGTGACTTTTTGTGTAGCTAAATAGCTAAAATTTTAGATTCACTGCTGTGAATGCTCTAACTGAACCAAATGACAAAAAAAAAATGTTGCTTGATTTGACCCAACATTGAAAAAGGGTGATCCACGTCCCCCAATATTATTTTTTTTTAGAAACAAGACTGATTTTTGTTAAGTTGATGGCAAATCTGTTCGATACGTTTCAAAATAATGAGATAGAACATTTTTCATCCAAGATTATGAACTACACTATTTTCGCCTCTACCAACATGCTGAAATTTTACATGATTAAGCCAATTAGCCAAGTCATTTGCCCCTTTTATGAGAAAGCCAAATGGAGCAAAGTTTGGCACATGATCCATTAGGCCTTTGATGACTATGCTGGAGTAGCTTTCAAAAATAATCCTATCAAGACCAATTTCTGCCGCAAGTTTCACTGCTCGTGTGGCTGCTAGTGCTACCATTTTCATGGAAAATTCTTAGGTAGTTCTGAAGTACGTAGAAATGATGCTCCTTTCTCTCATATTTATGATGGACTTCATCATAAATTTAATGAATGAACCCCACTATGAATGTAAGAGAAAGAAGCACTATTTTCTATACTCCGAGATAGGGGTGACAATTTTTATCTATATCCATGAACTCGCCCATTACCCATCTTATTTAGATATGTCTTAACCCAACCCATTTAAATATTTGAGTTAAATGGGTAAAAACCCATTTTGTTATTTAATTAGACGAGTTTAAATAGATAAATCCACTGATACTCACTAAACCCATTTAAAATTTAAAATTAAATAAACCCACAAACACCCACTAAACCCTTCTAAAATCTAAAACTTACCTAAATAGTATAACCTTAAACACTTTCCCTCAATTTTCTAAGCCAAAACATTTGTCCCTCTCACTCTCTTTAAACACTTTCCCTCAAATTTTCTCAGTAACCAAACAAACACATTAAAAAAAAAAATCACAATAGAAATTGAAAGAAAAAGCAGAATCTAACAAACGGTAATTGGCAGCCAGAGAAATGAAGAAGGACCTGGTCCACTTGTTCATGATGATAACGGTTACGTTGAAAGCCCCCCATTGAAGAATAGTGAGAAGAGATCTTTTTATTTTATTTTATAATGTGCTAGCATTGTTTGATCTGAGAAGCCCATACTATGAATTTGAAGTTCTCTTTGATAGATACCCATTGGAGGATGACTTTGAGAAATTCTCTGCTCCACCAAGAGACTAACGCCTTGAAGATCCATTGCTTATGGTTCTCCCTTTTGAGGCAATGCGAGAGTTACCATTAGATGTTTTAAGCCTTTCCCCCAAAACCTTGAATCGCATTTGGTATTTTTCTTTAAGCTGTGCTTCTACCTTTGTGGTGCGCTCAGCTACTGCCAGTTTATCACAAAGCTGTTGCATTTCTCCCTGAAAAAAATTTCTTTCCTCTGTAACAACTTAGTTTCCTCCATAATTCCCTCTCTCTCTCTTTGGAGACACACAAATCACCAGAGATAAAATTCCCAAAATCATAAGCACTCAGACCGAGCACAAAGAGAGAGAGAGAGAGAGAGAGAGCTGGATTTACCAATATACCCTTGGTTTTTCTAAAAGCTCAGATTTATCAGTGCCTGTTTGTTTGGGCGTTTTGAGCCCAAAAGTTGGCTTTTCATAAAAGTCAGCTCCCATTATACGTTTGGTAAGTATAAAACGCAACTTTTTGTTAAAAGTTGCGTTTTGAGTTTGCGAAGAAATGCGCGTTTGCAAAATGGAGCTCAGGAGGTCCATAATCAGAAAGTCCATGCGCGTTTCATCAATATTACCGTTGAGGCAGTGTTAAATTACCAAATTGCCCACTGTGCTGCTACAAAGGTCCTTTCCGTGCTGCTCTGCTACAGAACAAACACTACAAACACAACAATCTTTCTCTCAAACATCTCTAAACTCAAGCATAATCAGATTATTAGAATACAAACTCAAAAATATAATTTTAAAATTAATCAAATCATAACACTAAAAGCAAAAAAAAAAAAAAGACAGTAGACAGAAGCCATCTGACCCATCTGGACTGGGTTGGGGACAAAGATGAGCAACAGCACGAAGATGAGAGCTCCTTGGAATGTTCTTGAATGAGGGAGAAAAGGACAATTTTCTTATTGCAGAGTGAGTTTTGGAATCAAGTAAAAAAAAAAAAAAAAAAAAAAAGAGAGAGTGAGCTGGAGAAAGAAAGAGAGAAGAGAGCTCCTGGAACGTTCTGAATGAGGGAGAATGATTGAGAAAAGGAAAATGAAAGAAGGGGGTAGAGATAGTGGACACGTGTGTGGAGGTAAAAAAACAAGAAAAAAAAGAAAGAAAAAGAAATGAAACTTATGGCTGAAAGTGAAACGAAGAAAGGATAAATAATATAAAAAATAAAAAATTCTAATTGAGAAATGCTACTGTAATATTTTCACAATATTTTCATAATAAATTTTAAGTAATAAATTGTTATTAGTTAATATTGGTTAGTAAAAAAATAATTTCAGTGATGGGTTCAAATTAGAACTAGTAACAACTTTCCACATAAATTTTGTTGTGAAAATATTGCAAAAAATATTGTGAATGTAACACTTCTCATAATAAATTTTACACAATAAGTTATTATTGGTTCTCATTTGGACCTAATAATGACATTATTATTTTTTTTATCTACTATTAACAACGTGTCATATAGACTTTATTGTGAAATTTTTGTAAAAATGTTGTGTCTATAATTGCATGAAGAGAGATAATTAAAACAAAGAATTCTTTTATATATATATATATATATATATATCTTGTCCTTTTTGGTAATTTACAACTCAAACCTCCACTTTTATAAATGCTAACCAAACACTCAGTTTTTTTAAAAAGCACTTTTTAACAGTTTTTACCAAACACTCAGCTTTTTGAAAACCACTTTTTCATTATGCACTTTTTGAAAACTCAACTTTTTCAAAAAGTTCAACTTAAAAAAGCTAAACCAAACTCACCTTCATTCTAGGGGTATTTTGGTAATTTTGGATGTCCAATGGTATATTGGTAATTTTGAAAGAGTAAGGGGGTATTTGGGTCATTTTGGGTATTTAAGGATATTTTGGTAATTTTAGAAGTTAATAGAGTATTCAACTAGTTTTAGAAGTATTTTGGTTATATTGAGTTAAATGAGTTTGACGGATAATGAATAATTAAATGGGTTGGACGGATAATGAATAATTAATTTATATATAAACGAGTCATAAATGGATAAATGGATAATTACATACCCAAACCCAACCCATTTATGACCTAACTCGCCCATTTACCACCCCTACATAGTACCTAAAAATTACTTCCATCTTCACCACTGAGAGCATCAACAATGGGCTTGTCAAATGCCAAATGTAAAGCACATTTGGCATACAAGCCCAAAATAAGCCAACAACTGGATGGCTAAAACCATCAGAGGCCAAATTTTTTTGGCATAGCGCTACAGTACCATCTCACAAATGAGATGGTACTGTGATACCATATAAGAAAGTACAGAGAGCCAAGAAAGAAGAAGAGAGGAAGGTCAAGCTAGAGAGAAACTTTGGAATGAAGAAAATATCTGTATTGTATTGAATGAAAATGAATCTGTACATGATCTGGTTTAAATACAAAAAACAGAGCAAAACAGAAATCCCAAATTGAGTGGAAACGGTTACAACATGTGTATTAGTTAGTTGAGTCACGTGTGAACTATTCTTGCTTAAATATATCACTAAGCTACAAGCGTTTACAATGTACAACCAAAAGCTACAATGTTAAGCTGTCGTTCATCTCATATTTCTATTACTGCACTTCATTCTTCTTCTGTTTCATTCCTTTTCTTGCTTATTCGTTTCTTGCTTATCATGGTTTTGATACGCCCCCTCAAGATGAGAATCTGGACTGTGAATGTTCACAATGTTCATCTTGGCAAGTAAAACTTTCAATTGTTGACCACTGAGTGCTTTTGTAAGCAGATCAGCTAGCTGTGAGTGAGTGGGAGTGAAAAACAGTCTTATGACTTTATCTTCAACCTTATCTCTAACCAAGTGACAATCTATCTCTATATGTTTGGTCCTCTCATGAAACACGGGATTCTCACCAATATATATAGCTGCTTGGTTATCACAAAACAACATTGCAGGTTTTGGATGACACACTTCTAAATCCTTTAACAGAGCCAATATCCAAGTCATCTCACACACTGTCACTGCCATGGCTCGATATTCAGCTTCTGCAGATGATCTAGATACAATGGATTGCTTTTTAGACTTCCATGAAATCAGAGAACTACCTAGAAAAACGCAATAGCCAGTGGTTAATCGTCTAGTGTCAACACAGGATGCCCAATCTACATCTGTGAATGCCTTTAAATGCAAATCTGAAGTGGAGGATAACAAAATACCTTGTCCTGGACTTCCTTTGATATACTGTAACACCTTATAGGCTGCATCCAAGTGAGGTTTTCTTGGTTTTGAAAGAAACTGACTCAGCTTATTCACTGGATAGGTGATGTCTGGTCTGGTAATGGTTAAATATATCAACCTGCCAACCAACCTTCTGTAAATGCCAAGATCAGGTAACAACTCCCCATGGTATTTGCTCAATTTTAGGTTTTGCTCCATAGGAACTTTGCTAGGCTTGCAGCCTGTCATGCCTGCATCTTTGAGCACTTCCAAAGCATATTTCCTTTGACATAAGGAAATGCCTTTATCTGATCTAGCAACTTCGAGGCTAAGGAAGAATTTTAAATTTCCAAGATCCTTTAGTTTGAACTCTTGGTCCAGGAACATTTTAAGTTCTTCAACAGCTTGAATGTCATTGCTAGCTATGAGAATATCGTCCATATAGACTAAAAGTGCTGTGAATGACTGATTAAACTTCTTGGTAAAGAGGGAGTAATCTGACCTTGACTATTTGAACCCACATTTGAGAATAGTGGATGAAAATTTTGAGTATCATTGCCTTGATGCCTGCCTAAGTCCATAGAAGGATTTGTTCAGTTTGCACACTATGTTCTTCCCCTTACTGTGGAATCCTAGAGGTAGCTGCATATAAACCTCCTCATGAAGCTCTCCATGAAGGAAAGCATTGTTAACATCAAGCTGAGTTAGGTGCCAGCCCCTCACAGCAGAAATGGCAAGCAAAGTCTTAACAGTTGTCATTTTAGCAACTGGAGAAAAGGTTTTAGTGAAGTCCAAACCTTCCTGCTGTGTAAACCCTTTAGCTACAAGACGGGCCTTATACCTTTCCACTGTGCCATCAGCTTTATACTTCACTTTATAGATCCACTTACACCCAATGGCCCTTTTATGAGCTGGTAAGGGAGTAAGAGACCAGGTCTGGTTTGATTCTAAAGCAGCAATCTCCGCAACCATTGCAGATTGCCATTTTGGATCTTGAACAGCTTCATGATAGGAATGTGGTTCAGAAACAGCAGTGATAAGAGAGCAAAAATGGGCATAGGATGGAGATAAAGTAGAAGAACCAATAAATTGTGATAAGGGATATTTTGTACCTGAGGTATGTGAGGCTGAACTAGACTTGATGGCATGATTGGAATGGCCAAACTGATCAATAATAACATTGCTGCATTTATAGTCTTGCAAATAGGAAGGAGGCTTAGACACTCTAGTGGATTTCCTCAAGGATGGAATGGAAGGAAGAGTAGGAGGGTTAGTGATGGAAGGATCAGAACTATCAGTAGAAACAGTAGGGAAATCACAAGGTGGAGAAGGAGATTCATCAGGTAAAGGAGAATGGAGAATAGGATTTGAAGGTGAAGCAGACAAGTTAGGATCAGGAATGGACTGAGGGATGACAGAATCAGAATGAGAAGCTAAAGGAGGATCAAACAAGGCAGATTGGGAGGTATTAGAGGTATGTAGGGGAGAAAAAAGATGAGGAAAAGTGATAGTTAAGTGAGGTGAGGAAGAATAAGTGGATGAAATGAAAGGGAAAACAGTCTCATGAAAAGTCACATCTCTAGAGACAAAAATTTTCTTGGTGACTAGATTGAGTAATTTGTAACCTTTGACACCAAATGGAAAACCCAGAAAAACACAGGGAATAGATCTAGGATCAAATTTTGATCTGTTATGAGACAATGTGGATGCAAAATAAAGGCAGCCAAAAACTTTTAAGTGAACAAAAGAAGGTGGTTTATTGTAAAGCTTCTCAAAAGGGTTTTTATTGTCTAAAAGGGAGGAAGGCAGTCTGTTGATGATGTACACAGCAGTCAAAACACATTCACCCCAATAGGAAATAGGTACATTAGACTGAAATTTTAATGCCCTTGCAATGCTTAAAATATGTTGATGTTTCCTCTCCACAACAGAATTTTGTTGTGGAGTGGCAACACAAGAATGTTGATGTATGATCCAATGATCAGCAAAGAAGTCTTTAAGGAAGAATTCATGAGCATTAGCAGTTCTAAATGCTTTAATATTGGTGTGAAATTGTGTAGAGATCATTTTGTAAAAGGAAATTAATAAGCGCCTAGTTTCGAACTTGGATTGCATAAGATAGACCCAGGTTGATCTAGTTGCATCATCAACAATGGTGAGGAAATATCTAAAACCATTATGAGTGGATCTTGCAAAAGGACCCCAAACATCACAGTGAATGAGATCAAAAGCACTAGCAGATAAATGATTGAAAAATGGAAAAGGAAGTCTTTTGTGTTTTGCAATGGGACAAAGGGCATAATCTTTATTACTGTGTATATTGTTTACATCAGGGAGAATTTTACACAGCACCTGGAGTTTAGCATCTGAAACATGACCTAATCTAAGATGCCAAAGATAGGATTTAGTGGTAACATGAATATCCACAACATTATTGGCAAAGGAATTTAAAGCAGAACCTAATATAGAAGAAACAGTTGAAACTGAATTGCAAGACTCTGAAGACTGTAGCAGATAGAGATTGTGATGCAGCTTACCCACTCCAATCGTTTTCCAGCAAGAAAGGTCCTGTATAAGACTCATATTTGACAGGAAAATGAAGCAACATGATAGACTCTTGGTTAGTTGACTAATGGATATCAAATTAAAAGTGAAAGAAGGAACACAGAGGACATTTTCAAGAAGTAAACTAGAAGTAACTTGAATAGTTCCTATGTGTGTGACAACAACTCTTTCACCATTAGGTAATTGAACAAAAGTAGTTATAGAACTAGTGATTTTAGTGAATAAATCAACTGAATGGACTATGTGATCTGTGGCACCTGTATCAAGAACCCAAGTATCTTGATTATATGCTATTTTATCTGAAGGATTGACAGCAAAAATAGAGTGTTGCATGCTCAAACATATTGAGGTTTGAAAAACATCATCCAAAATACTTGAAATGGCAGAATTGGCTGTGTGAATTGCTTCATTAGAATTACCAGAACTGGATGCATTTGAATTCAACAGGGAAATTAATTGCTGATATTGTTCTGAAGTGAAAGAAAAATTGTTGTTCTGATGCACATCCTCATTCTAATTTTGATCATAATCCACCATGATCTGATTAGCCATAGGAAGCCTTCCCTTTTGCTTGTAGCCTGGTGGAAATCCAACAAGCTTATAGCACTTCTCTTTGACATGTCCAACCTTTCCACAGTAGCTGCACATAGGTCTTCCCTTTCCAACATTCCCTTTGAAATTCTTACCAGGAAAAGAACCTTGATTGAAGACTTGATTCTTAACAGCTAGAGCAGTGGATTGCACTAAAGGAGTGGCATGAACACTGGAAATTCGTTGCTTTTCCTCCTGGATCACCAAGGAAAAAGTCTTATCCACAGATGGAACAGGTTCCATCATGAGAATTTGAGTCTTGACTTGTGAATAACAATCGTTCAACCCATTAAGAAATTGCATGATTGAATCTTGGTGGTGAAGATGCACAATCTTCTCGTTCACACCACAAGTGCACTTTCCACATGAACATGATGGTAAAGGCCTTAGATTCAACAGTTGATCCCAAGAAGCTTGAAGATCAATGAAGAAACTTGTTACTGTAGAATCTCCCTGCATCACAGAGGCAATTTGCTTCTGAAGTTGAGAAATCCTAGGTCCATTTGCTTGCAGAAAATGATTCTTGAGAGCATTCTAGACCTCAAAAGTTGTGTTTCTATAAATCACACTAGCAGTGATGTGAGGTGAAACTGAATTCAAGATTCATGATGAGATCATTGAATTGCATTTGGACCATGCCTTTTTCTCAAGCGGCGTAGTTGCCATTGATGCAGTGATGGATCCATCTACAAATTCGAGCTTACTCTTAGCATCTAGAGCCATCCTCATTGCTCTAGCCCAATTAGGGTAGTTATCCTCAGTGAGAGGTTGAATAACCAGGATCGCACCAGGAGATTCTCCATGGTGCAAGAAAAACGGGCTTCCAGGATCTTCCAATGGAGAAAGCTCTCGTGTAGTAGAAGATGAAGTAGTATTTGACGCCATTGACGAGGGTCAAGCTCTGATACCATATAAGAAAGTACAAAGAGCCAAGAAAGAAGAAGAGAGGAAGATCAAGCTAGAGAGAAACTTCGGAATGAAGAAAATATCTGTATTGCATTGAATGAAAATGAATCTGTACATGATCTGGTTTAAATACAGAAAACAGAGCAAAACAGAAATCCTAAATTGAGTGGAAACGGTTACAACACGTGTATTAGTTAGTTGAGTCACGTGTGAACTATTCTTGCTTACATATATCACTAAGCTACAAGCGTTTACAATGTACAACCAAAAGCTACAATGTTAAGCTGTCGTTCATCTCATATTTCTATTACTGCATTTCATTCTTCTTCTGTTTCATTCCTTTTCTTGCTTATCCGTTTCTTGCTTATCATGGTTTTGATACGCCCCCTTAAGATGAGAATCTGGACTGTGAATGTTCACAATGTTCATCTTGGCAAGTAAAACTTTCAATTGTTGACCACTGAGTGCTTTTGTAAGCAGATCAGCTAGCTGTGAGTGAATAGGAGTTGAAAAACAGTCTTATGACTTTATCTTCAACCTTATCTCTAACCAAGTGACAATCTATCTCTATATGTTTGGTCCTCTCATGAAACACAGGATTCTCACCAATATATCGCAGGCTGGCCAGGCCGTTACGTCGCGACTTGAACTCGCGACTTGGACAAGCCGCGAGACCAAGTCGCCAATTTGCCCTGTTTGGCAAAAACTGACATTTTGCATTCCCTTCTCACCCTACTATATATACACCCTTATACCCATCATATTGAGAGAGCTTCCAGAGATAATTTTGTGAGAGAAACCCTAGAGAAGAACAAGATTGCCTCATCCCCAATCTTTACCTTAGAGACTCTACAAATTCCTCTACTCTCTTCCTCTCCATTGTTATACCCTTGAGAGGCCTTTAGCCAAATCCTTATCTCACAACACCCACGTCTGTGAGAAGGTCTATTTGATACTGTTGGGAAGCAGTTAACAAGGAACCAATTTACATTGGTTGATGCTATGGTCTAGTAGCGGAATCCGGTAAGTTAGAAAAGAAAAAGGTTCGGCGCAACCTCGTTGGAGCAAGAAGCTTGGAAGGTTTAGGTACCTGGGTAGATTAGGCTTAAAGGGTCTATTGCTGTTCATGTATCCCTACTACATTTTCTAGTGGATTATTTGACCGCTTGGAGGGCAGCGGAGAGGTTTTACGCCGAGGGCTACGGTTTCCTCTTCGATAACACATTGTGTGTTGTCCATGTGTTTGCATCTTCCTTCCCTTTATCTTTGCCTTATATTTACTGCTGTGGATGTGTTTATATTTGGCTTAGATTGTTATTAATTCTGTTATAAACTTGTTATCATATTCTGTACATTAACTGTTTGATATAAAGCTTGAATTGGTAATTTTATATTTGGGGTCCAAATGTTCAAAGGTATTATATATCCTTTTTGAACTTTCAATTGGTATCAGAGCGGGTACACTTGTTGTGGTTTAATTACCTAAGTGTGATCCTTGACCTTCTTTGAGATGGATAGGTCTCAATCTCTTAATGTACTACCATTCTTTGACGGTAATAATTATGCTTTTTGGAAGGTCCGTATGAGGGCGTTTTTGTGTTCTATTGATGATGCTGTGTGGGATGCAGTTGAAGTAGGATGGACAAGGCTAGAGGAAGCCAAGTCTACTTGGGATAAGGCTGCTCTTGCAGCGGCAAATGCAAATAGCAAGGCATTGAATGCCATTTTCTACGATGTATTTCCGAAAGAATTTCATCGGATTTCTCATATCACCATTGCTAAAGAAGCGTGGGAAATTCTGGAGACAACCTATGAGGGAACTAAGAAAGTGAAGGACACCAAACTTCAGATGTTGACCACTCGCTTTGAAGAGCTAAAGATGAGTGAGGATGAGTCGTTTGATTCATTTTACAGTAAATTGAATGAAGTTGTTATTGGTAAATTTAACTTGGGAGAAAAGACGGAGGACTCGAAGATTGTAAGGAAGATCCTCCAATCACTACCAGAAAGTTTCCAGCCCAAAGTTACAGCCATTGAAGAGAGCAAAGATCTTGACGAAATCAAGGTTCAAGAGTTGGTTGGTTCTCTACAAACATATGAGTTGTCCCTTCCTTCTGTGAAGAAGAGCAAATCCCTTGCTCTTAAGACAATTGATGAGAGAATGGTGTCTCATAACTCCTCGGAAGAGGATGCAATAGACAAAGATGTGGCGTATCTTGTAAAGAACTTTCGAAAATTCCTAAAGCTCAAGAATAGTGGGAAATTTGGTGGCAAAGGAAAATTTCAGAGTGCTGGTATAGAGAAGAAAGATTTCCGAAGAAAAGAGGATAAAGATTCCCAATCCTCACAAGGAATTACATGTTTTGAATGTAATGGACATGGGCACTTTAAAAAAGAATGCCCCAATTACTTGAAGTCGAAAGGAAAGGCCTATGCCACTACTTTAAGTGATTCGGACTCATCAAATTCTGATTCTGACGAGAGCTGTGATGGAGAAGGAAATTTCTCCGCATTCATGACCATTGCTCATGTGGAGTCCTCAGAGGACTTGAATCAACTTGTACAAGAACTTGGAGAACACAGCGATGATGAATCCTTACGGATTGTTGAAGAATCAAATGCCGAAGATGATAGAAATACAGCCAATCTTCAAGAGAATTATACTTTACTCCTTAAGAAATCAGGTGAGTATGCAAGGCTTGCAAAGGCGGCTGTGAAGAAGATGAAAAGGGTTGAAGAGGACTACAAAAGTTTACTGGCCAGGTATAAAGAGGCTAAGTGTGAGATTGAGACACTAAATGGCGAATTATCAGAAGCTTATACCAAAGTAAGATTCCTTGAGCAAGAAGTGGTGCAAGCACAAGCCAAGTTTGAAAGGGTCTCCTCCAGAAAGTTGGATGATGTTATCTCATCCCAAAAACATTTCTTAGACTAGTCCGGATTGGGATTTACCGGAGGAAGTAGCTCATCAGCCAAAGCTACCAAAGAAGTGAAATTTGTGAAGGCCGTAGAGCCAATTGTAGGAGAGACCATCCCTGAGAATGTTAAGGCTGAAAAGAAGAATGTGAGTGAGCATCGGATGGTGAATAAGCCCCGAAATCAATCTGTGGGCAGACACGAAACGAGAGCAAGATCTCTCTCAAGACCACAACGGGGTCCTAGAACAGAGTATGTCTGTCACTATTGCAGACTGCGAGGGCATACTAGACCCAACTGTCAAAAGCTGAGAGCAGACAACAATGCAAGCGCACCTCGGTCACGAGGAAGGAGAAATGACAAGAGGTCTTGGGGTGGTGAGCAACCAAGAAGTCAAAACCATGACCCAGGAATGACGGACGTGATGAAGATGATCGGTGCCTTCACCAACTACCTTGAAAGCTTCACACGAAGGTTTGATAGTCCTAATTCTCATACCCAATTCGTAAAGGATATCACTCCAAACGCATGTGACGTGTGGGTGACGAAAGGTACTCATGCATAAGCATTACAATATGTCCATGCATCAATACTTCCCATGATTGTGTATATGCTTGGTTGTTTTTGCTTCTTGCTAGTTTGTGATGAAATTTTTTTTTGTGTTGGTTAAATTGTTTTTCTCTTTGCTGATTTTGTTTTTGATCATTTTTCTTTTGTGTCAAAAATCCAAAAGCACATAAAAAGTAGAAAATCCAAAAAGTTTGATCAACTTTGTTGAGCATTTGTCTCAAATCATGTTTTGCCTTGTACCTTTGTACTAATGGCTTTGTGCATCTACGAGCTTAGCTTGTCTTCTATGCACTCGTATCATTGTGGGAGAAATTCTGAAATCTATGTGACTGTTGTAAATAGATCTTTAACCTTGTCATGAATGATTAGTGAATGTTCTTGTTGATCTTGAGACATGCATAGACTCATGCCTATATATCTTCCCACTCTTTATTTTTGTTTTTGCTTAAAAGAACTCTCTAAATGTAAATCTCCAAATGAAAAGAGATATAAAGCTGCAAAAGCCTGTCGCACATACTAGTATTTGACTAGGAAAAAGGGAAAGCGACTAAAATATAATGTGTGATGCCCAAAAAGCCAAAGGCTAACTCATTAATTGAAATATCAAAAATTTCAGGCATATATCTCACAATGAGATTTTCTTTGCTCAAAAAGTGCAAATGTTATGTTGAATATGGAGCCAAATGAAAAGCTTCAAAGTATGTAATCAAGTTCTTGTGGGAGGTCATATATGCATGTTTCTATAATTGAGATAGGTCACATTATCTAGTGCTAATTGTGTATGCCTTGATTGAATTGATCATTGAAGCTTCACATTGGACTAACGACTATCTTATTTTTGATATCCACACACAACACACAAGTCTATGTTCAATGAATGCCATATTCATTTGTGTGATTGTACCTGATTAAATGTGTTTTCACATGCTCAATCTTGGTTTGATCGAACACAAAAAGATTTTTGAGTGTTTTAGTTGTTTTTGGAAAGTATTTTGTTTTTTACAAAAATGTCAAAAATTTTCAAAAACAGTGTTGCCCTGTTTTGGCGACTAAGTCGCGGGTTGGCCCAGTCCCAAGCCCCAGTTGCGAGCCTACTCAGAGATTTTTCGCGGCTCACTGGCGAGTCAGTACCCAAGTCGCAAAAAAGACTTAGGAAATTTTTCAAAATTTGAGTTTTGCATTTTTCGCGGCTCAGTTTGGCGACTTGTTCGCGGGTGGAAGGCCCAATTGTGAGGGTTACTCAGAGATTTTCGCGGCTCAGCTCGCGACTCCTTCGCGGGTAGACCTTCCAGTCACGAAAAGCACTTAGAAGATTTTTCTAGAATCTTACCTTCACAGTGTTTCGCGGCTTGCCCTAGC
Source organism: Quercus gilva (assembly GCA_023621385.1). Taxonomy (NCBI): domain Eukaryota; kingdom Viridiplantae; phylum Streptophyta; class Magnoliopsida; order Fagales; family Fagaceae; genus Quercus; species Quercus gilva. The sequence goes on from CM042476.1 coordinate 3,124,093, forward strand.
GACTTACTGGCAACTTGTTTAAGTTGCGAAAAACGCGTGTTTTGCATTTTAAAGACAGTTTTTAAATTTTTTTTTTCAGTTTTCCCTCGAATATTAGTGACTGTTCATTGTCTTCTTCATTCTCTCACTCAAACACTCCGTTTCTCACTGAAAAAGATTCATTTTTTTTTCATCATGTCTTCATCAAACTCCAAGAAAAAGGTATGGTTTTCCTTCCTTTACTTTACTCTTTATGTTTTGATGTTCAGTTTATTGTTTTCGTTTAGGTACATTTGTGTATTACATTACATTGTTTTCTGATATGGGTTTGCCCAAAATGTTGAGTTTGTTTGTTTGTAGAGTGTTCCTCTCTTGTTGATGAGTTAACTAAGTATCTTGTTAATGCATATTATTGCTTGTTTTTATTCTGAGCATGGTCTTTGATAGCATCATATCTCATTGGACATATGGGTTTGGTGTTTTTGTTTTTTATGGGTCTCTCTGAATGTGGTTTGTGGGTTGTTCAGACTTCATGAGTATTGTGTGCATTAACATTGTGTTATGCTGCATTGGGGTGTTCATGCTCACTTCTTTCTCAACAAATCATGTTCCTATGTCTATTGGTCCTTTCCGAGTAAATTTCTTTTTAACTGCCTTATAACTGAAACTAATCAATTTGATAGTTGCCTCTTGTGGTATTGTATTTGGTCTGTTTTTGTGTGTCTTCTGTGTTGCAGTTGACCCGTTGTTCATCCAGAGGCAAAGGCATTGCAATTGATGATTCGTCAACTCCCGTTGCCAAACGGACACGATTATCATCCAAGTCTTCCAGAGACACAACCATTGAGAGATTCAGGACTCCCATTGACTTAAAGACCTACACAGACATTTTCAAAGAATCTTCTCCTATTGTGGAACGAGCCGTCAAGTTTGATACCCTCGGAGAAACCTTTATCCCCAACATCTTTAAAGACAGAGATTGGGTTGACCTTTTTGGAAACTTTGAGGACTCAATTGGAGAACTGGTTAAGGAATTCTACTCCAATGCAAGATTTACAGGTGTAGAGTTAAAATGTTAGGTTCGAGGAACAGAGTTTATCGTAAATGCAGACTACATTGCTAAGGTACTTCGTATTTCCAGACCAAATAATGTGGATCGAACTCCATACGATGACAGGGTGCTTCAGGCACAAGACATCCTCCAAGTTCTTGGGAATGAACATGTGGTGGGTAGCACAGGGTCCTCAATAAGCACTGCATTATTTTCACCAGAACTGACAACCTTGAAGCTGATCATGTTTAACAATTTCTACCTTCTGTCAAATACTACCTACATCAACCTAGGAAAGGCTCAATTTCTATGTGATCTCATCACTGGTGCCCCAATTGACATTTGTGCTCATATATTCCAAATCATTGGGAAAACATTAGCTTGATCGGGAACACAAACAATTCTTCCATTCTGCAGTTTAATTATGAAGATTGTCCTACGTGAAGGTGTTAGTCCTTCATCTGATGAGAAATTCTTGTCTCGTCCTCGAGCTATATCTTTGTACTCTCTCCAAGCAAGCAAGAGTCACTCCTCCAAGAAACCTAAGAGTGAACCATCCACCCAGGTATCTCTAGTTGCTCATGCTACAGCTACTCCTGTACAGTCAACCAGCACCCCATCTATTCCTCCTGGATTCCAAATGCCCAGACAAAGTCACTTCATTGAGAATGTATTTCAGCGGATTTCTTATTTGGAACGACTTCTCAACTCCTTTCACAGTCAAACTCAAATGCGTCTCGGAGCCATTGAGTTACAATTAGATAACATCCAACAGAAGCTCGAAGAAAGCCTTTAGCTATTCATGTCAAAAAGGGGGAGAGCAGCTTAAGGGGGAGAAAGAACTTAATCTTGAAAATGAGGGTGCATAGTGAAAGGGGGAGTGGTTTTACAGTTGCTTAGTTGTTGTTTTAGTTTTATATAAGCTTGCTATACATTTTTATACTTTTGGAAAACTTGTGGTACACTATGGTTTAAGTTTGTTTTTAAAACCCACAACTTTTGGATGGCTGTGAAACTGTGGAAATTACTTATATATAATGATGTTATTCAGTTATTTCAGCATTGTCTTTATATGTAGTCTTGTACCCATTGTTGCTTTTGTAAGCTTTAAGGGTTGTTTCTTGCACTTATGCATATTTTGTAGGCTTTTATGGTTTGTGCCATGTATTTGCAATTCTTTGCTTATGCAGCCTTTATGCATTGTGCTTTGGTACTTGTTAATGCCTTACATTATCTTAAGTACAACACTCTTGTGCCCTTGTAGGATTGTTCCTAGATGCATATGTGTTTGTATGCATTGGTTGAGTGTTAGACTTGCAAATGATACTCTTCAATTGAGCTTATCACTTTGCATGTCTGGATGTTCATTTCTTGTGTGAATGAACATTGTAATCACTTTTGCTTAAGTGAATACTGTTTTTGATCTTGCCATGAATTATTGCTTTAATACTTATGTTCATTTTTGCTTGATCATGCTTATTTTGCTCCATATGCATATTAAGTTTTCTGCATACAATGATATTGCTATGTTATTGTGTTTCAGGAGTTACTTATTCATATGTTCAAGAGCTTTATAGAATCTAGAGTTAGGTGTGAGTGAGTTTTGTTCAATTGTTCCCAACTCACGTTTTAAGTCTAGAGTTTGTTGTAGGGTTTTGTCACGGAATAGCCAAAGGGGGAGATTGTAAGGTTGAATTTAATCAACTATCTAATTGGCTTTATTTTGTGACCAATTTGCTTGTAATTTAGCACTTAGTAATCCTGTATTTAGGTGGAAAAATTGTAAGGGTAGTGTGTGAGAAGATGTGAAGAAAAGCTTAAGAGTGTGCAAGAAAAACAGAGCCTCGCGGCTAGGGCTTGCGGGTGGATCGCAACTGGTAAGCCGCCAAACGCAGGCACGTGAGCTGCACACGGGGAAGCTGAAGGGTCGCGCCAGCTATCACGCTACAGGACAAAAGTCCCAGGCTGGTCAGGTCGTTACGTTGCGACTTGGACAAGCCGTGAGACCAAGTCGCCAATTTGCCCTGTTTGGCAAAAACTGACGTTTTGCATTCCCTTCTCACCTTACTATATATACACCCTTATACCCATCATATTGAGAGAGCTTCCAAAGAGAATTTTGTGAGAGAAACCCTGGAGAAAAACAAGATTGCCTCATACCCAATCTTTACCTTAGAGACTCTACAAATTCCTCTACTTTCTTCCTCTCTATTGTTATACCCTTGAGAGGCCTTTAGCCAAATCCTTATCTCACCACACCCCCGTCTGTGAGAAGGTCTATTTGGTACTGTTGGAAAGCAGTTAAGAAGGAATCAATTTACATTGGTTAATGCTGTGGTCTAGTAGCGGAATCTGGTAAGCTAGAAAAGAAAAAGGTTCGGCGCAACCTCCTTGGAGCAAAAAGCTTGGAGGGCTTAGGTACCTGGGTAGATTAGGCTTAGAGGGTCTATTGCTGTTCATGTATCCCAACTACATTTTCTAGTGGATTATTTGACCGCTTGGAGGGCGGCGGAGAGGTTTTACGCCGAGGGCTTCGGTTTCCTCTTCGATAACACATCGTGTGTTATCCGTGTGTTTGCATCTTCCTTTCCTTTATCTTTACCTTATATTTACTGTTGTGGATGTGTTTATATTTGGCTTAGATCGTTATCAATTCTGTTATAAGCTTGTTATCATATTCCGCACATTAACTGTTTGATATAAAACTTGAATTGGTAATTTTATATTTGGGGTCCAAACATTCAAAGGTATTATATACCCTTTTTGAACTTTCAGTAGCGCTATGCCAAAACAATTTAGTGTATTTTAATCCCTTCTCTCTCTTGCTACAGTCCGAACTCCATCCCCTGTTTCTCTCTCGCGCCATCACAACCTTCTCTTTCTCTTGCGCCATCAAGCTTCTCTCTTTCTCTCCAATCACCAAGCCGTTGTCACCAAGCCTCGTTTTTCTCTCCGATCACCAAGCCACACACCAAGCCTCGCTTTTCTCTCTGATCACCAAGCCGCTGTCCGAATCACCAAGCCTCTGCCTCTGCCGATTCACCCTCACCCATCTCCAAATCCGTTTTACCGATTCGCTCATCTCATAAACCCAACACTCTAGATACCCATTTAACTTTTCACTCCATCACCCTCACCCATCACCAAGCCTCGCTTTTCTCTTCGAATCACCAAGCCTCTGCCAGGTGCCGATTCACCCTCACCCATCTCCAAATCCGTTTTACCCATTCACTCATCTCATAAACCCGACACTCTAGAAACCCATTTACCTTTTCACTCCATCACTCTTTCTTCAAACCGAGATTCTCAAGGGTTCTCACGGGTTTGTGGGTTTGGATTAAGATTTTGTTTGCAAAATCTCAAACGAAGCTCCGTCGGTGGGTTTTGATCAAAGCAATTTACTAGGTGGGTTTTGATACATGTTCCCGTTTTTGTGTTTCTTTTCTCTTTCTGCAAGAAAAAGGGGGATTCAGCTTGTGTTTGTGTTTGGATTTTGATCTAAGAATTGCTGTTGATGTTTGCAGAGGTGGGATTCAGCTTCATCACGAGGGGTTTTCGCTCGCTGTCTGATTAGCATCTTCAGAAAGTTTGCTCAGGTTCAACTTCAATTACCAAAATCCCAATTTTATCAAAATCCCAATTTTATTAGATAATCGGTGTTCTTGTTTACTGATTTTTTCTTCAACAAATTAATATGTTGCATGCAAAGGTTCTATCAGTGGTTTTTTTTGTGTTCAACTCTATGGATTTATATGATTTCTATTTGTACACGTTGGCCATGTATGGGCTGTGTTTGCAGAAAGTATATTTTTGCAATGAGTATATTTTGAGTTATATTTGCTGCTGTATGGGTTGTGTTTGCAGAGAGTATATATTTTGAGTTATATTTGCTGTTGTATAGGCTGTGTTTGCAGAGAGTATATTTTGTGTTATAATATGTGAAGGCTTTGATCACTTGTAGATTTGGTTAAGTTTGTATTTCTAATTGTAGTAATCACTTACCACAGATACTTGAACTCTTGGACTTTGTGAGTTAGCTCTAATTGACTTCATACACTAACTGTTTTAAGTTCCCTATTTAAAAGGGATGGGTACACAAGAAGAGAGAACACGATATGCTAATATCTCACAAATGGATGATGATGATTTCTTGGCACCATTTTTAAGTGGGTCTCAAGATACTTCAATGCCCATCCAAGCATCTTGTCCGGAAGTTGAAATTGTCACCCCTAATCCAACAAAACGTGGTGGCAACTTTAGTGTAGATGAGGACAACCTCCTCGTCTCTGCATGGCTTAACACTAGCATGGAGGCTTAATACTAGCATGGATGCCGTGCAAGGTACTGACCAAAAGCTTGAAACATTGTGGGAGAAAATTTGGCAATACTTTTGCGAGAACAATACTTGCGAAACCACACGTTCTGCTACCTCCCTCCAAAGTCGATGGGGAAATATTAATAGGGAGACAAGTAGGTTTGCTGGGTTCATGACTAAAATTGAAGCCCTAAATAAAAGTGGTGGGACTTACGAGGACAAGGTATAAATTGAACTTTATGGTGTCACAATATTAATTTCTAAATAGTTTCAAGACACTAATTATTTATTTTTTATTTTTTTAAATCTAGTTGAAAGATGCAAAGGAACTATATAAAATTACACCAGCTCCAACAAATGGCAAAAAAAAAAAGCTTTTGCATTTGAACATTGTTGGGTTGTGTTGAAGAACCAACCAAAGTGGAGTATGCCTAAGGAAAGATTAAAAGGGCTCCCTCAAACTCCTAGTTCAAATGATCAAATTGATAGTAATGCTGATGACATAATGGAGGTAGAGAGACCAATTGGTAGAAAAGCCGAAAAGGTTAAGAGAAAGAGAGCAGATGGTGATAAGGGTTTTAATGATTATTTGGCGAAAAAATTGGAATATCTTTAGGAATCACATGAACAAGACAGAGAGGCTCTTCGCATCAAAGTGGATAGGGTTCGAGTGGATGCGTAAAGAGCCGATATTGAAAAAGAAAGGCTTCGTCTTGAAACTATTAGGGAGGCGCAAAGAGTTGATATTGAAAAGGAAAGGCTTCGTCTTGAAGCTATTAGGGAGGAGGGAAAAATAATGACCATGGATACAAGTGGTATGAATGCCAAAAAAAGAAAATATTTTGAAAATCTCAAGGATCAAATCCTTGCAAGGCAACAATTAGAGTAAATAGTTTGACCCAAGGAGATGATGTCTTGTCATAACTATATTTTGGTAGTAAATTATATATGGGTTGGGGTTTGGCATATGTAGATGATATTTTGTTTCAACTTTGTTTTGGTAGTGGCTTATTTTTAGCACAGGTTTGGAACATGTAGATGATGTATTGTTCCAACTTAATCAATTGGCAGTAGGTTGTGCCACTTATGTAATCACATCATTTTTGCTTATATGAATGACAAGCTAGTGTTTTAATTTCTTAATTAATCCTTTAGTACATGAATGAATATTTAGGCTTTACTATTCTGTGAACAAGAGTTTAATACTTGAATTAAAGCTAGAGATATTGGCCATTTAATAAATGCTTTTTAGCCCTTGACCTCTTTCTTAACGAGATGGGAAATCTTTAGTTTATATTTTATGCTAAAATTGTGGTGTTCAAACTTTGAGATTGAGTTTAAGATACTATCTTGAGTCTATATTGTATGTTATTGACAATTACTCTCCAACTTAGAAGAGGCACTAAGCCCACAGCACAAACACAGGAACAAGAAGAGAGGGAGATATACATTACAAAGAATAGAGTGGAGAGAATTAAATCCTCTGGTTGGGACCATTATTGCTTTTGTAGATATTAATTTAATAATGAGTAATAGTTTAAGGGGTCATTGTCTAGTATGAGGTTTATCGAATAATATATCTACTTGTTCCCTTTCCATAATGTAATCTCTGCTTGCTTTGCAATAATAGTGATAATTTCCTAACACTGTTGTCTTCAAGGTTGTCACTATGGATCGCTCTAGGCTTCGCAAATTGCTTTTTGACGACTCAGACGAGGATGAGATAATGAGGCGAATTCTTAAGGGTTCAACATCACAATTCATAACGTAAACGTCGTCGGTATATCGAACGTGATTGTTTGGCAGGCCATAAAAGACTTTATCTCGACTACTTTGCTGACACACCAGTATATCCTCCTCATTTATTTCAGAGAAGATTTCGGATGAGTCGGTCTCTTTTTCTCCGTATTCAATCGAAGGTAAAAACTTATGAATCTTACTTTATCCAAAAAAGAGATAATGCCCAAAGGCTCGGTTTATCTTCTCTTCAAAAGATAACAGCTGCACTTAGGATGCTTGCGTATGGAGTGGCAGCTGATTTTATGGATAAATATGTGCGGATTGGAGAATCCACTGCAATAGAAAGTTTGAAAAAATTTGTTAAAGCGGTGGTTGATATTTTCTCCAAGGAATACTTAAGGTCTCCAAACAACGAAGACAATGCTAGACTTTTAGTCAATGGGGAAAGACGTGGATTTCCAGGGATGCTAAGGAGCATTGATTGCATGCATTGGAAATAGAAAAATTGTCCGACTGCATGGAAAGGTTAGTACTCTGGTCACATTCGTGAGCCAACCATTGTTTTGGAAGCAGTGACATCATTTGATCTTTGGATATGGCATGCATTTTTTGGGTTACCTGGGTCAAATAATGATATTAATGTATTAGAACGGTCTTCTATATTTTCTGAGCTTGAATAAGGACGTGCTCCTGCAGTTAATTACTCAATCAATGACCATGAGTATACAATGGGATACTACCTTGCCGATGACATATATCCGTAGTGGTCAACATTTGTTAAAACAATTCCATCTCCACAAGGACATAAAAGAAAATTATTTGCAAAAGCCCAAGAGGCGAATAGAAAGGATGTAGAGCATGTATTTGGAGTGCTTCAAGCAAGATTCGCAATTGTGCGTGGACCTGCAAGATTTTTCTATAGTGAAACGCTCCAAGACATCATGAAAGCATGTGTAATTCTTCATAACATGATCGTTGAGGATGAACGAGATGTAAATGAAGCGGTGGAAGTAGATTATGAGCAAATTGATGACAGTCCTAGTATACAATTGTCACGGGAGCACACAAATGAATTTACAGAGTTTATTGAAACCCATCAATGTATTCGAGACTGTGAAATTCATGATCAACTCCAATTAGACCTTATTGAGCATTTATGGCAATTACAAGGGGAGTTGTAGGAACTTAAGTGTATGAGTTATGCATGTGGGGTTTTATTGTAATTTGATATATGTACGAGTCCTTTAAAGACAACATTGATAGTTATGTATGTGGATTGTATCTATATACACTACAAAAAACGGGGGTATTAGGCCACGTTTTTTTGGGCCGCGTTTGTAAAAACGCGGCCCTAGATGAACTAAAGCCCCGTTTTTTAAACGGGGCCATAGAATTGGTCTAAGGCCATGTTTTGAACGTGGCCCAAGCCGCATCAGCTATGGCCGCGTTTAAAAAACGCGGCCATATCTGCTTCGAATTTAATTTTTTTGGGCAGAAAATTTTTTTTTTTTCCCTTAACTATGGTCTGAAGCCGCGTTTTTTAAACGCGGCCATATCTGCTTCGAATTTAATTTTTTTGGGCAGAAATTTCTTTTTTTTTTTTTTCCCTTAACTATGGTCTGAAGCCGCGTTTTAAACACGCGGCTTTAGTTTGGCATGGGGCCGCGTTTTTTAACCGCGGCTTCAGACTTTGCCTATAGCCGCAGGTTAAAAACGCGGCTTTAGGCATTGTATAAATACTATACTGAAAAACGCCTCACTCTCCAATCGCTCTCTCATTTAACAATTCGACACATCTCTCTCTCTCTCATGCTCTCTGGTACGTTTGTTTCTCTCTTTCTCAAATTGTTTTTCTTTTTGTTTGGATTTTTTAATTAGGGTTTAGATCTACCAATTATTATTTTATTTTTTTCTGTGTGGATTAGATTTCCGCTTGGTTTGTAGGTTTTGTTTTTTAGGGTTTGGTATTTGGGTTTTGGGGGTTTTAGGGTTTTTTAAAAAAAATTTTGGCGAAATGGATTCGAGTAGAAGAGCGGTGGAGTCATACTGGAGATCTAGAATGATCAACGGTGCCACTTCGAAGAGATCTGCGAGCTCTCAGATCGTCGCATGTGAGTATTGTGAAGGAGGTCTCGGAGTTTATACTTAAGCGCCTTGAAAACAAGAGCCCCATTGTTAAGCAAAAGGTAATAATTGTGATTATGAATTTGGGTTTTCGATTGGTGGTGTTTGGATTTGGGGATTGGGTTTGGTAGTAGATCTGGGGGGTTCTTGAAATCTTGGGGAATTTTTATTTTTATTTTTATTTTTCTGTTTGGTTGTTGGGAAAGTGAGGGGACATAGAGAATTAAGAATTTGGGTGTGGGGAAATAAGGTTTTAGATAAGGCAGTCAGTTTCTTCTTAGATCATGAAGGAAGTATTCTTTCCTTCATTTAATTTTGCAAAAAGGAACTATTTTTTATTTATAGAATTTTCATTTTTCTTAAGAGTCTTTGTTCTTTTTTTAGTTTTTGTAATTCGTTAGGCTAATTTGTGTCAATTATGCATGAACTAGTCTCATTTTAATAAAATTATTCTTACCTTTAATAATAATAAAAAAAAAAAAGAAAAAAAAATTCTGGCATTAGTTTTGGCGTTTACCATTGTTTCCTGGCGTGAACCTATAAATTTTTTATTTATTATGTACAACACTACTCGGATTTAGTTAAGGAATCTATGGTTCTGCTTGAAGTGTGATGATGAATTGTTTAAAAAACTTATATCCATGTTAGGGTGGAGAGTCGGTAATGTCATGCCCCTCGTGCTTCATTTTATTTCATTAAGGGTTTCACCTTAGACGTTATTGAATTTGATTTTGGAAAAAGCCATGCACTTGAATACATTGCACATGAATATGTTGATTTTTTACTTGATCAGTGATCATAAATGTGAAAACAGGGGCTCAGTATTTGCTCGGCTATTATTGATGGAGAGATGTATTTGGTTACCTTTGGTGGCTACAATGGGAAATACAACAATGAGGTATGTATTGAAAGTTTAGTTTGAATGAATACAAGTTCTCTCTGAAGATTAAATTTGTTTTGAGCGTATTAGCATGTATTGAAACGTAGTGTTTGTAATGCCAATTTTGAATATTATTTGTGCCTATGGCATCCCACCCCTTTCTGTGGGGTTTAGTTCCAAGGTTCAAATCTCCTCATTAACACTTAGAAACAAAAATTCACATCGCACCTACTATAACTATTGGCTAATGTTGCTTTACCCAATATCTTTTATTGGCTAAGTATATTGTCAAACCTATCATTGGATTATAAGATTTTCCCATTCCTGGCTGACTCGTCAAATAAGAGATTAAGAATCCTCTCATCTATAAATTGTTCAAAAATTTAGATGCTTATGTTTTTAAAATATACTAAATGCATAGATTTATGGATCGCATAAGGAATGACATCCAGTATTAAATTTGGTGTGCATGTTTAGCAAGGAGAGAATGTGTGATCTAATGGTGGGATCCACATTAATTGAATTTAAAGTTATTAAGTTGTTTAGCTTTAACAAAAGATGCACTAGGTGTAACTCAAGTTTTAACACACACACACACATATATATATATATATATATATGGGTCAAGGACCACCTTGAGTTTATTCTTGTATTGATTTTGCAGTCCCAAGGACCACCTTGAGTTTACAATAGTGCGAGAAAGGATATGAAAAAAATTAAAGGCAAGTTTAATTTTGCTGTCTATTGAACTGATTTGCTGCATAGATTTTTTTTGTATATTGTCCATTAGTTGTATGTAATTGAACTACTTGAAAAAAACATAAAGGTTGTTTGTAATTGAGTCCAATAAGAGGAATATTGGGTGGAGATTGAAGTTGATATTGGAGTAAGTACAGAGTGTTTCAAAGGTTACTGCTTGTTCTAGCTTTGATTGGGACATGTATGGTAATTGGTTTTCTCTGGTGCTTACACCAACAATTTCTGGTATTAATTGGAAGGTTATGACGTTTTGATTTTGGTTTTGAGTTCTAAGCTTGGGATGCCACTAATCGAAAATTCTTTTGATTTTTTTCATTGTGTAGTTTTTTCTGCTGTGTCAGGGATGCAGTTTCCCTTTCCAAAAGAGCATCACAATTTGCCAGTACTTCCTTATATAGTGGCTGGTGTATTATGTTTAATTTCATTAATCCATAGTCATTAGTCAACAATCTATCATGTTGTTTGAGGAAGATAAATTTCTTTTATCTGGTTGATCTTCTAGTTGAGTTGCAAATAATACTTCTAGTCATAACCACTGTTGCTCTTTAGAAGTATAGATATGGAATTCTACAGATTTGAAGATAGCTTAGACAGAATTCTAGTAATAAGTAGTGGCCACTGAGTGATACCAAGTTCTTATGGGTTCTCTTTTTGGGAGAATTTATTTATTTTTAGCATCTATGTCACATGTAATCATATATTCTGTGAAGAAGAAGACTAATGAAGCAAATCAAAGTTAGGTATCAATCTTGATTCTACTGTTATATATTCATTGCTTAAATGATATATGAAATATCAAAAACCTTTTCTTTCTCCTTTTTTCTATTGTACAGATATGAAGTTAGTGGCCAAGTTAGGAGCATGCATTATTGTGGGTCCCTACGAATATAATTAAAACAAATTACTTGCTTAAATCAAAGTCAAATCACTATCAAATTAATAAGAAAATTAGATTAATGATGTGGAAGGTCAAGTCGATGACACCTTATTTTTATTAAAGATACTAATTGTGGCTAAAAAGAGGAGCTGAAACTGATAAATTAGAAGATTATGATATAAAGTTTTATCTTTTATAAAGTTAAGCTGTCAATGTTAGGCCAAAAAAAAGTAGTTGAGTTTGGATAAGTCTCCAAATAATAGAAGATTATATAGAATAGTGTAGGCTTCAGCTTATCTATTATATTCTTTAACTGGAATTATGACTTATATTAGACTAGTCAAATTAAGTTAGAGCTATGACTAAATTCCCCCATGAGGCTACATAATCATGACCATGGTGTCAACCAAGCCTTGACCTACTTGTTGCTGTTCCAAGCATTTTAGTGGATGATCAAAATTCTCAATGAGAGTTTATTTTTAAACAAGACAAGTGGACCTTCCTTCAGCCTCTATTACGTATGCTCTTTGTCTTTCTTTTCTATACGTGGCATACTTCAAAATTAGGTGAAGTCCTTGAAAGAAGGCCCTATCTCATGATGTGGTGGCCACTATCTCTGATTCTTTTTTTTTTCTTTAATCAAAATTTGTGTTTGTCTGTTGCATTGTTTTTGTTTGTTTATCTTCGAAGGTTAAGGACTTCGGGTCTTGCCACTGTGGTATTGGTTTTCTCTAATTGGCCCACATGGATCCATCTAATTGGTTCACTAATCTACCTTGTGCAACTATTAATTCCAGCTTGTGTTTTTATGAATTACACATGTAATAAATGTGATTAGCATGAACTAAATGACGCTAGCTTATCTAATAGTAACTAACTACTAACTACTTTGACTATTTGACTTTATTGCATTTGTCCATCCCAAGATAAGCCTTCTACTCCAATCACAGGCAGCCCATGATTCAAAGAGGAGTGAAAACCTTGAGAAGGAAGTGCGTTCCCTCAAACTTAACTTGTCCTTCATGAATAGGTAACAAGAAAAACTACCGTTTATTACTTACCAAAAGAAAATTAACATCTATATGCTTGCATTCTAGATATTTAATTCTTATAATCTAATTATTTGCTTCTTTATTCCTTGTAAACTTTTCAGATTTTTAGAAACATGCCAGTATCTTGCAAATTATAATGCTTGAAATTGTTACTTAAGTATTTTTCTAAGATTAAATTTTGTGTCGACCATTCTTTTTGGTTCAATTGCAAATGATTATTTTATTAGTCCATGAAAGCTCGAAAATGTGTTGAAAAACACAAGAGCTGTTTAGACCCCCAAATTAAAATTACGGCTCGATAGATTTTACACAACTTTAATACAAAGTGCGGAATAGTGTAAAAGCGAGCGGATGAACAAGTAAGCTACTCTAATCCGTAAACTAAGCAACACAGCAGTATAATGGAATTAAACAAGAGTAGGGAAGAAGGATGCAAACACAGAAAACACCGAGACGTGTTCTCGAAGAGGAAACCGAAGAACTCGGCGAAAAACCTCTCCGCCGCCCTCCAAGCGGAAATCGATCCACTAGACAATCAGTTGGGATACATGGGTTAGCAAAAGACCCTCCAAGCCTAGTCTACCCGCTGTACCTAAGCCCTCTAAGCTCCTACTCCAACAAGGCTTCTCGGAACCGTGTCTTGTCCTAGTTATCCGGATCCCGCAACAAGCTCCATGTTGCATCTGCCATTCAAGGCTTCTTCCAATGCTTCCCAGCAGCACCAAAACGTCACACAGCACTCACAAGGTGTGGTAAGTGTTTGGGCTATCAACCTCTCAAAGATATGGATAATGGAGAGGGAAGGGTTGAGGAAATACCACAAGCAAATGTATAGAGAAAGGTGGGGAAGACAATCTCTAATTACCAATGTGTTTGGCTAGGGTTTTCTCTCTGAAGCATCCCTCAACAATTGTGGGTAATGATGGTATATATAGGAGAGGTGCAAAAGGTGTGACTCAAAAAGTACAGGCTGGCAGAACAGCTAGTCTCGCGGGTGTCTCGCGGGAAGGCCTTACCCGCGAGATACTCGCGAGACACAGTTGTCTCCACCTGGCCTGACCTTTCGCATTCCAGCATGTGCCTGGCACATGATTCACTTCGCGGGATGCTAAGTCGCGATATACCCGCGAGAATCCTTCAGGTCTTCAAATGCTTGAGTCTTCAAACACTCTCTCTATCACACAACCCTTACAACAAATCCCACAACAAATACAGGGTTTAAACGATTGAACATAATTACAATCAAATTTGGCACGGAATAAAAGCCAACAAAACATAGTTGTAAATTACAACTTTACAGTCCACTAACAGTAGGACAAGAAATGGTCTATGGCTTTATTCTGATTCTTGATTCAATTAATAAGTAAACCACACTAGTTGTTTTTACTTTGAGTTATCAATAGAAGAAAGGTTTTCATTTACGATGAAGCATAATGCAAAATAATAGGTTCTACTTGTAGACATTGAGACATCAGCAACTGGTTTATCTTTATGTGCTAAAGCATCTTGCTTTATGGTACCTATAAAAAAAATATATGCATCTCTCTTGATAATTTTGTAAATTGTGAAACTATAGAATGTTTGTGCTTCAAGTTTTTAGGAGTCGCCTAGTATAGCCCCTGTGTACTGGAATATTCCTTTCTTTTTCTTTTTTTTTTTCTTTTTTTTTTTTTTTTTGCCCTTTTAATAAAATACTTGGTTACTTCTTAAAAAGATAATGCCAGTGATTGATTTTGGGGTAATTGGTGATTTTCCCATGTTGGCTAAGAAATTTGGTTTCTGATATTTGTTTTGTACCAGAGACTATCCTGTGCTCCCATGTATTGATCCATTCTGCCAGCAATAACATAAATGATATATTGTTCTTATCCTTGATAAGTTGTGGTTTTATTAGTTGTCTATGGTGTTATGGTTTCAAACTAGTGATCAATTCATTGCTTTTTTTTTTCCCTAAATCATCTCCACTGTATGTGGATGATGCATTCTAGTTCTCAAGTAAATGTCTCACAAGCATTATGTTCCTTCCAGTTGTTGGCAAAGGAATGGTGAGAGATTATTGAGGTTTGTCCATCTAAACCCATCAGTACCAATATTTTTACTTTGCAATATATTGTATTAGGAATTGAACCTGTGATACTGCAGTTTGATTTATGATATGATATACACAGATGCGAACTAGATTATTTATGAACTAAACAATGATTGGTTGAGCAATATCCCGACTCTTAAAACACTTTTGTTGTTGTCTAACCATAACTTGCAAAATTCTTACCCATGCTTCTCTTCATGAATAATGATCAGATAGTTGGATCAGTGCCCCAAAGATCCAAGAAAGTGAGGATTTTATTTTTTTACAGAATCTAGATAATTTAATTAGGTGATGGTGATCTTGGTTGGAATTTTCTTGCACTTTTATCAGGTTATTCTTCACTTAGTTGGACTTGGATGTTCGTAAGCATTCATTTTTCTTTGGTTGTAGTTTCTTTTTGTCTTTTTATTTATTTTTTTTTGGGGGGGAGGGGGGGCACTGCCCAACTTGTTTTTTCTCTCAAAATTTGTGTCTTTTATGTTTTTGTCATTTGGGTATAGCTGATAAATCTCATGCTATTAGTGGGTCTAATTTTAATTATTAAAGAAAAAAAGATGTGAGGGTTTTCAAAGTAGTGAACCCAGAAAAAGAAAAAGAAATGGTATCAAATGAGTGCTTAAGTTTGTATTTAAATTTTGCTCTTATCCGTTGGTATTGTGTTTGATAAACTAAGAATTAATTTGAACTAAATTGATTTAGATTCCTTGTCGGGTATTTGTCAAAATGTCAAATGTCAAAAGGTATTTTGCTCTTATTTTGCATGAGTAATTAGCATGCAAAAATACAAAACTTATAAAACAATGTGTGATTGCAGCAGCTTCATTGATTTGAATGGTCACTCTTGTTTTTATTTAATTTGGTGCTTATTCATTGATTTCTGTGAAATTTGGGTGATGGGTCATTTGGATAATTTTATCTTTTATATGAGTTTGGAATTTTATCATCACAACAGGGTAAAATTGGATCACTGATAGTATTCTTCAATTTGGTTCTTGTTCATTGAAATTGTGATGGAGTTTCTAACACTTGATTTTGTTGTGGTTTTGTATTGTATTGTGTTTTTTTTTTTTTTTTTTTTTTTGTTCTTTCTTTTCTTTTAGGCGAAGGTGGACATAAGCCTCGTTTGCAGCGGACCAATTTGACAACAACTTGCTTGAGGAAAAGAAGGCCAAGAGCTCATTCTTCAATTGGTGGTTCTTCGGAATAATGGTTGGCTGCACTTTTGCCATACTAGTGGCAGTATGCATAGAGGTAAATAGAAAATTCTCATATCATTTTTAAATTTTCTTATCTTACTTGAATTTTTATATGTACATTTATAAAGTTAATCATAGTTTTAGGTGTTAGTTTAGTCTCTAACTACAATTGTTGGCAAGTATTTTCTAGCGGAGTAAATCAAAAGCCATAAACTTAAAAGAGAAAAGCCAAAGACAATTCCCACCTTTTTTTTTACCATTGCTAGTATAGTCTATTGTGATTAGACTAACATTATGGGAGTAGGAGACTAAATTTTATAACAAATCTTACCTATGGCATATACTCCTTAAATGTAACACAAGAAGTTAATTCAGAAAACAACTCTAAATTTTCTTGGTGCAGAGGCGTGGGTTGCATAGTGGGAGAAATTGACTCCAAAATTAGCTAGTGGGGACTATTTTGATGAGGGTGCCATCAACTTTTAGCCTTTACATCTTTTGAGTAACTAATGCAAAATTACACATGAGAAGAAAAATAATGATGTGCGTTAACTGGATAGCAAATAGAGTGATGCTTGAAATATTACAAGTTTAAGAAATTTACTTATTATATTGTTTATATGATACTAATCACATTTATTACTCATCAACTATTGTTATTCTATTTTGTCTCTTGCTTCATATGAAAACATTTTGTTATACCTGAACCTGATGGTAGTGTATGAATTACTTGTATTTATTGGGCTTTTAGCTCATTTATGTTGTTCTTACATGTTTTTTAGATTAACAACTCAGATTTATTTCCACAGGAGGTTGCTTCATACTATTAATTATTACACTGTAATTTGGACCTATGTGTATATAATAAATTTTGTAAATGTATTCACCATCTGCTGTAGAAAGGAAAAGGAAAGGAAAAAAAAAAAACTATAGCCGCGTTTTTAAAACACGGCTATAGACATATTAAAAAAATATTAAAGGGGTTGTAGCCGCGTTTTGAACACGGCTATAAGGGGGGTCTATGGCCGCACTTTTCAAACGTGGCCTAAGAAGGGGTCTATGGCCGCGTTTGGAAACGTGGCCATAGACCCCTTCTTAGGCCGCGTTTAGAAAATGCGGCCATAGACCCCGTTCTTAGGCCGCGTTTATAAAGTGCGGCCATAGACCCCATCTGGCCTATAGTCACGGGGTTTTGGCCACATTTGAAAACGCGGCCTAAAAAAACGCGGACATAGGCCAAATGGGCCTATGGCCACGTTTTTTGGACCTAGGGCCGCGTTTTACAAACGTGGCCTAAGAACGTTTTTTTTGTAGTGATATATACGTATGTGGATTATAAAAGTTGGTATGTTGAGTACATTTTTCTATTTGGCAGGTTGCATGTATATGTATATATGTGAATTTTAAAAATTGGCAGGTTGAATACATTGATATTTGACAAGTTGTATGTATATATATGCATGTAGATTTTTTAAGTTAGCAGGTTGAGTACATTGATATTTGGCAGGTTGTATATATATGTATGTATGTGGATTTTTAAAGTTAGCAAGTTTGAGTAAATTGATATTTGATGGTTATTTCTAAAAGAAAAAAGATCAAATTGGCAGGTTCTATATATATGTGTGTATGTGGATCATTAAAATTGACAGGTTGAATACATGAATATTTAATAGGATGCATCTATAAATATGTATGTGGATTTTATATTGATATTTGGCAGGTTTGATGGAATATATATGTATGTGGATTTTTTAAGTTGGCAAATTTGAGTACATTGATATTTGGCAGGTTCTTTCTAAAAAAAAAATTAGCAGATTGTTGAAATAGTTGGAAAGAAATTGAAAAAAAAAAATTGGCAGGTTGTTGAAATAGTTGGAAAGAAATTGGAAAAAAAAAATACATCCAAGTTGTTGAAATAGTTGGAAATAAATTGAAAAAAAAAAAATACTTCCAAGTTGTTGAAATAGTTGGAAACAAATTGAAAAAAAAAAAAAAAAAAAAAACTAACAGGTTGTTAAAAATTACCCGTTGGAATAGTTGAATTTGAAAACAGTTGAATTTGAAAAAGAAATGACGTTGGAAAGAAATAATAAATAGATATTAAAAAAAAATATTTTAATAAAATTATAAAATAATAAAATTTGAGGATGTTAGATGTATTGTAAAATAATATGATATAATTGATAAAATAACTTTTTAAAATGTTATAATGAGATATGATGAAATTTTCAGTTAGAGATGCTCTGAGCTGCCCATCTGAACATTCTGAGCTAAAGCAGCCGACCTTGGCTATCATGGATTATAACCCCTAGACCTGCTCTGCCAACATCTTCAAAGATTGCCGCGTCAAAGTCAGCTTTAAATCAGCCCAGAAGAGGTGGGGACGATCTTGCACGTTGCCTACTGAAACAGATTCAGCCGCCTACTGTTTTGGTAAATCTGAGTAAACCTAAACTAAAATCAAATTTCTCTCTCTCTCCCCTGCTTTTGAGGTTGCTCTCTGCCTCTCCTTCAATCCATTGTCACAGCAGCCCCAGCTCATGCCCAAACACTGAAACTTAGCATTTGAAACCAAGCCCCCCAAACACTCACACTCCCTTTTTCTCGTGTGTTAAAAAGTGTTTCTGTCAGTACAGTTCAGTTTGAAACTTTGAATACACAGAAATGCAGATCGGGCGATTGATCTCACCTTCTTTGTAGGGCCAATGACGATAATGAATAGAATTGGTAAATGGTGCCCATGTTTCTCATCTATACGGAGATGGTACGACAAGCACATTTACTTCTCAAAGGCTGCACTATTCATTTTTGGTATTTTTTTTTTTTCTTAAAATAAGCTCAACTGCTTTAGTCTTCAGTTCATTTTTCACTTACAAAAACAGAACTTAATTTATTTTCTTTGATGATTTACTACAGGCTTTGTTTTTAGCCATAGCTTGGTCAATTATGGAGTGGTGAAACTCTTAATGCTAATCCTCACAGATTCATGGACCAAGGAACATTTTGCAAAAGCTACAGCAATTACAAATCTCCACGATGGTGTATCGACCATATCAGAAGTTATAGTTGCTCATTTAGCCGATTCGTATTACGGACGTTTCAATATGATTGTCATCTGCGCCATAACCTATATTACGGTGAGTCTCTGTCCTGCTCTTTTTTAAGGTCAGATGAGAAAACTGAAGATTTCAAGAATATGCATAACAGTCTGTTTGGGAGGGCAATTTTAAAAAGAAAAAGAAAAAATGGAAATTTAGGTAGGAGGAAATAAAATTGTCATTTCGTTGTTTGGAAATTGAAGCGAGAATGCATAAAAAGCCTAGGTGGAAATACCTATTTCTCCTTTTTTTTTTTTTTTTTTTTTTTTCAAAACCTAGATCTATTATTTTCCCAAATTGGGGAGGAAACGAGGAAGTAATGGAATAGAATTCAATGAAATTTTAAACAAAATGTTCATAATGCCCTTTTTTATTTTATACAAACTTTTTGTAATGCTAACTTCTTATATCCCCTACTTTCCTCTTGATATTTCGTTATATTTTTTTACTAATTGTTGTTGCTTCTTATTCAAAAAAAAATATTGTTGTTGCTTGGCCCCCAATGAACTATACTTTTAAGCCATAATTATTATTGAAAGTTTCAAGGTATTTTAGTTATTTTAGAAATTTCAATAGCATTTCAATTAAATTAAAGGTTTTATTGCATTTGGAATTTTCAAAAAGCATTTCAATCATTTAAAGGTTTTTAGATGGACTCTTTTAGATTTAAATATCCATTAAGTGGGACCTAAGGAGATAAATTTAAATAGACCATTTAGATTTAAATATCGATAAAATAAATTTATTTAATACTAACAAAATTAAATTAAATTTGATGTTATTTTTTTGGTTGGATTTGATGAATTAATACAAATCAAACTAAGTTAATTTCATATAGAAAAATCAAATATCATGGTTCAAGTATGAAATTTAATAAAAATAAATGAAAATTTACTATTATTTTAGAAAAGAAATTTACTTTATCTTATTAGATAAGATGATGCATAGTAATAAATTTTGACTTTGGTGTTAAAAAAGATATAGAGACTATTTGGTGCATGACCATGTGGGAGATTAGATGACTAATATTGATTAGGGCTATACACGGGTCGGGTTTGTGCTTAACTCATATTCAACCTAACAACTTCAAGTGGGGAAAAATGTAACCCGAAACAAACTTGGAAGAATCGTCAAATCTGCTAGTTTGGGTCTCATTGGTTGTTAGGTTGTACCGGTGGGTTTTGGGTTTTGTTACTGAGGCTGAGATTTGGCCGAGATTTGGTTGTATCTGTTGAGATTGGCCTGATCTATCAAGATCTCGCTGGATCTAGACTAGATCTTGATGAGATCTCGTCGAATCTACTCCATATCTCAATGAGATCACGTGGAATTTCGACAGATTTGAGGCGCAGAGAGAGAGAGAGGGGGGGAGAGAGGGAAGACAAGGGTTAGGGATTTCTGGTAAGAAAGCTTAGGTTAGTTCTGTTTTCATCAGGTTTCAAAACCCAAAACTGCCACTCAACTCGCAACCCTCGGGTTTTGATGTCAGAGACTCACTGTCATTCGCTGGTTGTTCTGATGAAGTTGGTCTTGATTAGATCGGCATTGAGTCAGTTGATTCTGGCGGGTTCTAGGTTGCCGTGGACAGCCCTAATATTGACAGTCTATAATATAGAATATTGGTTTACAAAAATTAAATGCTCAAAACATTTTTTCCCGTAACTATTTTCTCCTTTTTATTATTAGTTTTCTTTTCCACCTGAAGTGCTCCCATCTCAATCAATTGTTGACTAACATCCCGCCCTCTCATTTTCATCTGCATATTATGTCCCCCTTCAATGTCTCTGCCAACCACTTCCTTCACCCTTGGGTTGCCCATGCCATCTCCCACCACTAGCCACCTCATTTAATAGATGGAACCTCACATCACTCACTAGTCACTACCTTAATCATCTTGCTCCACATGTATCCACATGGATTAGAAAAAACTTGCATCTTTAGGCTTCACACTGCCATTTTGGAGGGGGGGACGAGGAGTAGAGTAACACTATATGGAGGGACGAATGGTTGGACCATTTGGGCTCTAGGATTCTCAGTGAACTCGTATACTCTATTGAATACATTTTGAGTGATCCCAGAATTAAAATTTTTTGAGAGAGAAAATAATTCATATCTGATAAGATGACATAAATTAGATTAACTTTCTAAGATTGAGTATGTGAAATAATTTATGTATTTGATTGTTTTAGCTTGAGCTTGATACGCGTAATAACTTATTAATCTTGGTGTTCTTTTGAAGTAACTTTTGGTGGTATACAACATTTTTCATGGCTAGCTGTGATTAGCTTAAACTATGATCTTTTATTCACTAAAATATTCCTTTGCATTTGATATAAATTTTTATTCAATTATTTTAGAAACATTGATTTAAAATTCCTCTCAGTAAAATATTATTATTTTTTATGAAGTTTGGCCTTATTTAGAATTCTTTTTTATATTCTTTTAAATTTCATGTGTAAAATTAGGAAAAGGAATCAATAGTTAAAATGAGATTTTTATTTATTTTTAATAAGATATATTTGTTTGACAAGTTATATTATGATATGTGTCTTTTCGATATGGATTGAAATGAAATTTGTTATATTTTGGAATTGACAGTACATCTAGCTATGCTTTGGGTCCAATCAATGAGGGAATACATTGGCATAAAAACTAGTTTTTTTATGGGACTTTCCACTGGCCTGTGTGGTTTTGGGCCTAATCTTAGGGATAATGCACAATCATAGTTACAAAGATTGTTAGTGTATGAAATCTTATAAGATGTGAATCTTTTAAGTGCAATGAAATTTTTGATGTTTTTGGAATTCATTAGATTTTACATGATAGCTTTTCAATTAAACTGGGATACGATTCCCAGGCTTATGAAGCTTTATCCTTTGAAAAGCTTATTTCATTTACTTGTATATATTGTTGATGTTAGAAGTTAAATTTGGTTTTAATTAACCTTTCATAAACAAGTATGAGTTTCATAAGTTAAATGTAAATGTAGTGGGAGGTTTATTTAAGTTATGTATGGGATTTATGAATGTAAGAGTTAGAAAATAAATGTAGTGGAAGTTAGAGGTTGGACAAGATAACAATCATGCACAAGAACACAAATATTTACGTGGAAAACCCTTTCTCCTTAAAGGGAAAACTATGAAACAAACTCCGAATAATTTCACTATTATCAAATCAATTACAATATCATTTGTGAATGTCTCATGGCTAAAAAAAAATCTCTCGTTTTTTGTTGCTCTCACACACTAATTATCTCTCTCAAAAGGGGCAACACTTTGCTCTCTTCTCTCTATTACACAGCTCCCTCTTGATTGTCTTCTTTTTCTCTAAGCAGCTCTCTCTAGGCTGCTCTCTCAATTCTCTTGTGTGGCACCTTTTTTTGCTCTCCTTATGCAGCACACACCAAAATATAATAAACCTTGTTTATTATGTAACAAAATAAATGTAATGGGAGTTAGAGGTTTAATGGTGTACATGTACTATATAAACCCATTCATGTATCAAGTTCTATGAATTTTGTTAATAAGTATGAGTTTCACAAGTTAAATGCAGTGGGAGGTTTATTGAAGTTATGTGTGGGATTTATGAATCTAAGAGTTAGAAAATAAATGTAGTGGGAATTAGAGGTTTGATGGTGTACTATATAAACCAATTCATCTGTCAAGTTCCTTGCAAGAGTTGAAGAGAAATACAAAACTTTAAAGAGTCTAACCCTTCCCTCTCCACTCTCTCTCCCTTTGTTCAATGGGATTTTTTTGTTATTTAATTACTTTTTAGGGAATAAATATTGAATTTTAGTGAGGGGTTGCACACTTATCAGGTGAAGCTTTATAGGTATGTGGTTGTTGTCGCGTGCCAAGCTCATTCACTGGGTTCTGAATGTCAATATAAAACTATGATCCTCAACATGGAGAAAGATTTATATTACGGATAATTCAGAAAACAGATGCACGGGAGCAAAGATTAAGAAAGCAAGTCCTCAATCTGTAGAGATTGTTACCTAAGTGCATAATCACTATTGAAAAATTAAATGAGTTCATATAAAACCATTTGCACATGTAATTAAATGAATTCATATAACACCATTTGCACATGTAGTTTGAACCTTTTTGTGTAAAAAATTGCAGTTAAAATACTGTCAAAATGTCTAAAAATTTGGATTATTTTTTATTTTAATGTCCAAATCATTGTTATTGCAATTATGTTTTTACAGTTATTATTATTGTTTCATGTTCTACTTGTATATTCTTGAAAGAAGAACTTGGGAAATATTTTCTTGTGCATGTGAAAATATTACCATCGGCCCAAGCGGTTTCACAAATATCCAAGCATCATGTTTCATTTCTTATTGCAGGGATTGGCGCTGTTAGGTTTCCGAACCCAAGTTGGAATTTATGTGGTATTACTGGCTGTAGCATTGGGCAAATCTGGTGAAAAGCCAGTTTTAAAAGCCTTTCTTGCTGATCAGTTGGGTAGTAGGGAAGACCACAAAGACGAGGAAAAAATTGAGTCTCGTTTAAATGTTTGGTGGGGCATTGCCTGGTCTTTTGGTTCCATCGCTTGCATTTACGAGTTTAAGTATGCTTCACTGGAACTAATCTTCATAATTTCCATTGTGGTTATGGGTGCAAGTCTTTTGTTGTTCTGCATTGGCTTCCCCTTTTACTACAATAAAAAACCAGTGCGGATGCAGAGCCCACTTAATATTTGTTTCAGAGTCTTTAAGGCAGCTATATTCAATTTGCATCTTAACTACCCTCGTACGCCAGAACAGTTTTACAAGAACTGTAATAAGGAAATAACTTTGTCGCCAGAAGTGCCACTCTTAAGGTAGAGTGCTCTCTCTCTCTCTCTCTCTCTGTATGTGTGTATGTCTTAGTGGGTAAAAATGTTAAATACAGGTGGTTAGACAAAGCTGCTATTGCAAAGGGGCAATCCAGTTTGGGAGAACAAGGTAGTGGAGAACAGGACTTAGAAGGGAATGGGCTGAGTAAATCAATGGACAGTAGTAGAGAAGAGGAAAGTCATGAGATGCCTTGCACAGTTAAAGAAGTGAGCGATGTAAAACGCCTTTTGACATTGGTACCAATCTGGACAAACTTTTTTGCCTGTGGTTTAGTTAAAGCTACCGGAGATACTTTCTTTATTGAACAAAGTAGAAACTTTGGTCATCCTATTTCTTTATCTATGGGTTTTATGTTCATACTGCTGTCCTTGATACGATATGCAATACAATTCCCATTTAGGTGGGAGAAAGTCAGACAAAAATTTGGCCCACTTAAGAGAATTGGAGCTGGGATGGTTTGTTCTATATTGTGTTGCATTGCAGCTTGGCGAGTAGAGATCCAAAGAAGGAATTTAATTAAGAAAGCGGGGACTGGTCCTGATGCTCGGGCCCCAGAAGCAGAGACTATACCCATGAGTATCTGCGTCTTATTTCCACAATTTCTTTTGTTAGGACTAATGGAAGGCCTTGGGGAAGATGGGCTAGAAATATTCGTGAATAACCACATCCCTGAATCATTTAGTGAATATGGGTCTGTGTTCAGTGGCTGTGTACTGGGTTCTGCATATTTCTTCAGCATACCGTTGCTTTTACTGTTTGGAAGCTGGTTTGGTTATACAATAAACGAGGGTCATCTGGAAAGGTATTTTCTATTTTTAGCAATACTAAATACCATTTTCTTTTGCTTTTATCTGCTTGCTTTATCCAAGTATACCCACATGGACCCATCGGAGAATGTGAAATCAAAGGACTCGGAAGAAGGTGCTAAAGACTCATTTAAATTAAACCCTTACAACCAATGGGGGATATTGGCTAATGCAACCACTGCCCCTAGCCGTTTCCGCCGTGGCCGCTACTTGCGTTTAGCCACTGAAGAGGGTGAGCCATCAACAAGAGTACAAAACCATGAGTCTATGGGGGAGAAACTCCCATTCATTGGGTCCTATGCATTTACTAAACGTGAGGAGGTGGCCCCCGATGATGAGCCAGGTAGCCAACAACAAGATTCATTTGCTGATGCTGAACCAAGTAGCCCACCAGGCTGAAGTTGAGGTAGTCCCCGGTGGTGGTTCCAATTTAACTTGAAGAGTGATAGACCTAGGTGACTAGTAAGGCTTTTTGTTGCGTAGTTCACCGTTTTAGTGGGCATGACTTGTTAATATTGTAGGTGATATTTTCCTATGTAGGCTGTGTTCGCTAGATGTTGTTTAATGTTTAATCAATAGACTTATGTTTGTGTATATTTGCAGAGATGTGATAATTATTGATCTATGATTGTTTTAATATTCTGTAAGCATTATATTCTTTTTAATAACCTAGTTGGATTTGTAACCACTTCGTGGTAGGATTGATCAAAACTACAGATATAGACTGATTTTTAAAACCATGATCATATATATATATATATATATATTTATGTATATGAACAATAATTTTGTTGAAACGCATGTCTATTGGAATGTGTTGTATTTCGACTAAGAAAAAGAATTTATGGACATGATACTACATGATCAATTAATGGGGCGAAATAATTAATGTAGGGCATTTGAACATGACAACATTGAGTCAAAGTTCGTATCAAAGAAAAAGGGTTAAACAACAGACGTATTAATTAGGAATTCAAAGTTGTAGTAGTTTCACACTTTCACCCTTTATTTATTTGCACGTGAGAGGCATGTGTAGTACAGTTGGATGTTAGTTAGAGAATATTTCAGAATTAGTTAGTTGCTTTGTTGTTGTTGGTCTGTGTATATATAAAAGGAAATGCCTGTACATTGAATCATTTATCAAATATATTCAGTTTTTACACTTCTCTCTAAATCTGATATGGTATCAGAGCAATTGTTGGTTCCAAAAGTTAGGGTTGAGTATGGCATGGCACATATAGCAGTTGCAACCATGATTCAACGTTTCGATTGATAAGCGTTCGGAGATGAAGAAGAGGCTAAGGCTAAGGTTATTACTGAAATTGCATTAGGTGCTTTTATTCACATGGCTCACGCATTTAAATACCTTCTAGCTGATAACTTTAATCCATTTAATTGTGTGATCACTGTGATGTGAGTTTGCTTACTTCTAAATAAGTACAAGCACATGCAATAATATATATGCTTTTTATGTAATTCTATGATCAGTATTGTACTACTGGTGGAAAATAAACCTTGTCTTTATTAGATTTTTTTTTTTGGAAACTTGTAAAAGCAGTGAATAAGATAAAGTCCCATCTAAAAAAAAACATGAGATAAAGTTTATGCGAAGGCAAGTTAGTTTTTGGGAATTTAATGTGTGTGAAGAAAATGTAAGGAGTCAAACAAATTTAATATAATCAATAAATTAAGGATAAAAAGAGTTAATATCTCTGTGTGTCTATATATATATATATATATATGAGTCTGAATTTGGTAAGGACGAGGTGTAAAACATGAGATTGACACATCATTATTTTACTTAAAATTCAATACATCTTATCATATTTAATAACATCTCAATAAAATCTTAATTTGGTTGGATTTATATATGGGTATTAGAATTGATTGGATATTGTAGGAGTAGAGGCCAAGTCCGTGTGTTGGGCCTTAAGCCCAATCCGAGGAGTTGTAGATATTCATAAGGAGACCCCGCCCAAGGTCTCGCAGGTAATTAAGAATGTAAATGGTGTTCCGAGGAGAGATTATCCCTCGGACATGGCAAAGGCAGCTTGAGCACGCGCTTCATTGACAGAAGGGACCTCCACTGAAGTTCCAATGTCAGGAGCGTGCCTTGCAAATACATAAGAAGGAAGGGGATCCAGATATATGAAAGGGGAGACTGCTACCTCTACATTAAAAGCTCTGCAGTTACTTTTCCGGCCGTATTTATGTGAAAAAAACCTCTAAATAGCATCTCCTTGGCCATCGTAACTCACAGAAGGCCAGAGGGGATGTCTGATGGGACAAGTACTCAAGTAATCGTTTAGATGATTGACAGATGGAGGGACGAGATCGACAGAAAAGAAGTATATAATGTGAGGGATCCCTGGAGGAGAAGGGAGAGAAAAGGAAAAAGGAAATACTGTAGCTATCAAAGTGGCACTGGCAACCAGTTTCTTTAACCTACGCAGAAAATAGACTCCTCGGACAGTGTATTCCCCTCATATTACATGTTTCATTCTTGCATGATCATCTTGTAAAGCCGTCCTAGCCGTTGTGATATTTACTATAGCCTAGCTCTTCAATCCACACTCTATAAATTTATTGTATTGGGCTAGTTGGTCCAGAATCTAATATTTATTGGGCCTAGACTATAAAATCGTGGCCCTACATATATAATTGTACGTATTCTTAAATATGTAATAACATGAGTTTTACACTACATCGTTACCAAATTTAATCTCTCTCTCTCTCTCTCTCTCTCTCTCTCTCTCTCTCTCTCTCTCTCTCTCTCTCTCTCTATATATATATATATATATATACATACTGTAAAGCCATATCACGCGTAATGGCACCATTTCTTGAATAATGAAGTCCGTGACAAGTGGTCTTTTCTCATTACCTTTCAACAGCTTCGTTGGAGTTAATATCAACTGTAGTCGTTGTTTTGTTTTGTTAAGTCAGATTGTATTTTAGCAGGTTTAACATATGTAACATGTGTATAAACAAATATATCACACGTGCATAACTTGTTAGGAAGTTCAATTTATTAGTCTGTTAAGCCTCTACAGCTAGTTGGTTATCTCTCTCTAACTAGTAACTACTAAAAAGAGAGCTCCTATACTATTTCTCTTTTAAGTTGCTTGCTGTGTTAATCAATTACATACTAGTGATTTTCATTCTATGTTTTCTCATTGAAATTTTTCATGGTATTAGAGCCTACGATCAGGGCTTCCACAACTACAAAATCTGAATCAACCACCACAAACTCTTACTCCTTCTGCGTTCTCCTTTATTGTTGGAATTAATAATGCTTGAGAGGTCTGGAACGCTTGAGCAATGATTCACATTAGCCTCAAGAGCAAACATATTGAATATGAAATTGGAGTTTCAGAGTATCAGGTAAGAAAATGAAACAATCAATGGCTTTCTACAGTGAATCAAACAGTAAGAGATCTTCTACTTACTGTTGGAGTAGCATTTGATAATGAGGAATTGCTATGCATCATATTCAAAAGGCTTGCCCAACAAGTATGCCGAAGGTGGACATTAAATGCATGAAATCGTTGAAATATCACTGGGATAAGATTTCAATGAGATCTGGTTAGGTTGGGTTAACCCAACTAGGTCCAACATTTCTATTATAGAAATGGCCACAACTCGGCCCAATTTCTTTAAAGCAACCTAGGAGTTTATTTCTCCAACAAGCTTAAGGCTTGTCTCACTACAAATCTATGTCCAATCACATACACAACTAAGCCCATCAGAATTCTTAAGCCCAACCCAGTTACACTAACCTAAACCTAGCCCATGCTCCAACTTTTCATATTTACATTGACAAACCCTAACTTCCAACAACTACATGAACACCGCTTTCAACTACAAACAATTACACAACATCCCTAAAACTTCCAACAATAGCACAAATCCCCTATAATTTTCTAAAATTACCATAAAAACTGCCATAACTTACCAAAATACCCTTATAAACCCTCATAAATTATTGAGATACCCCAAAATACCCAAGAATTATCCAAATACTTTTGAAATAGGAAAATAGAAGAAGAGATAACTAGTTTATCTATATAAGAGGAGATTGTATGAAAAATCTAACTGGTTCTTTCCTTTCCTTGGATTTATGGTCATTTGCTAGGAGTTTCGAGTTGAATCAAAGAAAGAAGGTTGAATTTTCATAAAGCAAGCACCTCTTTTCACATAAGAAAATGGAAGCAGGCTTGGGGATAATCTTACTAAACCAATTCCACATGAAAAAAGACCAAACAATTGCCCTCTTGATTAATGGGATGCAGGCTAGTCCTTGGAAATGCTCGTTCCTTTGTTGTTGGGGTTTACAATTCACCTTTTGACACAACTTTTTGATGATCGCAAAAGCAATGCCATCTTTATTCCCACTTCCTCTGTGTTGTCAAGGATCTACACACGCATAATATCATAACTATAGGGTGCCACCTGTAGCCAACCCATACATGCTTTAGACCTTGCTTTTCCTCTAATTAATTTGTGTAGTTTCCTTGTAATAAACAGCTCCCTAGATCAGGGGTTAGGTCAAGGGAAGAGGATGATATGCTGCAGCGGAGTACGAAAAAAGTGAAAGAGAGTTATCAAACTAGTGAACATTCAGAACTACCTTCTCTAGATCAGGGTGGGGACAGTGGATCTTACAAAGAAAAGTTGGTAGGGCTTATCCCTGGTGCTTCTCTACATGATTTTGTTTTTGAGAACGACATGGATACAGAGGTTTTTTCGGATGCTGATGAAGATGACCTGCCTCCAGGGGAGGTGGTGGTCAAATTATCGGGGGAGAGAAAAGCCTGAATTCGCGCAGCCTGAAACAATGCGCTTATTATTAAGGTTTTCGGCAAAACGATAGGGTATCACTATCTGGTCTCAAGTATTACCAACAGTTGGAAGCCTGGGGGAAAGATGACCTGCATTGCTCTTGGTCATGAATTTTTTCTCATCAGGTTCTCTCTTAAGGAAGACTTTTCGAGAGTGCTAAGGAATGGGCCGTGGTTTGTGGCTGGTCATTATCTTTCCATTAGAAGATGGGAACCTAAATTTCAACCGTCGACGGCAATTTTGTCAGCAGTAGCAGTGTGGGTTCGCCTTCCGGAGTTACCCATAGAGTATTATGAAGAATCTGTTCTTCGGGACATTGGTAGAGCCATAGGACCTGTTCTTAGAGTAGACACTCATACGGCTTTGGAAGTTAGAGGGAGGTTTGCGCGATTTTGTGTGCAAGTGAACCTTGATGAACCCATTGTGAAGGCTGTGAGAGTCGGAGGGATTAGGCAGCCAGTTCAATATGAGGGAATTAGCTCCCTCTGTTTCTCATGTGGTAGAGTGGGACACAAAGCTGAGGGCTGCCTGTACAAAGTTCAACGTCCGGAACCAACCCATGTTGATTCCGGCATGGAGAAGCAAACACCTCCGAATGAGACAATGAAGCAGGCCGATCCTGACGAAAGCCACTGTGGACCCTGGGTTCTTGTTACACGGAATAGGAAACCTGGAAAAAGGGAGATTAAAGTTGCTGAGACTTTAGCCCAAAGTAGCAAATCTAACCAAAGCCCAAAAAAGCCCGCTAACCTCTTGAGCCCAGCAATGGGATCTGCTTTCTCTGGCCTTGACACAAACAAAAAATCCCATTCTCCTAGTGCTGACCGCATGACTGCACCGATACATTTTGAGAATGGGAATAATAGTCTTTCAACGATTAAGCCAGACTTTCCCAAAACTATAATCCATGCCACTAGAAACAAAACAAAAGGAAAGAGTTAGAAATCCAGGCCGGTTCAGGCTGAGCATGCTGGACAGAGATCGACTTGGAAAAATCTGCCTTCGGATTGGAAGAAAAAGAATACCAGGCAATCCACTGTTCCGTCGCCGGCGACAGAGGAGATGCCGATCCAGGATTTGCTTAGATCAGATTTATGTTTCGAGGGCTTTAAAGCCGGAGGGTCAGGTTCGCAGGATCAGTTGGTGGAGGTTAAAGATTCAGAGGTCTCATTAGATGTGCCGGTTTTAATGCTACCTCCTAGAGATGTTGAGATGGGTTTTGTATCCAATGACAATGCTTCATCTGAAGGGAAGTCAGTGGTATTGGAGATTCCTAAGGGTCTGCTTAAAAGGATTGACCCTTCCCTCCGGCCTAAGAAAACGGGGAAGGAATTTGAAGAGGGAGGTGCCCTTGATTTGGAGGAGCAAAGGCAGAAAATGGAGGTGAATGGATATATCCGGTCTGATGACAATGCCGTTCCAGAGGCTTCCATGCAAGTGGAACAAGGAGGTGACTTTCCTTACTCCTCTTGTTAATTGTTTGTTACCTTTCCTTCTTTTCTTTATTAATGAATACATTGATATGGAATTGCCGAGGGGCCCTAAATCCCAATTTTTGTGATTCCATGAACGATTTGATTCAATTGCACTCCCCTGCTATTATGGTTGTTGGTGAGACGAAAGTTAGTGGTGAGAGAGCTCAGAGGATCTCAGAAAGAATTAATCTTGATGGGGCTATTTTTGCTAACTCCATTGGCCTTTCTGGTGGTCTGTGGATCCTCTGGGATTCTGACCAAGTTGATATTACAGAATTAGCCTCTACTGAACAGGAAATCCATGTGATTGTCAATTCTTCTTCAAAACCTTCCTGGCTCCTCTCAGCAATTTATGCCAGCCCCCGTTATGCTGAAAGAAGATTGTTGTGGGAGAATTTGGAAGCTGTGGCAAGTCTGCACTCTATGCCGTGGATTATAGCAGGTGATTTCAATGAAGTGCTCATGGGGGAGGATAAGTTTGGAGGAAATGCGGTTAATATTCACAGAGCCTTTCGGTTCCAAGACTGTCTAAACAATTGCAGAATAATTGATATCGGATTCTCCGGGCCTCGTTATACCTGGTCCAACCACCGTCCATTGACTCATTTGGTCCAAGAGAGATTAGACAGGGTTTTTGTGAATGCTGATTGGAATGCTTCCTTTCCCGAAGCAGTGGTTCATCACTTGGCGAAAACTCATTCAGATCACTGTCCGATTAAATTGTGCTTTGAGAATTTTGGTGGGATCCAGCTGTCTAGGCCGTTCCGCTTCCAACCTATGTGGCTCTCGCATCCAAACTTCCCGGATATTGTCCGTGATGCCTGGTCTCCTCCTACTTCCCTCCATCAAGCAGTGTCTAACTTTGCATCCAAGGCGAGCAACTGGAATAAAAACCACTTTGGTAACCTTTTCCATCGAAAAAGAAGGATTCAAGCCAGACTTAAAGGTATCCAAAAGTGCTTAGCTCTTAGACCCAACTCTTTCCCGATTGATCTCGAAGGCAGTCTGAGAATGGAATATGCGGAAGTGGCTAATCTTGAGGAAGAGATTTGGGCGATGAAAGCTCGTATCCTTTGGTTGGTTGAGGGAGATAGGAATACTTCTTTCTATCACACTTCGGCCCTTGTGCGTCGAAAGCGGAATCGCATCCTCTGTATGAAAGATAGAATGGGGAATTGGCTGAATGGGGAAAGGGAGATTGCCGGATTTATTAGACAAGGTTTCTCTGACCTATTCACTTCTGGTCACACCAGTGCTCCTTTAGCGGATTGGAACCCTCCCGCTTGGAACAACCATATCAGTGTAGAAGCAGCGACCCTTTTAGACTCCCTTTTATCAAATAAAGAGATATCTGAGGGTCTTTGGGCTCTCAAACCTTTCAAAGCCCCCGGCCCGGACGGTCTCCATGCTGGTTTCTTTCACCGTTTCTGACTGGTTGTGGGTGATTCTGTGAAGCAGGAGGTTAAAAAATATATTTAATTCTGGGGTAGTTCCGGATTATCTGAATCAGACGCTCGTTACTCTTATTCCTAAGTGCAAGAGTCCTGAATCGCTGTCAAATTTCCGGCCTATCAGCTTATGTAATACTATCTATAAGATAGTAACTAAGATTATAGTTGGTAGAATC
Organism: Quercus gilva; assembly: GCA_023621385.1. Classification (NCBI taxonomy): domain Eukaryota; kingdom Viridiplantae; phylum Streptophyta; class Magnoliopsida; order Fagales; family Fagaceae; genus Quercus; species Quercus gilva. The sequence goes on from CM042476.1 coordinate 3,156,849, forward strand.
CGGCCTTTCCAGTCTACTCTAATCTCTCCACTCTAGACAGCTTTTGTTCCTGGAAGAAAAGGGGTGGATAATGCTATCATAGTCCAAGAGCTCATTCACACGATGTCTAAGAAGAAAGGCAGATTAGGGTATTTGGCAATCAAGTTAGACTTAGAAAAAGCTTACGATCGTCTTGAGTGGAGTTTTATAAGAGACACCTTGAAGTTGTTCCGTTTTCCTCCCCAGTTGGTCTCTTTGATTATGAGTTGTGTGTCTACAACATCTATTTCCATTCTTTTTAATGGGGGGACTCTGGATGCTTTCCATCCTTCGAGAGGAATTCGTCAGGGTGATCCTCTATCGCCTTATTTATTCATCTTATGCATGGAAGTGCTTGGGGCTTTAATTGAGGGCAAGTGCCGAGAGAATCTCTGGAATCCTGTTAAAGCTTCTCTAGGTGGGCCTGCTTTTTGGCACTTGTTTTTCGCTGATGATCTGATGCTTTTTGCCAAAGCTGACTGGAAAAATTGTGTTGCCATTAAGGAGGTTTTGGATTCCTTTTGTGATCTTTCCGGGCAAAAAATCAGTGGTGAGAAGACCCGTGTGTTTTTCTCTCCTAATGTGGACCAGAGTGTGAGGAGTGACCTCTGTGATGTCCTTGGATTCAGGTCTACCCCTTTCCTCGGGAAATATTTGGGGTTCCCTTTAAAGCATAGAGGTACTCATCAGGACTTTGGCTTTATTTTGGAGCGTATTTAGAATAAACTTGCTGGTTGGGAAGCTAACCTGTTGTCTTTTGCGGGGAGAATTATTCTTTCTCAGTCAGTAACATCCACCATTCCAAACTATGTGATGCAAAGTGTTGCTCTACCTCCCAAAATTATTCAAGGCATAGACAAGCTGAATAGAAATTTTATTTGGGGTTCGTCGGAAAGCAAGAAAAAGATTCATCTCATTGGCTGGAGGAAAGTTACAAAAGCAAAAGAGGAAGGTGGTCTAGGCATCCATGCTGCTAAACCAAAAAATATTGCCCTTCTAGCTAAGTTAAATTGGAGATTCCATGCAGAGAAGTCATCCTTATGGGTGAGAGTTTTGACAAACAAGTACTGTAGACAAGGCAGAATTCTTAGGACAACAGGTTTCTCTTCTTATTCTCCTACCTGGGCTGGCCTAAAGAAAGGAGAGGCTATTTTTTCTGCGGGTTCTAAATGGATAGCAGGTAAGGATAGCCTCCTGTCTCTCTGGTTTGACAAATGGCTGAATATGGGCACTTTGCGAAGTTTGATATCCGGACCCCTTAACAGAGGTGAGGAATCTCTTATGTTAAAAGACTTATCTGGGTTCTTTGGTTGGAAGTGGGAGAGTTTATCGTTTGTGCTCCCAGAAAATCTTCAACTAGAAATCAAGGCCACCCCTCTTCCCCTTTCCAGGCAAGGTGGAAACTGTCTCTCTTGGTTTTCCTCTCCAAATGGTGATTTCAAGTTTAAGGAGGCGTATCGGCTCGCTAATCGGGAAGATAACTGGGAGGCAGATCAGTCTTTCAGTGGAGATTGGATGTGGAGAGTTCAAACCTTACCTAAGATTAAGTGCTTCCTTTGGCAATGCTGCCACCAGAGTATTCCAATCCGAGCCATTCTGTCCAGCAGAGGTATGGATATTCCTTTCCTTTGCCCCATGTGTAATAATGCCCCTGAAACTATTATTCACACATTAAGGGATTGTCCCATGGCTCAAATTTTTTGGAATTCCTTAAATCCCCCTTTTTCTAGAAGCTTATTTTATGGTGCTAGTCTGCTGAATTGGTTGAAGCTGAACTGCCAAAGCTCTAAGACCAGCTCTGGTTCGAATATTGATTGGAGTATCCTTTTTCCGTTTGCTCTTTGGAGTCTTTGGTTACACCGTAATAGTGTGGCCTTTGACAAAGCTCATAACCTTCAAGATTTGAAAGCCGTGACTTTGGCCAAAGCATCGGAGTTTCTTTATTTGGGCATTAATGGGAAGCAAGTCCGAACCAAACAAAGAATTCAGGTTCGATGGCAGTGTCCTCCTCTGAACTGGTTCAAGCTGAATACAGACGGTTCCTCCTTGGGCAACCCTGGCTTAGCGGGTGGTGGTGGCCTTATTAGGAACGAGAAGGGTGATTGGGTGAAGGGATTTGTTCGTGCAATCGGGACCACAACGAGTGTAGCAGCTGAACTTTGGGCCCTTAGAGATGGAATTAGATTATGCATTGCTCTCAATCTCCAAGTGGTGGTGATTGAACTTGATTCCAAGATAGTGGTGGATCTTTTGAAGAAAGAGTTGAATAATCATAATGATATTGATGTTTTGGTGGCTGACTGTAGGAATTGGCTTAGAAATATCCCCATGGTTAGGATTCAGCACTGTTATAGAGAGGGGAATAAGTGTGCGGATTCCCTCGCTAGACGGGGTGCTTCTCTTAGTCAGAATTTTTCCATTTTTCTTGACCCCCCCTCTGATGTAGCTTTTCTTCTCAGCCTTGATGCGGCTGGAACTTTGTATGACCAGGTTTCCTCTGTTTTAAAGGCCGGTTAGTTTTGTTTAATGCAATATCCTTTCAACCAAAAAAAAAAAAAAAAAAAAAAAAGCAAAACAAAACAAAACAAAACTTCACAAGGCCCAGAAGTAAAGTAAGCCCACAGCCACAAGTCATATGTCCACCCACGATAAAACAAAAACCACGCATCACATATTCACAGTTTGCATTAGGAGGAAAAACAGATAAAAAAGAGTGAAAGACAGAAACTATACCTCAGGTCTTCAGACGTGATCAGATCGAAGGAGAAGTAAAGCCACCAACAAAAGAGATTTAAGAGCAGTTAACAGTGGAGAGAGAGAGAGAGAGAGAATATGGGTAAATTTTAGATTTGCTTTTATTTGTGATTGTTTTGCAAGTAATACTTTTAGACTGGGATTGTATTTTATCTAGTTGAATTTTGGTTTGTTTAGAAGTCAATGATGTTATTTTTGAGAAAATTGATTTTGTTTAGACAAAAGAATTTTCTTCTTATTTTTTGGTCAAAAGAATGTAACAAATTTTTTGAGGTTTCATTTGGAACCAATTTTTCTTTTCCTAATTACCCATTTTTTTCCAAAATTTTGGACCCCCTTCCACTCGGGGGTTTTAGAGAATGGTCTAATTGATCTAGTAGAAGAGCTAACCTGGTTCACACATGGCCATAAAAGCACACAAATAAAAAAAATAATAAATAAATAAAAAGAATCTCAAGCGAGCTATGGTAAGGGGACCTCAAACAGTTTTGTATTTCATTACATGCAGAGGACAAGGTACTACTTAATTTCCTCACACACAGCTAAGGTATAGTCAAAACACTTTCGTTAAATATTCTGGTTAACATGTTCTTTAAAATTTAACATTTCTAATTTTACATACATTCTCATATTCAAGACAGTTTTGGCTGAATAAATATAACACTATTTATTGAGTAACAAAGACAAATGACACTGGGAGTTGGGACCAGACCATCTCCCTTTTTACGGCAATAGTGAAAATGTTGATTTCAATGCAACAGTTAGAAAAATCCAAGACAGATTGATCTGAAAGGTACTACTACTATATTTTGTCTGATTTTCGACCCCACTTAAAATTACGCAAGAATCAAACTATCATGTGAAGCAATTAAAGAAAGCAGTGCGAATATTAGACAAACTCAATCCAATCATCCATGTACTTTTAAGGAAAATATTTTATAAAAGTTGACAATTTTTTCAATTTTTAATAAAATTTTTTTAAAATAATTTACTAATATATATACCTTTAAAGATGTATATTAGTAAAACTTATTATATATATATATATATATGTATATGCCCAATGACAGTTACACCCAAAATAGAAAGGGACATTATATGTGTGTGTTTGAGTAAATATTTTTTTGTTGAGAAAAGTGTTATTCTAATAATGTTGTTTAAGTGTTGTGAAAATACGTATGAATGAAAAAATGTTGTAAAAAAATGTGTTTTATTGTTTAAACAACAAAAACTGTTGTTTAAACAATATAACCAAACAGTTCTCAAATTTGCATGGATACTTGAACTATAATATATATATATATATATATTGTAATTTTAGAAAATATAGACACGAGTGAACTTTGACACTAATTATTAAGAACAAAACAATTTCCTCTTGATTGAAATCCAATGCTACTCCTTCCTTTTCTTTGTATATCTCATCACAACCTTCCCAATAAGATGCATTCTCAACAAACCCACCAAGCCAACTATGAGTCTTCACCTTCCTCTTCTTTGTATCTCTCATCACAACCCTCCTAATCCGATCCATTCCCAAAAAACCCTCTGTTGCATTTGAAATATTCAAATCCCGTGACCTTGCCTTTGCTTCTAGGCCTATTGTTATTTTTGGGTGTATTTTATTTTATTTTTTATTTTTTTTCATATGTGAAAAAATTAGGGTCATATTTATTTGAACTGTCAAAAACTAAACTAGTAAGACTAGGCTTCATAAATCGTTGTAGTCAAATATATATTTTACTCAACCATATTTGAAGAAATACTATATCCATTTCACTTCTCAACCATATTTAACCAAAATTCCTTTGTACTAATACCACATGAATCTGACCTTTGGAAGATTTTCAATACTCTTGTCTCTTAGACTTTGACACATGATCCTCCTTTTTTTAATGTTTTTTTTTTTTTTTTTTTTTTTTAATAATCCTGACTCACCTCAAAAATAATAAAAGAAGCCACGACTCAAACTTATAATCTCAGAATCACAAGATAACGTGACACAAAGACTTCATACCAATAAATCGCCTCTTGAATGATAAGTTATCCACCATCTTTTTAAGCGCAACAACTGCTTGGTGCAAATATTTTAATGGTAAAGTAACCTTATCTCACAAAACAACAACAATGCGCACGGAAAATATTTCAATGATAAGCCTCACCTCATATTTCACAATGTCGATACTGAACAAAACAAGTAAACAACAACGTAAACAAATATTTTAATCATAGATGATACCTCATAAGCAAAAAAAGCCACTACTATAATTTGCAAACAAAAAAATAAAAACAAATTCCTGTGTACTAGTACAACACAAATCTGATCATGAAGGATTTTTAATACTCTAGAGTCTAGACATGGACTTTGGCATCAGTGGCGACTTCAGAAATTTTTTTCAGGGTGTTCCTTAAAAAGTATAATTTTACCTAGTAGCGGCTTTAGGAATTTTTCCTAAATGTATTATTGTTTAGTTGTTTCATTAATTTGTTTGTTTCTTATAAACTATAATTTGTTATATTGTTGTTTCATTAATTATAAAATTATTAATTGTTGTTTAGCCTCACATAATTTAATTTGTTTGTCTTTTATAATGTATTGGTTAATTAAATTATTAATTATTGTTTATTAGTTGCTTTCTCCAATTAATTATTGGTTAATTAATATCCCAAACAAACAAAATTAATTAGTTCAACTAATTACTATGGTTGTTTGATACTTGGAATATCACACTATTACTTAACAAAAAAAAAAAAAAAAAAAGTCAATAAATTGTGCAGCACAAAAATATTTAGGCCTTATAGCTTAAGTCTAAGTCTAAAAAAGAGTGATTTATTACATATTTTATGACCATTAGTTGAACTAATCAACTAGTACACACAACACACAACACACAACCATATTTATTAATTATTAGTTGCACACTTGCACTAATACTAACACACAGCACACTTGCACTACCCCGGCCCCATGCTCCCCTCCACCTGCCAATTCAACAGACAAGTCCTAATGCCCCATGCCCCAATCACAAGACTAGAGCCAATTAGATAAAACCAATGTATTGCATCTCACCAAAAGACACCAAAACTAACACTAAAAGGCAATTAATAATCTCACCAGTCACTAACACCAACATCGGATAAAGCCAAAAACAGTGTTTAAGATAATATAACTTGATTCTTGACTAGTCTTCAAATGACAAAAGCAAAAGAAACTGAGGAACTAAACTACACTTGCCCAGTTGCCCACCAAAGCAGTCAAAGATTTTTTTTAGAGAAACCATATGGGAGACTCTAATTATGCTCCATCAGCAACCAGATACAGACTAACACACAGCACACTTGCACTACCCGGGCCCCATGCTTCCCTCCACCTGCCAATTCAACAGACAAGTCCTAATGCCCCATGCCCCAATTACAAGACTAGAGCCAATTAGCTAAAACCAATTTATTGCATCTCACCAAAAGACACCAAAACTAACACTAAAAGACAATTAATAACCTCACCAGTCACCAACACCAACATCGGATAAAGCCAAAAACAGTGTTTAAGATAATATAACTTGATTGTTGACTAGTCTTCAAATGACAAAAGCAAAAGAAACTGGGGAACTAAACTACACTTGCCCAGTTGCCCACCAAAGCAGTCAAAGATTTTTTTTTAGAGAAACCATATGGGAGACTCTAATTATGCTCCATCAGCAACTAGATACAGAGTAAAACAGGGTAAATATTAATAAAGAGAGACTGAGATGAAGAGAGAGAGTGAGAGACTGAGATGAAGAGAGAGAGACTGAGACTGAGATGAAATACCTGTTGAGGGAGCAGGGGGGCCTGAGGCTGAGGGGCGGCGCCGTCGGGCACAATGGCGAGGTGAGGAAGACCGATCGGGCAGCACGTCGTCAAGATGTAGCTTCCGTTTAAATGGGAGATCGAGTTTGAGGCTGGCCCGATCTAGCGATCTGCAATCTCCTTCTCCGTCCGACGCGTCCGTTCCGTTGGTTGTTGGTTGTTGCATGACTTGTGTTTGTGATGTGTTTGAGGCCCGATCTGATTTCAGTATATTAGGTTAGGTGTTTTTTTTTTTTTTTTTTTTTTTTTTGTTGAGAATCCATGGGTTACTGGGTTTGCTACCCTTTGTTGGGCTTGCCGTCCGTTTTTTTTTTTTTTTTTTGGGAATTCGTGGGCTTGCCGCTTACTCTGTTACCATTTTTTTTTTTTTTTCAAATTTTAATTCAAAATTTTTTTTTGTGCTTTTTTTTTCTTGAAAGTAAAAAAAATAAATTTCTTTTTGTTAGGGTGTTTCTAATTTTGATTGAGGGTGTTCCTAATTTTTTTTTAAAGGATAAACAAATAAAAAAAATTAATTATTATATATAATTTTTTTTTTTTTTTAGTTCAGGGTGTTCCTGGGAACACCCTGTACCAACGTGGCGTCGCCACTGTTTGGCATGTTATCCTCTTATTTGTTATTTTTTTTAATATATATTTTTTTAAGTCACGATCCCGATTCATTTAAACCCAAATTTGGCACAGTACAAGATCACCTAAAAAATAAGAGTTATGATACGTCTACAATAATTTTACAACAAATCATAGGTGGTTAGTTGTTATTGGTTCAAATTTGAAACTAATACTAAAATTACTTTTTAACCGTAACAATAACAACCAATAACATCCTGTCACTTAGGATTTGTTGTAAAAATATTGTAGACATATCATTTCTTAAAAAATAATAAAGCAAGCCATTACTCTACCCACATTCTGAGACTCACAAGATAATGGGATACAAAGACTTCCAATAATAGAACTCCTAAATAGGAGATAGTATCTGTCCAGTGCATATAAGATTTTTGCTCTGAATGGTAAGTTATTATCCATCTTTTTATGGACAAAAACTAGGTGCAAATATTTTAATGGTAAAGTAACCTTACCTCACAAAACAACAACAATGTGCACAGAAAATAATTCAATGATAAGCCTCACCAATATTTCATAAAGTCAATACCAAACAAAACAAGTAAACGACACCGTAAACAACAAATATTTTAATAATAAAAGATACCTCATAAGCTAAAAAGCCACTACTATAGTTTGCAAACAAAACAATAAAAACGAAATTGGTGTTTGCAATTTCTAAGAAAGTTAACACCAACATCCCTATTCAAGCAGAGGCCTATGCCATCCTATTGGCTGTCTATATTGCTATTATCTTCTCTTTTTGTAGTTGTGTTATAGAGAGTGATTGTAAAGTTTGTATAAATGCCATCAAATCTGGTGGAACCTAATTCTTTGGAGACTTTTGAATTTTGTTGAATCGGTTAAGAATGTAATTAGTGACTATAGTCATGTATCTTTTAACTAGGTTCATAGGGAGGCTAATTAGGTTGCCCATGTGTTTGCCAATTGGTCTCTTAACCAGTCTTTCTTTGGTTCTTTTGATCTGGGATTTGGTCCTCCAAGTTTTGTTAATGTTATCTTGGCTGAGGCATCCTAGGCTTTTGTATCTATTGTTGATTAATAAGATTTCTATTCAGCACAAAATAAAAATAAAAATAAATAAATAAAATAAAATAAAAAACACACACACACAAATATGATATTGGAAGATTTTCATTACTCTAGACTCTAGTGGACTTTGATACGATATCTTCTCATCTTTCTTTTTTTAATATATATATATATATATATTAAGTCACAATCTCAGGCGCTCACTTAAACCCAAATTTGATATAGTGTAGGATCACCCAAAAAATAATGGAACAAGTCACTATTTAAACCCACAATCTCAGACTCACAAGATAATGGGACGCAAAGACTTTCTACCAATAGTTAAGCTCCTAATTAATAGGAGATAGTATCTAGTGCACCAGGCACATGCAAGACTTTTGTCCTGGATAGTAAGTAATTATCCATCTTTTATGCACAAAAACTAAGTATCCATTTGAGAACAATTTATTTAGCTAAAATTGAAAATTTTTTGTTGAAAGTATTATAGATAAAACTAAAAAATAGCTGAAATAATACAATGAAATCCATGAACATTACAAAAAAGTACACTAAAACCCATAAATAGTAACAAAAATAGGTTGTATAGGAGCCAAACACAACCTAAGTGCAAATATTTTAATGGTATAATAACCTTGCCTCACAAAACAACAACAACGTGCACAGAAAATAATTCAATGATAAGCCTCACCTCACATTTCACAAAGATAACTCATAAGCTAAAAAGCCACTACTATAATTTGCAAAAAAATAAACAATAACCAATTCAAGAGGGGTCAAAAAAATCTAGCCATGGAGACCGCCATTAGTGATATCCAATGCTATTCCTTCCTCTTCTTTGTATCTCTCATCACAACCTTCCTAATCCGATCCATTCTCAGCAAACCCATCAAGGTAACCACGAATTCTCACCTTCTTCCTAGCCCACCAGCCCTCCCAATCATTGGTCATCTTCACCTTCTTGGTCCATCCTTATACAAATCCCTCCACAACCTATCTACCAAATATGGCCCTCTTCTCTATCTCCGCTTTGGTGCATCACACTGCCTACTTGTTTCTTCAGCCTCTGTTGCTTCTGAAATATTCAAATCCCATGACCTTGCCTTTGCTTCTAGGCCTAGATTTGCCTTTTCTGACAAGTTACTCTATGGAACTTCAGGGTTCGTCACTGCTCCATATGGTGATTACTGGAGGTTCATGAAGAAACTTTGTGTGACTGAACTTCTTGGCACAAAACAGCTTGAGCGTTCCCTCTTTGTTCGGCGTGAAGAAAAAGAGAGGTTGTTGAAGAGAATGTTGGAGAGTGCAAGGAAGAAAGAGGATGTTGATGTGGGTGTTGAAGTGATGAAGTTCACAAACACTGTGACTTGCAGGATAGCCATGAGTACTAGTTGTTTGGAGCAAGAAGGAGAAGCAGAAAAGATTAGAGATCTAGTGATGGAGTCCTTTAAGCTGGCTGCAAAGATGTGCTTTGGGGATGTGTTAGGGCCTTTCAAGAAATTGGGGTTTTGGGTATTTGGGAAACAGGCTTTGGATTTGACTAGGAGGTATGATGAGTTATTGGAGAGGGTGTTGAAGGATCATGAAGTGAGAAGGAGCAAACATGGGGGCGAGAGAGAAGATAAAAAGGATTTGATGGATATACTCTTGGATGTTTGTCATGATGAGAAGGCTGACGTTAAGATTACAAGAACCCACATCAAGGCCTTCTTTGCGGTAAAGTTTCTCCTTCTTACTTCTCAATCTCTTTAGTTTGCATTATTTTATTTTATTATTTTTTTTTAATATGAGATATAAATTTTACTTTTAACTTAATTTAAGAGTAAGATAAATCTCCATCACAAAGACTTGAATCTTAATCATTGCTCTTCCCTCGTACCATCTTTCAAGATAGACTAAAAGTGCATTTGAATGAGTTTAATTAATTTGATTTCTCACTATTTTTAGATGCAATTGTATTTTTAATTGTTGGACTCTGTTTTAATTTGTTTATTAAAATAAAATATTTCGAAACCAAATAATTAATGCATGCCGTTTCAGCTGTTGCTGGCTTAACACACTACTACTATTTTAATTGGGTGCTTTTTTTCTCGTTTTCATTTTTTTTTTTTGACAAGTTCTTAACTGTTAGAGCATCTCCAATTGGGCTCTCCGTCTCTAAAATTTGGAGAAAAAAGCCACTATTCACATAAAAAATGAAGTCCAATAGCTTCACTATCTCTAAATTTTTTTTAGAGTTGCTACAGTAACTCTTCAGTAATGAAGAATACTGTAGCAATCACTGTTGCTCCTCAAAGATTATTTTCGCTTAAAATAATACCGGTTGAATAAAAAAATAATTCTTTCTCTCTCATCCCTTTTCTCTTTCGTTCTTCAATCTTCACTTTCTCGTGCTTCTCTATCTCAACGGCTACAATCTAAAACATACCACAATCAAAACAAAAATCTAATCGAAAGATTTGAAATACAAAAACAATCTTTCTCATAAGCCTAATGAAATCTGAACAATAAAATAAAACTAATCAAACCAGAACAAAAAAAAAAAAAAAAAAAAAAAAAAAAACCCATGTAGAATGCCGATCTAACCAATATGGTGATTAAGCTGCATGTTCTTAGAAGTGGAGAGGACTCTAATCTTTGTTCTCTGCCGGTGATCTATGCGTGTTTGAAAGAGAATTTGTTTGTGTGAGATTGAGGGAGAGAAATTTGTGTGTGTGTGTGTGTGTGTGTAAGAGAAAAAGACCGAAAGAGGGAGAAGAGGAGAAATGTTCTGGAGAAGACAAGAAAGACAAAATATAAAACAAAGAGTGAAGATAGATAATGGGGGTAGGTGGACGTGGGTGGTGGAGAAAAAACAAGAAAAAAGAAAAGAAAAGAAAAAAAATCTATGAACGAAAAAAAAACGTATGAAAGAAAGGAAAATAATATAAAAAATAAAAGAAATCAAAATTAACATTACTACGATATTTTCACAATAAATTTTAAGTGACAGATTATTATTAGTTGATATTGGTGAGTAAAAAAATAATTTAAATAGTGCGTTCAAATTAGAACTAGTAACAACTTTCCACATAAATTTTGTTGTGAAAGTATTGCGTAAAATGTTGTGAACATAGCACTCCTCATTGAAAAATATTGTTGTTAAAAAAAGAATAAATGATGATTAAAAAAAGAATAAACAATGAATGAAGAAATAATATTTAAATGAGATAGAAAAAGAATAGAGAGTCTGTTGGAAAGTGTATTTGAAAAAGTGAGTAACTAAAAGCTAAATATCACTATTTATTTTTCAAATTGGTAAAAATTTAGAGAAAATTTAGAGAGACTGCTGGAGATACTCCTAACTCATGTTAATAGGTTGATTAGGGGTCACGTGGCACTATTTGTAATAAAGGCAAAAAACGTGGCACTCTTTCTTTGCTTACATATTTATGATGCGACGTATCCCACCCAACTCCATCTCTTTTATCTAGAAAATTTTTAAATATTTTATGAACGTAAAGAAATGATACTCATTCCTCTTATATTTATAGTACACTTCACTATAAATTTAATAAGTGGACTTTATTATAAATGTGAGAATAAGAAGTACCGTTCTTCGTACTTTAGGAGTAAAAAAGAATTACTCCCTCTTCCCGAATACAACCTTTGGGTTTCAAATCTTTTCCTGATGTTTTGAATTTTAACTTAGGGTCATTCTAACGAGTGCTTTTAGGATAATAGTTAACAATTCATTTTATGAAAATTTTGATACCACTTTTATAGAAAATAAAAAAAACTGTTAAAATATTAATTGTTTTTTTTTTTATAAAAATTTTCTTTAAATGAATTGTTAACCATTGTCCTAAGGACATCTATTAGCATTTCCTTCTTATCTTATTACGCTCTCCCTGCCTCCCACTCTGTGGCTTTGTGCTGCAAAATGCAAATAAGTGAAGGTAAAAGTTTCATGAGCAATATACCTCATGCTGAAAGAATCATCAATGGTCACCTTAAATTTTTTACCTCTCACTCTTTCTCTCTGTGTTCATTGTTGTAGAATTTTTTGTTATATTTTATGTTGTGGGGTATAATAGAATTGGTAGAACATTGTTGCATGTAATGGCGGAGCCATGAATTTTTCTATGGGAGTTAAGTTAGCAATAATTAAATTAGTTTTTTGAGTCAAAATAATCATTTTTTTTTTTTTTGAAAATCAAATCCAACTCAACAAAGTTGTGCCCTACCTTCTTTAATTACACTAAAATTATTTATAATTAATTTTAAACTTAATTTTTTTAGTAATTTCGTATTTTACATAAATAATTAAATAATTATACAAAAAGTCAATTTCCATCTTGTTACAAAAGTTTTATTTTGACAAGCTATATTGTTCAAAATGCACGTTTCATCAAGTTCTACCCTTTTATAAAAAATTAAAAATAAAATTAAAAAATACTATCTTTTATAATTAAAAATAAATAAAAATTTCATAAATACTAAGCTGTATCCAGTCAAATAACACAAGAAAAAAACAATTAAGTATTATCATCAAATTAATATAATTATATATATGACAATGCCTTAATTGCTTGAACTATTAGCCCGTTACCAAATCTTTTTTGGTTTTGTTTCGAAAACAGCCCGTTACCAAATCTAAATATAATAATATAATAATATAAATTGAAGTGCTGGAAAGTGGAAAGTAGAAACCACTGTTCCCACTCAAATCACAACCACACATTTATGTGAAGAAAATCATAACCACTCACACCTAATGAAAAGATATAGTAAAACTTTGAAAATTTGTCTGCAAACTAGTTTGGAGAAATCCTCGTAGGTTTGGAACAAATAGCCATTAGAATAGTAATAGTAGCTCCATTGCACTAATTCCCAATAACACAAATTTGAGCATTCGCAGCAGTGGAGTTAAAAATTTAGCTTTTCAGCTCCACCAAAAATTACTTTATCTATTTTACCTATACATATGCTGCAGTAATGGATCTATTTTAGCTTCTAACATAATAAAATAATATAAATATCACAATAAAATAATATATCTACTACAATAAAATAATATATCCTACTACCAAAAAAAATTATCACAAATCGATCAATGGCAAAATCCATTACCACTGCCAACCAAGAACCACCCACAACCACCCAACAACAACTAGCAAGCCAAGAACAACCACCCACAAATACGGCCAAAAATCCAAATTAGCCAAAAACCACCACACAAATCACCACAAAAAAAAAAAAAAAAAAAAAAATCAAACACAAGCTAACTTGGCCAAATTGAAGTGATTTTGACAACTAAACCATAAAACAAAATAAACCCAGAAAACCCAATTGGCAATTTATCACAGCTAGCTAGTGGAAACAGCGCCGAACCTTAATTGTATCACATAACAACCACCGCGCGGAACTGCATCAACCACCGCAACACCGGCAACTTCTCCAGCTCCAAAAACCTCGACACCACCGCGCCGAGGACTCTCCCGGCCTCGATCGCCGCCGCCAAGTCCTTTGGCAAATTCTTCAACGACCTCCCAGCCTCCGCTAGCACCATCAAAGCCTCCTCTCTGTTCTTGTCCTCCGCCGACGACTCCTCATCGCCTCCTCCTCCTCTGCTACCACCTCCGCCGTTGTTTCCATTGTTGTTGTTGTCGTCTCCGCCGGGAAATGATACGGCGAAGTTTGCGATGGAGAAAGCGGTGAGGAAGTGGCGGGTGGGGTTGTTGTGGTGGTGGAGAGAGAGCGAAGTGGGTGAGAGAGAGACGGAGGTGGAGGGAAGTGGGTGGTGGTGATGAGGAAGAGAGGAACGGACGGTGAGGATTGGGCTTGGAGAGAGATTGAGCAGAGAGGCAGTGAGCAGAGAGTGAGATTGAGAGAGATGAAGTTCAGAGATTTTAGATGAGAGTGAATGAGAGAGAGAGCAAGTGGCCTTTTTTTTAATCAAAACCGGAATAAAATAATGCATTTTATTTTTAGCTTTGATGAACAGTACACATTTATATATAGATGTGTACTGTTCATAATCATCTAAAATTTTAACTTTTGCCTCCACTGCTGTAGCGTGATTTTTGTGTTTCTAGAGCTAAATTTTAGCATTATAGCATTATAGATACACTGCTATGGATGCTCTTAGATAAAAAGAAGGGCAAAACTACCCTCCCCCATCAAAACCAGCTACTAGTCTACTACAAGCCTACAACTCAACCCAAACCCAATCCTCTACACGCTGCAACCACCTCTATAATCTCTTTCGCCTCATCGTTCTCTCCTAGTTAGACCCAAGAGATAGTGTGTCAAAAATTAGATATGAAGCCAATGGGTTTTCTCATAGAGCAGAGAAAAAAAAAAAAAAAAATACAACAATAGGAAGTTACAGTACTTTAGTGGTGTTTGTTTAGTTATTCAATTAGACAAATGTCAGATTTTTAAAAGAGGAAGCTATGGAACAATATATAAGGAGCTATATCTAAGTTTTACCCTTTTACAATTTAATCTCAAATTTATTTGGCATATATTTAATGAATCTAAACTCATTTCAAATTCATCTATTTATTTATTTTATTTTGCTTAAAAAGAGACAACTTAACATTACCTATTGTTAAGTTCTAAAACACTCTTAGATCATATTCAAACCTTAAAGCCATTATATTTAGTCCTAGTGCTTGACATATATTAAGTAATGTTAATTTATAAATATTTGTTGAACATTGTATAATTATGTCTACCAATCACTATTACTCAATGTTATGATTTTCATTTCAGAGGCCGTTTCAGATTGGTTACTAAAACAGAATTTTTCAGTACCAATTAATACTTGTGTGTGTGTCTATATATATATATATATATATATATATGTACGTATGTATGTATGTATGTATATAAAATAAGCACATAAAGAGAGGGACTGATTTGGTACATAGTTATTTAGCATTTATATAATATTTCAAAATTTAAAAATGTTTTAGGCCTAATGTAATATATATATATATATATATATTTTTTTTAAAGTTCGAAACCACAAGTCGACAGGTACCCAAGTGAATGACCTTTCAAATCGCACATTTTCTACTTTGTTTTATCTTTTCTCTCATCAGACATCAATCTTCTCAAATCTCACATTTTATATTCAGTTCAAATCTCACAATTTCAGTTTTTCGCAGTCATACAGTCACTAAGAGCATCCACAACCAGATTCTATATCCTATCTTATTTTACCACATCAAAAAGTCATTTTATCAATTATACAATACAATTTTACAATTCTCCAACATCTCAACTTTTATATCTCAATCCTACTCATTAAAATAATATTTTTACATAATAAAATAATATATCTCACCATTACCATTATCCAATACAACACATTATTTATTCCTTCTCTCTCTTTCCTTCTGTCCAAGATCCACAATCAACACCACCGTTGCACACCACCACCACCACCACCACCGGCAACCCATAAACTACCGTCAACACAAAAAAAAAAAACAAAAAAAAACCCAGAGAAAAGACCTGAGCCACGCCATTGCACCTACTGCCCTTCGACCATCAACACAACCACCACCACCCTATCTGCCTATCAACACCGCAAAAAAAAAAAAAAAAAAAAAAAAAAAAAAAGACCAGAACCACGCCGTTGCACCTACTGCCCTCCGACCATCAACACCACCACCACCACCCTATCCGCCCAACAAAACCACAAAAAAAAAAAAAACAAAAAAAAAACCTAGAGAATTGTAAGCGGATTCACCGCTGGGAAAAAACCAGACCCACCACCGCCGAAGCTTGAAGGAAGCGAATTCGCCGAAGCTCGAAGGAAGCGGAGACCCACCATCAATCTAGAAACCCACCGCTGATCTAGAGACCCACCGTCGATTTAGAAACCCAACGCCAATCTAGAGAGTTGCCGGAGAGAGTGAAGATGCTGAGAAGAATCGGAGAGCAAGAAGAAGAAGAGAGAGCAGAAAGAAAGAGAGAGAAGCAAGAGAGAGAAATGAAAGAGAAAAAATGAGAGAAGAAAGAGAAATGGCCGGTTAAATTAAAATAATGAGAGGAAGCATTAAAAAATTATTTTTTTTAATACCATTTAGCTACAGTACCACCTTACATTTGAGATGGTACTGTAGCAAAATCTCAAATTTTTTTTTGGCATATGCAATATGGCATTTCCATTGTGGAGCAGTTTTGGGGCTTAAATGCCAAATGTTCTTAGCATTTGGCATATAAAAGCCCCACTGCTGATGCTCTAAGGGATCTTATAGCAAAACCATAGTACTCCTCTTCTCTTTTAGTCTTTGTTCTTGTTGTCATCTTCATCTTCTTAGCATAATGTACATGATAAGTCAAAATGCCTAATAATATATTATATCCAACCCTTAAATAATTATATCGACACAATAAAAAAAAAAACAGTGAAAAATTGCAATACTTGTATGTATTTGCTAAGTATTAGTCAAAACCAAGATCATTTTGCAAGCTTGATGAATATGGTGTTTGAATATTTTGTCAGATTAATAATTTAAATTCTCAATATCAAGCTCAATATTTTTATTAGTCAAACGCAATAATTTTCTTAGCATAATATGCTTGAACTTAAAAATGAAAATATGAGCAATTTTGAGTTGCTAGATTGTGAAAAGCAATTTGATTTATTTTTTTAAACCTCCAATATTAACGCAATTGAAAATACGAACAATTTCCAAAGTGCAACTGACCTACCAACTTCCAATCTAATAATTGAAAATATGTTCAAGTAAAATGGCTTTTAATAATTTAAGATGTATAAATAATATTATTAATTTTTCCTTTCTTTTAGTCCATTAAAGGTTGATTTATTTTTTTATTTTTTTTTATTATTCAATAGTTGGGTGAGGGGGAGGGGGTATTTGAACTTTAAATGTCTTTATTGAAAATACTAAGAGACACAAACTAGTTGGAGTAATTAATTTAAGATGTATAAATAAGAGTAATAGACTAGCCCTTGTATGGAATTTTCCTTCAAAGATTGTCTAACATTTAATTAGAGATGTAGTAGGAAGGGCAAATGTAAGCAGGGGCAGCCCAAGGGATTTTGGGGTCTGAGGAGATTTTTAAATTGAGGCTTTTTAAATTTAATTAAATAATATTCTTTTTTGTTAAAATCTATATTCTATCCAAGTTGTTTAGATTAAAAAAAATTTAGTTTTTATTTTTTATTTTTTATTTTTTTATGAATTTCTTGTTCATATGTGAGTTGTTCATCTAAAACCTTTATAACTTCTTTTTTGAAAATTATTTTATCTATTTTTGAGATTCTCAATTTTTAATTTTTTATTATTAAATTGTATTCATTGTTAATAACAAATTATTTAAAGAACCCTTTTGAGATTTGATTAATTTTTCACAAATTTTTTTTTTGTTAACAACTAATATATATATATATATATATGTATGTATGTATGTATAAATCTATAAAGATTAAAAAAAAAAAAAAAAACAAAGAAATGAGTGGACAATGGTCCAACTATACTTTGCTTATTCCCCCTTCCTCTGTTTTGTCTTTGATAAGCAATTGAGTAATGTTATATCCACAATAATTTTACAATATATAGTAGGTAGTAATATGTTATTGATTCTATAATTTGGGTCTATCACTGACATCACTTTTTTTTTCCTATAAATAACAAATTATCTTCTAAGATTGTTTTTGTGAAAATGTTGTCAACGGAGCGTTACTCTAAAAAATTTCTTTTGAGTAATGCTAGAGATACAAAAATTTCATATTATTCCTAAATTAACGTAGCAAAAAATTTAAATTAGAGATTGTGGTGAGCTCATATGTGAGTTGACATGTTAATTTAGGAATATTGTAAAATTATTGTAACATTTTGTTGTGTCTATTGCATTACTATTTTTTTTTTTATTACTAATATTTGGGGCCTAATAATACTTTTATAGATATAGAAATATCATTATTAGTTAGAATTTCGTGGCTTTGTTGCACTTGGATAAGTATATAAAACTTAGGAAAATGCTAACGAGTGTCTTTAGGGTATTGGTTAATAATCCATTTAAAAAAAGTTTTTACGGGAAATGAAAAAAAAAAAAAAGTAATTAATATTTTGACAGTTTTTTTCATTTTCTATAAAAGTGGTATCAAAACTTTTCTAAATTAGATTATTAACGAGTGTCCTAAGGGTACTCGTTAGCATGATCCTTAAACTTATGCTTATTAATGAAAGTTCAGTTAAAAATAAGTTTAACTTCCAATAGAGTGGCTGGTAAGAGATGCCACAGTTGTTGAAAAATATACGTAAAGTCAAATCAATTTCAGAATAAAATGATTTCTTCAAGACTCCCAATCTGACCATAATTGAATTTTGCTGTTATGCCAGGATCTCTTCATTGCAGGCACTGGCACCTCAGCAGAGTCAATGCAGTGGGCAATAGCTGTGCTCATTAATCATCCTAGTGTCTTCAACAAGGTTAGAGAGGAAATAGAATCAATTGTGGGAAAGACTAGACTAGTTGAAGAGTCAGATATCCCAAATCTCCCTTACTTGCAAGCAGTTGTAAAGGAAACACTAAGACTATACCCACCAGGCCCTGTCACAACAAGAGAATGCCGCCAAAATTGCAAAATCAATGGCTATGACATACCAGAAAAAACTGCAGTGGCAATCAATCTTTATGCCATTATGAGGGATCCAGACTCCTGGGATGATCCTAACGAGTTCCGCCCAGAAAGGTTTTTGGTTTCACTCAATGAGCAAGAGAAATTAGACCAATGTCAGGTTGAAGGAAAGGGACAAACCTTCAATTTTGTACCATTTGGGGCAGGAAGGAGAGGGTGTCCAGGAACAGCATTGGCATTTAGTATGATACATACCGCAGTTGCAGCATTGGTTCAATGCTTTGATTTGAAGGTTAGTGGAGAAGAATATGGAACTAAGGTTGATATGCAACCTGGACCAGGCATGTCATTGAGCATGGCTCGCCGACTTATAGTTCGTCCTGTTGTTCACTTCAATCCATTTATTGCTTCTATATAATCATATAAGCATAAACAATTGCCCATGTTATGTATGTATGTCCAATAAACTAGGTATTTGGTTCTTTACTCAACGTCGTATCTGCAACTATCTTTCTATGTCAAGCACCAGTTGGTGATGTAGGTCATTAATTTTGTATGACATGATACTTTATTATTATGATGTGTAGGTCATTAATTATAAATAACATGTTTCGTCGTGGAATGTTGTTCTGGACATGGAGAGGTTGATGTTCATCATGATATAGAATTATTGTCAACTCTTTAGATTCTCAATAACATTAATACCTACTTTGGCTTCGCTACTCAAAGTGAAACAAAAAGAATTGTTTGGGCCAAAGAAGGCCTTTGGGTTCGAATCTCACTTACCAAAAAAAATAAAAATAAAATAAATTTATGGTAAAGAGAAAATTAAATGGGAGTGTATGACATAAATTTCAAATTTTATTAAATATATGCAGAGCCGGCCCTACCCCTAGGCGAATTAGACAATTACCTAAGGCCCTCAAGTGGAAGGGAGGGCCTCCAAGTGGAAGGGAAGCTCCAAAATTTTAAGAAATTTTAGAAAAGAAGCGGTAGTAGAGAAAAAAAAAATAGTTTCAGATGAATTAGAAATATCCAGCACATCCTTTTAACCAAAAAAACAAAAATTTTGGTAAATCCGGTTAAACATTGGTTCTAAACAAAATCATTACCTAAAAATAACATTATTATTCTCTAGACAAACCAAAAATCAACAAGATAAACTACAAATCCGGTCTAAGAGATTAACCACAAAACAATCACAAATCAAAACAAATAAAACAACTCAAAT
Organism: Quercus gilva; assembly: GCA_023621385.1. Lineage (NCBI taxonomy): Eukaryota > Viridiplantae > Streptophyta > Magnoliopsida > Fagales > Fagaceae > Quercus > Quercus gilva. The sequence goes on from CM042476.1 coordinate 3,176,963, forward strand.
CCCTAAAATTTTTAGTTTCACCATTCCCTCTACTTCTTTCTCTCTGCTCTACCCCTCCGGCCTCTCTCATCTCATTCTTTCTCTAATTCTGTCCACAGCTCCACTGTTGCTGGCGCCCAAAATTTATCTGATTCTCTCCACGGCTTTCTCTGCCTTGCTCAGTGCTCAGTGCTTTGCACCTCTACAGCTGCTCTAGGTTTTGTCATTTTGAGTTTTCTGCGTATGAGCGTATCAGGTATAATTTATTTGGGAATTGGTCTCTTCATTTTATTTGTTAAGATAAAAAGATTGGGCCTGCCTCCTCCTGCCTAGACGTTTCACGTTCGTTTGGTTTGGGCCTTCAATTTTTTTTTTTTTTTTTGGGTTATAGATATTACTATATTAGATTAGATACTATTTGTTTTGTGTTTTTTTTTTTTGGTGGGTGGATCTTATTAATAAGCCTTGTATATGGCTGTGCTTAAATTTTTGTTATGCTTGTACTTAATTTTTTTTTTTTTTTTTAATTTTAATCTTGTGTTTATATATATATATATAT